>CM023534.1:42218575-43418575 GCA_013350335.1 Chimonanthus salicifolius | reverse complement strand
CAGCAAGGATAGCTTACATATATACTCTTATCTACCTTGGTCTATGGTAAAACTAATTAACTGTTGGTACATCAAATTGAATTGATGTTGAATTGGAAATATTATAAATCATAAACACAAATAGTGCAGCTGGTCAACTCCCACAGGTCTAAAATGATCACCACATAATTCACAGAAAAATAAATAAATAAAAAGTAAACTACATCCGAGGTGGCTTAAAAAATAAAAAAAAGAGGTCATCTGAAGTGTTAAGTCTTGTGGAGCGATTACTCCTTGAATCCAACTCTTAAGATGCAAATTTAGAACATCATCAAATAGCAGGCATCCTTATAAGCTGATTCTTCAATCCACATAGACAAACCATCCTTGTTGGAATGCATCCACCTGAAAACTAAATTAGAACGCAAGTGGCAAGCAAAACCCAATATCATTCTCAACTTTTGTTTAGAATAAATGATGTGGGTAAAATAGTTCACCAAGAAAATAAAAGATGTCTGTGCCATTGAGAGAGAGAGAGAGAGAGAGAGAGAGAGAGAGAGAGAGATGCCTGTTCAAGACAAGTACTAGAAGGATGGTAACATGAACTTCTGAAAGCGTTATACCTGGGGAGATGGCCATGGATGATAATGCCTTTGTGGATGATCTGAACTTCCCTAGTATGCTTCCTGTTGTTGAATCAATCTGGCAAACCATGCCATCGCCCCCTGCAGTATATATGCATGATCCATGTCTAGAAAAGGAAATGGCATTCACTTCACTGTCAATTACCAAATACATTGTTAGATGATATAAAAATAGTGTCACAATTAACAAATAATCAAAGCACAATAAAAGAATATGATACTAATTAATTGTAGCAAGTACTAAGAATCATTAAGGGGATGCAAATGGACGTGCTGCAAGAAACAATGGTTTTTGTTCAAATTCAGACGATCGATTGTGTATGGGCTCCACAGTCAAGATCCTACTAACAAAATATGATAATGGACTTGACTCGTGGACTCAGTCCCCATATATACATTCTGATGCAATGCAGATCCAGGCGCAGCAGGAGTAGATCAAACCCGGATGTAGTCCCACAAAGGACCACTTATTAGTCCCATAATGCTAGATTTTTTTAGTTTTGTTTTTTAGGAGTTATAATGCCATAAGTGCCAAACTCATACAGATGGAATAAATGTCTTCGACGATAGTTATGATGAACAGTAGCAGTTAATCTCACGATGGATGGGTGCTCCGTTTTTTTAGGAGTCATAATGGTATGAAGCCTACCATTCTTCCTTGTTCTGAAGCCTTGGAGTTGTGGTCATATCAAGCTGCTATATTGAAGAGTAAATCCACTTCCTGCCTGGTGGTTTGAAGCTGTTCCTTTACAGACACAAATTCTTTGAAGCAAAGATCTAAGATCCTAGATGTATAATGCCTGCTGTGCAATTAATTTTGTGTTTTCATTGATTTAGTGCAGCACTAGTAGGCTTGAGGGTTCTCTCTCTCTCTCTCTCTCTCTCTCTCTGTGTGTGTGTGTGTGTGTGTGTGTGTGTGTGTATATATATATATATTGTGTGTGATGGTTCTCTTCATCATATTAACCCTTTCTTTCAAGAATGGTTACTGATTTTTTAAGTGAGAACAGAGTTTCTAGAGAGTCTTTGTTCTTAGAGTGCTCTCCAGATTGATATTCTTTAGTTTTGATTGTGTTGTATAGTTCTTCTCTTTCTTTGCTTGTGGTTGTAGTTATGCTACACCCCTCGGTTCGTTTTCTCCTGTCCCTATCTTTTTCTTAAGGAAGTTGTTTAAAAAATCCTTTCAAGAGATAAAGCCATTGAACTCATGAAAAGGACATTGTAATCTTTTGAAAACCCAAAAGAAATCTGAACACCATTCTAAATCACATTATTCAATAGTACATGCAGGGTATGTGATTAAGCTAGGTCTTCCATCATTAATCCACCTTAACTTTGCAACTATTTCCAGTCAAAATTTAACTTTTATTGATAAGTGATTTATCATGATTTATAGGGTTGAGCTCCACAACCTTGTTGAGAGTGTAACATAATTTCTATTGATTATCAAGTTTTACTCAAATGAATACATCAACCCCAGCCAATCCTTTGGTATGAACATGAGTTTGCAAGTGCTCATCTCTGCAACAAAGCAGTCTCTGGTTCCCACCACATTACCATATTGTCTATGCTTTTTTTTGAAAGGTCACATTACCATATTGTGTATGTTTATGTGTGGATTGGTGGGTAAGAGAGAGATAGAGACTTCGGATGTAGAAACCACCGCATTATTGGCCGAGTCACAGGTCTTTAGCAGATTGCCTATAAGACCTTCAGGACTAATTGTCTACCGGCTGTCCAATAGCCATCTGCTGCAAGTTTATGCATGAATTTACACAGGGTGGATTAGCTGCTTCACAATACTTCACGAGTTCACTGGACTTCTGCATTGTATAATTTATTTATTTATTTTGAGAAAGTAATAAATTTGATCAGTACAAAGTTAAATTCAAAAACTCAGTTTTGACGAAAATTAAGAAGAAAAAGTACATATAAAAGAAAACTACATACGAATAGAAAAGGAACCAATCCTTGCTGAACTATCAGCCTCTAAATTAGCAGATAGATGAATCATTATGATAGAATGATGCTGAAGAAATCAGCATATTTAAACTCAGAATACAATCAGCTGGCCTTTAAGGAGGGGGAGAATATGGAGAACACCAAGTGACAACACTAAAGAATTCCCTTCATAAGAGCTTCTGAAATGTCTAAGGTTCAAGAAGTCTACAGCCAATCCATTAGCATCAGAACCAGTTGCCAGTCCAAAGAAAGAGGATACAACAGAGGAATAATGATCCTTAATCAAAACACTGAAATTCCCTCTTATTATCGCTAGAGAAACTTCCTCAAAGTTGAGTTTAAAAGGATTGGGTGGAGGAGAGATCAATTATTGAACAATAGAAGAGCACTTCTTTTTCATCGGAAAACAAGAAGACCATTCTCCAGAAAAAGTCCCTAGAAAAGCCTTTTGCAGAGCATGACACCAAGTCTATGTAACCCACCACGTCTGCATTCAATTCCCTTGCTCTGTTTATTACTGTATTTTACAGCTGATGTCAGTTGGACAGGTACGAAAACATAGTATATTCAATCCATGGGGGTAGATTTTGGGTTTAGGGTCTAGAGTTTGAGTGAAAAGGTTGGATTGTTTATAGATAGCCCGTCCACCGCCACCACAAGAGAGAGGAGAAATTCTCAGGTCTAATGACAATGCATAAAACCAACAAAAGCCCATTAAGTAATAAAACAGATGACAAAGAGGAGAGGAAAAACAAGCTCTTATTCTGATGCAAAATCATAAACCAAAAGCTCACCCCGGATGGCAGTCATTAACCCTCCACCTCAATTGCCCAGCAGCAATATCCAGTGCCAAAACATCACCACTACCTGTTCCTAACACTAATAATGATGGTCCAACCTTTTTCTTCTGAGTCATAAACAAAATCAGGTTCAGGAAACCATTTCACACATATAATGGTTATAACACAAAAGAATAAAGACCACACAAAAGCCTAAATATTCAAGTTTATATAGTATGAACCTTGTGCTCTAAAGGCATCCACTTCATGCAAGTGTAATCAAGTGAAAGACGCCCACTATTAGATTTCGTAGACAAAGCTGTTGCATCAGTTGATATGATATCTGCAAAATCAGTCTGTAGCTGGCCCTTCAGAGTATCCCATATCTGGAGAGAACAAATAAACCAATAACCCCTTAGCACATTTTACTTATCCAACACAATCAATGCAAAAGCACTTAAGATTTCCTTTCAGCGAAAAATTCAAGCAATAAGCTAGACGAAAACAAAGCAACTAAATCCGCTCTGAGTATCAAAATACAGTTCAAAGTTCTTCCTACCGGTGGCCTAATCCCAACAACAATATTTCCACAAAGCAGAATAAAATAACAAGCAGTGAAAATCCAAATAGTATTGCAAATCGTTCAAGGCAACAAATTTGTATAGAATCATAAATCAAACCACGTAATGGGATTTTTATTATTTTCTCGAAAGGACAAATATATAAAAAGCTTTTATCATCATCATCATTGTCATTGCTGTGATGATCATCATAACCAAATATTTTCAGGCATTTCAGATAGAAATTATTACAAATGGAGAGAGTGTCAACATCAATTTGTGTTTAGCCACCAGGAGACTTGTTTCCTATCATAAATACCTATTCTGTTTCTTGTTTTATGCACTCACTTCAAGCTGCTGCAAAAATACCATAAGAAAATTATGCCCAAAGTGACATTTTCACGAATCCAGCTATTGATGTATTAGCACATCTATATCTCATTCAGGTGACTATAAAGAGTCTGAGAAAAAGGAACCATCCATAAAATCTTTGGAATGACTAACCAAACTCAACTGCTTAGATTCTCAAACTCTTGCAGATAGGAGTACGCCTAAATGCACACTAAATTTTACTAGCAAAACTTTGCAGGAATTTGCCAAAAGAGTATCATTCCCCAAAGAGATCACAATGATTCTAATTAATTTCCATTGTCAAAGAAGACCACTAGCAGCTTTTGAGGGTTAAAAACATAGAAGAAGAAAGTGATATAATTAAATTTCTAGTATTTCAGTTTAATGTGAATCCATATTCCTACATAAGTTCTGCTGCATTATTAAAGAACAATAGCATGCACTTACCTTAATTCGACCATCTCCTGGAGCAATGGCCAAGAAGTCTGATGAAGGACTGAATGAAGTCAAGAGATCTCTGATATTAAGCGAACCCATATTCCTACAAAATATTAAAACTGCTTCATCTATACTGCACAGCCAAAATATCCAACAAAAATTAATGCAATGCTTTGGCAGCATAGCTCATGTATGGAAAAAAATTCCTAAAATGGTTCCTCCCCAAAACAAAAGGGGAACACACATGGATTCAACAGAACCTTCCAAGTCCAGACTCAGCGCTTTTTTAAATACTTATAAACAAAAGGCGTTAATATTGATAAAAAAATTAGTCAAAACATAAAAAAAAAATTAGAAAGGTAAATCATGAACAACTCTATACCTTATGTTTTATCAAAATGAGCTTATTCCTTATTTTTCACTACACTCCAAACTTCAAAAATATGAAGACATTAACTAAACAGAATTACAGATACAAGTCAAGTATCACTAACTTAAAAATAAATATATCTACATATCCATTAAATTTGAAATAAAACAGAAGAACCAAAAAAAATCTCTCAAAAAACAGAAACAGAAACATCAAAAGAGAGAAAATATATTTGAGCAAGAGCCTCAGAAAATCAACATGAACCACAAAATGAAGAATGAAGGGAATGTTTGGACAAAATATGTAATGCTCAGTTGGATAGAAAGTACTTTTGCATAAAAATAACTGCTGTTAACTGAAAATAGAAATATGAGAGGAAAGCATTTTGCTGGAAGCTAAGCATTTTCTAGTCTCTGTTTGGATGGTTACTAAATTAGTTTTGGAAGATTACCATTTTAGCTAAACTTGATCATTTTTCTGTTTAAAAAGATCGTTATGTAAAAATAAAAATAAAAAGTTATTTCTTTTCCATGTATCCAAACAAAGCCTTAGCTTAAAACGATTAAAGTGTCAAACCAATTTCTATTTTTTAGCTAAAAAATAGTCATAATCCAAGAAAGTACAGAAATTCCTTTCCCTGCATCCAAATGGAGCCTTCTTAAAAAGGATTAATTAAAAATGATTATTTTCCAAGAAAGCACGTTCCCTAGATGCATCAAAAGGAAGCTATTTTTGGTCAAAAGTGGCTATTTTCCACTAAATTACTTTCGTTTCAGTATCAAAACAGAGCCTGGGATGTGACTAGAGAGAGAACGAGAAGAAGAAAAAGAAAGAAAGAAATAAACAAGAACTATACCTTTCGGGGGATTCCTATGAAAATGAGTAAACGGTGAAAAACGAAGGATTCCTGCAATTGAAGTAGAAGGCAGTGTTATCAGAACCGGACCGAACCGCGGCCGGACCTCAAGTTCGACCGCAACCGCTATCTTCTCACTCCGGTAGTTAAAACTTTATGATAAATTAAGCCGCAAAAAACCGTTTCAAACCGCGGTTTAAATCGGTTGTTTAATTCAATCGTGAGCCGTGAGCCGCGGTTTTGAAAAAAAAATGGAAAGTTAGAGATTTTTAAAAAAAACGCCGCCGCTTCGACTCTATTCCTCCCTGAAAAATGGATGACAGAAGAAATCAAACGGCGGAGAGAGAATGGAAAGAGAAAAAAAGAAAATAGAGAGAAATGATTGAAGAAAAAAAATCACCACACCTACTGCACAGCTTTCCTTTCTCTGTTTTTTTTTTATTCTTCGTTGATGGAAAATACAGAGAGCGGCGGCGGTATGGTTTAATTGAGAGAAAGAGAAGAAGGGCATTAAAAGAAGAGTATTAGGGTTATGGAAATCACGTGAGCTTCCCAAAGAACTCACGTGTGGTGTAATATTTGATCAAAAAGTTACTTTCAAATGAAAGTAATAAAATTTTATATGAAATACAATATTTATTTATTCTGAAAGTAATAAAATTTTATATTAAATACAATATTTATCTATTCTAAAAGTAAAAATTACAATATTTTCTTTTATTTATGTTATTGTAATAACTTGATATTATATTTATCATCTAATACTTTTACCATTGTCATTATTATTAAAGGTCTTCTTTATTTTTATTATGTCAATGTAACATAATTAACTATAGCTTATAATTTTATCTAATAATTTTATTTATATAATTATTATTAATGAAAAATAAAATCTCTTATCTCAAATGAAAGAAAACATCATCATTATAATAAATTTTATTTTGAAGTTAAAAACTTAGAATGTCGTGGTAAGTAGTTTTCTTATTTTGACTTTAAAAAAAATAATAATAACTAATTAGATCATTAATTAGAATGGATTTGAAAGCTAAAATAAATTTATAAGATTCAATCCATGATAATGTATAATAGAGTGACCACTCATATATTTAGAAAAGATTAGTCTACTTGTATATATTGAAATACTTTATACTTTTTAAAATAATAACTATTGATTATTAAAAATTAAAAAACATGTTATTTTAAAAAGAATGGTCAATTTTCAATTTTCTACAATACATAATTGAGTGTCATATGAAAAAAAAAAAAAAATTCCTTATAAGAACTTTATTTAGATAGAAAAAAGATTAAGTAGTAATCTAATAATATTTATAATATAATATTCAAGATAGGGTTTGACCACGGTTGAACCCAATCTTCTTCAAAGACTGTTTGGTAGATGGTCTGGTTCTGATAAGATTCGTACATAGGGCGAACGAAGAACTGAGGAGATGCGAAGAAGAGACTTTAGTATGATTTTTTCATGTGAAATTGAAGATAATAATGCGACCCATTTAACAAAATGTGGATCTTCAAAAGAGTTTAAACTGAACCGAGCCATACATTTTGGCGTGGTTGGACCTATCAGTTCGGCCAGTAGAATGGCTCGATTCATTTAAAATTTATTGTAATTTTTAATTTTTTTACTTTAAATCATCATTTTGCATTGATACGATTACACATTCAGGACTGTAGTGTAATTTTTCATAACTTGTTATATTTTTAAATTTTAATAATTTATTCATAACAACTTATATTGCTGGTAAATTTTAGAGGAGTTAGTGGCGTTAAGAGTTATCACTTCTTGAGGTTGATTTTTTACCTCTCCCTCTTAGTTATTAAACAAAAGTTCCCTTCCAAATGCAGCTTTAATTTTATTGAATAAAATTATTAGACATTTAAAAAAGATGTTTAATGATTTTGACCTTAAAATTATGTAGCTAAATGTTAAATTTGAGATTAATATTTAGTCTATTTATAGCTTTTACAGAGGCATCCATTGTTTGAATTTGCGCATAGGTTCAACCCAACCCAAGTGACCAAGTCTATTGCATACCTACATATAGTACTAATCAATCTCTAATAGCAAAAACTCGAGTCTCCTTGACTCAGTTTAACAATGTCTGACTCGGGGGTTGTGTTAAGATCACCTAGTTTAGAGTTAAAGTTGGTTTCAAGTTTTGAAGACTCAATAATTTTTTTTATCATCGGGTTAAAGGGATAAGAATTCAAGAAAACTCGACTCAAAATGTTGTAAAATATTATAGATGTTTTGTACATAAATATACTAGTCTCTTCCATCTGTTATTCAAAGTTTTCTTTTATTTATTTATATAGGGATTTTTTTTTAAGATCTCTACTTTAATTCTTGATATCGGCTATATATATTTTCAAAGAAACAATATATAGATAGTATTAAATACAAAATTATAAAAAAAAAAATGTGTTAAAAGAAAAGAAATTGTTCAATGAGCTTTTATGATATAAATTTCATATTCTCAAATATCTTCGAATAACGAATACTTTCTATTATAATTTATAATTTTTTAAACTTTCATAAAAATACCAAACTATTAAAAAAATTACACAAAAACCCTAAAAACTCTACCAATCACACTAAAGCTCTTACTTTGATTGTAAAATATTTGTATAACATTTCATATTTTTTTCAACAATAAACTCAAAAATGGAAAGTATTTTAGAAATTTTAACTTATTAATTTAAACCAAAAAAACTTGAAAAATTACAGAAACACCCTACAAATTATATGAATGACATTAATACATCTCCATAACTTTATTAAATTCCGTAAACACTGAAAATTATTTTCACAAAAAATTCAAAATTTGAAATTATCTTAGAGCTGAAACTTAAAAAAATTAATGTAAATAACTTAAAATGTCAAAATTGATGAAGATTACTCAAAATAACTCAAAAATTGAATAACTTATTTTTAAACAATTTTAAATTAAAAAATATTGGTGAAAATAACTCATAGAAACCATTTAAAAAAAAAAAAAAAAAACCAACTGATACATATCTGCAGATAAAGCAGCCAATACTAGCCTCTTGAAATCAATACGATATATTGTAAAATATTTGTATAACATTTCATATTTTTTTCAACAATAAACTCAAAAATGGAAAGTATTTTAGAAATTTTAACTTATTAATTTAAAAGAAAAACTTGAAAAATCACAGAAACACCCTACAAATTAGATGAATGACATTAACACATCTCCATAACTCTATTAAATTCCATAAACACTGAAAATTATTTTCACAAAAAATTCAAAATTTGAAATTATCTTAGAGCTGAAACTTAAAGAAATGAATGTAAATAACTTAAAATGTCAAAATTGATGAAGATTACTCAAAATCACTCAAAAATTGAATAACTTACTTTTAAACAATTTTAAATTAAAAAATATTGGTGAAAATAACTCATAGAAACCATTAAAAAAAAAAAAAAAACAACTGATACATATCTGCCGATAAAGCAGCCAATACTATCATCAATATGATATAAATCGGCCCATATCAACCCGCAAGATCCATGAGAAAAAGAGAAAAAAAAAAAAGTTTTTACTCCACCTGCAAGATCAATGAGAAAAAGAAAAAGAAGTTGTACTGCACTAGGTCGGTCCATTTACATGCCATGAGTCCGCATGTCCGTAAGAAGAAGAAACTATAATGGAAAATCCAGGCACATATCATTCTAGAATTGATCCAAAATTTAAATTACCATGGCTGAGTTAACAATAATGGAGAACAGCTTATACAAGAGTGATATATCGGCATGAAGCCCTAAATGTTCCTAATAATATCCCCAACCAAACCATATTATCCTGATGTAATCCATCTCGCAACCCTGGAGAAATGACAGAAACTTATGTAATTAATTGCATGCTTGTATGGCAGAAACAAGAAAATGACCTTCCATCTGCAAATACTCTGCAATGATCATATACTCCGCAAACATGAGAAAGGAGTTCCATATGTTGGCCAGTTACAAAGAGACTTCTCTCTGACCTTAAAATCTAGTCACTAACTTTGAAAAAGGTGTAAGACAAAATCAAGTTATTTATGCCATCCATTTTTGGGTCAGTCTCAAACTCTGGGTCGATGTAGAAAAATACCTGCATATTGACCTAGCAACATGAGCACTGGAGAAAGGGACGTGACATAAAAGTATTAAGAGAGGAGAGTAACACAAACCGGCATGTCAATCTGTTCGCCTGGAAGAAGTCGTTGCTCCTCAAAGCAGAAGCATTGTATTTTATTAAAATAAATAGCAGCCTGAGAAAAAAAATTCTTCATCAGTTCCCAATCAGAGCATTAACTTAAATAATATCCGTTGTAAACAAGAAGAAAACAAATTATATTTTTTCCCTAAACAGTGATCAGTGCATTTTGGAAGGCAGGTGCCACCATTCAGCAACTCAAATTATTTATTCCACCTGATAATTATTTGTTCAAGTGGACTATGGTTGCAAATGCCTGCAAGTGCCCCTAATGTGTGAAGAACATTGTACAATACCTATAGAAGCACATAAAGAAAAGCATGGACGCTGGATTAACGTGGACATGGAAAGTGATATTCCCCACCCTAAAGGTGAATGCCCTGGTGGAGAAATCACACCATTGACTTTCATATACTGAAAGGGAGTATAGCTTGCAGCCATTAGAAGGGTGATGAAATTTTGGATGATGCAATAAGTGGGAAAAATGTGGACTTCACCAATGTAGAAAACAACTAGGGTAAACAACTTTAACACTGGGAAAATGGTTTCCAAATAACCAAACACCGTCATGCTAAGAGGATGCCATCAATGAAGAAAACATAAAAGCATACATTGAATCAATCATCAAAGAACACAAGCATACAGTGAATCAATGATCAAAAGTACATCATCATCATCATCTCTCTCTATCTCTCTCTCTCTCTTTATTATATTTTATTTTCTTGTGATAATCTACTCTTTCACCACACAATACAAAACTAATGCATGCGGTGTTATCCCACAATTGCCTAAAATCAGAGGAAGATATGATTCTTGACTTCCATAGGAGCTTACAAATAAGTAATACAGTATCATCGTCATCATCTCATTATCTTATCTATTTGGGGTCGGTCAGCTTTTCAAGTTCTTCTCTTCCATTTAGCCATGTCATAAACCATAATGTACATCACTCTACAATCTATCATTTCTTTCTTTATTCCTTTCCTCAATGTTTTCAGTGGTCTTCCTCCATCTTGTACCGTCAATTTGTAACTCCCAAGTAAATGCAGTATGTGAATAGATTTCAGCACCAGTACTACTACTGAGATAGTGCACTCGATGATGTAAAAAAGAAAACCTTTCCATTTTTCCCTTTCACTTTTTAATTATCAAAGCCAAAATCAGAGGCAAAATGGAGAAGCTTCTATTTTTATATCAACTGGTGCACCATCTTAGTAAAAGTACCAGTGCACAAATTATTCCCATGTAGTATACGTGTGCATAATTTTTAAATAGTGGTATGCTTGCCATATAATTAGCGATTTTCCTTTCTTTCTTTCTTCTTCATTTTCTTTTTTGCAAGTGACAGCGAAGAGCAGAGAGAAGACTAGTTTTTTCTTTTTGAAGGTAAAATTACAAAATATTTTTCTTTCCCATTTTCCAGATGTATATAATCTCAAAATCCATAAGCCTGTGTGTTCAAAGCCTGCATATGTCTACAAAAAGAACAGCTTGAATTTCTCACTACAAACTCCAAATGTAATTATTTTTTTGAAATGGAGAAAACCACATTTGATTATAATAGAAACATTTAGTGCAAGATTTAAAAAAACCCAGGAACATTCAATGAAAATGGAGATTAACACCTTCATGGGTGTAACATTGTATGTGGAAACACCGGTTATAGGAGCTGAGCTTTTATTTTCAGCAGTGTAAAATGCAAGAGCACTTTCTCCTGGTTTGACCCTAACCTGTAGAGAAACTAAACAGAGTTACACCAGAAAAACTTAATTGCATGGAAAACATATTTAACATTCCAATAACAGGAAGCACCTCTCTTTGTGTGGGAATGAACTTCCAAGGCATCCCATCGGCAATATCAGCATTGAATTGAACCACGATCTCCCTACGAGCAGAACTAAGAATTAAATTAAGCAACCTGTTTGTGGTGGTTCTTATAACTTTAAGCCAAATCGTCCCTCATAAGGCTTCTAAAGGAGAGATATTATGTTGATATGCTTATCTTAGACACATGATCACCCACACCAGGACATTCCATTTTTCAAAAGAAATTACCCTTCATGTGTGTGGGCCAAGTGTTGTGCTTTAGTCACGTGATGTATTTCCTTGGACAAGAGTAAACACATGCTTCACAAGTGGCTTTATGAAAATAGCATCAAGAGATATTAGACCTATTTCATTAAATTGAATGGCATATCAAAATCAAGTTATCATCATCATTGCCTTCATCTAAGCCACTTATCCCATCAATCTAGGGTTAACTTTTAACATTTGGATTTTGCAAATTATTTCCATGGACTTGGGACTTGAACCTACAACTTTTAGGTTGTAACCATGAGCCTTAACCAGTTGTGTATATGCATAAAAATATAAACTATAAAAAATTTGATACAAAACATGGCTTTATTTAAATATTAATATATATTTAAATTATAATTTATATGTAGGTGCATATTTATAAATAAACATTGGACAAAAATGAGTTTCATCCAAAGTTCAAATATCAACGAGCCTATAACTACCTAAAAGAAAATTAGAAAAATAAAATGTGTCTAAAATGTTAGATTTTTTTTTAAAAGAAAGAACATTAGATATTCAAAAAATAATTTAAAGTCATCAACATTCTAAGCACTTAAAAAACATGGTTCCTAAGATTGGATCTAGTGATTTTTATATGGTTCCAAACTTGTATTAAAATGCTGCAATGGGCCATCATGGAGTGAAAGTAGGCCTCATGTAAGATGCAAATTGTTAGGAAATAGTTTAAAAAAGATGTGTTCTATGATTGGATTGATCTGATTTTTTTGGATATCATGTTCATGGATGAAAAGATCTATTTAACAGACCTATCATATGGGGTAAAGTTAAAACCCACATGTGATGCAAAAGTTTAGTGAACAAAAATTAATCTGAAGTCATAAAAATAGACTTCCATAATTGGGTGGAGATTATTTCAATTAAGCCTTGTACTCAATTGAAGATCTTTGCAGTGGACCTATCACATTGGATAAAAGTGGGTAACCCATTTAATACTATCAATATTCATTTGATGACAACTGAAGTATCATATGGTCAAGTGTAAGAGAAGTTTGGTCCTCCTAACTATTCTCCCTTTAGATCTATGTTAGGAGGATAGGATATTTTACAATCTCACTGTGTCAACAGCATCAGTATAATGATATGAGGAGCACTCATGCAAAAAGCAAAATGTGATGGCATTTTACTCAAGATCTAGGTATTCCAGGCATTCGACAACCAGTTCTACTGCCTTGTACGAGCTACTATTTTGAGATTCTCAGCTAAACCTCACATTCTCAAACCTTCAGTGACATCTTCCTACTACTTTGACCATGCTTTTCTGCCGCCCAACCACTCTGCACACTTGAAAGTGTCTCTCTCTCAACTAGTAACCAAAGAACCCCAAAACGGGATTCCAACCGAAAACCATATAGGCAACAGACAGATCTGTAGTGTGTGTGGAATGAAATTGGAGGATAGCCACAAGAGATCTTTTATGTGAAAATATTACCTGTATTCATAAAGACTAAAACCCAGTAGGCATGTTACATATAAATAATCATCTGTATTAAAGTCAACTTTAAATATCAATGTGGTAACAGCGAAACATACAGAAAACCTATGGTATATTTGCCTAAATCCAACAGACAAAATGTATTTATCTAATTGATCAATATTTCAACATGATCATATATTCTAAAAGGCAAGTCAAAAAGTAAAATTGCAATCTGGATAGTATCAGGGCATACCGTGATGCTGTGGTTCCCTCCTTAGCATGGCGAGCGATCTTTTCCTCAACACTCTGCAGAGAGCTAGGCCTTGTCACAAGCGATGATTCATAATTCAGATAATTAATGTAGAGACAGATGGCAAGAAGAAACTTGCAAGAAACAAACAACTAAGCACATATCTGGATGCACTACAAACCACAATCAGTTAGAAGAATAACTGAATACAGGAATCACATCCTCAGTTACAAATATCAGCCAAAATTTATCAGTCTAGGCTGGGGCAAAATATGTATATTTTGGAAATATAGGCTAAAATTTCCAAATATTCGCTGAAAATTTTCAGTCCCTGTCGGCTTGAAGAGTTTGTACCAGCCAAAAAATCGTAACTCAGAATTCATGTCAAGCGTGGTACCTTGTTTTCCAACTTTCCACCCAAAGTCAGAACACCAGTACCCAACCAGGTGTAATTCCCTGATTTAATATCCCAAACATGTTCACATCAATGACAAACATGTTTGCATCAATGACAATGACAGACACATGAGCTACCAGAACCACCACACCAATTCAAAACCAAATTCATTTCCTCACCCGAATCGCAATATTTCATCTCTTACCTCGCGGCGCTGAATTGTACCACCATATCCAGTAGCCTGGCAGAATCTCCTGTACAGAGGCACTGCAGCATATGTACATCCCACCATGGCACAGACCAACACCGTCAGATATACAAGAGTTTTCTTTGAGCTCCGCTCTTGAGCTGTCTGAGAAACATATTGCCGTTGAAATCCAGAGAGGGGAAAGCTCTCAAATCTTCTACTGCCAAATGCTGGAATTCGGCATCCATTGCTCGCCGAGAGGCCACGGAAACAGAAATCCAAACTGATGGTTGACTTGGTAACTCCAGTGTCTGTATAAGGTGGAACTGAAGCTCCTATGATTTGTCTGAGGCAAGGAGAAGCAGAAGGCTGATTAAGGATAAATTCTATTTAAAGGGGAATGAATGGGAATATGAGAATTTTACCGAGAAAGTAGGGGCGAACGGATGTGATTTAGAGAAGAAGATCTGAGATGGATCTTTCTATAAAACCTTGATAAGAACATGGCAGAAGCAGAGGTGGAAGAAAACCTAAAGATATTTGGGGAAGATTTGATCCAATGGCATGTAACACGGTAAGAGGAGGAAAAAAAGAGCCCCGATGCTAGTAAATACAATCCTGTCAAATTCAAATATTATCAAATTTAATATGTAAGTCATTTTTGATATTCAATGCTGATTCGTGTGTGAAATTTTTTTAATTTCTAATTGTTTGCTCCTTATGTAGGGTCCATTTTAATCCAATCTAATGGATCTGCTAGAAAGGCCGAAGTATGAATATCAGTCTAAAAAACTATGAGAGAGAGAGAGAGAGAGGAATTAACCCATTGTGTTAAAAAATGCAGAGAAATTAAATTTTCAGAAAGAGGTAATAGCATACCTAAGAGAGAGACGTCTGCTCTAAGCCTCTGATGTACGAGTCTATCAGAAGGATTGCCACAAATACGTTTTCGGGATATTAACAGCTACAGGTAATATCGAGATATTTTCAAATTATAGGATTTTACCAAAAAAATATTGGGAAAATCTCATAAAAAATATAAATTTTAAATATGCTGAGTTCAATTTGAGACGAGAAGAGAAAGGGTTTGAGGTTTTTCTATTTAGATTGAAAAACAGAGAAAAAAAAAAAAAAGCTGGCATAAAAAGAAGGATTTAATGTTTTGGATCAAAGAAGAAATGAGAAGAGAAAAGAAGAAGAAGAAACACGTACCAGCGGGGAGGAAGAAGGCGTTGGAAGTTAATCAATTGGCCAAAAAAGGAAGACGATGAGCAAGGCGGCACTGTCGAGACGATGGTGGAGAAGAGGAGCACCGAATTACAGAAAAAGGAAAAGAAAGAAACTGAGGAAGCCAAAATGCAAGTCTCTAACTCTCTGTAGCCTCTGCCTCTCTGCAATCGCACGGCAAAGACATGACGGAAATAAAGGAATTAGAGGGGATACCGTTTCTTTGTAGGGGTGAAACTTGGGTCGGGTTTTAACATGACCCGCATGATCATACCAGAGGCCGAAAATTCGGCAGGATCTCAGCCGAGATTTTTGTCCCTCCTCTTTTTTTTTTCAAAATCGGTGGTTTTTTTTTTAATTCATTTCAAAAAATAAAAATGGCTATTTAAAAAAAAAATATTAAATATAAATATTGGCTGATATCTATGTCACGCCCCGACCCGAAGGGTAGGCTCGGAACGCGACTGATTTTTTTTTTTATAAATAAGATAAACTAAACCACAAGCATTCACATTGGGTCGGATCAACAGTTAGGCCCAGAGGTCACACATGATCCCATCATGTGGACTAAAACATGTACCATATGCCTACCTCATAAAATAGACATTAACAACATCAACACATAGCATAAGAAAATCAACCATTGATTTCAACATGCAAAACATTGTCTCAAAATTACAAAGGCAACAAGCCTAGTACATCAAATTAACACAAATTAAGTACCGCATCCGGTACTTTAATAAAATTCAACGGTTCCAAGAACCAACAGAAAAGGATCAGGGCATTCCCCTCCGGGGGAATCCCAAAACACTGCTTTAGCTTAATCGCCCTAAGCATGAAAGAGAGGGTCATCCTCCTCGGGTTCATCGTCTGAAAGGTGAGTGTTGTAAGCTAACTAGCACAGTGAAGAAAATATAACAATGCAAATTAAGTAAATATAAAACAGGTTAGTAACAGTTCAATAATATCACATGCTTGATAACAATAAGTATAATCTCATATAAATCATCAACATCATCAATTACTACTATCATCCACCGTAACGCCTGCAACTACGCTGAGACCAGTATTAAGTTCCGACACGGTTAAAATACATCCTTGCAAGTACATCTCTGGCTCTGACTTAGCCGATACTGACACCCTCAAGTCAGCAACTGACGACAGCATGGTCCGCCCATGGTCTAGTAGACATAAACCATCTTTCATATGGTCGATATTGGTTCAATAGCCGAGGTACGTGGAGGCAGTCTTACATACTCATACGATCAACATCGTAATATTACAATCAAAATCAGCACTCTTACCATAGTACATCATGAATAGGCACATGGGTGGGTTCATCAAAACTGAAACCACTTATTGCTCAATACTTATCTCATCATAAAACCTGTTTACAAAATCTACAGAGTTAAGTTCCCTCACCGTGATCTTGTGGTTACGCGATCTCTGTTCAAACGACATACAAGTGCACAATCAATATACATAATAAATACGTACACATACGTAGTATTTAGAAATCATACGTTTTCCCACAAAATATCCAGGGTTCATAGAATTGAGTCTCCTACTCAGTTTCTATCCTTTTTAAATTATCATAATCCACAATATAATAATAAATAAAAAGGGGCTCAGTCCAAGCTCATATTGTCTTCTGGGCATTGACCAGATTGACTTATTGAGTTAAGTCTAGATCCTCGGGTCACTTCTCGGTTGTCTTCTGGATAGGACTAGATCTGACATTTTGAATAGGCCTCGAGGTCACTCAGTGCCTGACTATATAGCGTCGGCCTGAAAGTGAATCACTCAGTTCCCGACCAATAGGGATCGACCTGAAAGAGGATACAATAGTATTTACACTATAAATAATAAGAGAAAAGGGGTTAGTACATTTTAATTAGCAAAGGGGTATAAATTATCACAAATAATCAAACACATTAAATAATAATAAAGGTTAGGACAAAAACAACAATCAAATAATATTTTATCATTTAAAACGGATCCCTCGGAACATTACATTGGAAATGGGTACAGTGGCTTCGGATCATCCCGAACCACACTAAACTAAGTCACTGGCCTCGGAACATGGGCCTGACTTCGGATCGTCCAAAGGTTGGGTCTCGGACCTTCCGAAGTCCATCCGAACCGGTAAAAATAGAGAAAGCAGTATCGGTGGGTTTGAAAGTCTCGGAACGTCCGAAGGTATGTCTCGGAACGTCCTGAGTGGGTTCGGTCCTTCCGAGCTTGGCTCGGTACGTCCGAAAGGGTCTGGCTCGCCTCGGGCGTAACTAGGCTTTGGGTGAAGCTCGGAACGTCCGAGGGTCACTACTCGGATAGTCCGAAGGTTCGGACCTTCCGAAGAACGGCTCTCGGACCTTCCGAGAGTCGTTTTACTTCAACTGTCTGCACCAGCAGACAGTGACGGCGGACAAACAGTGAAATGCGATTCCGAAAAGGGAGGGCTGCCCAGACTCGATTTTCACATCTGTCTGGTCTGATGGACTCCTCTTGGAGTCCTCTTTCCATAGGGAATGGTTTGGAGCTCAGAAGCTCACTGGGCCAACCGATTTAAACGGTAAATCCTCACGGGTTCATGAAACCCATGGTTTTTCCTTAGATTTAAAACTGGTTTTTCTCCATCAAAAC
Organism: Chimonanthus salicifolius; assembly: GCA_013350335.1. Classification (NCBI taxonomy): domain Eukaryota; kingdom Viridiplantae; phylum Streptophyta; class Magnoliopsida; order Laurales; family Calycanthaceae; genus Chimonanthus; species Chimonanthus salicifolius. The sequence goes on along the minus strand of CM023534.1, from coordinate 43,400,177 downwards.
TTGATTTTCTGGATTCAAAACCGGTTAGAATTTAAAAAGGAATGCAAAGGATACCTTTGCTGAGGTTCGTGGGCTGAAATCTGAATTTTTGAAAAACTCTCCTCTAAGCTTACTGTTACTGAAAAACAGAAGCAAAGCAGGGGTCTCGGCTGAAATCACAGAGAGCAAAGAGGGAGAAGAGAAATGCAATTTTTGTTAGGAGTTCAACCGATTGAAGGAGGCCTGAATTTATAGGTTTTTGGCCGGGAAATCCGCTGATGGGACGGGACGATGATAATTATCACTCGCCAGAAAACGGAATGAGCAGCAGTGCATGCGCCTGCATGCCATGGGCTGATTTTCTGCTATTGCAGATCAGTCCCTCAACAGTTTCCAAATTCTAGATAAGCCCCCGGTTTTAATAAAAATAGATTTTAAAACTAAAAGTAATAATTTAAGAACTCAAAAACTTGATCCAACCTTACAGATGGGTTGGGTTTTGAAAACCTTGGTCACCATAAAAATTTCAGATTTTATCTCTTACTAAAAATCATTTATTTAAATAAAACTCATAAATTTACACTATTTACTTAAATAAACAATTGTTAAAATAAACAATTTAGAGACCTCATTTTGAAGTGAAATGAAATAACTAGACCATTCTTAAAATGGTCTAACACTAAAAACCATTTTCAAAATTTATCTCTTTTCTGAAATTATTTAGAATAATTAAAACTCCCTTTCGGGGTTTAGACAGGGCAGCATTTAAATATCATTTTCTGAAAATAAATTCTTTTTAAAATTAGAAATGTAAATATTTTATTAAGGAGAACATTATTTACCAATAATATACACATATCAACAATATTTATAAAAATATACACAACAAGTGATAAATTACCAAAATGCCCCTCCAGCTCGACGAGCTGGATCACTGAGTTTTCGGGCTCAGATTGGGCCAAACATGGGTTTTCCTTGAAGGCCCTAACCAAAATCTTCGAGGTTAATCGGCTAAAAAGGATTATTAAGCTAAAACACGCCTAATCTGGGGCAGGGTATTACATTCTACCCACCTAAAAAAAAAATTCGTCCCGAAATTCAAAACAAACACTTACCTCCTTGGTCTTTAAACAAACCAGGATACAGCTTCTGCATCGTCGATTCTGGTTCCCACGTCTCATGTTGTACGTCGTGATGTTGCTACAGCACTCGTACTAGAGGTATAGACTTCCTCCTGAACTCTTGAGTCCGACGCTCTAGAATCTTGACTGGTGCTTCTTCAAAAGTTAAGTTCCTTTGACACTTCGATATCTTCAAAACTGATCACATGCGACAGGTCAGGCTCGTACTTCCTTAACATAGACACGTGGAACGTACTATGTACTCTCTCCAAAGCCTGAGGAAGATCCAACTGATAGGCTACTTCACATATCTCAAAGGGTCCAACATATCGAGGTGATAGTTTTCCCTTGTGCCCGAACCGCTGCACTCCATGACGTGGTGCCACACGTAAGAAAACTCGGTCGCCAACTGCGAACTCCAAAGGTCGTCGCCTTTTGTCAGCATAACTCTTTTGTCTGCTCTGGGCTGTCTTGAAGACGCTGTCTGATCACTTCAACTTGTTCTGACGTCTCACGTACTAAATCAGGTCCTAGTAGCGCTTTGTCTCCTACCTCTGTCCAACAAAGAGGTGACCTCCAAGGTCTGTCATACAGAGCCTCGTAGGGTGCCATCTGCACACTGGAATGATAACTGTTGTTGTAGACGAACTCGATCAAAGGCAAGTGATCTTTCCAACTTCCCTGCATATCCATCACACAAGCTCTTAGCATATCCTCTAAGGTTTGAATGGTTCTCTCTGACTGACCATCCGTCTGAGGGTGAAAAGCAGTGCTGAAGCACAGTTTAGTCCCCAACTCTTCTTGCAATCCTTACCAAAACCTTAACACGAACCTCGGGTCTCTATCAGATAAAATGGATACAGGCACTCTATGCAATCTGATTATCTCCTTCAAATACAGTCTGCTTAGAGTAGCTAAAGAATCCGTCTTCTTGATTGGCAGAAAGTGAGCTGACTTCATCAATCGATCGACTATTACCCAAATAGCATTGTTCTTTTTAGGAGACTTAGGAAAACCAGTTACAAAATCTATCGTGATATGCTCCCACTTCCATTCAGCCACTTCCAAAGGTTGCATCTTTCCGCCAGGTCATTGATGTTCCGCCTTCACTTGTTGACAAGTTAAGCACTTGGACACAAAATCTGCTACTTCGCACTTCATACCTTTCCACCAGAAAAGTCGCCGCAAGTCACGATACATCTTCGTACCACCAGGTTGCACCGCAAAGCGAGATCGATGAAAGTGATCAAGCACCTTTCTCCTGCACTCGTTCGACTTTGGCACAAACAGTCTGTCCTTGAAAGTCAAACTTCCGTCCGCTTTGATCTTCCAATCCTCTAGAGTCGTTCCTCCTGAAAGCTGAGTCATCAACTCCTTTGCTTCTGGGTCGCTCTGTTGTCCTTCCAACACCAATCCAACTACCTCGGGTTGCAGAACCAAACTATGGATTCTTGCTGACCCGCTTCCTTCGATCAGCTCCAGATCGTACGCGGACAGAACTTCGAGCATCTTCCATTGCAAGGATGTCATCCTCGCCACGTCGCTGTGAGACTTCCTGCTCAAGGCATCGGCCACCACGTTGGCTTTCCCCGGGTGATAGGAGAGACTGAAGTCATAATCTCTCAAGTACTCCATCCACCTACGCTGCCTCATATTCAAGTCTTTCTGAGTGAAGATATACTTGAGACTATGGTGATTAGAAAACACATTGAACTTCTCACCATATAAGTAATGTCTCCACAATTTTAACGAGAATACAACGGCTGCCAACTCCAAATCATGAGTCGGGTAGTTCTGCTCATGTCCCTTCAATTGCCGGAACCATAAGCTACTACCTTCCCCTCTTGCATCAGCACACAACCCAAACCAAACTTGGACGCGTCGCAATAAACATCGTAACCTCGTCTTTGCTCGGGTATCACCAACACTGGAGACGTCGTCAATTTCTCCTTCAGCTCCTGGAATGCTTTCTCACAACCTTCGCTCCACTCGAACTTGACATTCTTCCTTGTCAGCCGAGTCATCGGTACCGCGATCTGAGAGAAGTGCGAGATAAACTGTACTACCCTGCCCCAGATTAGGCGTGTCTTAGCTTAATCATTCCTGTTTAGCCGGTTAATCTCGAGGATTTCGGCTAGGGCTTCGAGGGAAGCTCAAATGTGGCCCAATCCGAGCCCATGAGCTCAGTGATCCAGCTCGTCGAGCTGGAGGGGCATTTTGGTAATTTACCATTTTTAGTTGTGACTTTATAAATTATATTATTATGTGAATATTATTAGTGGATAATATTCTCCTTAATAAAGGATTTGCATTTCTGATTTTAAAATGAATTTATTTTCAGAAAATGGTATTTAAATTCCGCCCGTCAAAACCCCGAAACGGGAGTTTTAATTATTTTAAATAATTTCGGGAAAGAGATAGATTTTGAAAATGGTATTCGATGCTAGAACATTTCAAGAATGGTTTAGTTATTTCATTTCACTTTAAAATAAGATTTACAAATTGGTTATTTTTACATTTGTTTATTTAAGTAAATAGTGTAAAAATATGGTTTTATTTAAATAAATGATTTTCAATAAGAGATAAATTCTGAAATTTTTATGGTGACCAAGGTTTTCGAAACCCAACCTATCTGTAAGGTTGGATCAGGTTTTTGAGTTTTTAAATTATTACTTTTAGTTTAAAAATTATTTTTTTATTAAAACCAGGGCTTATCTGCAATTTAGATTTTGTTGGAGGGCTGATCTGCAACAGTAGAAAATGTGCACACGGCATGCAAGCGCGTGCACTGCTGCTCGGCCCTGATTTCCGGCGATGATCATTACTGTCGTCCGGTCCCATCGTCCCAGCGGGTTTCTGGCATCTCTCCCCGGCTGAATTCCTATAAATTCAGCCATTCCCCATCGGTTTGAACTCCCACAGATTTCTTCTCTGTAAACCCCGACGACCGACCCTTCTAGCCTCTGTTCCTTCTCTGTTTACCAGTTACCCGTAGCTTAGAGGGAAGGATTTCAAAATCCAGATTTTCAGCCCAGGAACCTCAGCAAAGGTATTCATTGCATTCCTCTTTCAATTCTAACCTGTTTTGAATCCAGAAAATCAAGTTTTGGCCCTGTTTTGATGGAAAAAAACCAGTTTTAAATCTAAGGAAAAACCATGGGTTTCATGTACCCGTGAGGATTTACTGTTTAAATCGATTGGCCCAGTGAGCTTCAAGGCTCCAAACCATTCCCTATGGAAAGAGGACTCCCTGAGGAGTCCATCAGACCAGACAGATGTGAAAATCAAGTCCGGGAAGTCCTCCCTTTTCGGAATCGCATTTCACTGTTTGTCCGCCGTCACTGTCTGCTGTGCAGACAGTTGAGGAAGACTGACTCTCGGAAGGTCCGAGAGCCGTTCTTCGGAAGGTCCGAACCTTCGGACTGTCCGAGCAGTGACCCTCGGACGTTCCGAGCTTCACCCGAAGCCTAGTTACACCCTGTGGCGAGCCAGACCCTTTTGGACGTACCGAGCGAAGCTCGGAAGGACCGAACCCACTCGGACATTCCGAACCCAAACTTCGGACGTTCCGAGAATGCAGACCCACCGAGACTTGCTCTTTTCAGATTTTTCGGTTTGGATGGACTTCGACCCAACCTTCGGACGATCCGAAGTCATGCCCATGTTCCGAGGCCAGTGACTTAAGTTTAGTGTGGTTTGGATGATCCGAAGCCACTGTACCGAGTTCCGAGGTGATGTTCCGAGGGACCCAGTTTTTAAATGATAAAATATTATTTGATTGTTGTTTTTGTCTAACCTTTATTATTATTTAATGTGTTTGATTATTTGTGATGATTTATACCCCATTGTTAATTAAAAATGTACTAACCCCTTTTCTCTTATTATTTATAGTGTAAATACCATTGTATCTGCATTCAGGCCGACCCTATTGGTCGGAAACTGAGTGATTCACTTTCAGGCCGACGCTATATAGTCGGGCACTGAGTGACCTCGAGGCGTACTCAAAATGTCAGATCATGGTCCTATCCAGAAGACAACCGAGAAGTGACCCGAGGATCTAGACCTAACTCAATAAGTCAATCTGGTCAATGCCCAGAAGACAATATGAGTTTTGGACTGAGCCCCTTTTTATTATATTATTATCTTATGGATGATTATAATTTAAAAAGGATAGAAACCGAGTAGGAGACTCAATTCCATGAACCCTGGATATTTTGTGGGAAAACGTATGATTTTCAAATACTTCGTATGTGTACGTATTTATTATGTATATTGATTGTGCACTTGTATGTTGTTTGAACAGAGACCGCGTAACCACACGATCACGGTGAGGGAACTTAACTCTGCAGATTTGTAATCACGTTTTATGATGAGATAAGTATTGAGCAATGAGTGGTTTCAGTTTTGATGAACCTACCCATGTGCCTATACATGATGTACTATGGTAAGAGTGCTGATTTTGATTGTAATATTACGATGTTGATCGTATGAGTATGTAAGACTGCTTCCACGTACCTGGGCTATTGAACTAATATCGGCCATATGAGAGATGGTTTATGTCTACTGGACCATGGGCGGACCATGCTGTCGTCAGTTGCTGACTTGAGGGTGTCAGTATCGGTTAAGTCAGAGCCAGAGATGTACTTGCAAGGATGTATTTTGACCGTGTTGGGACTTAATACTGATCTCAGCGTAGTCTGCAGGCGTTACGGTGGATGATAGCAGTAATTGATGATGTTGATGATTTATATGAGATTATGCTTATTGTTATCAAGCATGTGATATTATTGAACTGTTACTAACCTGTTTTATATTTACTTAATTTACATTGTTATATTTCCTACACTGGGCTAGTTAGCTCACACCACTCACCTTTCAGGTGATGAACTCGAGGAGGAGAACCCTCTCTTTCAGGCTTAGGGCGATTAAGCTAAAGCAGTGTTTTGGGATTCCCCCGGAGGGGAATGCCCTGATCTTTCCCTGTTGGTTCTTGGAACCATTGACTTTTATTAAGTACCGAATGCGGTACTTAATCTGTGTTAATTTGATGTAATAGGGTGTGTTGCCTTTGTAGTGATTTGAGACAATATTTTGCATGATGAATCAGTGGTTGATTTTCTTATACCTTGTTTTAATCAATGTTGGATTTGATTTCAGTATGTTATGTGTTGATGTTGTTATGTCTATCTTTATGGGGTAGGCATATGGTACATGTTTGAGTCCACATGATGGGATCATGTGTGACTTCTGGGCCCAACTGTCGATCCGGCCCAGTAAGAATGCTTGTGGTTTAGTTTACTTATCAAAAACAAAAAAAATCAGTCGCGTTCCGGGCCCACTCTTCAGGTCGGGGCGTGACATAAACTGTCGGTAATATCCTGCTAATCCCGGAAAGCTCCGGATCTCGAACACGCTCTTGGGACTCTCCCTAGTCTTCACGGTCTCTACCTTCGCTGGAAACTACCGAGATTCCTCCTAGAGACACCACATGTCCCAGAAACTGCACTTGAGGCAACCAAAACTCACACTTGCTCAGCTTAGCAAACAGCTGATGCTCCCGAAGAGTCTGAAAAATAATCCGTAGATGACGCTCATGCTCCTCCTCTGACAATGAAAAGATCAAGATATCGTCGATGAAAACTATCACGAACTCTCGTAGATACGGTCGAAATAAACGATTCATCAAACCCATGAACATGGCTGGCACGTTCGTTAAACCGAAAGGCATCACAACAAACTCGTACAAGCCATACTGCGTTCGGAAAGCAGTCTTTGGAATGTCTTCCTCTCGAATCCGCAACTGATGGTAACCCGACCTCAAATCGATTTTTGAAAAACACTTCGATCCCCTCAAAAGATCAAAGAGGTCGTCTATTCTAGGCAACGGATACTTATTCTTAATAGTTACCTGGTTAAGCCGCCGGTAATCTATACACATCATCATCGATCCATCCTTCTTCTTCACAAAGAGAGCGGGTGCGCCCCACGGTGAGTTGCTCTGACGGATAAAGCCAAGACTAAGAAGCTCTTCTACCTGCGTAACTAGCTCTCTCTACTCTGCTGGCGCCATCCGATAAGGTGCCATGGAAATTGGAGATGTTCCTGGCTTGTAGGTCTATAACAAACTCTATCTCTCGGCGTGGAGGTAGCCCAGCCAACTAGTCAGGAAAAACATCCATAAAATCACACACCACTCGAGGAGCAACAGACTCTACACCACCTACATCTTCCCAACCCATACTTGCCACTACACTACCTGGGATACATCCTAAGGCCAGAGAAAGTGACTCTTATCTTTTCATAGGGTACTAACTTCTCCATAAACCTCTCACTGGTTGAGGAGACCCCACGAATTCTCCTCTGAGAGCAGTCTATCAAGACTCCAAAAACAGACAACCAATCCATACCAAGGATGATGTCAAAGTCCGTCATTTCCAGAACCAGAAAATCATAGGACAACTCCACTCCACTAATCTTCAAAACACAAGATCTACACTCTTGGTTTGCCAAAACCTTCTTACCCAAAGGTGAAACTACCATTAGCGGGTTAACTACTTCTACCGGTTTTAAACCCAATCTAACACAACAAGTTCTAGAGATAAAGGAATGCGAAGCACCGGTATCAAACAACACTCGAGCCAAAAGACATGAAAAGATTAAGGGTACCTTCCATCACCGTGTTCTCCACCGGTTCTTCCTTTTGAGTCCCTATAGAGTAGACTCTCCCTTGAGGACGTCCTTGCCCTCTCCCCTGACCGTTCCGAGGTGGTCCGTTCCTCGGTGTCACTGATCCTTTGGAAGCCTGCTGAGAACCTCTGCCGACAGAGGCTGTGCCACAGAGAAGGAAACTCCGGCACCTTGCGAAGGTGCCATCTTACCAGAATAAGGGCAATCCTTGAACAGGTGTCCGGTCTGCTGGCAGTGAAAGCACACCTTCTCTCCTCTGGATTGGCAGAACTTAGAAGTATGCCCTGGCCGAATTGAAGGTGTAGCACACGATTGGCCAAGAGTCAGACCAACTTGACTGGCCCACACTAGGTTGGCTTTTCTTGAAGAAGGGCCTCTTCTGCTAGTTGAACCTCGCCTTCTTGTTGGAAGAAGGTTCCTGAGAGCTGTCAGTGCTCCAGTTGATGGAGTCAACCGCTTCCACATTTGAAGCGCGCTCGATAATCTCCTCAAAAGTGTTGAACACTAAGCCTGCCACTTGCCGCTGCAGGAAGGGTGTAAGTCCGTTCTCGAAGTGCTTGATCTTCTCCTCCTCATTGGCGGCAATCCACGGCACAAACTGCATCAAGTCGATGTAGCACATGGCATACTGTGCCTACGGTGTCTGAACCTTGCTGGATATTGAGGAACTCTCTCTTCCTCGCTTCCTTCACCGTCTTTGGAAAGTAACGGGCCAAAAAGGCTGCAGAAAACTCCTCCCAAGTCATCGGCTCGTGATTACGAACCAAGCTCTTCGTCCTCCCACCATTCGTAGGCGTTCCCTTCAAGCTGATAAGTCGCCAAGGTTACTTGCAAATCGTCAGCGATCGTTAGGGTGTTGAGGATTCGGCTAATCTGAGTTAGCCAGTTCCTCGCAGCGCTGGGGTCTTCTGTTCCAGAGAAAGTAGTCGGGTTCAGACGCTTAAACTCTTTGAGAGCCGAGGTGGCTCTCTCCTCTGGAGTTTGGATTGGTGGACGTTGCATGTTTTTAGCTATCCGCTGAAAAGCTTCAACCTGCCGCTCGTATCGCCTCGTTAGGTAGGTTACGGGGTGGAAGACCAGTCCTCCTCCCACGAAAATTGGCTCTATTCGCATTGAGGTCCTGACATCTGTTATTTACACTTGTAAATATCATTAACCAATTTTAAGATCTTTATTAAAGCAAAACACATAAGTTGCAATAATCTCATTAGAATTCATTCAAATTTTCAAATACAGGTACAAGGGTTAGTAGGGTATGAAAACCCTTCAAAACAACAAAACTCGACCCTTACAAAACAAAACTCCCCTAAGCTCCGACAAACACTAATCTAATCTTCCGAAAAAAGATCCTGCCTCACCACCAAAGTAATAGAAGTTGTCCGGACAGGCCTCAGACTTGTGCCCGAACACTCCGCAAGTTAAACAGGGTATAATCCCTGGTCCTCCTACATAAGGACAATTTGTCCTTGCACTCCCATGTCTGCGGAGTCCGCAAACAGGGCAAATGACACTAGGTAGATAGGGGCAAAAGGTAAAGTTGTGCCCTGCCTGATTGCAGAGCTCACACATATACTCTGGATACTCGTCCAAGGGTGGAGTAGCCGAAACATACTCGGGTGAGCTGTTCTCCCCTACTGACTCCTCAGGAATCGGGATATCTCCCTCTTCTTCTACAGGCTCAGCACCAACATGGTACTCTGGGGATGCTACTTCTATCTCCTCTCCAGGTGTAACCTCATCGAAGTTGGGCACACGGAATCATCTGAAGAATCTATGACGATGGGGTCGCTAGGGGTCCCCTGGAAATACTCTGTATTGCCTGACATATCTGTATCACCAAACAAGAAGATGTCAAAAACAATAGCAACACTAGAGCAAAAGCAAGTCTAACTAGGTAGTAACCCATCACAGTCCTAGAGTTTGAGCCTACGCTCTGATACCTAAGCTGTCACTCCCCGATCGGAAGGGTGGGCCCGGAACGCGACTGATTTTTTTTTTTTCTGATAAGTAAGATAAACTAAACCAGAAGCATTCTCACTGGGCCGGATTAACAGTTAGGCCCAGAGGTGACACATGATCCCATCATGTGGACTCAAACATGTACCATATGCCTACCCATAAAATAGACATTAACAACATCAACACATAGCATAAGAAAATCAACCATTGATTTCAACATGAAAAACATTGTCTCAAAATTTCAAAGGCAACAAGCCTAGTACATCAAATTAACACAAATTAAGTACCGCATCCTGTACTTTAATAAAAGTCAACGGTTCCAAGAACCAACAAAAAAGGATTAGGGCATTCTCCTCCGGGGGAATCCCAAAACACTGCTTTAGCTTAATCGCCCTAAGCCTGAAAGAGAGGGTCCTCCTCCTCGAGTTCATCGCCTGAAAGGTGAGTGGTGTGAGCTAACTAGCCCAGTGAAGGAAATATAACAATGTAAATTAAGTAAATATAAAACAGGTTAGTAACAGTTCAATAATATCACATGCTTGATAACAATAAGCATAATCTCATATAAATCATCAACATCATCAATTACTGCTATCATCCACCGTAACGCCTGCAGACTACGCTTGAGACCAGTATTAAGTCCCGACACGGTCAAAATACATCCTTGCAAGTACATCTCTGGCTCTGACTTAGCCGATACTGACACCCTCAAGTCAGCAACTGACGACAGCATGGTCCGCCCATGGTCCAGTAGACATAAACCATCTTTCATATGGCCGATATTGGTTCAATAGCCCAGTTACGTGGAAGCAGTCTTACATACTCATACGATCAACATCGTAATATTACAATCAAAATCAGCACTCTTACCATAGTGCATCATGTATAGGCACATGGGTGGGTTCATCAAAACTGAAACCACTTATTGCTCAATACTTATCTCATCATAAAACCTGTTTACAAAATCTACAGAGTTAAGTTCCCTCATCGTGATCGTGTGGTTACGCTGTCTCTGTTCAAACAACATACAAGTGCACAATCAATATACATAATAAATACGTACACATACGTAGTATTTGGAAATCATACGTTTTCCCACAAAATATCCAGGGTTCATGGAATTGAGTCTCCTACTTGGTTTCTATCCTTTTTAAATTATCATAATCCACAATATAATAATAAATAAAAAGGGGCTCAGTCCAAACTCATATTGTCTTCTGGGCATTGACCAGATTGACTTATTGAGTTAGGTCTAGATCCTCGGGTCACTTCTCAGGTTGTCTTCTGGATAGGACCAGATCTGACATTTTGAATAGGCCTCGAGGTCACTCAGTGCCTGACTATATAGTGTCGGCCTGAAAGTGAATCACTCAGTTCCCGACCAATAGGGTCGGCCTGAAAGCGGATACAATAGTATTTACACTATAAATAATAAGAGAAAAGGGGTTAGTACATTTTTAATTAGCAAATGGGTATAAATCATCACAAATAATCAAACACATTAAATAATAATAAAGGTTAGACAAAAATAACAATCAAATAATATTTTATCATTTAAAACGGGTCCCTCGGAACATTACCTCATAACTGGGTACAGTGGCTTCGGATCATCCGAACCACACTAAACTAAGTCACTGGCCTCGGAACATGGGCCTGACTTCGGATCGTCGAAGGTTGGGTCTCGGACCTTCCGAAGTCCATCCGAACGGGTAAAAATAGAGAAAGCAGTCTCGATGGGTTTGAAAGTCTCGGAACGTCCGAAGGTATGTCTCGGAACGTCTGAGTGGGATCGGTCTTTCCGAGCTTGGCTCGGTACGTCCGAAAGGGTCTGGCTCGCCTCGGGCGTAACTGGGCTTTCGGGTGAAGCTCGGAACGTCCGAGGGTCACTGCTCGGACAGTCCGAAGGTTCGGACCTTCCGAAGAACGGCTCTCGGACCTTCCGAGAGTCGTCTTCCTCAACTGTCTGTACCAGCAGGACAATGACGGCGGACAAACAGTGAAATGCGATTCCAAAAAGGGAGGGCTTCCCGGACTCGATTTTCACATCTGTCTGGTCTGATGGACTCCTCTTGGAGTCCTCTTTCCATAGGGAATGGTTTGGAGCTCAGAAGCTCACTGGGCCAACCGATTTAAACTGTAAATCCTCACGCGTTCATGAAACCCATGGTTTTTCCTTAGATTTAAAACTAGTTTTTCTCCATCAAAATAGGGTCAAAACTTGATTTTCTAGATTCAAAACCGGTTAGAATTTAAAAAGGAATGCAAAGGATACCTTTGCTGATGTTCCTGGGCTGAAATCTGAATTTTTGAAAAACTCTCCTCTAAGCTTACTGTTACTGAAAAACAGAAGCAAAGCAGGGGTCTCGGCTCAAATCACAGAGAGCAGAGAGGGAGAAGAGAAATGCAATTTTTGTTAGGAGTTCAACCGATTGAAGGAGGCCTGAATTTATAGGTTTTTGGCCGGGAAATTCGTTGATGGGACGGGACGACAGTAATTATCACTCGCCGGAAAACGAAACCGAGCAGCAGTGCATGCGCCTGCATGCCATGGGCTGATTTTCTGCTGTTGCAGATCAGTCCTCTCAACAGTTTCCAAATTGCAGATAAGCCCCGGTTTTAATAAAAATAGATTTTAAAACTAAAAGTAATAATTTAAAAACTCAAAAACTTGATCCAACCTTACAGATGGGTTGGGTTTTGAAAACCTTGGTCACCATAAAAATTTCAGATTTTATCTCTTACTAAAATCATTTATTTAAATAAAACTCATAAATTTACACTATTTACTTAAATAAACAATTGTTAAAATAAACAATTTAGAGACCTCATTTTGAAGTGAAATGAAATAACTAGACCATTCTTAAAATGGTCTAACACCAAACACCATTTTCAAAATTTATCTCTTTTCTGAAATTATTTAAAATAATTAAAACTCCCTTTCGGGGTTTAGACGGGAGGCATTTAAATATCATTTTCTGAAAATAAATTCATTTTAAAATTAGAAATGCAAATCTTTATTAAGGAGAACATTATTACCAATAATATACACATATCAACAATATTTATAAAAATATACACAATAAGTGGTAAATTACCAAAATGCCCCTCTAGCTCGACGAGCTGGATCACTGAGTTTCCGAGCTCAGATTGGGCCAAACCTGGACTTTCCTTAAAGCCTAGCCAAAATCTTCTAGGTTAACCGGCTAAACAGGATTATTAAGCTAAAACACGCCTAATCTGGGGCAGGGTATTACAATCTAGGCCGACGAATATCGGCCGAGATATTGAACGGGTCCACGCCGATATTTATTTTTTTAAATAAAAAATAAAAATCAGCCGATATTCGGTCGATTTTTTTTATCTCAGGCCGATACGCACTGTATCGGCCGAGATTTTGACCCCTGGATCATACCCGGGAAATCAATGGCTTTGGATGATGTATTTGTATATTTTGGATCGGGTAAGGTAGGGTCGGGTCGGGAAAATAAAAACCCATATAAAATTTGTGTCGGGTTGGATTGAGAAATTTAAAATCAACATGGCTCGACCTGAGTGCACAAAATTATAAAATAACACTTGAGTTGACTCGGGTCAAAAATTTAGATCGAATTGGGTTAAGTAATTTGGATCAGTTATTCGGGTAAAATCGAGTTCAATAAATTTTGACATGAATTGAATTGGATTTATTAAAATCCAATTTGATCCTGCCTGCCTGAGTTTTAACCCTACATTTTAGGATAATGGGTCTGTCTATTGTCTACCGAGTTCGATAGTCGAGAGTCTCGACTCAACGACCTCTCTTGATCAATAATTCAATTTATCATAATTAATTCAAGAATAAAAATACATCTTATTAAAATATAAAAAAATTGTATCAGAATTTTTATATAAAAATATTATTAATAGCAACATAAACAGCATCTCCTATGATGTCTTTGTGCTTAGACACCAAAAATACGCTGCCTTTTGTAGATTGCGTTAAATCTTTTTTAATATGACTATCACTTTATGTTTTTATATTTTTAAATTAACTTTATGTTGCATCATTTATAGACATAGTTTTAGCAACTCATCCATCACCTCCTTCATCACAACCACCTTTCCATTTCTCTCAATTGATTTGTTGAGCTCTACATGTTCATTGTATCGTATCAATATTTATTTAAGGCTAAAATTAGAGGTTTGACTCTTTCCCTTGTACAAGTGTGTCAAGCTTCAGGCCAGTCTTAGCTCCAACCAAGGGTAAAGATATCGGCCAATACATATTGTATCGGCCATACGCAATAGTTCTCGATCGATATGGCTGATATATCGGCGATATATATCTGTCCGATATTCATAATATCGACCTCTTTTTTAAAAAAAAAGAAAATCAAAACGGTGGTGTGTCCGAGTTGATATCTCGGCTGATATCGGCCTAGATATCAGCCGATATTATCATTTTCAATTTTTTTTTTTTTTAAATCAGCTTTCTTTTGGGTTATTTATTTATTTTTTAATTCAGAAAAAAAAATCGATATTTAAAAAAAAAACACAAAAGAGGAGAGAGAAATTTATCGGCCGAGATATCTATTTTAACTCTTGAAAAACTAATTAATTTCATACCGTATATAAGAGTCTACCACATCAACAGCACAGTATAAAAAGAGTAAAATTTCATACCGTATATAATATTACCCCTTTCAATTTGAGTTTCTTGAATATGCGATACTGAGAAATGAAAAAGTGGATTTGGTACACTAGAGCGTTCAATTCATCCCCAACTGTATCCAATGTGAGCCCACTTTTTTCCTTGTCCATGATATTCACCATCGTATTGGAATAAGCTGGTTTAAGTGATTAGATAAGCAAACTTTTCATGTCATTTCATAATTACGAAATGCAAAACACTAAATCCGTCTTAAATAAAAACTCACACTAAGAAGCTACAACCAAGTTTGATTTATTTTGGAATAGAGAACCACTAATGGAAACCTTATGTGAAAGAATTTTTTTTGGATAACATGGGTATCCTCACTCCATTGGAAGTGAGATTAATCTCACGGATACATAAAATCACCTGCAAGTTTCGTGTATCAAAGAAGTATAGGAGTCGAACTCAAAATCACTAGTCTAATCGTAGAAGTTTAGATAAACTAAATTACACAAGGTTTTTTTTTTTTCTAAAAAGCGACGGCAACAAAAGTCCTCCGACATTCTCCAAGCTCATCAAAACACACCTTCAATGACCCGGAAGTAATAATGTATAGTAATTAATAATTCATGCAGAGTAGAGAAACCAACATAATTCTATATTAAACAATTGACCTTAGCACTATTGAAAAGAGCTGCATGTCCGAGTCATTTAACTTAAAAATAAAAAGAAAAGGAGCGAGAGAGGGAAAAAAGAAGAAGAACGAAAGACCTTAGGCTAAGTCATATACCTAGAAGTCAATTGGAAAATAAATTAAATACGTGACTTTCAGCCTCGAGGCCTCATGCAATCTGCCGAGGCCTCGCAGCCAGTTATGCTGAGCTGAGCTGAGTCTAGCTGACCCTGTGTCGAGCTGACTCAGTCTCTTACAGTTTTAGAAAGTTAAAATCTGTGACTGTTTAATTGAGAGGTAATTATGGTAAGTTTATTGGAAACTTATTATGTTAAATAAAATTATCCACATGGTGAGATGGGTAATTATGGTAAATTGATTGGAAGCTTATTATGGTAAGCAAATTAACCACATGGTTTGCCACCTCTCTTTTAGTTTAAATTTGAATATCCTTGGAGAGCTGTCCATAACAATTATGGAAAGGCTCCTCCATGATTTGTAATCCACCTTGCAATATTCCCATCAAATCCTTGATTAGAGGCTAAGATAAATGATTTGCAAGTCATGCAAGGTGGAGATGAGCTGGCTGATATCTGATTGATATCTGGCTGATGTGGCTGAATCATTGACACAGCACATGTGTGCTGTCTTTCCAGCAATTACCGCTGGCGAGGCCTCGTCAGAATCAGCGAGGCCTCGCAGGCGTGACTTACAGCAAAACTGCAAGCTGTCTTTCCAGATTTACCTCTGGCGAGGCCTCATCAGAAGCAGCGAGGCCTCGCTGACGTGACTTACTGCACTCCTTAAAACTGCTTATAAAATAACAGTAAGGGGGTTGTTTTAATTATCGAATACACTCAGAAAAAACTCAGGAACAGGATTACCAGTGAGTGATCATTCGGCCTTCCTTCTAGACACCTTTCTTCATTATTCTTCTTAGTGAATGTTTGGGTAATCAATACCCCAATCCTAATGAAGAGTAAGGTGTTCATATAGGACTATAAAACCAGTCATACCCTTGTCCTATACTGCTGTGCCGATAGTCATTTTGATGGAGTTAAACTAATGGAAAGGAGCACGCAGATTCAGTAAAGAAGAAAGAGCTTAAAGGAAAACGGCTAAGGCCCAAGGCAAGTTTTCTTCTTTGTTTTATTTTAAACATTGTAAAGTGGATTAGAACAGTGTGTTCGAACCACTCTAAAAAATAGGTGTAGAGGATTAGACTGATTGAGTTGAACCTCTATAAAAAACTAGGTTGTACTATTTGGGTGTGAGACCCTTACATAGTATATTTGGAATGGCCCTAGAGAGGGTGAGTCCAACAGTGGATGTAGGTTCAGATGAACCGAACCACTATATATCGTTGTGCATGTGTGGTTTGTATTAATGGTTTGATTCATTTGTTTATCACTTGCACACACGTTTATTCCGCTGCACATATTGTTAAATCTGATTTATTTTTTAAAAGGGAACTAAAATTGAAACCGACCTATTCACCTCCCTTCTAAGTCGTGCATACTTCTAGTAACGGATTTTCAAGAAAATGAGATGAACAAAGCTGGACAGTGTCATGGCATCATCATAGTATGATTGGGCCTACTTTTAGTGAACACAAACTATTCTATGATCTTTGCAGATAAAAAAGACAAATTAAAACCATGTTTTTTAACTTTTAACTAGCACAAAGTTACAGTAGGAATATGTTTGTGATTATACTAAATAATCAAAAAAGAATAGGGACTTGCAGCGATTAGACAATGATTAAGGAACCACATCGAGCCCTTTTTTATCAGACTAGAGGACAGTTAAGGAACAATAGGCAACCACCGGTTGGGTCTTCTAATTGCTTTGCTTCAGATTAAGGAATGAAAAAGCACACAACTCTGACTCAGATCTCCAACCCAATTCATAATTATGATCCTAGTCCAGTTGGCGTTGGCGACGACGCCCTCAGCCCTGCCCTCTGCCACGACTGCCACATTCAGCGAGAATCCCTAATGGGCTATGCTTATGGATCTTGATTCCTAATTCTCTGTGGGATTTGCCATGCAATCATCCCTGCCCTAACTAGATACGATCTTAGAGTAATGCTGAGCTACTTGTTGCTGTAATGGGAATAAATTAGATAAGAATAATACTCAACTAATAGTCACTGTATTGCTCAAAAATCAACTTCAAGGAAGTACAATATCCGACGAGTAATATAGTACATCTCACCGTAAGTAACTAAATTAGGGTCAATTACAATTTATAAAAAAATGAAAATTATTTTACATCTACCCCATCAACCCACTTAAGACTAGAAACCATTTTGATCAATATCCTTCTAAAATTTTCATCGTCAATCGCATTCCCTGCAATATCTAGTTGTGTCAAATGCATATCTGTAAAGATCAGTAAGGCTTCCCAAAAATTCACCACCTCTATATTAGCATTCACATATTCTCCCACAAGCCAATCATTTCCCACCGTATGCGACAAAGGGGAGCAGCATAGAAACCTACTTGTATCAATAGAATGGGAACCAATCTCATTGTAGGAGATATCCAACGATCTTAATGACTTTATCAATGTCAATGGCACCAACGCAGTGAAACTTTTGAATTGATTATGACTTAGATTCAAGCACGTAAGGAGTTGCAATGCCTCTAAACCTGCCACAAAATCCAGAACACAAGTCAAGAAGATGCAACTGCTATTCTAATCTTCCAACTGCCAATTGGAAATGATTAAAACTACCCAGCTTTATCAAGTTTGTAAAGCCGTCGAATAGCCAGTTCATGTATACCAAATTGCTAGCAGACGGTTTTTTTTTAAAAAAAAGGAAAAAAAGAAGGGCAAGCAAATGGATATTTTGGTGATGGAGATTCTAATCAATATGAATTTGAGAATGATGTAGAAACAGGGAAGAACATTAGCTGAGACAATGATGTTTACACTTTGAATTGCTTCTGAATTATGCCATTTCTAATGATGTGGCATACTAAAACAGGATAAAATGAATTAACAGGACCACTCACATGCCAAGAAGAAGAAGAAGAAATAAGAAAAAAGAGAATATTATCTGTTTCAGGAATTCAAAATAACTTCTGTGCAACATTGGACTTGTATAATGAGAATAACATTGACAATTTGCACAAAGGTCTTGAGGTACAGGCCATGATAGAAAATTACAAAATTTTATAGCATAAAACTCTCATGTGGATGTGAAATTCTAATGCGTGGAAAAATAGACCAAAGTCCTAGAAATAAAGGTTCAACACAAACACATTATCTGGTGAGAAACAAAATTATATGTTAACTAAGGTGCTTCAGATGCATGGAAAGGGTGGTGCTTTCCTGGAAAATAATATTTAAAAAAATATTGATAAACCCATTTCTGTTTTTAGTTAAAGAAATGATTGCTTTCAAAGAAAGTACTTTTCACTCCATGTACGAGCCAAGGAATCATGGAAGAAGTCCTCTAATTGAATGCACTATTGTTCCATTAAAATTAACAACAATCTATTATTGGGTAGTGGTTGGGACACAATGCATTATAAAGGGCACCACCTTGCTTTTTGATAATTCAGATTTTAAATTTTTGAACATCCTATTCACCAATCAAATGGGGACAGTTTTGCAAAAAAGACAAGGGATGATATCCCCCTTCTATTTTATTTTTTTAAAGAATGTCCAACACTAGCCTTTTTTTATTTTAAAACAAATGAAGAAATCTGATTGAACAGTTCATCTGAATAAGTTTCTTAAGCAAAGAAACCACAGGCTAAGAAAATTGTCTATTTCAAAAATGTTAGCTAACATTATGCAATTAAAATAATTAGTAATAGAGTTGACCTTCAATTGATTGAAGCTCATTGTGGCTAAGATCTAGCATCTGAATCCACAGAAAACGTTCAAGAAAACCAATACGTGACAGTGATAAATTATTGAGCCGGAGGCAAACATTGAGGTGGGAACGTGAGGAAATTAACTCTTTATGGTACCAACAGTGCTTCGCCATAGATTCTTTAGAAGTCACCTGCACAATAATACAAATGAAAATGGTTAGTGTCACAATCATGATACCATCAGATGGCTGCTCCCACCATATGAAACTCAGCACAAAAATCAGGATCCAGATAAAACAATCCAGAAGCAGGAGCATTGGTGAGGAACCACAAGTTGTTTTTTTTTTTTAAATGGTTACTATATTAAAACGAAAGGATGCACCAGACGTGCAAATACAAAACAAAACAAATGAGGAACCACAAGTTTTATACAACAGAAAAAGGATAAAGAATTACCTGTTCCATTAGTACTAAGCTCCGTTCATCCTTGTAATGTCTGGAATGCACTGGATCCATCATCATCAAGTCATCAAAGAGCTCTAAAACCTCTTTCGAGTGGGCCCTCTGTTTGCATGATGTCCCGGATGACATCACATCATGAGCAATCAATAGACGTGCTAGTGTAAGCTTTGCTATTTTACTAGAAATGAAGTGTCAAAATCAAAATATCAATTAGTTGTAAACATATACAAAGAAGTATATGAATGCTCTTTCAGAACTTCCTAAAAGAAAACATATGGATAGAAGAAGGCTTACCAGTTCATTTCTGACAACAGCTCCCGAAACAGAGCTATCTCATTCTCCAAGGTCTCTGCATGCCACTTGGAAATTGTTGGTTCATTGTCATCACTGATTTTTAGTTGGTTAAATGAAAGAAGAGAAGGATTGAAGTTGTCCACACACAAAAAACTGTCATCTTTCCAGTCTACCGTCTCTGTAATAAATTCTCTTTCTGTGTCTTTAAAATCAACAGACTGTAAATTCAGTGTAAATGCAATAGTAGAAGGATGGCTGTAGTGGTATCCACTTGAGGAAATGATACCCTGAGAATATCCAAGGCTAACCTCAACTGGATAAGTTTTTAAATCACTATTTTGTGCATGAGGAACACTCAGATATGTCATCCAAGAATGGGCTCTTCCTGATTTGTCACTGGAAAGTGGCATCCAAGTAAGATTTTCATTCTTCTCACGCATAGAATTTACAGTTATAGTAGATGAGTTCACACCTTCAACAGATTGATTAAAATATAGAATGAGGGGGAAACCTCCACCATCCATAACATACTCTAAATCGAAATTTGATAATGGAAGCGATACAAGAGCACTCATGATTCCACCATTAGATAAGATCAATTCTGAACCATGCACAGGCCAGGAAGAAATCAGTAATATAGTGCCTCTGTTCACTGTTTGATCCAGGAGCCATAGATGGTAAAACCATCCACTTTGATCATCAGGATCTGTAAACAATGCTTGGTGCACAAGCTCATACTCTTCTGTTAAGACCTTCTCCCTTGGAATAAACCCCTTAGCCTTTTTCTCCAGCAAGTGAGAGAGAAGTACACTGCGGATACACCCTTAAATTAGATATATTTCCAGACAGTAAACCATCAACAGGATGCCTCCATCCACCACAAATAACAACAACAATAACAATAGTAAATAAAAAAGGCCATGCCTATGAAGAAGCAGATAAGTGCACCCAAAAAAAAAAGTGTTTTCAAGAGAAGACAATTATATGGAGATCTCAATTCAAAACCAAGGATGCTCAAAAAGGTTGAATTGAGCCTGCATTTTAAGTTCAAACAAAGACAAATGGAGATTGATTCAAAACCAAGGATGCATGAAAAGTTTGTTTCTGCATGTACATTTTTGGGCAACACATAAAGCTAGACATTGTTTCTTCTTCCACATAACCTACATTCCCTGAATATCTTCTTCTTTATGAATATCCTACCATATAAATTGATTAAGAACTTCATAACTTCTAAGCATGCTTGAAACTCCAAAGAGCTCCTGCCTACATTATGTGCCATATTGAATACCCAAACTCCAATTTTCCATCCATAATTGCAAGTAAAAACTTCATAACGTTCCAGTGCGATGCTTCATCTTTAAAGTAATCTTACTAAGTACATTCACCATATAAAACCAAATGTTGATGCCTAGAAGAGCATGTAGCAAACCAAACAACAGAGATTGCCAGAATATTCAGCTGAGCATCAAAACATAACTAACATTTCCATATGGATGATTGGAAAGGAACTCATTTTCTAGGAAAATAGCATTTTTTTAAAACTAAAACTAAAAAAGGAAATTGGTTCTACTAATTTGGTTAAAAATTGTTCATTTCTCAGGATAGTACTTTCATTTAGATGCAACCAAACGGAATTTGCAAAACTGATCATATAAACTGATGTGCAATAGAAA
This sequence comes from Chimonanthus salicifolius, assembly GCA_013350335.1. Taxonomy (NCBI): domain Eukaryota; kingdom Viridiplantae; phylum Streptophyta; class Magnoliopsida; order Laurales; family Calycanthaceae; genus Chimonanthus; species Chimonanthus salicifolius. The sequence continues at coordinate 43,378,863 of CM023534.1, read as the reverse complement.
ATCCAAAATTGTTAGGTTTGTCAAAAGCACATTTCCAATTACAACACCTACTCATTCAATAATTATAAGAAATCATAGATATAGCTGAATTCATGAGTCACAATTCCAATGCTGCATCTTCAAGTGAATACTACTAACTACATTAACCATCATATCATAGATAATCTAATCAACAAAGGCAATCTAATTTTTTTCATAAACATTACAACACCTTCGATTGTGCCATGCAGAGTAATTGCTGAAGTTGGAATTGATCTTATCAGTCGTGAACTTCAGTTCCTCCTCTTCAGATGAATTCTTTAATGCCGCAACAAATCTGAACCACACAAAAAGCCAATTTACCAAAATAGAAACAACTCAATACAATAGTACAGTACTACAAAAGCTAGAAATTTTCACCTCCGATAATTCCATCCATGGAAATTCCGAGAGTCAGCTTTCAAGAACTGATCCAGAAGCTGGAACTCCCGATCTATCGAAGAATACCCCTTGCTCAAGACCCATTTACGATGGTGCCATGCCCCGTACGACTTGTAATTCCGCCTCAATGCACTCTCCACCTGAAAACGAAGAAGTCCTTTCATAAAAAAAGAACCAAAAAAAAAAAATTTCCTCAAGAATTTATATCACTCATTTTATAGAAAAAAATAACAAAAAAAGAGATCTTTTTTCTTGATAATTGATATATAATTATCAAATCATATTAAAACACAAATAGTGAATTTTTTTATGATTTTCTTCAAAAATGGTAAAAACCTTTTAAATTTAAAAAAGTAACAAAAAAAAAAAAGATAAGTTTTTCATATTCTATGCACCTGGTATTGGAGATTATTGGTAAAACGACAAGAGATAATAGTATTCTATATATAAATATAACTTGATTGTCATTCATGTAAACATTGTTTGAGAATACAAATAGAAATCGTGCATATAGCTTGCTAATACCATGTAATCATAGATAGCTTATAAGACTAGCATATTAAAAATGGACTCGGATCATAAACGAGAATCATATTTTTGAAAAACTAACATTAAAATAACAACAATTGTATTGTTGATAAAAAAAAAAATCATATCCTATTGCAAAATTCAAATCGTTTTCTTTAAAAGTTGTATCGTATAGTAAGACTTAAATTGGTAAATTGTAAGCTTTTAACAAGTATGCTTTTTATAGAAAACTAAAAGGAAAAAAAAAGGATTCTTCTTTTCTCAATAATTGATAATTAGACTCTTTTCATAGAAAATTAACCAAAAAATAATCTTTCTCAAGAACTGATATTGAGACTTTTTTTTTTCTCAATTTTCATACCCTCGGTTTGTCTCATTGTAAAAATGGCCATGGATCAAAAGTGGATGGAATCTTACGACTCGGAGTTCTTCGTCGAGAAGGGATTTGATGGAATCAGGATCGGATATCGAGCGGAGATTGCTTTCAACAGCGAGCTTTCTGTAATTCCAGGCTGTGTATATCTCTGGATTGATTTCTAGAAGGTTCGCGCTTAGATCTAGAGCTTCTTTATCATATCTGAAAATTCAAAGTCCCAAAATAAAAACAAAAACCTTAATTTCAGTGGAAAGAAAGAAAGAGAGAGAGAGTGTGAGAGGAATAAACATTTTATTATGGTGTATGTGAAGGAGTTGGGATTGGAGGGCGCGAAGGTTGGCGGCTTTGGCGGCGGAAGTAGAAGGGTCCTCGGGTTTCAGGGGTTTGCGCGGCCGCCCGTGCATTTTCGCCTCTTTTCAGGGCTCTCTCTCTCTCTCTCTCACCTTCGTCGGAGTCTTCGTCAAGAGATTTTGCTCATAAGCCTGGCAAGTGTGTTGGAGACTCGGAGCAACCTAATTACATCAGCCTAGGGCTTTGAAAATAATTGGCCCATTGGGCTTGAATTTCGAGCAAAATCAAGTACAATTATTTTTACTAAGATTATTTAAGTTTGTTGTCATAGACTGGAACTCCGGAAGGTATTTACTTTTATAGGTACCTAAACTCGTGGAGATAAAGTTAATAAGCCTGGCAAGTCAGGTCCACCTAACTAAATTAGTTTAGGGCTGGGAAATAAGCCCATTGGGCTTCTTCAATAAAAATCCAGTAGAATTTTGAGACTGAGACTGCTCAAATTTGAATTTTTCTCAAAGTAGATAAGAACATTTATAAGATACTATGATTTATACTATACCTAGACTCTTAGAATCAAGTTCATGACCCCAACAAGACAAAGCAACATGATCACATGGGCTTGGAGCCGAGAAAATAGGTTCAGTGGGCTTGACTTTGGATCAAATTTTAAGTTTTATAAAAAGTAGATTGGAAGCTATTTAATTTTATAAAAGCCAGCCATATAGACATAGTACTTTTCTTTTTCTATGTACTCGAATACTCGACCATTTTGTCCAATTACTATTTTGCTCTTCCTTTTTTTTGGTCAGAACGAACTAATAGTTCATTTTTCATTTCGTTGGGACAAAGCGATTTTCAAAAGACGTTATTTGTCGATCTATTTTTATAAATAATATATTAAAATTCATCTACTCTGAATTTTATGAACTCCGAAACTGATTTTAAGTGAAAAAGATATAGTTTTAGACTTAAAAAATCGTACTCAAATAATTAAGGAAAAATAACATTCCCTCTTAATTACAATTTTTGAAGAAAAAAACTATACCCTTTTCACTTAAATTTAGTCTTCGAGTTTATAAAATTTAGATTAGATAAATTTTGATACATTGTTTCTAGAAATAGGTTGAGAAACTGTCTCGTTTGAAAATCCGAGTCAAACGCGCAAATGTTACAGTTGGCAGAGAGGCCGTTTCTCGACTGATTTTTAGAAATAAGGTATCAAAATTTATCTACTCTGAATTTTATGAACTCCGAGAATGATTTTAAGTGAAAAGAGTATACTTTGGGCTTAAAAAATTGTACCAAAAAAATTAACAGGAAATGTCATTTTTCCTTAATTCTTTGGGTACAATTTTTTAAGTTAAAAAATATACCCTTTTCACTTAAAATCAGTCAAAGAGTTCATAAAATTCAAAGTAGATAAATTTTGATACCTTATTTGTAAAAAAGGGTTAAGAAATGACCTATTTTAAAAATCCTTTCCACAACCCATTCGTTTACCTAGAATCCGAATGAATTTAAAATGGACTATCAGTCGTTTGGACAAAAAAAGAGACGGAATGACAGAATGATAATTTTTCACTAAAAATGAAAATCGGGTGTGTAGAGAAAGAAAAATCGAGTGTTTATATGACCGACCTTTTATAAAATAGTATGATTTATGCTATACCCATACTCATATAATCAAGCTCCTAATGTATCAAGAGAAAGTAACCTATTAAAACCTAAATTTAATTTGACTATTGATGGATGATAAGATCAATGACTTGATTTATGCACAAAATAAATTTGATGAGTTCAGAAAAATGATAATTTTCTCCTTGAATATTTGATTAGTTAGTTGTTAAATATTGTTTATTTTGTAGTTTTATTGATATATATTTTATATCTAAAATTATCACTGTTAGTATCTTATATTATTTAATTTTATTTAATTAGTGTGTTTCTTTATTTTGTTAAATTGGTGTCATTCAAATTGATCTCTCAGCATATAGCATGGCCAGCAATTTGACAAAAACATACAGCAAAAGCATAAATCAGCCAGTGTCCTAAGCAAGAAGAAATCTGAAGAAATAAAAATACACAAAAGAACGGAAACATAATCAACGCCAGAATCAAGTTGCATACAGCAGGCATTCCAAGCAGAAGGCAGCAGTATGTATCAGTAGGAATAAAAATAGAGAGGTGCCCACACGTATTGGTTGGTTATCCAGCAATCAACGTGGCAACAAATTAATATAGGAAGCTACAGAGAAGAAAGGAGGGGTAAATGAGAATAAGACAGGATTTTCCAATCCATATCCGAATAACAATTGGTTGCTAATTGTGTCTCTTGAATGGGAGTCGGCCAATTCATCTACAAAAACAAGGTTTGTAGCACATTGTCGGACATGAGAGATCAACACAGACGGACAGAGACACTGAAGGGCGTGAACATCACAGTAGCTAAGGATTGAGATCTTCGATGCATGAACGGATTATATTTTTTTATGTTTTTTTACTTTAATTCTTTTATAATGTTCGACTAATTTTTTGTACTGAAGTTGAGGATGAAACTCCATTAATGAAATAATTCTTCTTTTATTTATTTACTTAATTCCAAATTATGTGTGTTTGATTATTTATACCATCATCAAATTAATAAATGTTAATTATTTTTCACCATCAATGCCATGTATTTTTTGTTGTTAATATTAATATCTAATTAATTAAATGCTTGGTTTTTAATTGAATAAAAGTAAAACCCTTTGATTCATTGTTTTCTTTTATTTTAATTTAAATACATTAAATGCTTAGAACTTATACTTTTAAGCAAAGGAAAATCAATATTTGAATACCATATTAATGAATTTACATGTTTAAATCTTTAAAACCTTGGAATTGATACATAAATAATTGGAATATTATGGATTTAATAGTAGTAAAATCTGATACCTTAGTAATTTCTCTCACTTTATTCAATCTTTATTTTAGTTGTTTTATTTTAATTTTGCATGTTTAATTCAACCATCCTCCATAAAAAGTGTTAATTAGGTTAAGGTTAAAATATTAGGCTTTTTAATTTATTTTTCCATTCATTCTGAATCAAGTCCACGTGGGTTCGACTTCGCACTTGCATATCTCTATACTCCAATTCGATTCGTGCACTTGCGAGTAATTATAAATTTAAAATTTACACAACAAAATTCAACTGATTCTTTTAATACTAACATCGTTATCAAAGTCAAAATCTCATTAATTTTCTTTTAAATTTTATTTTTTATTTGAAGTTATAGTAAATTGTAAAATTATCTCATTATATATTATATTTCTTTTTTTTTTTAATTTATATTTTCAATGCTTCTCTTATTTTTTTTGGCACTTGAAACTCGTAGTCTCTCTAGTATATGTGTTAGGGTGTATCTGAATTCGCAAGCATCAATTGATTGTACACCAAATGATTTTTAAAACCAATAATGAGAATCAACACTAATTTGCTGTTATTTAAGATTTTAGACAATTCAATACTTAAGTACCATAAGCTGAGAATTTTAAGATTTAAATATATAACAAAATTCAAAATTTTGATTAAATTTAAATCATTAATCTCAATCTCAACATGCATTGGATCCAATAAGTTGCACCATGTATCAAGAACTTGAAATTTCCACCCTCTTTCAAATAAGGGTGAAAAATATTAACAATATTACAGAATTGCCATCCTGAACAAATCAAAGTCTCAATTTAAAAAAGAAAATCTCAGAAATATCATTTCTCTCAAATATTTTACACAAATGGGAGAGTAAATAGATACAAAAGGAAAAAAGAAAAATGAGAATTAAAAAAATTAAAACTATTCTAATGAGTCATTTATCATGTCCATTTTCTAATCTTTTTATGCCCATTTATCTCAAATAAACTGCTCCTCCTCCTCAAATACTCTTTCCAACTCAAACTCCTCTCTGTCACACGATCCTTATGTGATGACCCACAGCTCCCCGGCGGCCTGTAACACCGTATCAACGGCCATTTGATCCCTCCAAAGAAGGGGTGCCGTTTAACTTCAGTCGCACCCCCGGCGCATCCTAGCCTCCTGCGCGGGTCCCTCACCAACAGCCTTGATATCAAGTCCCTCACCTCTACCATCCCTGCCACGTCATCACCCTCCGGAAATCTCAGCGCCATACTTGCTATATTGCGCAGGGTGTCCTCTTTGCATCCTCCCTTAAACGGCGTCCTCCCGTATAGCAGCTCGTACAGGAAAACTCCAAACGCCCACCAGTCTACGCCGTTACCGTGACCGTTACCGTTAATCACCTCCGGCGCCAAGTACTCGTGGGTCCCAACGCACGCCCTCGAGAACGCCATTACGGGCTCGGCGACGACTTCCGTCATCGACGCTTCTTCCTCTGCTTCAGTCTCAGCCAGTCCATCCAAAGCAACCGCAAAATCGGTCCGATCTGGTGGGCCGCGCCTTGGATCGCCTCTTGATCATTGGATCCACGTCGGCGTGGAAGCAGAGGTCGAAGTCGGAGAGCATGATGTGGCCGTCAGCGCGTCGGAGAACGTTCTCCGGTTTCAGATCCCGGTACACTACCCCAATGGAGTGGAGATACTCGAGCGCCACCAGCACCTCCGCCGCGTAGAAGCGGACTGATGGCAGTGGGAGGCGGTTGCCCGGACGCCGGCGGAGGAGGGCGTGGAGGTCGCCACCGGCGCAGTAGTCGATGAGCAGACACGTATAGTGAGAAGCTTCTAGGTGGGCGTAGAGCGTAGGGAGGAAAGGATGGTCGAGGGAGGCCAGTACGTGTGCCTCTGTCTGCACGTGCGAGAGCTTCTTTTCCGAGAGCATGTCTTTGTCTACTACCTGTAAAGAGAAGTTTTCATATATTTATTATATGAAAATAAATAGGTAATGTAAAGATCCATTTAGAAAAATCAAACATGTTTAAAATAGTTCTCTTCATTTGAAATTCTAACATTTTAATAGATTTAACTTCCTTATAAACAAATTACTCAAATCATAATAATTATATTTCATACATTTTAAAATATTTAGAAGAGACTGAAGATAGTAGTAGAGTGAAGACTTGTACTGAGGTAATTTCATAAAGACTAAGTACCCAGTAAAGATACAGTAAAAATAATGAAAAATCACAAAATTGTAAAAAATAAAATAGTTTCCATTTAATGACGATAATAATGTCATTAACATTCATATAATTTATATTTTTAGAGTTGAATAAAAATGTAGAAGATAAAATGATCACTTCACATATATCGTAATTATTAAAAAATTCTGTAATTCAGTAATTAATTTTTTAAAATATGTAATATTTAAGACTTTGAAACGAATGTAATTGTTTGGTTTGATTTGATTAAGAAGATTTTTAAATATTTTATATTTAAATAAATCTTTCCAACAGCCACATTAAACACTTAAATGATAAATCTTTCTTCAGCAGCACAAAATAATATTGTATACATATCAACTAATATCACTATATAAATATATTATAATATTATATTTAATTATGTGAAAAAGAAGCTACCTTAAGTGCAAAGAGAGCATTATCGTCGGAAGCGTCTTTGAGTTGGCAGAGGTAGACGCGACCGAGGTCGCCGCTGCCAAGGTGGCGGAGCAGCTTAAGGTGGCGCAGGTGGAGCTTTCCATCTGGAGAGAGACTGGTCGCCGCGGCTATAGCAGACCAATGTGGATCAGATCCCCGGTGTGGCTTTCTGCCGACTTGAGTCACGTTCCCAGGGAGACTAGCCGCGCTGCTGCGGGCACTAGTCGACGTTAGCGTTCTCTCGGAGGAGGTGTTGGACGCGCAGCTGGTGAAGCTGAAATCTAGGTCGGAGTCCGACGGAAAAATCGTCTCTTCTTCCATCGCCGATGACGAGATACAGATACACATAAGCTATTACGAAAGAGGAGAGACCGATATATAAAGGCAAGAGACTTCAATGGCTTTCCGGTAATTTCGAGTAATACGATTCAGAAAAAAACAAACTCTTAACTTCACTTCTACTTTACTAACATTTGATATTGAGTTTTTTTCTTTTCTTTTACACTAAGTCACAAGTTTCACTGAAATAGAAATTGAAAAAAAAAATAGTTCAATCTTTGACTTTATCAATTGAAATTGTAAATAAATTATAATTATAAAATTAATTGAGATTTAATTAGAATTATTACTATTTATCACAGTTTTGGCTAATTAAATGTTGATATAACTAATGTTTATATTTTGGCTCATACTCAATTGATAAAACATTGACTGAAATTTCAAAATTCAGTTAAAATAAGTCGAAATTTGTACCTGTAGTTGGTTTTAATACAAAATAGACTATTATATGCCTTATCTAATTAATTGTATTGAATAGGTGATCATATATACAGAGTATATAAATTTAACAATCATTTAATTATTCTAACCATATAATTTCTTTCAAAATAAAAATAATGACTGATTTTTAAAATTTTAAAATAAAAAAGAGGAGAAAATAAGGGAATAATTTAAGACACATCGTACTCATATAATCCTATTTAAATCACACTGATTGATGTAAGACTTAAGACTTATTTATAGAGAATTTTGCATTCAGAAGTAAAATTTGCTAATTGGCTACAATAGGTTCATTTATTTTATTTTTTTTACTTGTTAAACTAGCTAACTTAAATAAAAAATAATAATTTCTAACTTAATACAATTTGATTCCTTTTACATAATTCATATACCTAACTAATTTATTATATATATAAATGATAAATGACTTTCATAGAGTATATAATTGGAATTGAATTCATCATTGATTACTTTTTCTTGATAAACTCTTTTTATTCTATACATTAGTATAAAAATCAGTTATTATTTTAAAATGAATAAAGTTAGACTTAGAAAGATCTAAAAAAGATCAAATTAAATTCATTTAATTCGTAAATGATCTTGAATTGATATTAAATTATTTGATGAATTCATTTATGAATTAATTCACAATTCAAGATAAATTAAAATAAATAAAACAATTATAGTCGACATCAATTTTTAATAGAAGAAATCTGATTTAAAAAAAAAACTATGAGTAAAATAATCAAACGGATCGTGATACCTATCATCTATTTAATGAAAAGTCCTATTAGCTGGTCTAACTCTTACATCAAGCCATTGATTTGATAAATCGTCACCAAATCAACGGTCGATTTAAGGCAGCTGCTGACGTTTTTGGGAGCTGCGTTTGCATGGGGAGCAGTGAAGAAGGGCTGTAGCCTGTAGGGAGGTGGTTTCATTACTCCTGATGGCATTGTTGTAGTATTCATGTCATTTTGGGTCTTTTGCCTTTGAATAATTGTTTTACTAAGCTCTGGTCAACGTATTTTATAGGAAAGGACACTTTGACGAAAGCTCAAAAAGACATAATTGCCCCTGAGGTGATAAACGTGGGAAGTAGCTGGAGCACTGTTGTATACTTGTATATACTGTCTGACTTCCACAATCTAACTTAGATTTATGATAAAAAAACTATAAAATATGTATTAAGTTTGTATATTAACAATTTTTAATGTCTAAGATGATTAAGATTGTACAGTAAACACTTGATTATTGCTTTTAAATCATCTTTCTAATTAATAGGCCAACAGGCTTATGATTGTAAAATCTTAATCTAAGATCTAATTTTTCTTGATATCTACATTCGATCTTATCCATGCAATCACTTACAATTTTTTTTTTTTTTTTTTTATAACAGAGGTATTTAAGTTCTCTTAGAGCACCTGACTAGCCGGACCAACCCTTAGATTTCAAGGGCCCTACGCAAGTTTTTAAGATGGAGCCTTTATATACTTACAAAAAATAAAATCATACAATTTTTTTTACAATGTGTGAAACTAAATAAAATATCATAATCAAATTTATAATAAAGTATTATTTAAAATTTATTCTTATTTTGAGATGCAAAATTACTAATTAAATTACTATATTTAAGTTTTTTTACCATTTATTTTTTCAATAGATAAGATAGCTAATCCATTCAATATTTCTTGTGATATTATAGACCGAAGATAAGATTTTATCAGTTTTAACTTTGAAAAACTTATTTCTGCATAGGTATGGTATAATCAACATCATTGTATAAGCAATTCATGCATTTGGAAAACAACAATTCATTATTTTTGTATAATTTGGCAATTCATTCTTTTGGTACTGTATCTTTTATCATATTCGAATATGACACTAATGTAAATTCTCATTTGAAACGAAGATATTATTATTATTTTAATTTTTCAATTTTTCTGTATTTTTTAAAAAATTAAAAATTATCTTAATTATAATGATTTATACTTGTATATTACTTTTAATAAAATCTACATTGATCAAATGAATAGGAACTATATTTTTTCATCTCTTCAAATTTTAAAAGCTTTAAATTATTTTTAATTCAAAATTATCAACTTAATATAGATTTCTCTTTCTCTTTATTTAGATGACAGATATATTTTAAAAGATTCTTTATTAATTAAAATTTTATTATTATTATTATTATTATTATTAAACTCAATAAAATGAAGATTATAATAATAATTATTATGATTATTACTATCATTATTTTAATTTTTTAAGAAACCTACGCTTCAAATTGAGTAGAAAAATTATCAATATATAAATTTTCAATTTTGAGTGTTCTAAATTCGAAATAGTTAAAAATAGTCAAATGATTTCAAGTAATATTAATTCAAATTATTGTTATTTATTATTATTATCATTAAATAACTTGATAGAAATAAAAATAGTTATTATTATTAATGCAGCTCGAATTTGATCCTAGGTTCCGTAGACAATTCTAACCGATTGGACAAGAATGAACTTGTGTTTTAATTATACTTTATTAACTATTTAACATATAGCTAAAGGAGTTTATGGACTTAGGGGCTCTATTTATTTGTGGGCCCTACGCAATCGCCTATTTCGCCTAATAGCCAGGGCCGGCCCTGCTAACTAGTCTCTATAACACATGAAAGCCTTTTATCCATATATCACATAAAATTAAAAAATAACTCACTACGCTCATTTCTTGAAATAGGTTCTTAACCAAAACACTGATCCTTTGGAATTAATCATGCATAGATTTCATTTTGATAATGGTATATTACTTATATAAAGTTGATTATATTAGCCACTTTAATTTAATTTCATGTTAAAGTACTCTTCCAGTTGTTAAACCTTTATTATTTTTATGAAAACTTTTATATTAGTAGATTTTTCAAAATTTCTTAGAATGAAATATTGAGAGCGGATTCTTTAAGTGATTAAATAAAGTCATTGTATAATGCAGATTTATTTTTCTCTCTTTTTTGCTCTGTAATTTCTTGCTCTTGATTTTTGCATTGCTGTTAAGTGTTAATAATTAATTTGAGAATAGTATGCTAATACATAAAATAAGCTTCAATCGACTAAATTATCCACTAAATTTTGATTCACATGTGAATTGAGTAATTTTCTTTTAGCCCAAATTCATATAATTTCTCTCTGTTACATCCATATGAGATTCTAATTTGAATTCATACTTAAATTTGAATCATTGCAAAATACACTTACTTTGGACTAATAATCATTAAAACTGGACATTAATTTAGACTGATTTTTACCTTATTTTCTATTTAAATACCTACTCATCCATTGTAAATAAATTATTATTTTTTCAATTATTCTAAAAATTTAAAGGAATAATTATTGATATGAAAAGTAAAAGAATGATCTCATTAAGTATGTATGTCTGTGTAATTTAAACTAAATAAAATAGGTAGTTGAAATTGAATTCCTTCTCAACTTGAAATTTGATTTGTTTAAATTAAGTTCATAAAAAATAAAGTAAAACATGTTTTATAATGAATTTATTAAAAAACCCTAATTAAATTATTGCATTTAACAAATTCATATAATATCAGAATTTAAACGAAGTCACAGTTTAAAAAATCAATGTAGTGTTTTCTAATTTGAGTTTGGCTGAGAATATATTCCACATTGACATCTTATTATTGTTAGATGTAAATGGAAGCAACTACTCAAATAAAATTAACAATTATAATTAAAATTAAGCATTTTAATTAAATAACAGCTATAATTTATTCCTATTTATGTGTCGATAAATCTAATATGATTTGAAGTAAATGCTGCAAACTTTTATCATTTAAAGTGGAGGCCACGATCTAGACTTCAGGAATTAAAAATTAAAATTCATCCCTACCAAAGTATGGTATGCTTCCTCCCAACGACCAAATAATTACATACCTATCAGGCTATTATATAATACTAAAATTTTAATAATGATAATAATAATAAATTAGAAAGTAGGGTAAGGAAAACAGCCCTTGATGTTGACATCAAGGGGAGGTCCCATGTGATGGGAAGTGGGACCCATGTGAAGCTAGAAGTTGATGCTGTCTGCCACGTGGGCAACAAAAGGCTCTGCATTGTCGCTTCCAATAAAAGTTAAATTAATAAATTGGTATAATTTAATATATTATAAACAATATGTTAACAATATATTTCTATAAATAAATAACTAAAAATAAGGATTTTTTTTGGCACCTTAACTGAGCACCCTTATATGGGGCAGACACAGGCTACATCTAAATGGGTTGGTTAAAATTTGGAAGAAACTTTGAGTCCATCGTAACGGTCGATTGTCAAAATTGTAGGAATGAGCTTACATTCAACTCTCCTAAAATATTTCGAGGAGGCACCTCACATCTATACAAGGACACCTCCAGTTAACATAATTAGAATTCAAATTAGTGACCTCTTATTTTCTAAAATAAAAAATAATCAGTTGAGCTATTTAATGTTAAGTAAAGAACTTTATTATAATATGGTGAATATTAAAAATTAATTTGATTTGTTGATTGAAGTCATTTTTTTAAATTAAATATTTATTTTATTTTATTTTATTCATTGGTATAAATGCACAGGCTTAAATTAACAAGCTATATAATTTAAAACTGAATCAAATTGAATAAAGGTTGAATTAAAAAATAAGTAAATTTTATAGGAAAAGAGGCGTGGTCGAGATTGTAGGGTCCCACGTATTTTAAGGCATATTTTTTATTTATAGCCTAATGCATTGGGGTCCTATTTAAATAATTAAATATTGTTTAGCAACAATAATACATCACACCTCTCTCTCCAGTCTCAACACCGGACTGTTTGGTAATTGGTACAACGGCAGAACAAAGGCCCTCGGATTCCTCATAAATTACGAAAACGCCCCTGCGTGGCAACTTCTTTGCTTCTTCACATTGGAAGTTGACTACTTCCCACGAATATGTAAATCAAATTTAATTAGGTAGTCAGTTTAGACACTTAACTTTTTTTTCTAATAAAAGATACTGTTTTTAAATTTAAGATAAAATTATCATTTTGTTTTTTTGATGTGCATTCGGATAATTAAAGATTTTTTAAAACTGAAAGGATAAAATGATAATTTCACCTAAATTTTGAAAAAAAGTGTCTCTTAGCCGATAAGTCGGGTTCTAAATTGCCCTCCTTTAATTAAATTAAAGTTGGACGTGCTTGCTAAAATCTTGTTGAATTTAATTGTTTTCATTTAAAAGAGCTTGTACGTTTCTACTTATGAATATTTTATACTCCCTCCGTCCCAAATTAGTTGTCTTATATGATTTTTGGAATTATCTCAAAATAGTTGTCTCATTTATATTGGAGTAGTGTAAAATGTATTGAAAATGGATGAGATCACATGGAGTGTTAGTCTTATATAGAGAGTTTCTGAAAAAATACAAATCTTTCGAATGATACAACTAAAATGAGACGGAGGGAGTATGTATGAAAAGTGTCGAGTAAGATCAATTGGCCCATAATAATAAGATTAATATCTATCTCAATAATAAAATTTGGCCAAAATCTTAATTTTCAAGCGAATTTTGTTAGTTTGGGACATGGCCAAATATATCTTTACAAATATTAGGCCCACAATAATATGTTTAATATCTATCTCAATAATAAAATTTGACCAAAATCTTAATTTTCAAGCAAATGATTGAGCCAAATATATCTTCTCAAACATGAAAAAATGTCGATATCAGCCGATATCTCGATCGAGAAATTTTTCTCTCTTATTTTTTTTAATTAAAACCACCGATATTGGTGATATATAAATGTTTTAAAAACCGATATTTAAACCCCTGTTTTCAAATATTAATTAAATTTTATTACAAATCACATATACAAAAAGGAAAAGTAAATTATTGAAAATGTGGAGAGAGAATAAAAAGAGCATAATAGAATCAAATGAAGAAATGAAACTTCAAAAGTTGATTTTAAATAAATAATATTAATAAATATAATTATCTACTTTAGCTACCTTTCTATTTTGAGAATTCGAGGTTTGCATGTTAATTTGGGGAAACAGTGGGGCAATTTAACATCAAAGATAACAACACAAATAGAGGTGCATTTGCCCTCAAACTCCTTTATCAAGTGCAATGCATTCATCACCTAATTCTACTTAGCTTTGAACACAAACATAAATAAAAGTCTTTTTATGCATCAAAAGTTTCTTGTCACATGAAGACACATCTATTTGATTATTTATACACCTCATTCCCTCATCATGAGGTCTCCAATCATAAAAGATTACATAACTAATCCTTCACTTTAGACAAAGAGAAAATAAAAAAAAAAACCCATTTTGGAATTTTGCCAAAGACCCATTTGGAGTTTTCTTCTTCAGTGCTTCTCTACTCCTTTTCAATGGTTTCTAATTGGCAATTGACACATAACAAAATTACAAGATAAAATTAATTTAGGCCACTACTGGTCACCATATCAACTGATAATGCAGCTGGTATGTATAAAGTGTATTGAAATGGATGAAAATTACTTTTCAAATGCATGGTGGTTTAAAGTCAAATTCAAATTTCTTAAAAATTACAAATGTTTAAAATGAGATAACTAAAATAGGACTAAAGAGAGTAATAGATTCAAATGAGAAATAAAATTGAAAAAGAGGTCTCTAAATAAATATAATTTTAGTATTTGATGATGACGATGTTTCTATCATCATTATTTTACAAAGACTAAAAGCACCCTTATTTCAATTTTGAATTATAACTTTGATCAATATTTTAAATATCAGTTAAAAATTGTGTTAAACTTTGACCAGTTAAAAGAGAAGGTGAGAATCAGAACAATACTCATTCAATGGGTTAACTCATGATATATCCCTTAGATTCTTTCTCTATATATGCTTGCATGTGAAAGAAATGTCAGTGCAATGCATCCAGTCAAGTTATTTGAGTTGAGGTTGAACAAAATAAATTATTTTGTGATGGCCCATCTGAAATTTTAGGCCTGTTTTAATTGAACCAGGACTGGGCTGCCCATTTCCCAGTTTAAGACATGATGACCAATTGGATCCATTGTCACAAATGTCACTGATTTTTAAAAACTCAAGGAAATGGAAAAAGCAAGATAAATCTAAACATGTCACATTTTGGTGCAATGTAGGTGGAACTCGGGTTATTGAGCACCCAACTAATTATGAGGGTATGTGTAAGTTTCCCTGTCCATACACATCGAGTAATTCTATGTAGAATGGTCCTTTGAGGTAGAGTGAGAATCGAACTTAAGACTCTTGTTTCCGAGGCGGATTTTTAACTATCACTCTAACCTCTTTAGATTGTAAAGTTGAGATTCTAAACTAAGTTTGTTCAGGTTATCACTCTTTGACTCAATTCATAATTTGATCTTCTTTTAATCTATCAATAATCATTTAAAATGTCAAACCGTTTTTAATTCAGGCCAACTAATTTGAAACAGGTTAAATTGTCTCATGGGTCAAGTATGTTATAATTCGTTTTTAATACATGGTTTTAGTACGTTTAAATAAAGAGATGTCTATAAAAATAAATCTCCAGCATTAAAATATAATCATTGTAAATTGTTACACCTTAAAAATCATCAATTAGAGATAGTTTTTTACATGTTAATAATAATTTAAAATCTAAAAGCTTGTACTCAACTTGAAATTTTATTGAGTTAAATAATTTGAGTAAGTTTTTCAACTTGACTCGTTAAAAGTCGATAAATCTTACTGAGTACTCAACTTAAAGTTTATCAAAAACAAGTCCATTCAAACCAACTTATCTGGATTTTTTAAAGTTCAGAGCAACAAAGGAGCAATCACGTGAATTTGAACCAAGAATGAAAACAGTTGCTTGGCCTACTCAGATTCCCCAAAGTGGGACCCGTCCTTCTCATCCTTCCTCTCAACTTGTTCCTTAGTTATATAAAATAATAAACTTAATAACATAATTGTATTATTAATAATTATTATAAGGGAAGGCATCAGAACCTGCCAATAAGGAAAGCCTCAGATGCTGATGATTTTCATATCTCTAAATAATTGACTTCAAGACCTTAATTAATTCCAAAGACTGCTGCTAATCTCTGTTAATCCTTAATCAAAATTCTTATTCACTTTGTCTCTTAATCCACAAGCATTCTACAACTAAAAGTCTTCCACTGTCTTCCACTGCCATTTGAACAAAGGAAACCGCGGAAAACCCATCATAAAACCCCCACAAATGATACTTAATAAAACCCCCACAAGTGATACCTAATACCCTTAGGGTACACTAGATTTCACTTTTTCTTAATCAGAATATTTTATACACACTTATCTGCCTTAAAAATATCACAAAAAACCTCTTTCGAGATTCATCTGAGTGATCTTTACCATTGGGTTTAACATATTTTTTATCCAACGGTTGAGATTTAGAGATGAAAATCAAAGATTAAGGCGATCAGACGTCCCAAATTTTACAAGCAGAGCATCCAAGTGACAATATATATTCCCAATAAAAAACATTTTAAATAGAGGGATTTATCCTCTAAGATGGCCCATCAAATAAAAAGTCGTGCTCCTAAAAAACTCAAAAAATTATAAAAAATTTAAAAATATTCCATTGTGTCACACACATGAAATAATGCAAATTTAAGTGTAGTATCCAAGCCTAAGATCATACATTAAGAAATGAAATAAAATAAAAGGACACTATCACCTACAACAAAGCATCATTCAGTGTTTAAACAGATGGAATAATGCAAAGCTGAAGCAATGTATCCAAGCCTAAGATCATATTTTTTTATAAATAAAAGAATATCATCATCTGTAACAAGAGCATTATTTATTGTTTCAACAGCTAAACTCAACACATGTTTGTCGAGTCCCTTGAATGTGGCCCCACCCACTCTAAAAACTGTATATTAGATTAAAAGCTATGTGGAAAAAGCAAAAGTGAATCCCTATCAAGCAGAGAAAAAAAATTAGTTGAAATTTGAAATATCTATCAATTTTAATTTTTTAATTTTTAATTTTAAGGACATATGTAAATATTGTGAGATGTTGACTATTCAGAAATGGGCTCAACACAAAAAAGTGATTCCTGTTTGTTCTATATTCGGTATGTACGGATTGAAAGGTTTTTACATGCCTAATAAGGTGAGTTACGAGACACCTTGGTCTTAAAAAAAGAAGAAATGAGCCCAAAACCATTATACCCAGATATTTGGGTGGAATTTTGGAATTTTTTGGTAATAAAGATTTAATGATCATCTTAAAAAGTTAGGGCTCAAAATGGGTTGAAATGGCCTAAATATCAGCTAATTTTTTTAAAAAAGCTTGGTGGAATTTGGATTTTAGTTGTCATGTGAAAAATGCTAATGTACTAAAGCCCAAACAACATTTTCTTTGAATTTTTTGATAAGGAAAATTAGGACCGGAAATGACTGACATATCAACTAAATTTTGTCTGCCCCGTTGGATTCCAAAATTTTGTATTCCAAGAACATTTGAATCGAAAGAGAGGAAAAAAAAAAATCTTAGCTGTCAAGTAAAAAAATGCTAATATATTTAATCCCAATCAGCATTTTCTATGAAAATGTGAGATTCTAGTTTCTGTTGATATCAAAACATTAAAGTGTCAGTAAGGTTTTGTGTTTATTGGATCATGTCAACAATTAAATTTAAAACATATATTATAAATCTTTAAAATTTAAAAATTCTAAGATCAATTGGAATAAATGAATGATCTTCACTCGATAAGTATTTAGATTTCAAGATCAGATTTAAGTTCTAACTTGATATATGTAATTATTTATAAAATACTATGAACAAAGTGTTTATTATTACAAATTTGAGGTTATAAACTTAAGTCCCCCTATAGATGTCAAATAAACTAATCTGACAAAATATTTCTTATTGAAGATCACTATTTCAAATATTATATTTAAAATTAGCAACCCCAATAAACATTGGGTTCCTCCTAGTTTCATGATCCTCCTAACCATTTTCTATCTTTCTGAGTTTAACGTTTTGATTTCTACATAGAAAAATGAGAAAAATTTCAAAAACATTGCCATTTGATATGATCTCTGTAAAAAATTGTCAATTTTTTCCAAAAAGAATATGATTTTTTTTTTTTTTTTTAAAACAACTCATATCCTCAACTTCTAGATTTAAATATCAGTTGCTTTATTCTTGTATCAACGCTTACAGGCCAAAATTTTAAAATATATTTTAAAGTTATAAAAATATTAAAAAGAAATATTTGAATTATCCTAAATTACAGCTAAATATCCGAAAATACCAATATCTGATGTATCAACAGATAGATATATAGGCCGAGATCTTAGCTGATAAGATATGACTGATACATCAAGGGACCAATTATGTATGGCATTGGCTGAGAATTTAAAGCTATGGACTACTCAAAAAGGAACAGGCAAATTTCAGCTTACATTCACAACCTAGATCATCAAAGACCTGGGATTGACCTCTCATCTCCCACTCAAATCCACAGTTATGTTCATCTATAATTTCATTTGAAACCCTTTCACTTGGGTGACAAAGTGCCCTTGGCCCTGCAGGATTCCAATACACAACAATGGCCTCCCATGTTCCTATAAAAATTAGGTTGCCCTGATTTTCAAAAGTCCAAAGATTAATGGTAAAAATAAAGTCAGTTTTGAATGGATTTCAATCCATCAATGAGATCAACTTGGAATGTTTTCAAATTGAGTAAGAGATCAAAGTCTGGGAGAGGGGAAGAAGGAAAGAGGGGGGCGAGGAAGCACACGTGGGTCTCAAAAAATTCCATTGCTCATCCATGACAGCGCCCAGGTGAAACAAGTCTTTCCCTCTGTAGAGAGAGAGAGAGAGAGAGAGAGAGAGAGAGAGAGAGTTTTCATCTTTAGTCCTCTGTAAGAATAGTTCTGTAACAATCACCTTGCTCCTTGACCATATGAATCATAATCCAATGACCAATTACAAAAAAAGAAAAAGAGGAAAAATTTCTCCCATTTCAGGTATCAAATGGTTTAGAGGCCTATTATATTAATTCACTAGCTAAGAGATAATTGACCAAAAAGAAACTCAATTCTATTTCTTGTATCTCATTCATCTATTCTACACCTGCATGCATGGTCTCTACTGCTGCTGCACCCAAGCTCGAATTGGTTACTGCAAATGCAGACTCTGCATCTTGACAGACACCAACCCAAGCTGTTGAATTTTCAAGTTGGACCACTTGTGTATTTCCCCTGCTGCAAAAGCCTTGTCCATCCCAGTTAAAATTCGGGACCATGGCATTTGCATTTGCAGAACAGGTATTTGTTGAAATATCGGTATTTTGGGTTTGGAAGTTGGTTGCACTTACTGTATTAGATGTCCCTCGCTCATTATGGATGAACTCAGATCTCCCCAAGTCGGGCGTTCTGGAATCCCCATCTTGAGCACCAGATAAATGTTCCATGCTAGCAATACCTTGAGAACTTGAGTCCAATTTTGAGCTCTCGTGTTGTCCGTCTTGAAAATCCTTATTTGCTGCCGATGTCTCTGAACATCCAATAAGGATCTGAGACCCCTCTTCCCTGTTTCCATTTCCTAGCTCACTTAGGTTGTCTTTTAGGCAGTTCTCCTTATTCCGAAGTGACCTCTTTTTAGCCCATTTCTTTTTAAACTCAGCTTTTTTGGGTTTGACAGTTTTTGCTATTTCGCTGCGCGTGTTAGACTCTCTCCCCTTCTTCTTACTCGGCAGAACAGTAAGTGTGGATGATCCACCATCTGGATTAGATTCAGTTCCACCTATCAAGGACAAATAAATTTGAGTACGGCCAGCACATGTGGCATAAGTTGCTTGATTCAAATATTTTGGAACAACTTATTGATTTTGTTGCAATTTGAGGCAAAGCCATGTGCATTATAGGATTGGAGAGAGATTTTTGACCCAACAAAAAATTCTGTGTTCAGGTCATACATATCCTGGAAAAACATTTAAATCAACCAAGATAACCCAAAATAAATCTGAATTGCAAAATATTGAGTCGTCCTAGACTCGAAGCCAACCTCGCCCAAATTAAAAATCACCATTTAAGTTTTAATGATTTTTATACATTGAGTTTAGCCTATGCACTGCATCCCAAGTTAAAAATTCCTTTCTACTGCTTCTGTCAATCCTCCCACATGAAAGGAAAGTTCTATCTTTCATTTTCTATTAAAAATAATTTTTCATCTCATTTTTCAATTTTTCCATTTTTTATAAAAAAATTGGGATGGGTTTGGTGGAGTTTAGTAAAATAAAATTTGAGTTAGGTTGGGTCTGGGAAAATTTTGCCATTACTTGTAAGCCAACCTGACCCAACTTGAATCATTGCCACCCCTAAGTAGGATATAGTGGTTTATATTTTTTTTGCCACAAAAATGTTAGTGAAAAAAAAAAAAAGGAAGCAAGCTCAAGTCACGTTAATATTCGGGCAAACAAGGACCACACAATACCCAGAAGTGTCCTACATCCTAATGTGGTTTCCAAGTTCTATGCCAACCCAAAAGCCAAGCCGAGATGAAAACCATCTTTTTTGTCGAGTACTTCGACCAGATGGATTTGAGACACATCTAAACACACCCAGAAGTAACAAAATAGATGTTGATTACGCACCTGTCTTTGACTGGATAGCTAAGAGAGCTGTCCGTGCTGCCTTGATCTCTGCTTCTTTTTTCGTTTTTGCTGCACCACCAATGTAGTGAATTCCTCCAATCTCAACAGTACAAATGAAAGGCAAATTGTTGCCCAACGTGGACTGCTTGTTGCACACATATGAAGGAATCGCATAGTTCATCTTCTGAGCGTACTCCTGAAGCAAATTTTTGCATAATCCCGTTTCTTGCTGAATCCAACAATATGAATGTAACCAATCAGCATCATAACTTTTGAATTGAAATCATTTCCAGAAAAAAAAAAAATTAAGAAAAAGCATATCATAAAAGAAGAATCTCATACGCATTCTAAAAGTACTTAATGAAGATTGCATTATGATTTTTTCAAGGAGAGGTGTCGATCTTTGAACCCATGGCCTCATGCATGTAGCTAATGCAACCAGAATGGAGACTGGCAAGGAGAAATGAGTGAAGGATGTACAATAGTTTTCACTTCTGATAGTTAGAAATATCACTATGCATGTAGAATTACTCTAGGGACAAGGCAAGAATATCACATAACATGGTAGAAAATGTGGACCTTGTCAGTTGGGACAATACAAGATTTGGCACGTCAACCCAATGGCCCTTTAACTAGGAAGTCAGCTGACTTACTCAATTACACAAATCTTACTGGGAAAATTCTGGCCTTGTTTTGAGTGTGTGTTCAAACTGGCTATGTGGATCTATGATCTTGGGGTTAAAACTTAACAGAGTGAAGGATGACCCAAGCCCCTACTTACACAGCTTCATATGCATCTCTATGTGGGGCCCAACCAGGCACATGTGGATGGGTTGGTTAGTAAGGTCTTTGCTTGAATAAAATTCAACCAAAAGCCACCATTATCTAACAAGTGAAACCATGCTTTTCAAGGGCCCATAGTTGGTATCACTTCAGAGTAATTTTTAGTCCAAATTTGGACAGACCTCAATTTAAAGGTGAGACCATCTCAGAACAAGGGAGAAATTAGGCAGGGATCTTCAAAGATGGTAGAGGTGGGTGTGTTGGCAGGTGGGTGGGAGCAAAAATGGGCCCTTGGTGGGCCTCATCTAGTCAGGAAGCCACAAGCACCAACACAGAAGGTAGCATTCAGTTGCACACACCAAGAGGAGCCTACCTACAATAATGGAAATAGGTAAGTTATAAAGGTCAGCTTGATTGCATGACTTTAGCATGGTTTTTATGGGCCCAAAACCCAAAAAGAAATAGAGGTGCAATTCTATCAAGTTCTACTCCAATGGTGAGTGTAACTCAGTTATGACGAGTTGGTGAAGGATGTGGGCTGGGAAAAGGGTGATGGGGCCTAAGTTGGGCTCATCTGAGGGATTCAACACTAATGGTGTTCTTAACTGAAGATTGGAATGTGATTATGTGTGTATAGATATGTGAAACTTGCCTATAACAAGGTTGACAGGTGGCCATTGTTGATTTGTTGCAAGTAAAAAGATTGTATATTTGAGTCCTATGGCCTTTGGATGAATAGTCCGACCCATGAAAACTATTAGTCAGATCCAATGATGAGCACGAACCGAAGAAGATAGGATAAATGGCTTTGATAATCATGACGACGCTGAAAATATTTCAAAATGCAACATCAAGGAGTGTACACTCTTGATTGCCTCTTTAGTAAGGACAATGTCCTTTTTGTGTTTGTTGAGATTTAGGGATGCAAAATGGGCCAAGTTTTGACTGGGCTTATGCAGAGTCAAGCTTGAGCACCATTAACGCGAGGAAGCCCGAGCCAAGGCCTGAGGCAGATGATATGGCGGAGCTAGTCCAAGCAACCCACTTAGATGCCCAAGCCTAGTGAAAAGGCTGAGTGAATGCATAACTTTTCACCTTTTTTTTTTAAATTTTATTTTTTAATCCAAGTTGTTTAACTATGGTTGGGAGTTTAACTACAATTGAGAAATCCCAGTGTCAGCATCTAACAAGTGGGAAACATGGCAACACTTCTTTTACTATATGTACATATTTTCACTATCATGCTACTCAACTTGACTTTCAGGCTCGAGCATTTAAAAGTCTAAGCCCAAGCCCAATTGCTATTCAGGCGAAAAGGTAATGCTCAAGCCCTCTTCTTCTTGGGTCCAAGCACAATGACTGGTACCAGCACTGAACAAATGGAGTAGGACGAGAAAAAATATATTAAAGAAAGGTTTCTTTTTCATAATGCAAAATGCTAATGAATTGTGGCAAGTGCACTTTCCACATAATATGTGGCAAGTATGCAAGCAAAGCAAAGTCATCCAAGTAATGAGCCCCAATATGGATGAAGTAATTGCCAGATTCATTATGACCAGCAAATCCTTGCAACTTCAACAAAATATGAATGGTGAGTGACTGAGTGGTTCAAGATAAAAATAATAATAGAAAGTTAAAACACTTAAGAATGAGTGGTTGACATGTGATTTCCAGGCATAACATGCATGAAAGGGCAAATGAACAAGTCATTACATGCCAACAAGCATGGTTATCACATTTAAATCAAAGTTGTCATTCGTTAAGGTCAAACAAATTCACAATGCCACACTGGCATATGCACATCAATCCAGAAAATCCTAATTATAGGCCCATGTAATGCACTTCAACTGAAAATAAACTGAAAAATCCTCTGAACAATTTCACAATTTGATATCCTCCATTGAGTCTCAACTATCGATCATTTCTTTTTCTACTACTACTTTTTTTTGGGAAAATCTACCACTCCTAGTTTTTATGACACACTAATCAAACCATTGGGATCACTTGATCAAGGTAACCTTATCTTCATTTTTTTTCTTCTTTAGAAAAATGGCAAACCACAAAGCCTTTAAGGTTGCATGGTGAACTAACTAATTGTGTTGTGAGTTTGCTTCTCTCTTTGAAAGTACTGCTATTCGAGTATAAAATTATTGGAACTATATTAATAAAGACAAAAGGTACTATATAGAAGGAAACATAACTAATGGTTTAACTATTTTCTCGTGTAATGATTAAGAAGTATTGCCAACCCTAGATTGATAGGATAAATGACTTAGATGATGATGATGATGAAAGATTAAGAAGTATTGATGCAGTTGGTTTGTCATTCTTCTCAGGTTGTAATTTACTAAATGATAAAGAGGCTCTCTATTTTATTTTTTTTGGTTTGCAGAAAATATTTACATTTTTAGATTATTCAAAATTATAATCATGCCTCATTCAAATTTTATAAAACCATGCTGGTCAATTAGGTGACTGGATACACTCAAAATTCCTGCTTCTCAAACTTTTTTGTGGTTACTTTCACTGGAGAAAATACATACATAATTAATAGATGAAGAAAAGATCATGTCCTTTGGGAGAGTGATGGTACCTTCATTTTCTTTAGGTTACTAGCTAAGGGCCTGGTAAGAATTTTGGACTCTGAAAGTTTTAACATATTTATAATGCAACAAAGAAAATGCCCTTACTTGCAAACTGTATTTCAGGAAAGACTTGCTGAACTAGTTCCAACTTTTCATCTGTTATCTTTTTCTTTTCTTTTCTTTTTTTTAAAAAAAGGACCTTCCAACTCTAAAGAGATGAACATATTGACCCACAAAGATTTAAGTTCCCCATGACATGGTTCAACCTACAAAATATATGGCGGATATATGTCACACAAATTGGCCCACACATTAAATAAATCAATCAATAAATAAATGAGCAGCCTATAGCACAGCTAGTAAGCAATTATTGTTGCAACAATAAAGGTCCTAGGTTTAAGTCATCTGGGGCTTAAATAGGCAGCTGGCCCATGGAAGTGACACCAAATCCAATTATTAATGTCAATCTCAAATAGATGGTATAAATGGCCTTGATGGGGATCATGATGATGAGTCTAAATTTGCAAAACCATAAACAAAATGACATCCAAAAAAAAGGGGATGAGCAAAGTAACATATCTCTAAATCACTTTCATCAAGGATAATGGCAGTTGAAAAAGGGGAGCATGAGACCAATAAAAACCATTGTATAAATGGTGAATTTAGGGTGCATTAGTTTGTGCAAACTTTCACAAGGAAACCAAATTTCTCATGAAAATTGGTCCCCCTGAACATTTTGTGCAATTGGTTTCATTTCACCACCTTTTCAAACATTAATCACATTACTCTACCCAACCCATAACAGTCCTGAAACCTAACATGGAAAACAAAGCCCAAGTTTAACATCCCTACCTGTTTAATTAATGGGTTGACTCAATCCTGAATACACTTAAATGAATTGAAGTTCCAGAAAATTTAGGTCACTTGACCCAACCCAAATTAGAACTGGACTTGACAAATTGATTTGGCTATCACATCCAATGAAGATCCATATGAAGATGGTGGGGCCCAACTTGATCAAGTGGACGAAGTTGGAGATCCAATTCTTAGAGAGAATCGATAGAGGACCCCACTTGCACCTAAATCCAAGCCCATATGGATGTGCTATGGGTCTAGGCTTGTTAAGAGGTGTTTTGGTCCTCCATAACCCAAGTTTTCAAGCCCATTTGCTGCATGCAAGCTGGACATCCGAATTACACACATCATCCACGTTGTATCCTACATGGATGCCACATGGCAAAGGAATCTATCAAAATTAGTAATGTTCGGGCACACAAGGCTTGCATGGACCACATAGATGGATTTGGAAATCACACATTTAGCAAGAATCCCCTGCTTAGGGCATGTGGATCACTATGGACCACATTTGGACCTCATCAAGCATAGCGAGAATTCAAAATTTGTGGCTGAAATTGATTGCAAAATTCTTAGCCAAAATTCGCCCATGGTAGATTAGGAATGTAGTGTGGTTTTGATTTTTTTTTTTAATTGCTAGAATGATGTAATAAATCCACAAATCAAATGACCATTGGTGGAAGCTCAGGAATGTAGTGTGGTTTCTTTTGAATTTTTTTTTTTTTTTTGTGTTGAGTTAATTTTGATCTTTACCAATTGGTTGTGTTGTTTTAGTACGTAATTGGTTGTGTTGTTTACATGGTGAATTTGAATTTTTATGTCTTGCATCTACCAAATACTAGATTAAAATTGGATTCCACAATCCAAATTTATTCATTAGAAGGTTCATAGATTTCCAGTTTCAATTAGTGCCGGAATTTCGAACACCTTCATTTAAGTTGGTGGTTCAAGGAAGTGTGCAGAATTTCGAACAACTTCATCAATTGGATTGTGAGATTTCTGCAGTTATGACCTTAGCATCATCACAAATCCATCATGTTTGGTGGGCCCTCCTGCTCTAAATTTAAAGATGGAATCAATTAGATTGTATTGAATTTTAGTATCTTTTCAATGCTTTTCATGGGACGTGATTAGATTGCATCATTACAAGTCCATTTTGAACCATGTGTGGGCTATTTGCACCTTTTATGGGCATTCCGGCATAG
This sequence comes from Chimonanthus salicifolius, assembly GCA_013350335.1. Lineage (NCBI taxonomy): Eukaryota > Viridiplantae > Streptophyta > Magnoliopsida > Laurales > Calycanthaceae > Chimonanthus > Chimonanthus salicifolius. The sequence continues at coordinate 43,352,826 of CM023534.1, read as the reverse complement.
GTGGAGCCCACATTTTCTAAATTTGATGATGAAATGCATGTGGCTAGTATCCTTACACTTTGTTGGTGATTTCACATCACCATGTTTAGGTTGTAAACAAACATAAGAGAACAACAATTCAGAAGAAAATCTTTCCACCATCATTTTCAGTGGAACTCTCTCTAGAACTAATCAATTTACAGTTAAGAGATTTTAGGGGGATAATGTTGAAAGTGGTCTTTCAAATTCATAACAATAGATCACAATGGTTTATCACCTTTAGAAAAGAACTTAAAATGGCTATGATACTATATTAATCTTAGTTGTCAACTCCATTTCATTCCAGCCGATATGGCCAAAAAATGGAACGGAATGGATTCAGTTCAGGAGTTGTCTTCCTGGGTGATGTAGTCTCAGTTTTGGGCCATTGAGGCTCACCTGCCTGTGTTCTTTTGCTTGGCCTTGGGTGTATCCTATTCTTTGGCTTTTTCAATAAAATAGTAATCTTTCAGGAAAAAAAAAAAAGCAGCACTAAATAAGTTTGCAATAATGGGTGGAATGAACTTACAACTGGTTGAGGGATACACTCAGCCATGTTGCCTGATTTAAGTAATTCCATAAGAGCAATCTCGGCGGCTGACTGCTCTGCTGCTTTACGATTGAAAAACCCAGGTACAGAATCATATCTAACATTATTAACAATCACTGTAGATCTGAAACAAGGCTCATGGGAAGGACCTTCCTTCACAGTTTCATACACAGGAGTAGATATACCCGCTTTCTGTGCATATTCCTGCAATTGACTTTTGAATACATAGCAATTTGACACCCCTGATTTAATAAAAAGTCAACATGAATATATGATGGTATAGAAGACATGAAATTCATAAAGTTAGCTTACTATAATTGAGCTAGACTGGTAGGATTAGAAATGTTGGATGATCAACTTTATCCTTTTATTTTTATTGTTATTTTCTTTTTCTTTTCTTTTTTTGGAGGGCAGCTACTTGAAACTGCGAAGGATTCTTTCTGCCAGCTCAATCATTATTGCAAACAAATTTCTTTTGTTCTCTCTTTTAATTCCTCTTCTCTCTTATGGATTGAATTCTTGTCTTCATTATCACAGAAGCTTCCGGGCAGTTCAATCACTAATTCAAACAAATTTATTTTGTTCTCTCTCATTTCTCCTCCTCTCCTTTGTGGGTGTGTTCTTGTCATCGTCATCCTCATCCTCTTAGTATTCTTCTTCTTCTTCTTTCATCATTTCTTTTCTCAATCTTAGATTACAATATTCTCCTCTAACCTTTGCCTATTTTCTTCCTCTATAATCTCTAAAATCTTTCTTCTTCTTCTTCCCTTTTTTGAAAGATCTAGCATCTCTCTCTCAAATAATCTCTACAGTCTTCTTTTCCCAATATATTCTTTTTGAGCGATTGGAATAGAATACCATGTAAGGACTCAGTAATCTTGTTTTGCATCAATTAGTTTCGACATCATACCCACCTCGAAAGGAGGGGAACAACAATGTATTAAGTAGGGTTGCAAGTTTGGAACCAGGTCGGGTTTATGCTAACCCACACTGAACCAAGATTTTTAAATCTAGAACTGAGCTTAACAAGATATCCAAAATACACATGCCTTTTGGGAACCAACCAAAACCGAGAAAAATAACTGACATGAAAGAACCGAACCCAAGAATCCAACAATTTTAATAGATTTCACAAAAAAAAAACCCGCAATAATGGAGACCCATCCCCCCTTCAAAAAAAATTAAGGAAAAAAAATCTATGATAGATCCCAATAAAGAAATAAAATACGATGTCCTACAAAAGACTCAAATTTGGTAAGATAAAACCTAAGAATAAAGAGATTCAAAATGCAAGAAATAAATTGTTTATTTAATTATATATAAAATATTATATTAAAACATTTTAGGTCAGGGTTCCGGGTTTCGCCTTTTTTCCCCTTTAACCCAACTTGAACCATGAAAATCTTGAGTCTTCAAAACTTGAAACCAACCTAAACCTAAAGCTAATGATATTTGACTCGACCCTAACTATTTTGAGTACCAAATCTGACTTGCACCCCAAGTCTTAATGAACAAAGTGAATTCTATGGAGCATAGGGAAGGAGGAGAACAACCTTTTTTTAATCTGTACAACAATGTATTAAGGAACAAAGTGAAATCTCCTATGAGAATGACATCTATTGCAAATGTAAGACAATCTCAAGTAGCAAATATAAAGGAGTTACAATGAGGTCATTAGAAGAAAACATTGCTAAAATTGCATGCCAATTCTACAAGATTTTCAATCGCAGCAAAGTGGGGCCTAAACTGGCTAATTGGGGCTCCAAAGTGGTCAATTTAGTGCATGTGGGCCTTGTCCATGGGCCCGAGGCCACTTTGGAAGCATAAGGGACCCCACAGGAGGAGTTGCAAGGACAAAACCCTAGCTCCAAAAGAGAGTTACGAATTGGAGTGGGTTAGTGGCTAAAAAACCTACATTCATGGCATGGTTGCATGTGGACTCTCTCTCTCCCTCATCAGACACAACAAGGACTCTAAGGTGGACTAGGATAAGGCATGGTGGCGCATGGAGGTGGCTGATTCTCATTGGTTGGGACAAAATTCTACATGGCAAAATGTGATTGGTCGTAACTCTATGGTAGGAAGAAAACGTGTTGTAACTTTGCAGACACAATTGAAGTATCAAACGATATCGGATTTTCACAAAATTGGGTTCGTTAGAAATATTATTCAATAAGCTTTCTAACAAACCTAAATTTGCATAATTCCAATATACATAGACAGAGTTACGGCTATTTTACTAGTCATGTGTCATAGAGTGATAGGAACTCTAGTGTTGTATAATGTAATTAAGAAACCCTAGGTTAGCCAAACCCTGACCATGCCACCCTAGTTGTTTTTTCTCTTTGTTCCACCCCATCTATAATGCTATAAATATAGGAGGGTGGGATCCATAAGGGACACATGAATTTGAGTTTTGAATACAAGTTAAAGAGAAGTCTCTAGTTCGGTTTTATCCCAAGTAAGTTTACTTTGATTTCTAGTTTTCTAAGTTTTGTTTTGAATTACTTTAATTTATACAATTTTCCAATTAAATTTTGTATTAAGATTAATTGAAATCTGATTGGTTTATTGGAATTGCATTCTTTTAGTTTAATTCAATCGAAACTAGAACCTAGTTTCATTGAAACTTGATTTCACCTAGATTTTGCACGTTGGCACTTCTTGGTGAAATTTTGAGACATTTTCTATTCATGTCGAAGTGAAGTTAGTTTAGGTTCGTCACTTTCTAATAGGGTTTCCGGTTGCCCGTCATTGGGGTGAAATCCAATTAGCAGAATGGAACAGAAGAGAGATCCAAGGAACTCTATAATTCCTGACGGCCATGCAATTTGGGTTCTCTTAAGTGCCTAGTAGTTTGGGCCGAGTTCGGGTCCGTCATTTATTTCATTGAAGGCTTAGAGAGGTTCTTTACACCGACCTTCGCCTTCATCAAGTTCCAACACATCCTCAAATCTGATAACCAGGTTGGATTGCTTGACCTTGAGGGCCCATGATCAAACATGGTTTAGACCGGTTAAGTGTATCATTGTCTTGTGCTTTGCTCTGTGGTCTAGAGTAGTCCCTTTTTCTTTCTTATTCGAAATGATAGTGTGATTCAAACCATCCACCTGCTCCTCTTGTGCCTCTAGTGTTTTTATCCCTTCATTGATAAAACCTCAGTTGCCAATAAGACACAGCTAACCCTCCAACTAGCCAATGAGACAAGATTTAAATCAGTCTACAGTTCTACGTGTTCTTATGGGGATGAGAGATATTTTACAGTCCATGTGGTGCCTAACAATGTTTTGGTTAGTCAGGAATGGCTTGTTCCTCTTCTTTTCTTTCTTTCCCTCTTTTTTTGGAGTGATTCAGTGTGTAGGGCCATCAGTTGAAGGCACATTTATAAAACAGCATTACACATAGGACACAATGTTATATAGAGCTGACTGTTGAGCAATAAAGAAATGACAAAACGAAATAAACTAATATGCAACTATGGATATGTAGAGTAACGAGGAAACGTAAAATTGGTGGACCTTCTATAGTTCCATGTCATTTTGGAAGGTTGTACAAGTGGTGGGGGTAGTTGAGGCAACAAAGGGGATAGAGGGACAAGTATTGGAGGTGTTCTGCAAATATCATAAGGGGAAGGTTTTGCTTCTTTTTCAGGCCCAGCAGGATGCAAGGTGTCAACGAAAGCAAAAAATTAACAATTTGCAAAGCATCAAGTCTATTTAGAAGGAGTTTCACAACTTTAAGTGAGATTAAGTTGGAAGATGATTATCATCATCTTCATAAAAATATTGGATGCCCTGTCTCCTTTCTACATCATCATTCATAAAAATTCTTCTCCATACTCTCTAACCTTTCTATGATACATATTAGACACTTAAACAGCCATCAGAAAATAAATAAACAAATTGGCAAGAATTGATTCGATGAGGATTATGTGCCCACTTGACAATGGGTATCTCATCCAGTGTGATAACCACTAGCCAAACTTTTCCATAATAAGGTCTCAAAGAGCTTTGCATGGCTTCTCTACATAGGTGATCCCAAGTATGAGAATGGAAACTAGCCACCTTACACCTTACCAACTCCAACACTTCTTTAAATTACTTGAAACAGCTTGCACTCCAATCATTTTGCTTTTGCTTAAATAGATCTTCAGCCAAAACATTGCCCGCACCACTTCAGAACAATCCATCTCTAATTGAGGAGCATAATCGTGTTGTCCAAATATTGGATGGGACTTCATTGTTGGAATACAATATTCCTAACCCACTTCCTCTCCTTTTCTTCTTCTTTTCTTCTTTTAAAAGTAACCAAATCCATTTCCTTACCTTACCTATCATCTTGCTTAGACCTTTCTACACCAATACAAAAAAAAGAAAGGAGAAAGGGGATACCCAAATTACTGGAAATGAAGAGCGGGGCCTTTGAATGTCTATTACTCCATTTCATTAAGACTGATAATTGAGCCAAAGATATGCAGCCCTATATCTACTTCCTCAAACGGTTTCCTAACCCCATTCACAATATCACATCTAGAAAGCAAATCAACCCTACCATATCCTGTAGGTCTTAAGGAAATCCGACTTGAAGATCAAACCCAAATTCCACGTTCTATTTGCCTTCTTGAACCACCACCACAGTATTCAAAACCTAACCAGCTTCGAATAAACCGCCTTGAATATCTGATATCAGACTAGGCAAGACTTTCGTGAGTTTGGTAATATCTAAATCTGTTGACAGGGCAAAAGTAACATCTCTGATGTTCCTTTTTTAGGGATGGGGACCGTAAAACATGCTCCCAGCTCCATCAAGATAATGCCTCTAATGGGATTCTTCAAAGATTACCATAACATTTTCTTCACCGTTCCCAAATAGTGACAAAAGAATGAAATCTAAAATCCATTTGGACCCAATGTTCTATCACATCACAAGTTAGAAACTACTATCCAAACCTCATCTTCTGAAAAACTCTCCTCTGGCATCATTGCGTGATTCTCTTGTATCACTTTAAAAAGTAGACTCCCTGGAATGGGCATGATGAAGTTCCTTGTGTGCTACTCTTTGTAGAATGATATTGCCTCCTCATATACCATTTCCCTGCCTTCCTCTATGGTTGCCTCATCCTTGAGAACATTAATTGTGTCATTCCTCCTCTCACTAACAATTCCTTGGAAGATCGTTATTTTCTTGTCCCCCCTCCTTCAGCCACCTAAGTCATAATCTTTGCTTCCATTTGAAATCCTCTTGGAGTGATTTTGTTGCAAGTTTCTCCTTTAGAACAACCCTTCTAACTGGCCCCACTGTAGATAGATATGCATCCACCTTGAGAGCATCCAACTTTTGTACTTTTGATATCAAATAACATGAATATAGTTCATTAGGTCCATAAAATTGTTACTGATTGCTGATTGGAAAAATTATCTTTCACCAAAATAAGTATTAAGTAAGCCAACAAGTATACAATGTAAAACGTAACCCATGAACATTTTTTCATATATTTTAACCCCATATATATGGCAGCCCTTCGCAATCCCACAGAAAATTTTCATGTTATTTTTTTTCTTATATATAACATCAAAACAAGAAGTGAAATTTTGAGTAAGATACATTTTTACGGGTTCCCTTTCTTTTTTATAAGTATCCTCTCAAAACTACTTTCTTTTTTACGCCTCCAAACAGATGATAATGAAAGATAATTAAAAAAAAACTCTTTCTGCGTTTCCAAAAATAGTTATCCGTTGACAGCATAGTTGCTCAAAAAAATCCTTCTCACAACTTAAAAAGGGGTTTTATTAGTAATCCAAAACCCAGAATATTAAAAAAAATACCTACAAAAAAACCCATAACTAAAGAAACAGTTAAACCCGCCTTTATTTCTAGCTAAAAATGGTCATCATCCAAGAAATGAAGAAATTACTTTCCTTTAGATGCATCCAACGAGATTTTTTTTAAATAAAATCCTTTCTGCGTTTTCTCTACTAGTAATCCGTTCTCACCATTGTAATGCACACAAAAAAAAAAAAGTACACAATTTTTTATTTAAAAAAATACGAAAAAGAAAAAGGAATTAAAGGAAATATAAAAAAAGGCCTAAAACCAATAAAGCTGCTCCTACTCAACAGACTATAACTAAAGAACAAAAATTGAAAAAGAAAAGAATAATTCCTTGCCGTGTTTCCTCTACAATTTGTTTTCATCGTTGTTGCTCCCGAAGAAAAAATCCAATTATCAGAATTGAAAAACACTAAAAGGTCTCTTTACTGATCCAAAAACCTGAGATTTAGATTATGAAAAAATAAATTAGAAAACTCATTGTTGAAAATGGATATGGGCGATAAATTAAAAAAAAAAAAGAGAAAAAGGAAATTATAATTGAAAAACCTAACCAAGAACAATAACTGAACCAGCAAGTTAACTCCTTTCTGTGTTTTCTTGTCAGTAATCCGTTCTCACCATTTTTACAAAAGAAAAAACCGTTCTCACAATTTAAAAAAAAAATATGTTTCTATTGGTAAGTAACCCAAAACCCCATAAAGAAGATGAGAAATAAAACAAAAAACATAAAACAAATACATATTAGAAACCCAACGTTGAAAATGGATATGAACATGAGAACTAAAACAACAAAAATAGGGGGAATTTAAGGAAATTAAAAAACAAAAAAAAAGGCTAACCAAGAAAGCTGCTTCTATTCAACATCTTCTTCTACTACTTGGAATGCCGATTGAGAAGCCTAAGTCCGATTCCTGTTCTTCTACTTTTTAAGCTAGGAATAATAAATATCTCGACCAGGACCGTCGCTTGGAAAACGGATAGTGACAGAATTTCTCTTCTTCTGTCTTTTTGCTATTCAAGCTTCTGTCTGTGAGGCCTCCTCATAGAGTGAGGACTGGTTTTCTAGATACGGAAAAGGGAGAAAGGAAAAGAAAAAACAGGCAAAAGGAAAATCCGTAGCGTACACTGATGGAGCACGATTTAAAAAAATAAATTGTCATATGGGGTTATAGAATGAAAAATCTAATAGAATTTTTAAAAAATATATAATAATAAAAAATTAGATATAGAAATTTTAAGTGCCATATGATTATTTTAGTCTTATAATTTTTAGATTTTGATCTTTTTATTAATATAAGATTGATTTTCTATGATCCATCTTAAAATATCGTGATTATTAAATTGAATAGTTTTTGTTGAAGTATATTATCTATTAGATCTTTTTATTTATTTCACTCAACTAGACGAGACTCAATCTATAATAAATGTATAGTTTTTCTATTAAAATATATCAGTCTCTTTTTGGAGCTGATTTGATTAATCTTAGAACTTGAATACTCAATGAAATTGTATTTAAAATTTAAAGTGGGTCACATATTTTTAAATTGAATACATAAGATAACAAAGATAATTAGTGTTAGAATATATGATTTTGGATCTTAAAATTTTAATTGCGACAAGTCATTGATTTTTCATAATTCATCTCAAGGTTATAATGATCCGATGAAGTAATTTTCTTGAATTGCATATTTCATAAAATACTTTATCCATCTCACTTAATCATGTAAAACTTATTTAATGATAAAATGTACAATTTTTTACAGAAGGTAAATACCTCAATCTCCCTAGAGCTGCTTTATGGGACCAAGAGTGTCAATTTCTGGCCCAATGCACTAACCTGAACTTATTTAAAAAATTCAAGTCTGAGTTGAGCATTGCTTAAAAGAAAAAATTCATAACTTAGATTGTGAGACTGTGTGATATCCTGTTCCAGATTAGGCGTGTTTTAGCTTAATAATTCTTTTTTAACAGGTTAATCTCGGAAATTACAGTTAAGGCTTCGAGGAAAGTCCAGTTGTGGCCCAATCCGAGCTCGTGAACTCAGTGATCCAGTGCGTCCAGCTGGAGGGACATTTTGGTAATTTACTGCATGTTGTGTTTATTTTATAAATTAGGTTGTTATGTGATATTATTGATTGATAATGCTCTCCTTAATAAAGGATTTGCATTTCTGATCTTTAAATAATTTTATTTTCAGAAAAATGGTATTTAAAATCCGCCCTTCAAAACTCCGAAAGGGAGTATTAATTATTTTAAAGGGTTTTAGAAATGAAATAAATTTTGAAACTAGTATTTTGTAGTAGACCATTTTAAGTATGGTCTAGTTATTCCATTTCACCCCAAAATGAGATTTCTAAAATGATTTATTTAACATTTGTTTATTTAAGTAAATATTGTTAAATTGTGATTTTTATTTAAATAAATGGTTTTTAGTGAGAGTTAAATTCTAAAATTTTTATGGTGACCAAGGTTTTTAAAACCCAACTTATCTGTACGGTTGGATTAAGGTTTTGAGTTTTTAAAATCATGCTTTTAGTTTTAAAACCGGGTTTTATCAAATAAGGGACTTATCTGCAAAAATGGAAGTTTGCAGGGACCGGTTTGCAACCCTGACTACCGAACAGTGTAACCACTGTTCGGGACGTCAGTTCCGGCTGCATGCACAAGCATGCAGTGGCCGGATGAACCCGAATTCCGGCCAAAATTCTATATAAGCAACCCTTCTCCATCTGTTTTCACTCCCAGCAATCTCTGCTCTTCTCTCTCTAGCTCTCAGCTCTCTGTTCTCTGTTTCTAAAACCAGCCTCTGTTACCAGTTTCTGTCAACCGTAACTTAGGAAGGAAGATTTTTCAAAGTCAGCTTTCTCAAATCAGGAACCCAAGTGAAGGTATCCAATGCATTCCCCTTCCGATTTCAGTCAATTTTGAATCCAGAAAATCTGAATTTGGCCCTGTTTTGAGTAAGAAAAACCATTTCAAAATCTAAGGAAAAACCATGGGTTTCTTGTACCCGTGAGGATTTGACTTTAAAATCGGTTGGCCTAGTGAGCTTCTGAGCTCCAAACCTCTCCCTATGGAAAGAGGACTCCCAGAGGAGTCCATCAGACCGGCTGAATGTGAAAACTGAGTCCGGGAAACCCTCTGTTTCCTGATTCATATTTCACTGTCCGACTGCCGTCACTGTTTGCTGGTGTAGACAGTGGAGGAAGACGACTCTCGGACGGTCCGAGAGCCGATCTTCGGACGGTCCGAGAGCCGGAGGTTCCGAGCTTCACCCGAAGCCCAGTTACGCCCGAGGCAAGCCAGACCCCTTCGGACGAACCGATGCCGAGCTCGGAAGGACCGAACCCACTCGGACGTTCCGAACCCAGACTTCAGATATTCCAAGGACCCAGACCCACCAAGACCTGTTTTCGGATTTCTTTTCGGTTCGGATGGACTTCGGATGATCCGAGACCTGATCTTCGGACGATTCGAAGTCAGACCCATGTTCCGAGGTCAGTGACTATATTAGGTGTGGTTTGGATGATCCGAAGCCACTGTACCTGGTTCCGAGGCATGTTCCGAGGGACCCAGTTTTTAAGTATAAAATATTGTTTGATTGTCATTTATTTGATTAATGATGTGTTATGATTGATTAATACCCCTTGTTAATTAAAATTGTACTAACCCTTTTCTCTTATTAATATAGTGTAAATACTATTGTATTCACTTCCAGGCCGACCCTATTAGTCGGGCATTGAGTGATCTCACTTCCAGGCCGACGTTATATAGTCGGGCACTGAGTGACCTCGTGGCCTAACTCAAAATGTCAGATCTAGTCCTATCCAGAAGACAACCGAGAAGTGATCCGAGGATCTAGACCTAACTCAATAAGTCAATCTGGTCAATGCCCAGAAGACAATATGAGTTTTGGACTGAGCCCCTTTTTATTATCTTATTATCTTGTGGATGATTATAACTTAAAAGGGATAGAAACCAAGTAGGAGACTCAATTCCATATACCTTGGATATTTCTGGGAAAAATGTATGATTTCCAAATACTACTTGTGTGTACGTATTTGTTATGTATATTGATTGTGCACTTGTCTGTTTGTTTGAACAGAGACTGCGTAACCACACAATCACAGTGAGGGAACTTAATTCTGCAGGATATGTAAACAGGTTTTATTATGAGATGAGTCTTGGGCAATGAGTGGTTTCAGATTTGATGAACCCACTCATGTGCCTAGACATGATGCACTATGGTAAGAGTGCTTATGGTGATTGTGAATATTATGATGTTGATCATATGAATATGTAAGACTGCTTCCACGTACCTGGGCTATTCAACCAATATCGGCCATATGGGAGATGGTTTATGTCTACTGGACCATGGTGTCGTCAGTTGCTGACTTGAGGATGTCAGTATCGGCTAAGTTAGAGCCGGAGATGTACTTGCAAGGATGTATTTTGACTGTGTCGGGACTTAATACTGGTCTCAATATAGTTGGCAGGCGTTACGTTGGATGATAGTAGTAATTGACGAAATATGGAAATGATGATGATGCTTTACATGATATTATGCTTATTTGTTATCAAGCATGTGATATTATTGAACTATTGCTAACCTGTTATTTTACTTAAACTGCATTGTTACATTTCCTTCACTGAGCTAGTTAGCTCACCCCACTCACCTTTCAGGAGATGAATCCGAGGAGGAGAACCCTCTTTTTCAATATTAGGGTGGATAAGCTGGGCGGTGTTTCGGGATTCCCCCTGAGGGGAATACCCTTATCTTTTCTTGTTGGTTCTTGGAACTATTTGCTTTTATTAAGTACCAGGTGTGGTACTTAATTTGTTTAAATGTGATATATTAAACTGTGATGGCTCTGTAGTGGCTTTGAGACAATGTTTTGTAATAATCAATGGTTGGTTTTGACTTGATCATGTTGTGTGTTGATGTTATTATTATATCTATTTTGTGGGGTAAACTTATGGTATGTGTTTGAGTCCACATGTTGAGATCATGTGTGACCTTTGGGCCTAACCGTTGATCCGGCCCAGTTGGTATGCTTGTGTTAGTTTATCTTCAAAAAAAAAAAAAATCAGTCGCGTTCCGGGCCCACCCTTCAGGTCAGGGCGTGACAGACTCAACACATTCCAACTCTTGCTGAAAAACACTTAAATACCTGTAAAAAACATTTTTCAGTAATGACTCGTAGCAGTGAAGAGTGTTTGAAAGATAGTTTGGCCATGAGAGATTTGTGAGAAATTGCATACAAAGTCCCTAAGACAATGGTGGAGAGAATGATATAAGCTAACGAATGCATTTTGAGCTCTAGTGTGTGCCACTTGGATCCTATGCAAAGTCATCAAGTATATAGGCTTCAAAGGAACAATATTGTGCTACTGAGACGGGTTATTACATGTGAAATGTTATTGAGTTTTGGATAATAAGATAGATATGCTATCTAATTTTAAATTAAATTAAATCATAATTGATTGGAAAGAGATATTAGAACTAATTTTTTTCAATAAAATCAAATGGGTCAAAAATCAAGAGCCACTTTGTTTAAATGTATGAATTCATCTTTGGCACAAGTTTAAGAATTAATCTTCTAAATACATCAATCTATTTTGAAATCATGTGAAAATTATGAAAAATTATACATTCATGCTAACAATTTCTAACTTAAAATTTGTTTCTATGAACTAGTTAGGTTATCATTTATTTAAGACATAAATGAGAACCTCTCTCTCTAAATTAAGCGAACACATTAGGATTTTTTTTTTCAAAATTCTTTTAGAATTTTTCTAAAGAGACTTCTATCTTTTAATTTTTTTTTCTATGTTTATAAGTTTAAAAAGGCTTCTAACTTTTTGTAAAATTTTCAAAAAGAAAGTAACATACACCTTAGTTCATGGATGATAAATTAGTTTTTTCTTTATATTGTTTAGATGTAGTAAGACTCACTTAATATTTTAATACCACATAATGTATAGGGTGATTAAATGTAAACTATTTTTTCAAATTAACTCAAAAAATTAGGAATTAATTTGTGATCGATATTTTCTCTTAATGGGAGCATTGGATGAAATAAATGTAGGTTTTTTCTCTATTTACTTTTTAATTATTAATTCATCAATAATAAAATATGAGAAGAACCTCTTTCTAATAAAAACAGAACTAGGGAATTGGTGCTCCTGCGGTGTATTGTTACGGTGCAGATGCTCTTTTCATGCTCTACAAGACTATTCGAGGATACGGTGTCGTTAATGAGCCTGGGCCTTGTTCTAGGCCTGAATTGAATCTGGCCCAGAAGGGAGCCCAATGGTTTCACCAAGCACCTCTGGCTCACTTATCTAGAGTTCACAAATCAGAACCGTTCAAATATAGTTTACGTGGCGGATTGAGTATTAGACCAAAATCCACATTGATCAAACGGTTCTTATTCTTTACTCTGTGAGCATCAAATTTATAATTAAAATAAAGAAAAAAGATATTTAAAAACACTTGATTTAAATAAAGTCTACTTAATTCAAACTAAATAAAAGAGATGATTAAATTAAAATTCGTTTTTTATCAATTTCAATTTGTTCTTCTAGATTAGATAAATAAAGACATTTAAATAAATTTTAATAGCTGTCGAGAATAAATATCTTAAATTAATAATATAAATTATTTAAATTTAAACTGTCAGAGAACTCGTGAACTCGTGACTCAGCTAGGTCAGGTTAGAGTTTTCAGAAAGGAAGACTGGAAAAGAGCCTCCCTTTCGCTTGATAAATTCTTTTCCGCTGTTTTGATTCCTCTCTTCTGCTTCCTGTTTTCAGCACTAAATCTCTAGCGGTGAAGGAAGGAAGATGGAGGAATCAGAGAAAAGGAGAGAAAGACTGAAAGCAATGCGTTTGGAAGCAGCATCAGCAACTTCTACTGCCACAGTGCCTCAAATTTCAGATGCAGAAACAAGAAGCCCTTTTGCCCAACAGCTCTCCAATCCTCTGCTCGAATCACCTTCATCTGCATCTGTAACCCCATCTCCATCTTTATCCTTTTCAAGGTTCGATTATTACACCGATCCCATGTCGGCCTTTACGGGTAGCAACAAGAGGAACAACCACCCCCACCATGGTAACATTCCTTTTTCTTTTCATCATCATTTTACTTTTAACTTTTATCTGGGATCACTGTAATTGGATTTGACAAATTGTTTTCTATATTTTTAGTTTTCCGTTTGACACTGAACCAGATGAGGTTGTTATAATTGGATTTGAAATTTTTTCATGTCTCAATTGTCCACTCGACACTAATATTTCTCAAACCTTATGATGAGCTGGTCATAATTGAATTTGACAAATTGTTTTTTATGTCTCAATTATCCATATGACACTAATACGACCTGAAACCATGACGAAGTGGCTATAATTGAATTTTGTAATTTTTTTAGTGTCTAAATTGCCCATCTGACACTGATATGTGGTGGCTATAACTGGATTGATAAATTGTTTTCTTATCTTAATTGCTCTTTGATCGTGGATCTAACCACAAAGAGGTGGCGAAAATTGGACTCAACAAATTGTTTTCTATGTTTCAGTTGCTTGTGTGACACTAATATGACTCAAATCCATGCCCAGGCAGCTATAATTGGATTTACAAATTGTTTTCTTGGTTGCAATTGCTCATCTGACACAAATATGATCTGAACCATGGCTTTGAGAAATTGTTTTCTATATTTTAATTACCTATCTGACATTAATATGACTTGAACTGACAAGGAGGTGGCTTTAATTGGACTATTGGATTTGACAAATTGTCTTCTATGTCTCAATTGCCCATCAGATACCAACATGATTTGAACCCAGAATGAGGTGTTTATAATTGAATTTGACTACTTGTTTTCCATGTCAATTGCCCATTGAACACAAGCATGATTCAAACCCATGACCTTAGTAGAATTCATAGCGTTTATAGCTGCAATGATGAGCACTTATACTTAAATTCTTGTTACTTTCAGCTTGGTTGCCTTGTTGTCTTTCCCTCCCCCTCTCTCCCTCTCCCTCTCTATTTGTTGACTTTTTATTTTATAAAAATGTCACACTGGTGCAAAGATTCAATTAGCCCAAATTGAGAAATCGATTCTTCAAATTGGAGATCGGACCAATGGTGGAAAGAGAGGGCCCTGCTCTGCGTGCCACAATGGCTATGGAATCACACATGTGTGGACCCCACATGGTGCATGTTCTACCATCCCAACAAGGAGTCAAAAGAGAGAGAAAATCTCTATGATGAAAAAAAGGTGGGATGCCAACTCCATACCAGAACGTGAATCAAAGTGGGAAGGAGAAACACTAAAAAGAAGTAATGAAAGAATAAGAAAAGGAAATGTAAAAAGAAAAAAAATAAGAAGAGGATGATGCTGTAAAACCCAGACGAGAGAAGGAAGCCAGAGAAGAAGATTGTTTAAAGGGCAGGACATGAGATTCGGTATTTTATTTTTATTTATTTTCTTTACTTATTTTAATTTCCCTTTTAGTTCAAAATAAGGCCTCTATATATGAGTGGCCGGTTACTTGTAATACAAACCTTTTTGATTAATTGAAATTTATGAAAAACTTGAGGCTTTTTTTCCATCTTCTGAGTTTGGCGAGTTGATGCCTGTTGATGCTTCAATTCACAGCGTGTTAGATTAAATTCCATGTACAACTAAGGTCATTGGAAGGTTCTTCGAGTTATCCCGAATTCGAGCCGGATTAGAGTGTGGGTGTATCAATCACGCCAACTCCCAATTCCTTATTCGTATCAACCCGAGAACATTGGGTTTCTTCGCAGAAATTTGTGATTCGGCTTAAAACCCCGAATCTAAAATTCAAAGTGCAGCTTGGCTTGCATCACAAGCCCACCTCATCAGTTTCCAAGCCCAAACCAATTATGCTGCTTTTGCCCAAGTTTATCCTCAGTTTCCCGATACTAACTCAAAACACCTCATAACAACTTTCACCCCAAATAGCTCCTCCCTAGAAGCTTCACAAAATAGAAGAGTATCATATGCAAATTGAGGGTGGCTAATTGAAAAGTTGCTCGGAGAGACTTCAAGGCCTTTAATAAATTATAACTCCTGGTCCTCAACATTAGGCCATTAAGGTCATCAACTACCATGGTAAAGAGGAATGGGGATGGTGGATCACCTTGCCTTGAACCCCTAGTAGCTCTAATTGGGTCGATTGGTGAACCGTTCACCAGAATGGAGTAAGAGGAACCTCAGACACCTGCCCTTAACCAACCCCTCCGCTTGGGGCCAAACCCATTCTCACAAATAGGTAATCCACAAATTCCCATTTAATGTGACCATAAGCCTTCTCCATGTCTAGCTTCAGCAATACACCACTCAAGCCATCCTTATGTCTAGCATGGATTATCTCATTGGCTATAAACACTCCATCTAGAATTTCCCCCCTCTATGAATGCCCCCGGAGATTCACCAATTACCTCCTCAATGACAAAGTTAAGTCTCACAGCTTTATACACACACCCAACTAGACTTATGGGTCTATAATGAGAGAGTTCCAAAGCCCCTTTTTTTTTTTGGAATTAGAGAGATTAGGCAGTTCTTCAGATCCTTGTTCAAAATCCCTCTCCTATGGAATTCCTTGAAGAAGTTAAGGAAATCGTCCCGTAGTATTCCCCTGGAACTCCTTAAGAATCTAAAGTCGAACTAGTCAGGCCCAGGAGCTTTATTCCTATCAACACTACATAGCGCCACAAAAACCTCTTCCTCCTCAAATTCTCTCTCTAACCACGAGAGCTTCTCTACTGGGATAGTTCTGAATCTAATCCCATCTAGTGACGGTCTACTTCCCTCCAACGCACCTAAGGACC
The DNA here is from genome assembly GCA_013350335.1 of Chimonanthus salicifolius. Lineage (NCBI taxonomy): Eukaryota > Viridiplantae > Streptophyta > Magnoliopsida > Laurales > Calycanthaceae > Chimonanthus > Chimonanthus salicifolius. Next base: position 43,336,567 of record CM023534.1, on the reverse strand, counting down.
TAAGTAGCAAGTTGTCTATGGGGTTCATCAGGGATGGTTCAGACCTAACACTGAGATTTGAGGTAACACCTCCTAGTCTAGGTGGTTCCACTTCAGATCTCCTACTAGTTCTAGGTAAGAAAACCCTAGGATATGATGTACATCAATGGGTTCAATATGAAGTAAGTTAGAAGGGTGGATAACACTTGGATCATGTACACTCGGTAATCTGCATGACCAAAGCCTGTTGCTGCATCTTGTGGACGAATTAGCGAGGCTACCTGCTGCTGATCCGGATGCCAAGTCCACCTTCTCTTCTGGAGCCTGCCGCCTGAGAATACTTGTTTTGGACAGGTAGAATGAGAGCCCCCCGATTTGGTACGTACATGGGTAAGTAGAGGATAATCTGAAGTGGGCAAAGGGCTGTGAGAAGTAAAAATACCTGCAGGGGCATAGGTCCCGGCTTCAAGGATGGAGCAGAGCATGGGGGTGTGAATTGGAATCAGCCAAAGAGGAGTTAGTAGGATGCCCTTGGTTCTAACTATTCATATGAAGTCTTTAATTGCATCTCACTTTTTCCCGGGAAAAAAGGGTTTATTGATCTCTCACTTCTTTTAGCTCCTTGAATTGGCAACCATCTTTTGCTTCATATGGGGATTTTTTCTAGCTTTCCGTGCAAATGCATAAACTTTTTCAGTTGATATTATTTCATTCTCTTCTAGTGGGAGTACACGAACGGGGAAAACTTTTTTCCCCTATCAAGCCACTAGTAGATTTTGTATATGAACTCCTTGTATTGGTTTCCTGGCTTGCAACTTGAGCCCCAAGCCCCTTGGTAAAGGAGAAGAATAGTGTCAGAGCAGCAATTGGCTATATACTTTGCCACCTCTTATGAGTTCTACTTCAAGAACAAAATAAAGGCCAAGAGCTGTATCGTAGTGTGCTAATTTGTTATATGCTGTCCTTTTTATCTTGAGATGCAGACACTGATTTGGGGTGGGTGAGAGTGGAAGAAAAGATCTAATTATTTAAAAAATCCTTGCTTAGTTTGTGGTTTCTGCATAAGATAACATCATTTTTAGAATATTTGAAAATGAAATTTGGTTTTTCATGGGCCTAAATTTGTTTCATTGTTCTTGCTTTTGTTTTAGCAGGGTCAAGGAACTTCAACACTAGTCCTGCTCCCATTCAATTCCAGATGAATTCTTCTCCTGGCCAGTGGTCATATGAAACACCATCTCCCAGACCCTTGTCTTATTCTGGGAGAAACCAAATTGGAATTCCAAGTCCTTTCTCAGGTCACCCAGAAACTCCTGCTGCCAATCTTGGTCCCAACTTCAACACTAGTCCTGCTCCCATTCAATTCCAGATGAATTCTTCTCCTGGCCAGTGGTCATATGGAACACCATCTCCCAGACCCATGTCTTATTCTGGGAGAAGCCAAATTGGAATTCCAAGTCCTTTTTCAGGCCACCCAGAAATTCCTGCTGCTGATCCTGGTTCTTGGAATAAAATGGGTGGTTCACCTGGCTATGGAAGGGGTGGTTATCATAATGCTGGATATGGACGTGGACCTAGCCCTAGAACCAAATCAGGAAGAGGCAACGATTACCATTATAACAACAGCCCCAGTTCCTCCAGTTCAGGACTGAATGGTGGACGAGGCCAAGGTTCCAATGCACACATTTCAGCATGGGGGCAGCGCAACTCGTTTTACAAAAAGTCCATGGTAGAAGACCCATGGAAATTTTTGAAACCCGTTGTTGGAAGTGCACTTTCAAAATCTTGGCTTCCAAACTCGCTCCGTAAAAAGAAAGCCAAATTTTCAGAAGATGCCTTTGAGTTCAGTTCCCAACAAAGCCTTGCTGACTGCTTCTCCCTTGCGGTTCAAGATGCTCGTGAGGATGCAGCCAATGCCTGAGTGGTTGGTCCCAACTTGAAGAATGGATGCTTGGTTTTCTTATGCATTCTATGATATGCTTGTGGGAAAATATACTGTACAAACTATAAACTGAACTGCTCAACCTCAGAGAATCAACAAGTTTGTTTGGCCCAGCATTACAAACTCATCATTTAGAGGAGAGCCCATGTTCTATCAATGACACAGCGAAGAACCTCCTCCCCAGGCAATTGCAGTCTTCCTATTATTGGCTAGCAAGTTGACGTTAACAAGGAAATGCAGCCAATGGAGCATATTTAATTGCAAAAGAACCATCTGTATGGATTATTCACAAAACAGAGTATGCAGTAGTTTTTGTTACAGTACACATCTAGTGTTCTCAGTTATGCATTGGAATTATGTGGATCATGAGGCAGATGGGATGCCTTGTCTAAGCAACTCATAGTTTCTCTATGGATGTGCATTGTATAAAACATCGTATTACTGATTCTGCCTTGTAACAAGAAGCTAATGTTTATTATTGGCTGTTCACTCCAAGTTGTTTCTTTGTTAGTATGTATTATGCAGATTTCACAGCAAATCCGCCACCTTCTAGATGTTATTTTCAGTGGAGTTGACTTTTTGAATGTTTATTTCAGCATAAGTTAATGTTATGACAAATCCGACATGAGTCTTCTGCAGCTGTTAGGACAATCATGTTCGCAAATGCAATCATCTGCAGTTATTGTTGACACACGTCAAGTTTCATGCATGTTTGTTCATTGGAGACCTGTCTTTTTATTGCAAAATGTAGTAGCATGCAGTTTTTTCCATTGGGTTTTGATTTGGGCACTGGTGTTTTTTTGTAATACTAGGCAACTGCTTGCGATATATTACGAGAAAATTGTGTGATATTTCAATATCTCACGATTCTGTCAAGTGTTATAAAAAACACCGGTGTCCAAATCAAAGTCCTTTACCATGGGATTTTGGCTTTGTTTTGAATCAGATGTTTGATTGAATAGTAATTACTGACTCTGAATATGTGTGATAAAAAACGCCGGTGCCCAAATCAAAGTCCTTTACCATAGGGTTTTGGTTTTGTTTGGAATCAGATACTTGATTGAATAATAATTACTGACCCCGAATATGTTGATGTTGACAATTGTGATCAAAGTCGGTTCTTCTATGCTCCATGGATAAAGATTGGCATAGAGGGCCTTCCCACCAACTGAGGATGCCCTGAATGTTAGCCTTAATCACTTGATGCTGTTTTAACTGTGTGGAAATCAATATTTGTGTTATATCTTGAGATTAAAATAGAAAATATCTAGGGAGGCTTCTCAAGCTTTTTTATCTAGGAAGGCTGCTCTTTAAGTATTAAAGTGGGTTATATGTTTTCTGTGAAATGTGTAGATAATAATAAAGATATTGGATGAATAAAATTTGAGCTTTGTCTGATCGTTTTAACTTTGTAATTTTTATTTTTAAAGCTTGACTGCTATATGGAGTTTAATTTTTTTAGCCTTCATAATGTTGGGATTGAAGAGTTTTCTTTGAATTATACCATTTATTATTTTTTTATTCATCCCATCAACCACGTGGGGTCGGTCCATAATAAAATTGCCAATTTGTGTTTGGGATGTTTTGCATGTCGATTTCTGCCTAAATGGAATGGACTTTCCATGTCCATTTCTGCCTAAAATCCTTTATCAAATCTGTGTTTGGGATGTTTTCCTATACTCAAATGGAAAGGATCTTCCATGTCGATTTCTGTCTAAAATTGCCATAGGAAAGAATTCGGTCCTCGAAAAATATGGGTGTTTAAGACTGAGTTATAATTAGCAATTGATACTGCAATATTGGCCTTTAACAAATCCAATAAATATTGGTCAATATTTTAGTTCTTACAATGTCAACACTATATTTTATACCACCAAATCATCGACATATACTTTATTACCAACTTTCTTATATTGTTATTGTAGTAATCTGAAAATTATCGGAAAAATCTGCTTATATTTGAATCCTAGGTTTAGAATGTGTTGATAAATACCGCGGATAAACACTGCAACCTGAATAGCAAATTCACAAAATTGTGGGTTATTCAGGGCAAGCTGTTCAAGTTATAAAAGATAGTAAATGAAATACTAAGGCTAAAAATAAATAATGGTTAGAAATAGTTTTATTACTTTAATAATTATTTTATTGATCTCGAATTGGTCAGCATATCGGATTTTAAACCTGTGAAGCCTGTTGGGCATTTTACCCACTTAGCTACATATACATATATTTATAAATAAATATACATATAATACCTGTATATATTAACATTATTATTAATTGAATCCCTAATAATTTATTAGAATATAATAATAAATTTCCCTCTCTAAGCCTAAGTTCATTGGGCCTTTTTTTGTATATATATAATGGAGGTTGAACTTAAAAAGTTGGCTTAAGGTAAGGCTCACTTTTCTATATAATTGTCTTAAAAATGTTTTAAAATTTTGAGTTTAGAAAAAGGGCTCCAAGGGACATACTCGAGCGAGGGGTACAAAAATCACTATTATCGAGATATCGGCCACAGCCGAGATCTCTCTCTTAAATTTTTTTGGACAAATATCGGCCGTATAAATATGTATCAGCCGATACGGCAAGATCTTGGCCTAAAAAATCCGAGATATCTCGGCCGATATGCACAATATAGGTAGAGATTTATACCCCTGGCTTGAGCTCCCTATTTTCCCAAATGGGTGGGCTTGGGCTTTAGTCTTGAAAAGCCCAACAAGTAATAGGTGGGCTCAGGATTTAGCGCCTGCAGGTCGGTTCAGGCTCTTATATTCTTAAATGGGCTTGGCTGAGAATAGAGGAGAGCCCAGTTTTGAACAGAACTAATAAAACTATAGCATTATAGAAAGAACACAAATGGAAAAAAAGAAAGCAAGAAATAAATGAACTGATAAGATCCATAGCAAAGGTATAATTTGCAAGACTAAATCCAAACTTAACCAACCACCTTGACCATCCTTGCAAGAACTTCAACCAGCAATTCAAAATTATGAATTCTTAGTGCCACAGCCCACGGCAGAAACTATTCCATGGGATTGGGACTCGCTTCTCTTTGCCGCAAATCCCATCTTTGAATGTATCAACCAGTTGGCCCACCAAGCTTGCTGGGTCATCAATAAGGGTGTCGATAAATGCACTCACCACTCTCCTCTCTTGCATTGTTGCTTTCAAGCTAAACCAAGTGAGAAACTTCACCCGAAATTCCTTCTCCATGTGTCCTTCACATTCCAACCATCTAATCACCTTAACAGAGTATTCATACTCCCGCTCCACCATTTACTTTTCGTTGCCGGAATCCAGCCTCTCATTTGGTGCAACAGGTTTGCATGGCATGGTTGGTGGAACATGACTGGAGTGGACATATCGGTTTGAGTTGGTCGAACCTCTTTGTGAATCTGTTTCGATTATAAAAGCTTGGTCACCAGCTTCATGTTCTTCATCTAGAGTCGAAACGGAGTCTTTACGTATGCAGACTCTATCAGAGACGTGATTTTGAACATTACTGTAAGTTCCACTTGGTGTTTGTGTTATCCATCTAGATTCCATCTCTCCAAGTTGTCTTTTGCTGGTAAATGGAGAAACCTTGAAAAAATATTCCGTTGAAGGATCGAGACCCAAAATTACAAACCTTGTCTCTGGCCTCAGTAAAACACGAGTGGGAACTTCCAGATAGTCATCGTTGGATTTTCGATGCCACAATCTGCAGCCTATAATATCTTCTAACAGCATTTCTTCATATTCCAGGACAATGGCAATGGAGATTGGTGAGATGTCTTCAAAATGGATTTGACAAGCTGGTGAAGCAGTGGTGGATATAGCTGAACAGAGACAAAAAATACATAAATAAATAAGATCGAGATATCAAGAAGACCAGTACATAGACATGCACGTTAATAATCAGGTGTAATTGGAGGCTCCTCAAATCAAAAGTAGCTTGATTATTTTGGCAAAGCAGAGCATCTGTTCCATAAATACATTCAGGCTAGGTTGCATGAATACCAGTGTGAATGTTGGAGTCCGACAACAGTGCGAGGTGTTTAACTTGGCAAAAGATAAAAGAAAAGGGACTCAGAGACTGACCAACATATTTAAAATTAAATATGTTTTAAATTAAAATGAGGTGCAAAAATAACACTAATATAAAATAATGTAACAATCAAGTAACAAAGTGCATCTTGGCCATCCACCAAAAAATCAAAGGAATTAAGTAAGTGAAATCTCTAGGCTTTGGATTATGGTTTATAAAGAACATTTTGCAAAGCTTCTTTACAACAAAACATTGGTGGAAATTACTTCAATATTTTTTGTAATGGGTTTAACACTACTGAACTATGAGTTGGGCAAACTGAGAAACAAACTTAATGAACCTATCCTAATGGACATGGGTTTAAGGTGGAGAATCCCAAACAACAAATTATGATCATAAATTCCAACTGCATACCGGGTAAAATTATTCAAAAACATTCTACAACCTTAGGTGCAGATTGCACTCTTTCCAATTCTTATATAATGATACTGGTAGTTCTACACAGATAGGAACTGGCCCGTTTCCAAATGGTTCCACGTGACAAGATCAAAAGCCTGCAATTCTGATGGATCCAAGTTGTCCAAAAGTATTGTAGTCAAGGGTGCACCTTAGTTGCACCACTTAGGCTCCAGACTCATTTTGTGCCTCACCTGGCTGAAGGCAGGCTTAGTTAAGCCTAGTTCTTCTGAAAACTCTTTCTTTATTTAGAAACTCTAATTATTAGATAATATAATCATGCATATATATATAACACTACATACTCATATAATATGCTTGGATGCTCAACTGCTAATATATTTTGGTGCTTTGGATTAGTATTGTATTTTGTTAACATTGCTTTGGATTAGTGAGCTAGCAAAATTAGGCATGTGTGTAAACATGAACCTTGAGCCTCTAGGATCCCTTTTGTATGGTTCCCACATGCCTGAATAATTCATAATACCCTGTCAATTAAATCGTAAAGATAGAATCAACTTACATAATGCTTTTGTATCTAAATCAGGTAATGGCTCTGATACAATAGAAAGCATCTTGTCAGCTGCTTCTACAGCAGCAGAACACAACTTCTAAACCTCAGCACCACAACTTAGCCTGTTGACAATGCCTCATGCCATCTTTGCAGATACGCATTCCAGTGGTCCAACTTCTTTCTTGAGCTTCTTTACTGCAATGTTTACAATCTTTTGCAGTTCTTTGTATCGCTCAGTTCCCTTGAGAATCTTATGGCTTAGAGAAATCCGATCACACAATACATCGACCCTCCTAGCATCCTTGGCAATCAACAGCTGTTTTTGCCAGCTTCTGCAGGATAGAAGAATGATGGTGACCAATGAATAAGAACTAGTTTGGCAACATGTGTTACACACTTACCCATATACAGACAGGGATGAAAGGGATATTACTCCCCATTTCTTGAAATCCAGTATGGATGCCAGTACTCTGATCCAATGTAAAGTGGTCCTTCTCCTTGTGCTTTATCTATCTTGGAAGGGTATTGCTCCTCCAAGGGTTGAAGCATTTTGCTGGGCAGCAATTTCAGGCAAAGTACTCACAGTCTCACTCTTGTGAAAGAGAAGATCATTCCGAAGGATGCTGATAAGATGAGTATGCTGATTGGGAGGAGAACCTGCTTATCCTCTCTTCCCATCATGTAGGCATTAAACAATCATTTGGGGGTGGTCCTTAGCGCTAAATGAGTAACTTGGGTAATTGACCATTCTTTGGAGGAAGGGCAACATAATGTGGAGAACGATTCCGATGCAGTATTGTCATTATTATGGAAGGAAAGAAATGGAAGAATTTTTGAAGATAAGGACAAATCACGACATGAATGAGGTTTTTGTATTAACAAAGTGGAGAGGGGTCAATTGGGTTAATGAGCAAGAAAGAGGTTCCAAGGTTTTTCATTTTTAAGCCTAGAGAGGGAGTTGGGAACATTATCAAGGAAAATGAAAAAAAGGGCAGGGGGGAGTAGGAAATCATAGGCATGGAAGAAACCCCAAATGGGAGGATGGTCTAAAGTTCAATATAGATGGAATTGCTAAAGGACAATTGGGACCCAGAGGAATTGGATGGGCCTGACATGATGACCACGGAGAGAATTGATTTTTTAATTCTCAGGCCCAGCAGGGGTGAAGGAATCGAATAAGGTGGAGTCACAAGCAAAATGGTGGTGATTAAGACATTTAAGGACAACTTCCAAGGCTAATTGGAGACTTTTCTAATGCAATGAAGTGGGCTTCAAACAAAGGAAGAATCCAATGGAAATCAGAGTTATGGCAAGCATGAAGGATATTTCATCGTAACATGTTAGGAACAAACAGTATTGCTAAATTTCTAGCTTAGAGTGGGTGGATTTGCAAGGATTAACTATGGGTTCACTGGTGGATCAAGTGAATTTTTTGTTTTAGTAGTAATGTAGAGTTGTACATTTCTATGAGCCAATACATAAAGGAAGGAGTCTTCTTCATCGGGGCAGTATAACACTCTTATACTGCTTTTATAACACTGGTACAAAAAAGTACCAATATTCCAGCTACAACATGCTATTCTTGTTAGCTTTGTGGGTTCTAGTTGAAATATTGAAACATTTAACTACTTCTATCCTAACGTTAAAAGTCTTTTAGTCTTTTTACCATTGCTACATACGATGAAACTACTATTGTCATTTTTTAAAAAAGATTCATGTCCATTTACAATGTGACGAGGAAATAAGAAAGTTGTAGGAATTTGACAATGATTTGATTGTAGGTCACTGTTGAAACTTATAGAAATCTAAATATAACTGCAACTATGACTTAAATTAATTGAATTTTTAATTTTTATTGAATTTATTGAAAGGATAGAGGAGGTATAAAACAAGGTATGTAGCAGCTTCAGGCCGATTAAAACACTCAAGCACCAGTCCGGACATCCTTTTCTAATTCTACAATAGGAACTGCATCTCAAAACACCAGACCTAACCATGAAAATATTCAATCACCGAGTCATAGGAGATATCCCAATCATTGAATCTGACAAATCAGAAAAAATATTCAACTCGATGTGATTTTGGTTAATTAATAAAATACTAAAGCTATAAAAAAAGGTATAACTACGTAAGTTGTATGCTCAAAACATATGCAAAATTTGCAACTTCATTGAAAAAAGGAAAGATGAGTAGAACTCAGGTTTGCAAGTCAACATTGTAATCTTGAAGGTTTTCTACTTGATAGTTTTACTTGTCTGGACCTGTTAAAAACTCAACAATTTAAATCGCAAGTACTGAAAAAGAAAAGGCTTTCTAATTTAAAAACTTACCTCGCCTGCATCAATCGAAAGCTCACCATTTTTTCAAGTCAAACACTGGACTCAGTAAGAGTAGATAAAAGCATGAATTGTTAAAATACTTTGAACCCAATCAACGAACTGGACTAGGCTGAGATCTAAGGCAATTGGCAAGGCTTTAGACATTAAGGACTTATAATATACACACATACCAGCCCAACTGGGTTTTGATTTAGATTCCAGGTTTTCTGAACTTTGGGTCATTTTGTAAAAAAATATAATAATAAAAAAGGGGACTAGATCACATATCTGAAAATTTTGACCTCAGAGAATCACATAATAAAGCAACCAAAATGACCCAACACCAAGAAACAAATGCATTCTGGGCAACTATCAAATCTGCAAACTTACAAATAACCAGCACATTCTCATAGGAACTTTATATTGATGTCTCACGTTAATGGTTTATGGAATAATAAGCAAAAAACTGAAAAAGCTAAACCTACAGTTGAATGGAAACCAAATCATAATTGGCTTTGGTACACAGCCATAAAGGATGCTATCTAGTCTGTTGAACATCAAGTCCAGAAATCTAAAACCATTTTTTATGGCCTTTTGAAGTTTTCCTCCCAAATTGATTCAACAATATGAATTGAATTTTTTTTGTTGGTAATGATCGTATCATGTCAAATGGTTTTAGATTTCTGTTACTTGAACAGCATGGGACAAAATAACCATGTGTTCTACTTCAATATTTACATGTGATTTAGACCACACCCAAATGCACCAGTTGACTGAAAATATCAATATACACCATGGGAAAAAATATTGAGATTAGTTGGTTACCCCATCATTCCATTCTCTTTACCACATGAAGAACAATAGAAACTTCCATCCAACATTGTGTGGCACCTACTCTTTGCATTGCCAGCCTTTTCTGGCTGCAGAACACATTTCAGGTGGCACGTCAAACCACAAGAGTCATCTCGCTCAGGACCATCAGAACCACAAACCAACCATAAACTAGGATCCTTGTTGTCGTCATAACGATAACATATACAGCAAGAACACCTCTTACAAAACACATCTCCTTGGCTCAAAGTGGCTCTACAAGCAAGATTTTGACAAAGCAAGATATCTTTTTGCTCCCCTTCTTCCTTCTTCAATGAAAAATGCCCCAAGTCGGTGATTGAGCACACTGTATCCTCATGCTTCATTTGCTTTTTAAACACATTTTGGGATTTTGTAAATGAGGTAGGTGATAAAGAAGTGGCATGATTGGCATTCTTTGCTGATTTCTTCTCTGCTATTCACCTGAGTAAATGCTCTAATCAAGTTGAAATTTTTAATCCCAGTGTATTTCCTCTCCTTGCCCATTTTTGCACAGATCCTCGAGCAATTCTCGATGACTCCAAGATTGAAGAATTTCAGGGGCGTCTTTTGGCCACTGTGAAATTTCATACACCATTCTCGCTTCGCTTCCAAGTTCAGCTCACTACATTTAGCAGGATCGAGGACAAGCCTAGAAATTAGGAAAAAAGGTACATGAGATGCAAAATAATATTCCAGTAAGATAGAAGAAGATTAAGAAAAGTAACAGTAGTTGGTAAAAAGTAAGATGAATTGATAGAACTAACACCAATACTACTATTATTGCAATTTGCTAGCCTAACCAAAGTCCTGCGTATGTGATTTGAAAAGGACTCCCTCTTGCATGAATAGCAAAACTATAATAAATTATTAAGAGCTAAATATACATGCACAAAAGGCATAAATTCCATGAGATAGGGTTGTGCCTTATCTACGGTAATCGGTATCAGTGTCTGCTGCTAATACTCATTTTAGGCATAAAAGAAAAATGTTTTCAAGCATCCATACCACCCTGTAAAGGAAGATACAACTATCAATTATAAAATATTTCAATTTTAATTTTTTGATGATGGAGAACCCCAAGATCTCCACCGTTTCCTGAATACAAGGGTGTTGGGGTAAAACTACGGATGCAGCCCCCATAACCCACTGGCATCGGGTGATTATGGACTTGAACCTAGGGCCTATGTTTCCTGATCCAAAGTGATTGTCAGTAAAGTTATCCAATGCGAGGTTAAAATCTTTTGATTTTCTCTTTTGGCCCAAAAGGAATAGTCGTCCATCTTCCCTCAGAGTTTGGGGTGGAAAGAGAAGGGTTGGGTTGAAAATCATGCTCAAATTTGATTTAAATAATCAAAATTAAGTCGTTCGATCGGCCGCACTGACACCCAGTGTTGGTCGGACGGACAGAGGCCCCATTCTCTTTGGTTTGCCTTTCACTGACGTTCTGATCGACACCACCAGCGGTACCCATGGCTATGGCTCGGAGTTGGATGTGCTACTGGCCGTCCAAATTACTTCTTTCGATTGTGAGGGGGTGGCTATCAGCGTGCTGTTGTGTCACAAAATGTGCGATGCTTCTTCATTCTGCACATTTCTTAATGATTGGACCGCCGTGGCCCGTGGTGCAAATGAATCCATCGTTGCTAGGCTCGTCTCCGAGTCGATCTTTCCATCCAAATCGCTTCTGCAAGCCTTACCATGTGACTGCAGCGAGAAGGTTGTGGTCAAGAGGCTAGGTTTCAATAAATCAGCACTAGCAAGAATCAGAGACAGGGCCACCGACGAAAGAGAAGAAGGGCGCCCAACTTGGTATGAGGCCGTTGCAGCACTCATTTGGCGCTGCATTATGAGGGCTCAGTACGACAACGAGCAACCCAGTAGGGTGTCTGTTGCATTAGAACCGATGAATTTGCGCATGAGGCTGAAACCACCGTTGCCGGAGCGCTCCTTCGGCAACCTTATCTATCTCGGAGTTACATCCGGAGCTATGAAAAGTGAGCATGGTGCTCAGTACCAATAGATGAACAAGTACTAAATTACTGCCTTTCATTGATATGGCGAAATCTTTTATCCTCATTCCTTGAGGGCATCATAGGCCAATTCGTCACACATTGGAGCTCCTTGTAAAGGTAATAGATCGGGTTATTTACTAAATGGATTAGTCGGTTCATATATAGTTCGAATTCAGATCATAAAATTTTAAATTTATACCTATTTAAATTGCTTTATTTCAATTTGGATAATCAAGTTATGTCTAATTTTGCCAAGTCTTATTGAAGGTAGATGGACAACAGGTCAATTCAATTGTATTAGTTTTGGATTTGATCCAACAACTCTCAACCCATTATTTACTTGTTTATTAAATTAGTTAGTTGGTTCAAATTTATTTTGAATTTGAATTACAAAATTTTAAACCTATATCCCATTTAAAAATACTCAAATTTTATTATGAATAACCAGATTGAGTCAAATTTTATCAAATCTATTCACCATCATATCTTTTGATTTTAAAACTGTCAATTTCTATTCACAGATTCAGGTTAGAAGTAGAGAAGAGTATACCAATTAAGTATGACTATTTAGTGCATTTGCACTATAATTTTTTATGCAACTATAAAAGTCATGTCATTTAGACAATTTAAAGGTCTTGGTTATTTCAACCGTATAAAATATTTAAAAAAATTTAATTAAATTACCTTTAAAATTTTATATACAGTACAACTTGGTATATAAAATCAGCCACCAAAATATTTGTGATAGAAATGTAGTATAAGATCCAGGCCAAATAATTAGGGCTCCCGTAACTTCTTACTGTGGGAGATAAGGTTTGTCGCTTTGGTAAAATATATTTTCTACTTTAAATATTTCCTACTTCAAATATTTTCTACTTCAAATGGATTTATAACGAGATGTGTGGAACATGCACTTAATTAAAAAATAATATAAAACTATATAATTTGAAGTGTATTACAAAATTTATTTTTTAGCTGATAATTTCAATAGTTGAAAGGATGTGATAAAAATAATTAGTTTATAAAAGGAAAAAAGGTAGAACATGTAATCCATCACTTCTCCTTGTATCTAACTTAGCACCCTCTGTACTCTATAGTGTATTTTCTTAGTGTGAAGGCTTTTAGAATTTAGAACTCATTTATTCAACCACCAAGCCATTTCATCTTTTGGCCAAATTGAAATTTTGTGTAGGTTTCAGTGGATACAAATTTAATTTTTTTATCTTTTTTAAGTAAAATACTTTATAATTATGACTTTGAGAGCTCCAATGTCATTTGGCAAATTCATAATCTTTGAAAAAAAATTGAAATTAATGAATAATATTACGTGTGGAAAATTGCAGGATACCGAGCGTAAAATCTCCACGAGTGAGCCCACTACCCTTAGGGCACACCAAGGTTTAGACCATGGGGGCTCGAATCCGTAACCTCCCACTTCCTGAGACGGGAGGCAACTATTCGAATTAATTTCCTTGTCTATAAACAATATTTTTATAAACTTATTATTTCATTAACACTTGATGCATCATAAAATTGATTTCTAATTTTTAAATTACATAAATATAGAAGAAATCTACGAAAATAATTTAGAACTTTACCAGCCCACCCTTCACAACTCAGCCTTATCAAGCCATGCAACTTGGGCCCTCCTCACCTGCACTCCCACCCCTTTCCTTTGCAGCCAGCCCCCGCATTGCCCACCACTCACCATTGTCTCTGCAAATCCAGTCGATCTAGCCAAAATCACCATCTCACCATCATCGTGTTTGAGGGTTTACAAAATCATCTAACTCTGTAATTTAGATCTCGACAACATCGATTATGTGGATCACAGTAGTGTCACCATCTTGCAGAAGAAGAATATATTTATGATTGTGATTGCATCTGTTGTTAGCATAAAGATGGATATCAATCTTCATACCCATGAATCGCGGCTTCAGCCAACCCAGAGCGTCCAACATTATGAGTGACAACTTCATGTGACAATCGCTTGCTTGGATTAGTTGTGAGCATGCAACTCAACTACAAGAGAGAATGATTCTTCAACACATAAGAGGCCATCCATCCTAACTTCAAAACCCAATTACAGAAGTATGTAAGTTACCGAGACAGAGAGAAGTAACACTGGAAGAATGATCTGGTTGGCAATGGAGGCCAACTCCATAGGAAATGGTCTATGGATTTTGATGAAGACAAATACATGATACCAGCATAGACAATGGGGACAACCAGGGCAAACTTCATAGGAAATGGATTTGAATTCAATGAGAGAACATTGATAGGACTAGTGAAGAAACCCTTCAAGGGAAGCACTAAGTGCTTGTTCGATTGAAGAATGGAATCCTGTCTCATTATGATTCCTTTACAAACCAAAGCATCAAGTACGGGTGACATGTGACAGTTCGGATAGCTGCAAATGCTTCAGCTGATCAAAACTTGTAAAAGCTGCAACTCATTGAAACGTGCAGTGGAGGTATGGAACTGTTTATGAGAAATGAAATGAAAGATTGAGGGTGAAACCACATTTCCATTTTCCCCAATAGCTTCCCTAGGATTTTATATGACAGCGACGAGGCAACAACAAAGCTACAGCAAGAGGACTGTGATGGTGACAATGAGCAGGTATTCTCATGCATCATCTTCTTCTTACAAAAGGCTCCCATCAGCCTCTCTTCTGCATTCTGCATCTTCTTCAGACTATGCCTTTTTTTAAACTGCAAATGGATCCTCTCAACCTCTCTTCTCCATCTTCAGCCACCTTTTTTTATGACATGCATCTTGTTTTTTTTCTTATTTTTCCAAGTGTATGAAATTCCTCTGAATTTGAAGCCTGGAAATGGGTTACCATCCAAGGGTTGGTATAAGAAATAGAACTGGCAAACAAAAGCTGGTTTCTGGCTGAGAGTTCTTCACAGACATTTGTTACCATAGTACAATGTAGATCTCAAAGCCAAGTCCCTTTCAAACTCAGAATGAAGTCTAAGATTAGTAGCTTATCATTGACAAATCAACCTTTTACTGTGAAACAAAAACTCCTCAAAATGGGAGATAGTTCTTATATTTTAGTTTTAATTTTTTATATTTATCAATTATTACTGAAATCTATGATGTCATGCTGGCATCATGGGTTTAGCTGGTTTACGGTTGAACCTCTTTCAACCCACCCTTTCACTGAAATAGTTTGAATGACAGTTAGGTTTTAAAAATTATTGGTGACAACATACATCATGATAAAGGAGATAGAAATATAAAATTTTCATACATGATGGCTGTGGCATTTAGCCATATAATGTTTTTAGGTAGACGTACTCATATAACCTACCAAGCATCTTATACATACTGGTAACAATCAGTAACCAGGTAGTAGCAAAGTGAGGCGATTCATAATCAAGCAGAAGTTTCATTCTTAAAAAGCAATAACAATTAAGTACATCAATATATATAATCAACAAATGAATAGTACAGCAATTAATCTTTGATGAGCAATTAAATCCAAATTCAGATCGTGCATGAAATGGGGTTGGGGTAGGGAGGTAGATACCTGCTAGGCACTTTACATCTCACCCTCAAGAAATCAACTCAGAAGCCACCAATAATGTGCAAAACTGCAAACTGTTTTCCTTGTCTCATCCTGTCTCAACGTGTTCGGTCCCATGTAGGAATATATACAGTCGCTTCGTATAACCAAGTGAGTTTGGGCAAGTTTGTTTCATGTACAGTTTTCCTCATCCTCAAGAACTTGAGCCCGAAACAAACCAGAACCAAGAAGGTGAGCACAGATGAGAAATCCACCAGATTCCACAACTTAATGTTGCCCACTCCATGACTTCCATGCCCCAATTGAAGAATTGAGAATGTTTTACTGCTCATCTCTCATTAACTCGAAGAATGGTAGGATGAAATCTGAGAAACAAGAACCGGTTCATTGTTTGCAGCTTTGGACGTGGCAAGTTCCTCTAAACACTTCCATGTGGAATCACGTTTTGATTGAATCTCCTTCTCTTTCACCTCATCTTCTTCAAATTTCTGTAAGCACTCCTCAAAGAGCTCAGCATCCAGATCAGAGAAAATCTCGCGCACATTTAGAGTCCAGCTTTGAACAGCCTGGTTCCAATGGTTCCTTGTATTTTTATCCAAGGCAGGGAAGATGATGGGAAATATAACTTTCCTGTTATGATTATATTATATTCGAAAGCTAGAAAGTATGCACTGTTCTACATCAACAGGTTCCTTTCCAAGTTTGGCAGATGACAGAGATATCTGATATATTGTTTTTTATTGTCTAATTCACAGCTTGCAGATATAATATGGGATGAAACCAATCAGAGTGATGACCATATTGTGCCTTACCCCAAGGGAAGCGAAGACAAAACACTATACATATGGAGATTTGAGCAGAAAGCAAACCTATCAAGAAGTAAGCACTGTTGTTAAGTCTGAAGAGCAAAAAACATCAGTAACCAACAATGATATTCTTGACTCTAAGCTGGAAAACAATTCCTGCTTCAATACAAACAAAGAAATTTCAACTCCAAGACTTGACCTGGAATCATGGCCTGCTGATGGTAGTCGTCAGGATTCTGTTTGGAACATTGATGATCTTGATAGAATCTTCAGATAGTGCTTTATGCCCTAATATTTTCTTTTTCTTTTAAATGGTATGCCCTGATAATTTTTCTCTAAATTGTTGATTATGCATTTTCCTAAGTTGGTATCGTGAAGAATATTCATCTAAGTTTGGAGAGTTGTGAATGTAGAAAAATAATGTGTTGTTTCTGGCCAAAGATGACGATGGTGAAAGCACTGTCACAAACCAAATCTTCAAATCTTGTAAAGGCAGATTGACAGGGGAAGAAGAGAGGAGAGTATCCGCAACAGATGCCCCGGAGTTCTGATCCAAAAGACAATGCTGGATTCTGGTGATGAACAATAACTCCGGCGAAACAGTAAAACTGAAAAAAAAACCCTCTCCCTAAAGCGTCCAGAAGATCGTTCTGGCTGATACCATGTAGAATAATAATATGAAAATAAGGAAAAAGAAGAAGAAGAGAGAGAGTGGAGAAGAATTCTTCTTTGATTATATTATATTGTGTGTTTTCCTCTTAGAGGATACATGAATAAATAGTAAAAAGGGAGCCAATTAAGGTGGCTAAAAAGGAAATACAGTAAGAGAATAAATCATACAGTTCACTTTCCAAAATAGGATTAGTCGGATCAATTAGCCTGAATTGGGTCCCACAACAGTGAATACAACTTGTGCTTATCTAACATCCATTGCTGCATATCTGCACTTTCACATTTGGCTAGTTTGCTGGATACACCATTTAGCAGGTTGGAACACTGCCAATAACCAGGCCGAAAATGCTGGTCAAGTCACCGCCTGTAGGGTCCCAACATATACTGAATGTGGATTTTGGTGATGCCTTCTCGAACCTGCATATGATTGAAAAATGGGTTCTGTTTCTCAGGTTGTCTTCCTCCTCCTGCTCATCATCATCATCCCATTCTTCATCTTCACCAATTTCCATCTGATGACTGGAGCTCGGGATCTGAACCCCAAGTCCTCCAGACAGCCTGCTGCTGATCATGGCTAGCTAGAGCTTCATTGGGTGGAAAGGATGCCGATGAAAATGCCGGCCAGATCAAAAAGGTCTCAGGAGAAGATGAGAGTAGGAAGACTGGAATAGTGGTTTTTGAGAAATTCAGGGTCTTGCTTGGGTTGAAGAGCCACAACATAAGAGCAGTGAATGGTCATGAGGAATTCAGCTTCTCTCCAGCTCCGGTACCCTTTGGAGATTCTATATCTCCAGTCCCAGCTCCTCTAATTCCGATCCACGTGCACTCTCATGCAGCTCCCTCACCCCATCTGAATCTGATATTGCCACCATCTCACAATTCAGTAGTTCGACAAAAAAATCACAGTAAGGCTAGTGCTAGAAGAATTGTCATTGCAGCAGCTGTGTCTGCTTGTGCAACCATTCTTGTTGCTGTTTCAGTACTAGTCCTGCTTTGTTGGAAGTCGAAAAGAAGCCGAAATAAGACATCTACAAGGAGATCCAAGCTCACAAATTCTCACAAATTCTCACAATTTGATAACAAGGGCAGTTTTGATCCAGGCCCAGAGCTTTGCCATCAACATTTACTAGGACTCTTACCGGAGGGAGTTTCTAATCTTAAACAGAGTTGCCACAATGTAAATGTGCCTTTGGATAATACTGGTTCTGATTCTCCATTACAAGAAGAAGGTGATACAGTGGTGAACCGATGAGCTGCGAATCCAGTCGAGAGAGTTCTTCTTCAGCTGAGAAAATTGTTCCTCTTGAATCTCTGCCATCAGATGATGATGAGTCCTTCCACTTGGTCTGTGACTCATATTCGTCAACTGTGCGGCTTTCAAATGTTTCAGAGACCAATTTTAGTATGTCATCTGTAATCTCCTCTCCAGTATCATCTTCCAGGAGAACTCCCTCACCCGACCACATTCTAAAATCAACTACTTTGCCATCTCCAACAAATTTTCCAACTCCACCAATGACACCAGATTCCACCTCTCCTTTTCCTATAAAATTGTCTTCCCCTCCCTCTTCTCCATGTAATTCAAAGAAGACACCGGCACCAATGCAATGTGCTTTCAGTAAAAAAAGACCATCACATGAGTCTCCTCTTTCTCCCATTTCTCAGCATGCTAATCCAGGGCCTCTGGAAAACCAGATAAGTAGTCCAACAACAGCAACACCAGATTCCACTCCTAGACTTCCTTGTGGCAAAATTTTACGAGCAATTCCATGTTCTACAAGCAATGAAAGAAATTCTATTTCAGCACCATCCCCAGATATGTCCTCTCATTCTTTGAATTCAGACTCAACTTCAAGTCGTATGCCACCCCACCACCGCCACCCCCACCACCTTCCCTGTCCTCTTCTGCACCAATTAAGAATGTGCAGAAACCTACTCAATCTTCAGCAAGGCTGTTGGTTGGATCTGCAGTCAGCATCCCTCTGCCACCATGTCCTCCCCATCGGACCTCCACCGCCACCACCAACTCTGAAGGGAAATAACTCTATCCAGCCCCCACCATCACCACCATGCTTAGGCCAGATACTCACAGCAGTTGGAAAAGATGGAGCTCCCCTGCCAAAATTGAAGCCACTTCACTGGGACAAAGTTAGAGCCGCACCCAACTGCAATATGGTATGGAACAAGCTAAAATCAAGCTCATTCGAGTAAGAGAATTCACTTCCCTCCATTATCTTGTATCTTTATTATGATGATCTACACATCTGGAGGCATGGTTTGGACACTGAAAGCTCAGTTGAAAACTGAATTTTCCATAAAATGTGTCCAAACTGTGTTTGGATACTGCAGTGTCAGATAAATGTGGTTTCCAAGATGGGTCCCTTTTGGATCTATCCCCACCCATCAATATTTGCATGGTCTCCTAAATTATTTTCCCCGTTTTAGTATTTAAGCTAGCTTAAAACTATATTATACAGATAATTTAAAAAGGAACAGGTTTAGATACTCACTCCCCTTATCTTTAGAAACAGTCAAAAAGAAAAACTGTTTGATGTCTTAGAGCAAATCTATTTCCCATGACACTTTTCCCAAATTGGGTCCGTACAACAATTGCTTTTTCAAAAGATCCATTTGTCTTAGTTCTGATGAGATCAAATTTTCACAATCTGTTGAGCAGATTGGATGAGGGAAGTAGGGAACGATGGAGTCTCTCTTTAGTTACAGCCTATGGAACTCGATGAAAAATGACAAAGTTAAAAGCAAGAGTCATCTCCAAGCAAGCATGTCCTAGTCCACAAGAGACTACAGAACATAACAATTCTGTCCAAGGGCTTAAGTCTGTGATGCTCTGATGAAAGGTAGATGAGAAAACACCCATGTAGACATCCACATTATTGTCATTGCAGATATACTTAATATGGTTTGATTCATGGAATCAGGGGATGGATTGTTGGCACAGCAATTAGAGGCACTGGTGAAGATGGTGCCCACAAAGGATGAAGAAGACAAGCTGGCAAAGTATCGAGGGGACAGATGAACTGGGATTGGCAGAGATTTGTCAAGGCCATGCTCAACCATACCATTGGCTTTCAGAGAATTGTGGCCATGCTGAAGATGAAGTGGTCCATCTTAGAAAGTCCTTCGCCATGTTAAAGGTAATTAACTATAAAAGCCTTTCCCTTACTACCAGCTGAAAATTTTATGCTAATTGTGTCACCATCTCCATCAGGAGGCCTGCAAGGAACTGAGATCCAGTTCACTCTTCTTAAAATGCTGGAAGCTGTGCCTATATAACTGGAAATCAGATGAATGTTGGAACCATCTGAGGAGGTGCCAGAGCATTCAAACTTGATGCATTGCTCAACTTGCAGACATTAAAGGACAGATGGAAAGACTATCTTACTGCATTTTGTTGTCCAAGAAATGATCCGTGGAAGGTGTTAAGGTGTCTGAAATCACTGTACAGAAGAACTGGATTACAGAATCAAGGGTTTGGATATTGTTACAGGTTTGAGCAATGAGCTCTGTAATGTGAAGAAGACCGCCACTGTCGACTTGGATGTTTTGGCGAGCTCAGTCTCAAATCTGTCAGAGGAAATGGTTAAGTTGCAATATCTAGTGGACAGGGACTTAACTTTCTACAGAGACCGTAGCTTTGTCCAGTCAATGAAATCCTTTCTAATTCATGCTGAGAAGAATATTAGAGAATTGCAGAGAGATGAAGATCAAGTGTTATTGCATGTTAGAGAAATTACAGAATATTTTCACTCATGTGAGCAAAGATGAAGCAAGCCCACTTCGGATTTTTGTTATGGTAAGGGACTTCTTGGATATGCTTGATCAAGTTTGTAAGGAGGTTAGAAGCTTGAAGGTTCAGAATATTTCCAGTCCTGCCAATACTTCTGATTGATGAGAGGAATGAATTCACATGTTTCTTATTCTTCTATTGCAGCTTTTCATGATCAATGGGGTTGCATGGAATTTAAGATTTTTGTTGTCCATATGTAATTGGGATGGTTGATTCACTTTTATTGTGCATATCAATATCCATGAATGAAGTATCAAGAGATTCACCATTGTATTTTTTTTTTGACATAATGCAACTGTAACATGTAAGTGTGAAATTCAGTGAGCCCACTTGAATTGTGATGTCTTTCCTGTACATGAACTGATAAATTCCAAGCAAAATTTACTGTTGCCAGAAGACAGCAATTTCTTTGAAGATCATATACTTTCCTCAAATGGGCTTGATCGACAAATCATTTTCCTAGCAGATTATCACAGTATGACACTATATATATAAAATGACCAAGTTGTCCGCGCCTCTTAGAGCTACAACCATGTGGACAATGTCAGCATATTTTCGTTTCAATATAAAACTGATAGCTCGATGCAAAAGGTAATACCATTGCACCACCTTACATGGGAGACCCACCACAACTCACTTGCACAAAAAGACCCACCACAACTCACTTGCACAAAAACCCCCCACACCCACATACCCTCCATGGTTTTTACCTTTGACCCAATTTGCCTGCGTTTAAAGTTGATACCATCGTTGGATTAAAAAGAAAGTTAAAATGCTCCAAAATTTGCGGCCTTCAGAACTACACCTTCATTGATCCAATCAAGGTGATTTTATGCAAGCTCCATATTCAAGCATAGATTCCAAACAACCTATCTCCATGGGCCAAAGTGACCACACATGGGGATTTTACATGCATCAATGATCGTCGTATTTCTTTATTAGTAAAAATTCTTCAAAACTTTCAAAAGAAAAGCATGACAAAGTGCATTGTTTGGATTTACATTTTCAAATAAACCATTTATTCAAAATAACATTAATGGTGAATTAGGTTTCAAAATGAGATAAATTGTAAAAATAGGGGAAAAAGAAGCAATGAAGTCCACAACATTGTTATAATCACAGTATGCCACAATATTTATCATGGCACAATCACAATAAGCCACAATAAGTTTATGCACTGATTATCTAACTTACCAATAATACCGAAAGTGTAAGGAGCATCTGGGTTGATCTTTGAAACCAAAACTCACGAGTAGAATCACCCGAGCCAATCTTGTAATAGTATTTTGTGTTCGGCTATAAGAAAACATAACAATGTTAGCTTTCTAAAACAACAACTACTTGTGTAATATTCAACTACGCAAGAAAAAAGTATTAGGTAATTATAAGAAATGTAGGCTAGCTATACATTGAGAAAATAAGAATATCAAGGCCCAAGAGCTTCATTAATTTTCAAGATTTCCTTGTAAAAGTCTATTTATGGTGAAAGAATGATCCTCAAGTACCTTTTATATTGTGCATTCTGTACACAATCCTATGTAGGCCAACCGATGGTGATGGTGATTGGTCCAATCAAATCCATAGTTATTTTATTAACCATAGAATGATGATAACAGTATAATCTTATGGATATGACTTCCAAAAACCCATATAATCTTCTCAATATTGTATACATGCTACTTGCTCTCAAGGCCACTTGGTTAGAGGGGTAAACTAGAGATCGTTGTTCCTTGACAAACAAGATTAAAGATACAATAAAAAACATGGATTGAAGGAGTAAGGAAATATATCATGGATTGTGGGGAAAGAAAGGATGTGGTTTTTAAAAGAGAGAGGAGAAGAAATAACTCAAAAACCAACAATAAATAGATGGGAATGGTGGCTTTAATGATGATGAATCAAAGGAAAACAATTTCACAATTGGTTTTCCACTAAATTAAATTTCTCCTTTCTCCACATTGAATTTTGTTTTAGTTAAACATTGTCAATGTGTCAAATTCTCAACCCCAACCAATGAACCAAAATAAAACTGGGCAATAAAACTTCTATGTTACCAAAAACTCCTTACTACGCACGTTAGCGACTTCAACATTGCCAATGTAACACCCCGCCCTTTTCACTCTAATTTTCAGAGTTTATTTTTTTTTTAAATATAATAATCATGTGATCGGGGCAGAGTGTCACGACGCGAGTTAAGTTCGGATCTCTAAATCCGACCCTTAACTGGCCAAGCCCATGTGCGTATGAAATAAGTCCATAAAACTGATCCGCACATGGTATATATATAACTTGCGGAATTAACTTAGTCTTATTCTAACTGAGGTTGTAATAGAACCTATGACTATTCCAATTTTTCCAATATTAGCTAGCAAAGTACATAATCTTATTCTCCAAAATTACTAACTAATATTAATCTACCATTCAATCCAACCATCCAAAATAAACCAATCCACAACATCTACTTATCTACTTATTACATGCCCACAAATCTAGTTACCAAATTACATTGTCCAAATAATTCAAATAACACATCCATGAATAGTCCATTCAAAATCATTCAAACCGCCCAAGTTTCCGTGCTTGGTCCTCTTCTCCAACCACATTCTTTCCTTTCCCTACATCATCCACTAAGGATATAGATAGGGCGTTAGATCAACGCGCCCAGTAGTGTTTCCGAATAGGGCTACTACATGGTTAGTCAAAATCATGCAAATAATATAATAATAATACATGTGAGACAAAATTCTATAAAAACATGCTATGTATGAAATGAACATGTAATGAGTCCCACCCATCACCATTCAACATAGCCATCACTTAACGGGATTCTCATCGTCAAGGTAACCCACAGTGGTCTTTCGGACGCCCCGACGGAGTGTGGCCTCCGGACTCCTCCTGATGGGATTCTCATAATCAGGGTACCCCACAGTGGTCTTTCAGACCCCCCGATGGAGTGTGGCCTCCGGTTACAACACCATCATCCCATGCCATGCATGAGATGTCTATGCAAACATGTCATTTAGAAACATAACTTTACAAACATATAAGTTATCGAAATCAACGTAAAACAGCATATGGAATAGTGGTTACAATAAAGGTAGGAAACCTACTGAAGAATCACTTCAGCGTCCGTTCTTTCTTAGGCTTTAACCGGTCACGACTCGTTCGTCGTTCAACTTTCAGTACCTTATTATGCAACAATAAGTAAATCATAATCTTATTTACATGTCCATTCACATATGAGACCTAAAACATCTTATAAGTCCTTTTGATCAATCTCTTCATTTGGCTTGTATTCACAGATTTGCCATTGGCACCAATACCTTGATTAAATTCTACAACCTTAACCGTAACCTTAACATGGTTCAGTCATGTTTTGGATGACCAAATCAACAAACATAATTCCATTTTTAATCACACCCACATCCATAATATGGCCCATGAAAACAGTCCATGGGGTTCTTTGCTCAATAGTTTCCTTTATTTAAATACTAATTGGCTCTACCCCCTTAGCCATATTAAGCCCATGGTTTAGCCATCCCATGGCCAACCCAAAATCAGTAACCTTATCACATAAAAAATCTCCCAAAAACAGTCCACAAAGGTCTATGGTTTCCATGTTTTCCAATCATGAAAACCAACCCTCTTTTACATGGGGTTCGGCCCTCCATGTTGGCCGAACCCAATGGCTATGTTTACTGTTTTTAAACTTCAGATAATAATGTAATAACAGTATATTAAAATCAGGTTTTAACTTTCAAACAAACCATCCAAAACAGTCCATAAAAAGTCTATGGTTTTCATGTTTTTCCAACATGAACACCAACATCCTTTTACATGGGGTTTGGCCCTCCATGGTGGCCGAACCCACTGGTTAGGTTTACTGTTTTTAAACCTCAGATAATAATGTAATAACAGTATATTAAATCAGGTTTTAACTTTCAAACAAACCTCCAAAAATTAGCCCATTTTCATAGGGTTTTAATTTCCAAAAACTATCAAAAACAGTCCACAAAATCCATGGTTTTCATGTTTCCAAAACATGAAAACCAAGCCATCTCTTACATGGTTTAGACCATTGTCAAATTCGGCCATAGCATGGCCAAATTATGACATTCAAATTCATGCTTTCAATCTTTCCAAAGTATGTATCTTAAATCTCCAAAATCAGTCCTATACTTGCATGGTTTAAATCTTACAAAACCATCAAGTGTAACCATAATATTTCATGGGGTTCGGCCATCCAAAGTGGCCGAATCCTATGTCCATGTTTTCCATCTAATTGGGCATAAAAGAATCCTACTTTAACCCTTGATAGATTTGACCATCACATGGCCGAATCATGTCTTATTTTTCCCATTTTATTAAACATAAATCAATGGAAAAACTTACCACTTTCCAAGCTTTTCTTATGCCTTTGATCCTTGTCTTTTAATCCTTGCTTCCTTAACTCCTTGCTGGTTATATGCTTGGATATTTGGTACCAAAAACCTCTGCTGTTCCAGCCAAGAACACCAATTGGAGAGAGGGAGAAAGATGGGATTGTAAGGCTTTCACAATGGTAAAACACGCCCAAAATGGTTGCTTATTGCTTTTGTATTTTCAGCCACTAAAACTCCTCCACTCCCTCATCAATTCATGCACAAACCAATGGGTATTGGGTGCCATCCAAGGCACCCCTTGGCAGCTACCCATGCAGCCAATCAGATTCCCAAGCAACTCACCTCAAACTATGCATTTCATTTATCATTGATCATGGAACTCACCCCAAACAAGTCCCCAACGTGTGGGACTTGTTTTGGGTGGTTAAAGCTGAGCAAAACTCTTCCAATTCCCATTTGAACTCACTGATTTACAGTCCCATGGGTTTCCATTTTGACTCACCCAACTCAAGGTATTTTTTATTCCAACCCAACTCATCACATTTAATGTTTTTCATTCAATGCACATGAGTTGACTCATAACTTGATTTAATTTCAACTCACCTCAGTCCCACTCAACTGATCTAACTC
Organism: Chimonanthus salicifolius; assembly: GCA_013350335.1. NCBI lineage: Eukaryota > Viridiplantae > Streptophyta > Magnoliopsida > Laurales > Calycanthaceae > Chimonanthus > Chimonanthus salicifolius. The sequence goes on along the minus strand of CM023534.1, from coordinate 43,310,625 downwards.
GTGTTTTAGCTCCCTTGAGGGTTCACACGGTCAACAATAGTCAACTCGACCCGTTGGGTCCACTTTTAGCTCCTTGACCCGTTTTTGACTCCATGACCTAATTATGGGTATTTTGGTCATTTGTAATCGGTTTTTGCATATGGGTCAGGCCTACCCATTTCTTCTCTACTTGATTTCCAATCAAATAAGCTTAACCCCATTTAATTTAAATTCACAAAACGGTCAAATCATCCATTTTGACCCGATGGGTCCCATTTGGGCCCTTTGACTCATTTAGCTATTTTTGACCCAAATGATGAAAATTACCCAATCAGTCAAACTTAACATTCATAATATGCTCATATGATTTTAATTTGAGCAATGGGCCCCACTATTTCCTTTCTTCACATCACAAAATAATTAATTTAACAACTCAGGGGCATTTTGGTAATTTTCCATTTCATTGAGAAATTGGGGTGTTACAGCCAATGTTTCAAATATCCATCCCCAACCAATGAACCTACACAAAATTGGGTATTAAAACTTCTTTGATATTGAAAACACCTTACTACGCCTATCCACGACTTAAAAATTGCGAATGATCCAAATGCCCATCCCCAACCAATGAACCTAAACAAAATTAGGCATTAAAACTTCAATTTAGCAGGAACTGCATACAACACTTATTTGAGACTTAAACATTGCCAATGTCTCAAATCCCAAACCAATGTACCTAGATAAAATTGGGCATTGAAACTTCTATATTACAGAAAATTCCTTACTACACCCATCTGCGACTTAAACGTTGCCAATGTTTCAAATACCCATCCCAACCAATGCTGTAACGACCCGACCTGAATACAGGGTTTAGGGCTTGGCTTAGCAAGAAATTATCCACTCTGGGCCTCGCACACACAGGCGAGCCCGCACGGTTTTGCTTTTGGGCAGGGCCCACATGGCCCGGCCGAAAACGCATCTTGTGAATTAAGAGGGCTTGGCCTCAAATATACACCCCCCCCATTTCCCTTCATTAGTCCCACATTGGTAAACTGGGCAGGGTATCACAATCACCCCCCCTAAAGCCTCAAGCCGCCCTCGGCTCGACACGACTTAGCTCAACAACACCAGGGAAGGAGAAAGGCCCACACAGTCCGAGTGTAGAACTGAGGCTCTGATACCATTTGTAATGACCCGACCTGAATACAGGGCTTAGGGCTTGACTCAGTAAGAAATTGTCCGCTCTGGGCCTCGCACACACAAGCGAGCCCTCACGATTTTGTTTTTGGGCCCGGCTCAAAACACGTCTTGTGAGTTAAGAGGGCTTGGCCTCAAATATACACCCCCCCATTTCCATTCATTACTGATGTGGGACTTCGACATCGGTAAACTAGGCACGGGTATCACAAATGCACCTAAAGATTGGGCATTAAAACTTCTATGTTAGCAGGATCTGTTTACTACAGTCATCTGAGACTTAAACATTGCCAATGTCTCAAATGCCCATCCCCAACCGATTAACCTAAACAAAATTGGGCATTGAAACTTCTATATTATAAGAAACTACTAACTACACCCATCTGCGACTTAAAAGCTGCCAATGCCCATCCCTAACCTGACGCGGGATTGATGCTCATGACGGAGCGATCCAACAAAATTGGGAATCCCGAGTCTTCACCGAGACCAAGAGAGATTCCCACGAATCCAAGGACTTAATGGACCCTCGATATTATTGAACTGAATCATCAGCTGCCTACGTACTCCCTTGGAGATCAGATCACGTGTAGTTCTACCTTCATTCATGGCACCAAACCCGTGCAACACATAATGACTTGTTGTGTCATTCCACTACCCAACTATGGGTGGACCATGGGTCCACGGTAGCTATGATCATATCTAATGTTGTTAAATATCAACTTAGTTAGAATGTTGACAACAAATGGTAAGTTCTATGTTAACATGCCCATTTGCAAAAAACAAACCTAAATAAAACTAAGCATAACCACCGCATTCACCCAATATCTAATAACAGATGTAATTTTACCGAAAATTTTCTTCACAACCTTCCGCCACGTACATGATACGATTCTTTGAATGATCTTGCCCAACAAGGGAAATATATTAAAATTGGGGCATAGACACCAAAATTGCCTAATCTTCCAGTATTAAACATTACAAATGTTTCAAATCTCATTCCACCCAATGAGCCTAAACAAAATTGGGCATTGAAACTTATATGATATTGGAAAGTCTTTACAATATACTCTTTCGAAACTTAAACATTGCCAATGTCTCAAATTCTCAACCCCAACCAATGAACCAAAATAAAATTGGTTAATGAAACTTCTATATTACAAAAAATTCCTTACAAAAAACAGCTGACATAGCTGGATCTGGGACAGATTGCTACAACCTGTCCTTCACACAAAAACCAGCAAGAAATGCTGGTAAAAGTCGCATGCAATAAGGATTTTTCCTCTTCAGTAAGACGGGTCAGAGGTGCCGGATCTGAACTGGAACTCCAGAAGAAATCTGCAACTCAATGCAGTGCTCGACTACCACATAACTGGAAAACAAACCATTGTTTGCTTGGATAAAAATCAACTTTTATTCATCATCAACTCCATCTTTTATTCGCTGATTACAACCCTTTTATAGGGAAAAAGTACCGACTGAAAAAAGAATAAAGGAGCCGATCCTTCCTAAAATACTAATCCTAATTGACAACAACTGCTATTAAAATACTTCCTAAACAAGCAATACCATCTATATAAAACATTACATAACTTTGGATCTATATAAAACATTACATAACTTTGGAAAAGAAAATAATAGAAACTACCTAAGTTAAACTAAACTAGGTAGTTAAAACTTCCTGCACAACTACTTCAATCGGCCACTACCAGATTTTGCCCCTTATGTGGAGGTCCTATTTGAATTGGATTTTTGTAATTGGGCCTGACATGCACAGCTGGGCCTGAGTTGTGACTTGTTGGGCCAAGGTTTGGCCGGTTGGGCCTGAATAGTTGCATTAGGCTTGAAATGACACAAGCTGCGCACGCATCTGTCGAGATCGAAAATAAAATTTTCATCCTTCGACTCGGGGCTCGAATTTGCTAATTTAATAATGCAACCGCCCGAGTCAAAATTAAAATTTTGATTAAGTCCACAGATGCCTGCATCAGCGACTTAAAAACTGTTATTGTTTCAAATGCCTATCCCCAACCTGATGCGGGATCGATGCTCACGATGGAGCGATCCAACAAAATTGGGGATGCCGAATCTTCACCGAGACCAGGAGAGACTCCCACAAATCCTAGGATTTATTGGACCATTGATGTGATCGAACTGAATTATCAGCTGCCTACGTACTCCTCCCTTGGAGATCAGATCACCCGTAGTTCTACCTTCATTCCTAGCACTAACCCCGTGTTACACATAATGACATGTTGTGGGTCCAAGTAGGGAAAGGTATTACATTTATGTCTCATCTCTACCCCTTATGCCCATACCCGACCCTAGTGCCTCTATGTCACCATGCTCTATGCCCCATCTCCAACCGACTGTCATTGTTTCAAAAGCCCATCTCCAACCTGATGCTGGATCGATGCTCACGACGGATCGATCAAACAAAATTAGAGATCCCGAGTCTTCATCGAGACCAGGAGAGACTCCCACGAATCTTAAGACTTATTGGACCCTCGCTGTGATCGAACTGAATTATCAGCTGCCTACGTACTCCTCCCTTGGAGATCAGATCACCCGTAGTTCTACCTTCATTCCATGGCACCAACCCCCGTGCTACACATAATGACATGTTGTGGGTCCAAGTGGGGAGAGGTATTACATTCATGTCTCATCTCTACCCCTCATGCACATACTCGACCCTAGTGCCTCTATGTCACCATGCTCTATGCCCATCTACAACCAATGAACCTAAAAAAAGATTGGAGATTGAAACTTGTGCGATACCGAAAATGCCTTACTACGCCCGTCCGTAAATTAAAATATGCCCATCTCCAACCAATGAATCTAAAGAAAATTGGGCATTGAAACTTCTACGTTACAGTAACCTCCAAATTACGTTCATCCGCGACTGTTCACTGGCAGTCTGTCCGACGCCACCATATGTTCGACCGATGCTGTTACAAGAAACTCCTTACTACGCCGATTCGAGACTTAAACATTACCAATATCTTGAATGCCCATCCCAAACCAATGATCCTAAAAAAAATTGGGCATTGAAACTTTTATGATTGAAAAAATACCTTAATACGTCTGTCCACGAATTAAAATTTGCCGAAGTTCCAAATGCCCATCTCCAATTATGAACCTAAAAAATAAAATTTGGGGATTGAAACTTCTACTATCTCGAAAAGGCCTTACAACTCCTGTCCTCGAATTTGATTTTTGCTTAAGTCTCAAATACCCATCTCCAACCAATAAACGTAAATAAAGTTGGGCTTTGAAACTTCTACGTTACAGTAACCTCCAAATTATACTCATCCTCGAATGTTCACTGACGGTCGGACTGACGCCACCATCGATCCCACCGATGTTGTTACAGGAAACTCCTTACTACGCCGCTCTGAGACTTAAACATTGTCAATATTTCAAATGCCAATCCCAAACCAATGAAACTAAACAAAATTGGGCATTGAAACTTCAATTTTACTTGAATTTCAATCTTCTCCAAAATCCCTTCATATGGCTCCGCATAGGAAACGTTGCATATATTGGCTTACGGCAGTGGGTATTCTCAGTCGAATTCAGGATCATTCGTTATAGACGGACATTTTAACAAAAGACTAACCATTTGTTGTCAACATTGTTGTGTTGTCACTAGGTCGATATTTAACATTAGATTTCATAAATACATACATTATGCATAACGTATGGATGCATGTATGCATGCATGTATGTATGTTTATGTGTGTGTATGTATATACGCATTTATGTATCATTATATCTAATATTGTTAAATATCAAATTAGTCACAATATAAAATTATTGACAACAAATAATTAGTCTCATGTTCAAAATGCCCATCTGCAACAAACGAAATTAAATAAAACTGAGCATAACAACTGCATTCACCCAATATCTAATAACCGTTGCAATTTTACCGAAATTTTTCTTCACAACCTTCCGCCACATACATGATACGATTCTTTGAATGAGCTTGCCTAACCAAGCAAACATATAAAAATTGGAGCATCGACACCAAATAGCCAATCGTCCTATATTAAACATTGCAAATGTGTCAAATCCCATCCCCAACCTATGAACCTAAACAAAATTGGCCATTTAAAACTTCGATATTAACAGGAACTGCATACTATGCTTTTTCGCAACTTAAAAACGGCCATTGTTTCAAATGCCCATCCCCAAACTGATGCGGGATCAATGCTCACGACGGAGCGATCCAACTAAAATTGGGGATGCCGAGTCTTCACCGAGACCAGGAGAGACTCCCACGAATTCTAGGATTTATAGGACCCTCGGTATGAACGAACTGAAATATCAGCTGCCTACGTACTCCTCCCTTGGAGATCGGATCACGCGTAGTTCTATCTTCATATATGGCACCAACCCCGTGCTACATATAATGACATGTTGTGGGTTCAAGTGGGGGGAGGTATTACATTCATGTCTAATCTCTACCCCTTATGCCCATACCCGACCCTAGTGCCTCTATGTCACCATGCTCTATGCCCAATCTCCAACCAACTGTCATTGTTTCAAAAAGCCCATCCCCAACCTGATGCAGCATCGATGCTCACGACGGAGTGATCAAACAAAATTGGAGATTCCGAGTCTTCCCCGAGACAAGGAGAGACTCCCATAAATCCTAAGACTTATTGGACCCTCGTTGTGATCCAACTGAATTATCAGCTGCCTACGTACTCCTCCCTTGGAGATCAGATCACCCGTAGTTCTACCTTCATTCCCAGCACCAACCCCGTGCTACACATAATGACATGTTGTAGGTCCAAGTGGGGAGAGGTATTACATTCATGTCTCATCTCTACCCCTCATGCACATACTCGACCCTAGTGCCTCTATGCCACCATGCTCTATGCCCATCTTCAACCAATGAACCTAAAAAAGGATTGGAGATTGAAACTTGTGCGATACCGAAAATGCCTCACTACGCCCGTTCGTAAATTAAAATATGCTCATCTCCAACCAATGAACCTAAATAAAATTGGGCATTGAAACTTCTACGTTACAGTAACCTCCAAATTACGTTCATTCGCGGCTGTTCACTGGCCGTCTGTCCGACGCAACCATAGGTCCCACCGATGCTATTACAAGAAACTCCTTACTACGCCGATTCGGGACTTAAACATTGCCAATATCTCGAATGCCCATCCAAAACCAATGAACCTAAAAAGATTGGGCATTAAAACTTTTATGATTGAAAAAAGATCTTAATACGTCTATCCGCGAATTAAAAATTGCCGAAGTTTCAAATGCCCATCTCCAATTATGAACCTAAAAAATAAAATTTCGGGATTGAAACTTTTACGATACCGAAAAGTCCTTACAACTCCTGTCCTCGAATTATATTTTGCTGAAGTCTCAAATACCCATCTCCAGCTAATAAACGTAAATAAAATTGGACATTGAAACTTCTACGTTAAAGTAACCTCCAAATTACACTCATCCGCGAATGTTCACTGATGGTCTGACTGACACCACCATCGATCTCACCGATGCTGTTACAGGAAACTCCTTAGTATGCCGATCCGAGACTTAAACATTGCCAATATTTCAAATGCCCATCCCAAACCAATGAACCTAACCAAAATTGGGTATTGAAACTTCTATGTTACTTGAATTTCAATCTTCTCCAAAATCCCTTCATACGGCTCCGCATAGGAAACGCTGCACATGTTGGGTCACGGCGGTGGGTATTCTCAGTCGAATTCAGGATCATTCGTTATAGACGGACATTTTAACAAAAGACTAACCATTTGTTGTCAACATTTTTGTGTTGTGACTGGGTCGATATTTAACATTAGATATCATAAATACATACATTACGCATAACGTATGGATGTATGTATGCATGCATGTATGTATGTGTATATGTGTGTATGTATATACGCATGTATGTATTATCATATCTAATATTGTTAAATATCAACTTAGTCACAATATAAAATTGTTGACAACAAATAGTTAGTCTCATGTTCAAAATGCCCATCTGCAACAAACGAAGCTAAATAAAACTGAGCATAGCAATCGCATTCGCCCAATATATAATAACCGTTGCAATTTTACCGAAACTTTTCTTCACAACCTTCCGCCACATACATGATACGATTCTTTGAATGAGCTTGCCCAACCAAGGAAACATATAAAAAGTGGGGCATCGAAACCAAATAGCCCAATCGTCCTATATTAAACATTGCAAATGTGTCAAATCCCATCCCCAACCAATGAACATAAACAAAATTGGCCATTAAAACTTCGACGTTAACAGGAACTGCATACTACGCTCTTTCGAGACTTAAAAAACTGTCAATGTCTCAAATGCCCATCCCAAACCAATAAACCTAAACAAAATTGGGATTGAAACTTCTATATTAGCAGAAATTCCTTACTACGCCCATCTGCACCTTAAACGTTCCCAGTATTTCAAATAGCCATCCCAACCAATGAACCTAAAAACAGTTGGTTATTAAAACTTCGATGTTAGCAGAAACTGCTTAAGACGTTCATCCGATTGCCAATGTTTCAAATGCCCATCCCAACCAATTAAGTTCAACAAAATTGGGCATTGAAACATTTATGTTATCGAAAACTCATTACTATGCTCGTCCGCGACTTAAACGTCGCTAATATTTTAAATGCCAATCCCTAACTAATGACCATAAACAAAATTGGGCAATTAACTTTATATTCTAGCGGAAACTCGTCACAACGCCCATCCGCGACTTAAAAATTGTTAATAATTCAAATGCCCATATCAAACCAATGAATATAAATAAAATTGGGCATTGAAACTTCGATGCTAAAGGAAACTACTAACTACGCCCATCTGCGACTGATGTAGGCTACGTAGAATTAAGAATACCCAACCTCAAATTATAGCGGAAGCTTGATAATTAAATGGGTACTCGGGGAATAAGTGAGAACCCAACAATATTGGGCTTGAATTGAAACAGCCACAACCTGCACTTGAGGTCTATGAAAAGGAGCACCAAACTGGCCTACCTGGTACTGTAGGGCCTGATGTCATGCAATACTTTGCTGCCTACAGCCGAGGCAGCCTGCACCGACGATCTTGGCTCTAAGCAAGCCTGCAGCAGACGCTACAACTCGATGGTAAACCCACAGATTCAACAGCTGATACAGCCGGATCTGAGACAGATTGCTACAACCTGTCCTTCACACAAAAACCAGCAAGAAATAGTAAATGTTTTATGGTTCTAACTAGTTATTATTCTATTCCTAAGTTAACTTAAAATTAAAATATTTACTCATTTATTCTGTTATATTTTAAGCTTGTTAGCGTTTATTTCATTTATAATCTTTAATATATATATATATACACACACACACACACACACACACTTATCTCCTCCAGGCACAAATCTGTGATGTAAGACCCGTTAGTTATGTTGTTGCGTTGGATCACGCCCTGTTAAGGTTGCAAAAGGAGAGGGGCGTTACAGACACAAAGTAGACCTATGATTATTTTGGCATGTACTATCGGATCAAGCTCAACAACAATGCTCAACAGAGAATAAAAATTTCAAATACTATCATGCAAATAAACACTGTTCCTCGTTAAAAATAAACTGAATTTGAATTAATGACCAAAATTTAGTATTTGCAGTATATGTGAAGCAATACAAATAGGCTATACATATGATAGGTAATATAATCTGAATTTGAAAGAGCAGTCCAAATCAACCATTTATAATGCATGCAAAGGAAGAAGAAACCAACATTCGAGGTAGCTCAGAGTCAAGGTTTATTAGGCTCACAATGGAAATAAACAGAATTCAAAGAAAGAATAAAGTAAGTAGGGTAGCTAATGTTTACCTAAACTTAAAGACACCAATGCCTTCTTTAAGCCCCCAGCCAGATTTAATGCATCAAATGCTGCCATACAGTCATCAATTGTATCCCCATTCCTTAGCAAAATAGAAGCATATTCAGCTTATGTTTCATGCGGACGCCGAAAACAGTAATTCCATGGAGAATCCACTAGCATTATGTATCCTTAACATAGGAGAAACTACAACCAATAGTCCTTCCTGCAAATGACAACCCCCCCACACCCCCCAAAAAAAATATATATGTTTATGATAATGGATATTTATGTGTATTCAATGTGTTTCATCAATTGAAATACTCCAAAAAATACCTCATACTTTCTTGAAACATCAACTACAAGAAGTGGTCCAGGGGACATTTTTGAATCTGCTGTTGAAAATAATGGTTATGATACTAACAAGGATAGCAAAGACATAAAAAACTTAAAAAATATCAAATTAAGTAGACAGTTAGTACTAGGGAGACACTCAATAGGTACATCTTATTTTCCTTATGAGTAACAAAAGAAATTCAAATAAGCACATCCAATGGTCACAAAATTTCTTGATACAATATCAGAAGAAAAGAAAAGCAAAATTAAATGTGAAATACAAAAGTGAGATGGGATCCTGACAAGAAATTTATGTGCAACACACATCTGACTGTCTAGAAATGTCAAAATGAGGAAATTGATAAGGAAAACTTTGACAACAATGATGATGTGATGATAATTTTGAAAGGATATTATTGTGGGTCCAAGTGGAGCATGCAACAGAAATGTCTACAAATTGCACTACAGCAACTGCTATGGTAAAGTACCACACAAACTGCTGTAAGGACATTACCTATGTTTTTGTAAGCCCTTATTTTAGTTCTCTTGCAGTTTAAGTGATCTCTAAGTTTTAGTTAGTCCAAAGATTATAATTCTAAACTGTTAGATGTAGACAACACTGTATAAGCAATGCTGCGGCTGGACTAAGTTTAAGTGATCTCTAAGTTTTAGTTAGTCCAAAGATTATAATTCTAAACTGTTAGATGTAGACAACACTGTATAAGCAATGCTGCGGCTGGACTACAAGCAAGTTATTTGAGTTTTCTTATATAATTTGTGTGATTTCTCTTTGAGATTCAAGAAAGTACCTCTACAATCCTCCACATTTGAGTGTTTGATATTAGGTCGGATTGAGCTCATTCCACTACATACTTTTCTTTTTTTCTTTTCTTTTCTTTTTTGAGCAATAGCAATAGTAATTCATTCAAAGATAAAAGGTACAAGTACAATCAAAGAAAATAGGTCTAGAAGCAATAGACCTAAAAGAAAAGAGAAACAAGAAAAGGAAAAAGACTCCTGAGAGACCCAACTTAGCAAAGTAGTTTGTCACGCCATTAGCTGTACGGGTAACATGAACAAAGGATACATTAAGCTAGTGATCATTTTCCAAGAGGGATGCTTTTGCCCCTTAGCCATTTGATTGCATTTGCTGAATCCCCTTCAATCACAACTTTCCCTTGCACGTGATTCTTATGCTTGAATTTTGGAGAGAGCACTCCATGATTTGGCATAAATATGTTGGGTTTATATTGTAGTTCAGTTTGGAAACCCCAGCCTACATCAAGCATCCATTCTAGGCCTCAGGAATAATAAGCATTAAGTAAGAACTGATATAGAATGGGTAACAGTCAATTCCTATTATAGTAAATAAGATAATAATAAATAGAGTCAAAAAACACGCAGTGGGAGGAACTCAAGGGTAAGGAACAGATGAAGGTACCTGGTGTTTAAATTTTAGTACTCGAATAATAGACAAGTCAACCACCCTAAACTCTCTTGCATGAGAAATGACAATATTTCCAAAAGAGTTCCCATAACTATGTCACTTCACAAGCAAGGTATTCGGTTTAAAGTGGTGCGAGGAAACAGAGTCAAGTTCAAGACTGAACTTTGGTGTGATTCCATCCCCTTTGCTGCCCGGTTCCCTTCCCTCTATCGTTTCTCTCTCTCTTGATGGTTTCATCTCTAGTTTCTACTCAATGTATGGAGACCAGATTGTGTGGGATATCCGCTTCCGCTGAAACCAATCGACCAAAAATAGACCACACCAAACAGGAGATAATGAGCATCGACACCAACATCAACAACTATATATTTTTTTAAGGGTAAAAACAATAGTCATTTATCAGCATGCAGAGAAAGAGAATAAAACTCACTGTTTTATGAAAAGCTAAAGAACAGCTGATCACCAATTAATGCAGAAGAGACGAGACTTGTTAATATGTCATAATGTGTACATCACTCCTTATTTTTCACAAAAATTGGTGCTGCTTCTTGTCAGCATCTCAATATAGTAAATGGGCAGAGAAGCACTAAATATAACCATATAGTGTGCGCAAGCATGCAATCCATTAATTCATTATTTCAAAGCACTTTTATATAGACTACTTTCCAACTCTTCCCACTATAATAATGGTGTTCCTGAACTACATTTACCAGAAATGAAAATTCTATACAGAAAGAACAAAATAACCATAACAATTCATAATTCATTTCCAGAACACTAACTGAAAACATACAGTCTAAGACATTCCTTGGGATATCAAGAACTTGAAAGGAAAAGTGTGAATGGGTATTACCTTAAGAATACAGAAGCAGACAGCTTTCCAGCAATTCTTACATCTTGATTGTCATCAAAGTGACAAAGAAGGATTAAGCCTGTATGGTTTTCAACCTGCACAATGAGAACCATGTGCCTTTAGAAAAATAAGTTTCAAGGACTTGCAGAAGGCTTGAAAAAGAAAGAACACCATCCAAGTAGATCCTTTCAACAGAGAAAAGTGGCTCAGTCTGAAGTACAAAACATGCTTCTTAACAGACATGGACAACAATAAATAAGATGTGTTCAGAAAGATGAAATTCAAAATGTATAAATGAGTATATGGTCACTCAATTTCACCTAAAATTCAGTTCCATGCATTAACAATATTAATTAGCCATCACTTATTTTTTTGGGGTTACCATATACTTCCAACTCCAAACATTTGGCAATAGGTACAGTTATCAATTACCATTTTGACTACGGAATTCTTCACAATTCAGTTCTAATTTCAATTCCATTTATTCTCTACATAACATTCTTGCTAATCTAATCAATATATCAATTAATTAGGTGGCAGAGATTGAGTCTTTTAAGCCAACATTGACTGTCTCTTATCTTGGTCAAGACTTCAAGCCAATTCAGACATGACATAAAATGTTTTACTTTTCTTGAGAGATAGTTTTGGTGACTGTGACAAGTGTTTAGAGATTTTCTAGCCCTCCAAATGTTTGGATGTCACATGAAAATCCATCTGCTACCCTTTTGAGAACGCTAAGAGTTGATAAATGTGGATTAAGTAAAAGATATATTCTTGTAGACATGGTTAGCATTGGAGTTCTCTGAGTGACCACTGGAGTCGGAGACTTGCACCATATCTTTGGGTTGTTAATTCCTTAAACTAATTCAATGTGATCACAACATCACATTCAATTCATGTTTCATCTTTCTACTGAATATCTACCATCCATAAGGAGAAGTCCCATCTTCTCTTTTCACTTCGCTGCGCCATGTTATTAATTTATCTACCACACCTGGATCTTAAATTAATCAAATTACAGAGAAAATTTTCAAAGACATCACATCAAATAATGAGAATCAACGACCAACAGTTAGTCATACCACGTTATATTGTTCAAGGGAAAACATAGAATCATGTCTACATATCATGTTTCTGCTAGATGAGTTCAAATGTCATCAAATCCCATTTTTCATGTGCCATCAACCTCTACTAGGGTTGTTCATGGTCTCAACTCCAACCCAAGTCCAACCTCTACCCATTGTAAAGAAAAAGGGTTGAACATGTGTATTAGAATAGCTGGCCAGGCTAGGCTCATTTTTTGAGCTCATTTAAGAAATAGGCAGACTTGGGTTTTAGTAAAGCTAGTCGGGCTTTTTAGCTCATTTAGCCGACTATAAATTTATACACAAATATATAATAATTACATATATATTATTTGAACCCATATACATATAATGTAGTCTCATAAAAAAATCAAAATCATCTCATTGAAATTTCAAATTGGGCCTTAATATGAAATAGGACCTTTAAGTGGGCTTTGGACTCACTTTGTCCAAGTATGTCAATCTACACACGGGCTTGAACATATTAGGATCTAACCTAAAAAATCCCAACAAGCTGTGGGGAGGCTTAGGCTTTGAAAACGCAAACGGACCTGGATTTGAACAATGGGAGCCCGGCCTGTGAACAACCCTAACCTCTATGTTCAGTACATCAGTTAGAGAAGTTAGGAAAATGCAGAAGGGGCTACATGCAAAACATTAGATATTCCACCATTCAAAGTCATTCAAAGTAATTGTGTTCAATATCTCCCTTCTTTTTCTTTGTCATTTTTCCTCTATGTTCAGTACATCAGTTAGAGAAGTTAAAAAAATGCAGAAGGGGCTACATGCAAAACATTAGATATTCCACCATTCAAAGTCATTCAAAGTAATTGTGTTCAATATCTCCCTTCTTTTTCTTTGTCATTTTCCCCCTTCCATGAAGATGCACATTGACAAAAGGCAAGACCAAGAAAGTATAGCCTTCCACAGTCGAATGTACATCATATAAAAGCAATACAACTATTTATCTCTGACAAGGAAACTGGTTAAGATCTCTTGTTAGAGAAAGGTGTCTGTCTTTTCAATCCTAGAAGGGGCAACTTTAATATAGATGTCCTTCCAAAAGAGGAAACAATTCTACGGTTTGTAGTCACATTGAAGCAGGGTCTAGTGTAATCATGTTTCCTTCTTCCCCAACGAGTATCCTTCATGAAAAAGAAAGGAAAAAGAAAAGAAACCACATCATTTAGGTGCTTCAATAGCCTGGTGGTAGAGGGGAGGGGAATACAATCCATGTAGAATTTCCTATTTAAAATTTGAGGATGCTTTAGATCATATGCAACTTAACATGGACTAGATAAGACTCAGCAACTGATTCAAGGCCTCTAATATTATCATAAAATGAACTTACTGCTAGATGCTAATTTGTGTGTCAGCAACTCAAAGTAATTGTGCATGTTAACCCCGAGGGGTTGGCGTGTTGGCCAGGAACCCGCCTCAAAAAGACATGAGCATAAGTATAAGAAATACATAATTGTTTTGTACAAAACATGGCAGGGGGGTAAAAAGAAAAGCTTGCAGCAATTACTAAAAAACATTGAATGTTTAAACTGCACAAGGACCAGCCTGATTCATTTTGCCGACAAGAAAGAGAAGTATGTCCAATGAAAGCTCAGTTAGAGATACATCCACCAGGCAACAGAAAACATACTCAAAGAAATTACATTAGACATTATTCAAGGAGAAAAAAAAGAACGTAGAAATGCACAGTTAGACAATTTTAGCCTATTGCACTGCTCACATGTCCCATCCTAAAATAGAGTCGAACAGGAACCCCTCGTTGGGCAATGTCTTTGTTCGAAAGTAGATATGTACATCGGTAAAACAGGCATGCTTCAACAGGGAAAACAATTTCCCTCCTGCATTTTGAAAAGACAAAATAAAAACATTCTCCATATCAGCAACAACCACTTTGTACCCATGCTTAGAAATACACAGGGAAAAAATAAGGAAAAGAACAATGGTATATTTAAAGTATGATGCATCATTGTGTTATACATAAATACTCACCAAAGGTTTTTTCGTCCATCATAGTAACAAATTCCAGCTGTAAATGTGCTTATTAGTCTCATTTTAGAAGGAACATCTTGGAAGATGAACTGGATATTGTCAATGCTACCCCGAAGAAGTGGAAATTTGTAATTTGTATCTGGGACTTCATGAAAAATGGTTAAAGTGACTTTATCAATTGTAATATTTACATATGGGATATTGTTTGTCTGCACAGAACTCTCCCCTTTATCTGCAGTAGTTGAGACTTCTTCCTTATTTGTTTCACAAGTTTTATCAGAGTGGTTATCAGGAACACCATGGCTCAAAATTCAAGGTTTAGGGTTTAGGGTTTAGGGTTCAAAATTCCCTGTGTTAGAGAAAAATTATTGAACACTTCACCTTGAATGGATTTTCGGGTCTCTTGACAAACTCTGGAAGCCCATCAACGAAGGCTACAGCACAATTACTCTTCTTGTTCACAAGGTAAAATGCTTTTCTATTTGACTGGTAGTGGGATTCCAAATCATTAACTGCTTCATAACTTCCAGTCCTGTAAGGAAAATTTCTCCAAAGAGTCCATGCCCGGTCATCTGTGCTGGAGACGTCAACAAAACCTGATCCAGGGTGGAAGTTTAAGCGTAAAGGCTGCCCAACATCATTCTTTGCATACAATGAGATCAAAGAAAACCATGAAACAGGTGATCTTTCCTTCTCTTTCTGCTGATGCTTCAGACGGAGCAAGATCTGAAAAAAAAACCGAGAGAGAGACGGTCCTTGGAGAGGGTGAGAGGGGATGGGATTTAAACAATAGTTGGGGAACAGAAATCTGGGAATCAAGGGTTCACAATGTTCGTGATTTTGAACGTTGGTAAATTTTGGGGTGGAGATTTAGTTTAGCATCCCAACAGGTAGTTTTAGTTTTTGAATCAGCAGTGAGTGGAGAGGATATTCGTTCTTTATGGCTTTTTCTCAAATCCAGCGTGGAATTTGGAACTCGAGCAGCGAACTATGAACCCAACCCGACCTGACTCATAAAAATCCAGGTCCAAGCCAAAGAAAAAATTAATTGGACCCAACCTACCCTAACCCAAAATAGATCCAAACCAGTTGGATCAAGGAGTCCAAGACCCTAACACAACTAGACCCAAATTATAGGTCATCATTTGAGTTCCTTATTTTTAACCATTGATTTTTAGCCATTGCACCCCAGCCCAAGTTCAAAAATTCTAGTCCATTGCCTCTATTTCTCATGGTGCAATGCCCCCACATGAAAGGAAGGTCCTTCATCTTTCATTTTCTATTAAAATAATTTTTCATCACATTTTTCAATTTTTTATTTTTTAAGAAATTAGGGTCAGGATGGGTTGAGTAAAATAAAATTCAAATTAGGTCAAGCATCAAAAGATTCCATCGGGTCGGGCCAAGATGGGTCAAGGAAAAATTTTGTTATTACTTATAGCCAATGCAACCCAACTCTGACTTATTGCCACACCTACAAAGGGCCCTCATGTCTACCAACATCCACCGCCATCCTTTTATGTACTAAAAGAAGCATAAATATTCATTGGTGCAAATGCCATAAAAGGTTCATTTATGGATTTCATTCATATTTAGGGACTCCAGGTCTATTTTGTATTAATCTATAAAGGTTAGAACAAAATGTCGTCTGAACAATATCTTCTTTTGCAAAAATTCTTACACCAGATTTACAAAAATATTTTAATGTAAATAAAGATATTATTTATTCTAAATAAAATTTAAAATCAAATTTCATGGTTAGGGTTAAGAATGATTAAAAATAATCAAATAGAACTTAAGAACATGACTTGATTGATCTTATTGACATTATTCTTGGTGGACCTGATATTAAAGCAAAGAGCTTTTTGTTCTAGGTATTTTAGAAGGCACAACATGTTTTTAAAGCCCAAAAAAGTTTTGAAATTAAATATATAAAGGAGCTTAAAAATGGTTAATTAATCAAATCGATATGATTTTTGGTGGGTCCTTGTTCAAGTAAAGCCCTTTTGATTAGTGTGATTTTTGTAGGGCTCACATGTTTTTGAAGGCCACAAAGTTTTGGGAATAAAAAAAATTTTAAATGATTAAAATTTGGGGCTTAAAAAACGGTTTAATTGATCTAATTGAGATCATTTTTGGTTGGACCCAATTTCAAGCATAGAACGTTTTGACCAAGGTGATATTTTGTGGCATTGGATGTTTTTAAAGGACACAAAAATTTGAAGTATTAAAGAAAAATTTAAAGTGGTCGAATTCCAAGGATTAAAAAAAAAAAAAACTTGATCAACCACTTCAAGGTGATTTTTTAGTAGGCTTCATATTCAAACATAGGTCAAGGTGCGCTCCAAATAGGGATAGACAATCAAAAGGACTAAATAGACTATCAAAGGATAATTTATCACCTACTCCAATAATGAGAGAGAGAGAGAGAGAGAGAGAGAGAGGATCCTAACATGCTCGATGTTTTTACATGCATATTGGCTTCCAAGGAGGGGTGTCGAAGGGAATCTAGCAAATCCGCCACATGTTTTCTTTTGTTTTTTTTTAAAGGTCAAACGTGCCATTTAGAAGGAAAAAATGTTTAACCATGCAATTTATTGCAAGATACTGTATTACCAAAAATACACTAAAGGATCAAAATATACATTCTCAGCCCAATAAAGGTAGTAACTAAAAGCATGAAAACTGGTTGACAACAGGTTCAGCTTCTAAAATATCCATCAAACTCGATGGACTAGACAAACAAAAAAGATGCTAAATGGGAAAAAGGTCCTAAGATCCACTATTAGTATTTCTAGGTTTTTTTTCGTATCCTTTTTAACTAGAAAAGAGAGAGAGAGAGAGAGAGAGAGAGAGAGAGAGGTATTTTTCAGTTTCTAACAAGATATTAGGCTTTAGATAATTACATATTGATCAAAAGGACGATCTATAGATCCCTTCACATACCAGTACATGATATATATGCCATGGAAGCTTCAACTTGTGATGGTATGCAAAGAAGAATGTTTGTCACTAATTTTTATCCAACAAACAGATTCATCACTAAACCATGAGTTGGGCTGAATATTTGAACAAGGGGAGCCATCTAGAGATGTTACAGCTAAGGCTTTTTCTTCAACAAATTGCTTTGAGGAAACTTAGTACATGATAGAGACCAATGTTTAGAAATGTATTGGGACTTACATCTTCTGCAATTGTTATTATCTCGGGATGAAGCTCATGTAGCATTTCATCGGCCAAAGTAAGATATATCAAAGCATCCTTATCAACATATTGATTACAATACCTAGAATAAAAAGTTAATCATTTCAACATAATATTCTAACACATATAACAAATAACCATTTAAAAAAACCATATCTAAAAATTTAGAATCACTGTAAATACTTTAATGGAAAGTAATAGGTCTCCCTAAACATCTTGAATGAAATTAATGCTATATTCCAAGAATAGCTTGCAAGGAAACTTCACAATATCAATTCTGTTTTAGAGAAAATAAAGTAACGGAATAAGATTTATTCTTCACCGTGTTTTTCAAATTAGTTGTAGTCTAATTATTAAAACATAAAGCATTTCAAAATAAAAACCAATCTTCAGTAAAGAAAAAAAGTTCCCATAACTCAACAACTTACATCCCATGAGACTCGAGTACAATCACATGATGCCCATGGTTAAAAAGACATAATGTGGCAAAGCTTCTAACAAACAGTATAAGCATAGATCAAATGTCTATTAATATGATAGATATCAGCTAATACAAACCAGGGATTTGGTCAACATCAAAATAGATGAATTGGAAGTATATGTCATAAAATTTTGCATTTAATCAACAACCTATTAGCCATATTATCAACATATGTCTCAAAAGAAATAAGCGTTCGGCCCTCCTCAGGATATAGGACACACACGGACACACGGACACACACACACACACACACACACTTACTTCATCAATCCCATGGCACTTTTAACTACAAGGCTATTCAAATGCAGACTGGTTGGCCCTCTTAATGATTGTCACTTCACCTCTGGATATTGTATGGTCCTTGGAGGAAATTTAGTCTCGTGGTGGAGTAAAAAGCACAACGTTATTGCCCTATCCAATGCAAAAACAAAATACCAAAGCATGGCTAATACTACTTGAGAGCTTTTATGGACAACTCCTAGCAGAATTACGGTTTTCTTCATCAAACCCAATTCATGTTCAGTTATAATGCTGCAATTCATATTGCTACCAATCTAGTTTTTCATGAAAGCACCAAGCACTGAGCACATA
Organism: Chimonanthus salicifolius; assembly: GCA_013350335.1. Taxonomy (NCBI): domain Eukaryota; kingdom Viridiplantae; phylum Streptophyta; class Magnoliopsida; order Laurales; family Calycanthaceae; genus Chimonanthus; species Chimonanthus salicifolius. The sequence goes on along the minus strand of CM023534.1, from coordinate 43,291,593 downwards.
GAAGTTGATTGTCCCTTAATTTGTGACCATGTATCTTCCACAAACATCTCCACTTTGTACATAAAGTCTAAGGATCAACTTGTCAACTTAGAAGCAAGTAACAATCTTCTTTTTAATAGTGTCGTCCACAAACTGGAGATGTGAAAAAAAAATCTCTTTTTTTTTTAAGATGGTAACGTGACTTGAACCAACATCCTTTTGGTTGAAACAATGAGCACTTACCAACTGTAGTATATACTCTTGTTACTGGAGATGTGAAATTTCTCAGGCCTTTATTTCATATAATTAAGTCCTTCATTCTGCCAACCTCCCTAGCACTCAACATCCAACCCTTCAACCACCATTGTAACAATTAAAGGTGACAAAGGATCTCCTTTCTTGATCCATCTTGTTGCACTCATCAAAAGGGTAGTCACACTACTCACCATAGTTGACTATGACATACCTTCAAACACTCCCTCATCCACTTTACTCATCAACACAAAAAACCCACTTTGCCAAACAAGTACTCAACAAAATCCACTACACGATCATACACTTTCTCTATATCAATTTTCAATGCGACACCCTTTCCTCTCCTTCCTCACATGGATGATTTCACTAGCGATTAGCACTCCATCTGAAATTTGTTTCTCAACAGAAGTTCCATGTGTCTCTCCTATTAGCTCCTTCAACACTAACCTTAACCTTCCCATCAGTACTTCGACAAACAATTTGTAAATGCACCCTACTAAACTTATCAACCTATATAACAAGAGTTCTAGAGGTCCCTCTCTTTTGGAATGAAAGAAACAAAAGTTTCAATTCCCTACTAAAAACACTTTCATGAAATCACACCCAATGATCTCCCAACACGACTTTAAAAATAGCAGAGTGAATCCATCTAGTCCCAATGCCTTGTCTTCATCCACCTCCTCCAATACCCATTGCACCTCTTTCTCAAAATCTCTCAGTAGCCACTCCACAATGTTTGACTGAAACTTGTAAAATTAAACCAATATATTGGGAAAGTGAAAAAAGGGGAAGTAGAATTGGTCACTTGTTTGCTTTGGAGTTGGACGAAACCAACAATTATTGTAGCTTACTTACACTAGTTCTAATTTTTTTTTTATTTCAACACAATTGACCTAGTCCCAACTTTCAAGCTTTCCTATCTTCATTTCAAGTTAAAAGAAATGAGAAAAGTTTAGAAATCATGGAACTAATGTCCTACAACACAAGCTTTTCAAAAATTTATTATTATTTTGGATAAACAACTGAGGCTTGGCTAGTGAGACCAAAGATGATTGGATTCATCTTTTCTTTGTTTGTACCATTAGACACCCAAAGGGCCAAACATATCATTTTTGGGAAACCCAACCCATTCAAGTCTAAATAGAACGAGCACACCTATGACTAAGGGGGGTGGAATGTTAACCACAAGGTGAGATGACCTTAGAATACAAGGGTAAGCGACTGGTCAAGTCATGAAACTTAGTCTTTCGGTGACCATGGCTACAGGTGGACTAGGCTTATGTGTTTGAAATGACTATGACCAAAGTCATGGCTACCCCCCCCCCCCCCCCCCCCCCCCCTCTCTCTCCCTCAGCCGCATTCAAACCAAAAGAAGTGACTCACATCATCCCTATTACTAACAAAATTAAAAATTAAAGAATTAGAGTAACTTGTCTCAAAAGGATCAAAATTTTCAATAGACCAAGAAAGAAGATTGGAACATGCTGAGAAACAATTGAAGAAAAATAAAAAGACAAATTGCCTAAACTTGATTTTTTTTTAAATAGAAACTTAATCCAACATGATACTTACTCCTCCATGTCACCGGTGAAAGAAGCAAACCATTGTGTGTATACATCATAGATGAGAGCGAATGAAATTGGAAACCATCAATTTGATATTCCACAACCCACCTGTTCAAAATTTATCTAATGAGCAAGACCAAATCCAAATTTCTTATGCAATTTCATCATGTCACTTTCCAAAAACAAATATTTGTGTAAATATATTAGGGTAGCACTTAAGTCAACCTAGGTTGACATCAAGAATGATAGACCTCTAGTGTAAAATCCACATGGAAGCATTCCAACCATGGGAGATTTCTCAGCCATAAGAAAGTTTGACAATTGGTATAGAAATTTTCACAAAGTAATTTTTGCACCTCAATGCCTAAGAATGAACAGGATTCCAATGTTTCCCCTGCTTAACCCCTCATTAGAAGATTAGTGAGGAACCATGTAAGAGGAGAGACACATACACACAAATGCGCAGCACTAAGAAAACCAAATTAAATAACCACTGGTGTCACAAAATATGACAAAAGTAACAGAACCAGTCCTCTCAATTGAAGCAGTAACTCACATTATCTAGACAATCAAACGTATAACAAGAAATAAATACCAATCTAGTGAAGCCATAGACAAATGTTTAAACTCAAGCAAGAATGCATTCCACTTATTGCTTCTAAATTCCAAAAGGAACATACTAACGATTCTAGGTGGCTGTTCAACTGCAGTATGATTGTTTAAAGTGAAAAGTATTCCAATGTCCTCAATGATTTAAAGTTCCAATAGATGAACATTTTGTCTTTCTAATGAGATGGTCAATAGTACATGTTCACAAGGATGCAAATGTCTCCTAGCTGGCAAGGCTGTGAAGTAAGGTGTATGTCACATCTCTTTGGAAGATTAATAATCCATGCCATCTCTTTATCTCCAAGTGGCCTACTTGGCTCAATGTCAAGTCTAATTTATGAGTTTTGTTCCTTTTTTGAGGTGAAAAGAATCAACTGCATCTTTCTGAGCATGATAAAAGAACCATGCTAAAGGAGGTTCTTTAAGTTTATTATGACATTTAGCCAAATTCAGGGGGTAGTGAGTGAAAGTAGCAGAATACATTCATTTCAGGCATTGCACTGCATTTCCAAGTTGTCAATAACAGAAACACAGCAATAATGCTAACAAATATAGAAATGGTGTGTATTCCTAATAAACTGCAGGTTCCAATTTCAGTTTCTCATTCAACCTTCAAAAATCTATACACCTCTGATCTCATGGTTCGTACATTATATAACCCAAGAATCACAAAACACAAAACCACACTCACCTCAGCTGCAGTTCTCTGAGCTTCCATGGAAGCCTCTGCTTTTGCATTGGCAAACCTCCACCGTAGATAACGGTTGTAAAGCAGGCGGGGCATATGAATATTCCTCTTGCTGAATTGATGCCTTCTTAGTTTTCCGTGCTGCATCCATCCCCAACTTGGCGTTGGATGGGCAGACAATTTGCAGTCACCTTTGCAGAACTCACATGTGATTTGGAGAAAACAGACGATCTGCTGACAGATTTGGTGGGACTGAAGGACTGCTGGCAACTTGCAAAGCTGAATTCAGAGAACGATAACAGGGGGATGCAGACACTCTGCAAAAATCCACACTGGCATTCACATCCCCAGTACACCCCTCTGCTAATAATCTGGCAGACATGGTAGGCAACAGATCTGCCTCCAGCATGGAGGTGCGGAAATCTGAAATGGGACGAACCTTGCAGCTCTGGACAGGGATGGGAGGTACTGTCACATATGCCTCCAAGGCTGCTAACAGTACATGCTTCAGAAGAGGAGTCGCTGGAACTCCAATCATCCATGGATGTATTAACAGCAGATCCAGTGTCACTGACATCAGATGAGATAGTGGTGCTGTTGGCCGTGGTATCGTCCGCTCCAGCTCTTTTAAGGGCTAAACCACTGGATTGGAGTAGCTTGGTAGCAGCAGTAGTTGTTACAGAGGCGACCCTGTCACTGGTCATCATGGATCTAGAGAGGTTTTGGCTCGTGGACATCATTGATCTGGGGGTGGTACCAAAGACAAAAGCAGGGGTAGGTGTGTCCGACCTGGTGCGAGCAAGAGTGGAGGAGGTTTTGACAGGAAGCTTCCCATTTCCAATGCAGCTGGTTCTGACAGAGCAATCAAGCTGTGGGTCTCCATTCTCCTTGGAATATTTGGTGGGGCGACGCCTCTGCATGGAGGCCTTGCTAGAGGGGTCTGGAGGCAAAGGCGTCTGGACGCCTCGCATCACATTGTCAGCGAAGGCAAAGGGCTCTCGTTGATGTTGATTGTGGGCATCGGAGGAATTGGAAGAAGGGGATGGATGGCGCCTCTGCACGGACAGGGACCGTTGATGATGAAGACGATGGAGATCTGATGGTGCAGCGTTCTTGGAAATGGGATTGGGAAGGGGGCACTTGGAATTCGAAGCAGTGGGAATATGAAGATCTCCCGATGAAGAAGAAGAGACAACCGGCGACATGAAACGAGAGCTTACTTCTCGTACGTGAGGGCGACGAGTGGTGGTGGAAGATGAGGGTTTCCTGTCCCCCTCTTTACTGCTAGGGTTTGGCGTTGGCGCTCCCAAACTATTGCTGGTGATGGTGGAGATCTCCATCATCATTGAATTGGAAGGAATTAGAATTGGGGAGAGTTAACGGGAAAAGAGAGAGAGATGGCTTCTCTTTTTCCTATTCCCTGCTTGATGACGAGAGAGAGAAAGAAGATGGTGGTGGAAGATGAGGGTTTCCTGTCCCCCTCTTTACTGCTAGGGTTTGGCGTTGGCGCTCCCAAACTATTGCTGGTGATGGTGGAGATCTCCATCATCATTGAATTGGAAGGAATTAGAATTGGGGAGAGTTAACGGGAAAAGAGAGAGAGATGGCTTCTCTTTTTCCTATTCCCTGCTTGATGACGAGAGAGAGAGAAAGAACGGGACAGAGATAGAGAGAGAAAATACCCGTTGGTGAGAAGACATAAAAGATTTGAAAGGGGTTCAGTTATGCTAATAAAATTCAAAATAAAAAGGGTTTGTGTAATTCAACGGTCTCAAACGGGGTGAAGGGTTTGTGTAATCCAACGGTCTCAAACGGGGTGCACAACATGTGATTTTGCATCAGGTGGATAGATAGAAATAGCATCTATAATTCATGCCTCTTATTCGTTCTTCATACTATGATAATAAAATGAATAGATCATACTTAATACAATACGTTAAATATTAATGATAAAAATGAGAAAAAAGAGACCATATTAGAAATAATTTGAAAATAGTTTTAATAGATGATAATTTAAAAATAATAATTTGATGATAAAGATATAAAGATGGGAGATCATAAATATCTCTATAGTATGTAAAGTTGTGTTGGTACAATAAAGATTGCATTTGTATGGGGTAATAGGGGGTTACCAGGGTAAAGGATAAGGGTAAAAAATTAAATTATTTTTATAAATTGACATTTTATCGATACCTTTTGAGATTTAAATCCATATATTTCTCATCTTATTGGTGAAGTTCAGTCACTTAAATATGATAATGTCATAGATTACCTATAATCTTTAAATACTTAGACCTAGAGTTTTCCATGAATTAGGCCTTATTTATAGATTTAATATATATATATATAGTCAACCTTACCATCAAATCAATCATATTGATTCATTCTTCTAATGATAATAGTATTAAAAGGAATATAAAGAAATAACCAAAGGCTTAGGGCAGATTTATGACAAATAATTATATATTGATTAAAGTACGGGCTCTAAACATGAAGAACATGGCCGACATACTCTTTTCTTTTTCTTCCTTTATAATTCGAGTATCCCCGCCCCACATTACATTGGAGACGACACTAATTCCGCATGTATAAACCTCCCAATCTGTTCAGACGGGATAAGTCTATGAAAGTAACCCCATAAAAAGTGGCCTAGAGGAATTTGAGCGTGAAAAGCATGACCCATGTGCTCTTGTATTGCAAAGATAATCTTGACTGACTTGGTAGCCATTATAACAGTGTTATCAGAACCGAACCGAACCGCGGCTGAACCAGCGGTTCCGCCGTGACCTCCGGATCTGTGGCTCGGTCCACAGAAAAAATTGGCTAGCGGTCAAAAACGCATAAAACCGGTTAGAACCGCGGTTTTATGCGGTTTTGACACCAAAACCGTGAACCGCAGTTCATGTATTTGAATTTTTTTTTTCCCCCTTAAAAAATGTGTATATTTGAAATATAAAAGTTTATTACTATTTCTATTCCATATATTTCACCGTTTTGCTATATTATTCAGAGTTTGAATGTTATTTTTAATATTTATATTAATATTATTGGTAAAACATGTCTTAATATTATATATAATATTTATATTATTTTAATACTTGACCGGCTTTGACTGTGGTCAAACCCGATTGAACTCTGACCTCCTCAAAGACGGTTCGTTACACGGTCCGGTTCTGATAACATTGCATTATAATGGCATTTTAGCATGTCTTATCTTATGGGATGATCAGCTCAATTACTAATAGGAAGTTGTTAGCATAATTAACAAATAATTTATTTTATTTGTTTAAGTTTATATTTTTAATTAAAATTTTAGAGTGAGAAATATCAAATCTCATAAAACAACAATCTCAACAAAATTTCCAATACCAAACAAGGTTTAACAATGTGACACCCCAGAACACATGGACAAGAAACAAAGGAACGTGAGTCTCACCAGTAATTAATTTTATTTCATTTTAATTGAAAAGAAACAAAAATATTTCTTTTTTGTCACATATCTGAATGATACAGCTCTTGAAATTTTCCCAATTTCTATTTTTTTACATTTTCGTTTTGTTTTAATCTATTTCGGTCGAAGTAGACAGTTTCAACCTAACAAATATATTTATTTTACTTGCTATTATTAATTTAATCGCTTCTTTTTAGTTCATTACAAAATATTAATTTAACATAATTAAAAAATCCATGATTTTAACAAAATTTGCTATTTTATTAGTATTTTCTATTTCTAGTTATTATCTTTCAATTCCTAACTATAGTTTTCTATTCTTTAATTTTATATAACCTAGTGTACCCTAAGGGCAGTGGATATTATCCGTGTTGGGTTTCCCACTATTTCCCACAGTAAATTAAAAAAAAATATTATATATAATTTTTAAAACTTTTAAATTTGTCATAACATATTTAAAAAAAAAAATAGTGAACTCACCAAAATACCAAAGAATTATATTTCAAAAGCAAACCAAAATGATCTCTAAAATAAAATTGACAACTATAATTATATAAGAATTGTGTAAATGAATAGATGATCCACGATGTGATAATGTTTATAGACTTTAATTCTATTAAATTTGCGGGTTCTCACCAACACTTAATTGCTTAATGTATTTAAATAAAGATATTCCACTCCATTACTCCAACCTTCAATCCATTTTTTTTCCATTAAATACCCTTCTCTCTTACTCTTATAAATAGCTTTCTCTTTCTGTCTTTCTTTCAAAAATTTCATCGAACTTGTTTGAAGGGAAAGTAAGCAAGCCATTGCATGTCACTTGTGAGTTGCAAAAGGTGGGTGAGAAAGCCCTCGATGGAGAAGAGAATTAAAATCCAAAATATGGGGCGATATTTGCCCCATACCCACAGCCGATATCTGAGTTTAAAAAAAAAGAGGATAAAATCCAATATCAGCTGATATCCTTATGGTACGACTGATACTTACCGTATCGGCTGAGATAACTCGGTTTCAAAAACCCGAGATATCAAATTTCATTCTAGCTTATAACCAACTTGACCGGATTAAATCTTAGGGCCAATTTTTATTTTATAAGGACAAAAAGAGTTATATAAGAGTTCAACACAATTTGTGTGTGAACCTTGAACTTCATCTTCATTAAATTCTAAAGTCTTTGTTTTTTTTAATAATATAGGTGTACAGGCCTCTTAGAGCACTCGACTAATTCTCGAGTCATATGCAAGCCTCTTCTACACACTAGATAACTCTACAAAGAGTGACTCTTTGAAATGAAGTGAGAATATAACTCAGGACTCTTGCTTCGTGAGGCAAGTTCCTGGCCATCACTCCAATCCATTTAAATTTTTCCATCTTCATTTTTGTATTATTTGGAAAGGACTCATCAAATTAGTCTAAAGCATGGAACATAATTTCGGGTTTTTGAAACCGAGTTATCTCAACTGATACGGTAAGTATCGATCGTACCACAGGGATATCGGTCGATATGACCGAAATATTGCCAGTATATATTGGCCGATATTGGATTTTATCCTTTTGTAAAATAAAAAACTCAGATATCGACCGTGGTCCCTGGCAGATATTCGATATTTTGGATTTATTTTTTTCAAAATCGGGCCTCCTTTTATTTTTTAATTTTTTTAATTCAGAAAAAATAAAAAATACTGATATTTTTTTAAAAAAAAAATAAGAGAGAGATTTGAGATATCGGCCACATCCGCTGAGATATCTCGAAATGAAGATTTTTATCCCTGGTCTGAAGCTTGCCGAATGTGTAATGAAAAATAAAAAATAAAGGGCATAGTGATTCATTTGGGAAAAAAGAAGTAAAATAGCTACCCATATTTTGTCTGACTACCACTCAAAAATTACATTAACTAAGATGTATGTATTCACTCTTACGTGTGGGATAAAATTGTTGTAACAAATTACCTAATTCACTTTCAAAGTAATATAGTGAACGGAATTAGTAAACTTCAATATGGTCAGGACATTTTTTTTTTAAATTCTTCGACACGTGTCTTTTAGCGACTCTCACAAATCATATCAATGACAATAACCATTTTATATTGCTTTAATCAACAAATTCTGTAATTTTGAAGGTCAAATAACCTACTTTGGTAAAATTTCTATTTTCATTAAATTTTTATTTTTCTTAAAATTTCTAAACAAATATTATTAGAAGTTCTTGTGAAAAATAAGATTGTTTGGTGAGTTTTATTATTTTTGGTAAGTCTGTTGTAATTAAGATTTTGAATGAATTTAATAAGTCTTTGCATATAAATGTAATGCATGAATAAGTTAAAAAATAATTTAATTTTGAGAATTCTTTGTTATTCTTATAAATTTTGACATGCATTGAGTTACGTTTAATAAAATCCGACTTGACCTGACCCGACCCGAGTTTCAGTCCTACAATGGATTAATGGATTGAGTTACATTAGATGAAGCCCGTATCTCCAACTCATTTATTTCGAGCCTTAAAGTTAAACCTCACTCATTTGCTATGTAATTTAGGTTAAATCGACTAAATTATTAAACGGGTTGATGTACTAAACTCAAACTTTATCATTTTAGTTTGTGTTAAAAATGAGTTGTCATGTGGCTTGTAAATTGCTCATTTCATTTTATTTTAGTTGGATTGACAAATAAACTTCTCTCATCAGTTTTGATTTTTACACCAGGGTTTTTGATAATGCTGCTCATTATCTTGTGATATATAGAATGAAAATTGTGAGATATTTCAATATATTGTGAAACCGTATCTAAAATTAAGATGAACACATGTGCTCAAATCAAAACCCCATATTAAAAAAATTGAATATACCTGCAACGCCATCCACTCAATTTTTTTTTCCGTTAGCTATCCTTTTGCCCTAAGCAACATGATGGTAGACAAATAAACAAGTGGAATTCATTATTCATTTCTCAACTTTTATGTATGCTGAGCCAAAGGTGCCATAATAATTAGTTGATTCTAGAAGGACGAAACTTTATATATCATTAGAAGACAATCAACCGCTAATCAGCTAAATAAATAATACTTTTTTTGTCTCAAATTAATTGTTTTATTTATATTGGAGTAGTATAAAGTGTGTTGAAAATGGATGAGATCACATGGAGTGCTAGCTTTATATAGAGAGTTCCTTAAAAAACACAAATATTTCAAATGAGACAACTAAAATGGAACGGAGAGAGTATAAAAATTAATTTTTTTATAATGAGGAAGCTCAAGTACGAGGGTATTGAGTAAACTTCCAATTCGTGAAATACTAAGGCTAAAAATAAATAATGGTTAGAAATAGTTTTATTACTTTAATAATTATTTTATTGATCGTGAATTGGATTTTAAATCAGCATGTCAGATTTTAAACCTGTGAAGCCTGTTAGGCATTTTACCCACTTAGCTACATGTACATATATTTATAAATAAATATACATATAACCTGTATATATTAACATTATTATTAATTGAATCCCTAATAATTTATTAGAATATAATAATAAATTTCCCTCTCTAAGCCTAAGTTCATTGGGCCTTTTATATATATATATATATAATGGAGGTTGAACTTCAAAAGGTGGCTTATGGTAAGGCTCACTTTTCTATATAATTGTCTTAAAAATGTTTTAAAATTTTGAGTTTAGAAAAGGGGCTCCAAGGGACAGGCTCGAGCTCCCTATTTTACCAAATGGGTGGGTTTGGGCTTTAGTCTTGAAAAGCCCAACAGGTAATAGGTGGGCTCAGGATTTTGCGACTGCAGGTCGCGTTCAGGCTTTTACATTCTTAAATGGGCTTGGCTGAGAATAGAGGAGAGCCCAGTTTTGAACAGAACTAATAAAACTATAGCATTATAAAAAGAACACAAATGGAAAAAAGAAAAAGAAATCAAGAAATAAATGAACTGATAAGATCCATAGCAAAGGTATAATTTGCAAGACTAAATCCAAATTTTAACCAACAACCTTGACCATCCTTACAAGAACTTCAACCAGGAATTCAAAATTATGAATTCTTAGTGCCACAGCCCACGGCAGAAACTATTCCATGGGATTGGGACTCGCTTCTCCTTGCCGCAAATCCCATCTTTGAATGTATCAACCAGTTGGCCCACCAAGCTTGCTGGGTCATCAATAAGGGTGTCGATAAATGCACTCACCACTCTCCTCTCTTGCATTGTTGCTTTCAAGCTAAACCAAGTGAGAAACTTCACCCGAAATTCCTTCTCCATGTGTCCTTCGCATTCCAACCATCTAATCACCTTAACAGAGTATTCATACTCCCGCTCCATCATTTGCTTTTCGTTGCCGAAATCCAGTCTCTCATTTGGTGCAACAGGTTTGCATGGCATGGTTGGTGGAACATGACTGCAGTGGACATATCGGTTTGAGTTCGTCGAACCTCTTTGTGAATCTGTTTCGATTATAAAAGCTTGGTCACCAGCTTCATGTTCTTCGTCTAGAGTTGAAACGGAGTCTTTACGTATGCAGACTCTATCAGAGCCGTGATTTTGAACATTACTGTAAGTTCCACTTGGCGTTTGTGTTATCCATCTAGATTCCGTCTCCTCGAGTTGTCTTTTGCTGGTAAATGGAGAAACCTTCAAAAAATATTCCGTTGAAGGATCGAGACCCAAAATCACAAACCTTGTCTCTGGTCTCAGTAAAACACGAGTGGGAACTTCCATATAGTCATCATTGGATTTTCGATGCCACAATCTGCAGCCTATAATATCTTCTAACAGCATTTCTTCATATTCCAGGACAATGGCAATGGAGATTGGTGAGATGTCTTCAAAATGAATTTGACAAGCTGGTGAAGCAGTGGTGGATATAGCTGAACAGAGACGAAAAATACATAAATAAATAAGATCAAGATATCAAGAAGACCAGTACATAGACATGCACGTTAATAATCAGGTGTAATTGGAGGCTCCTCAAATCAAAAGTAGCTTGATTATTTTGGCAAAGCAGAGCATCTGTTCCATAAATAGATTCAGGCTAGGTTGCATGAGTACTAGTGTGAATGTTGGAGTCCGACAACAGTGCAAGGTGTTTAACTTGGCAAAAGATAAAAGAAAAGGGACTCAGAGACTAACCAACATATTTAAAATTAAATATGTTTTAAATTAAAATGAGGTGCAAAAATAACACTAATATAAAATAATATAACAATCAAGTAACAAACATATCAATATTTTAATTAGGTTTCAAAAGGAGAAAGATGTGATAATATTTTAATCATCTTGGAAAATAAGGTTGGAAAGTACTAGAAGAATCCATGAAAAACCAGTGCAAGTGTATGACATAGGTGCGTCACACATCTTGAAGAGTTTGTGCAACACAGTATTTGAAGTGGAGTTATGAGCAACAGTTATCTGCCTTAAATTTTCATCTGCAGTTACTTCTCACATTGCTTTGTAAAATTGGAAAAATAATAACCCCGAATACAAAATTGAATAGATAACCATGTCTTCTGCTGGAATATTCAAATATCACTCTTATTTTCAATAATACACATATGTCGCAATGCAATACTATTGTTCCTTCCCAAAATGATATATGTTCTATTACAAATATTTAGGATTTGTCTTCTCTGTAAAGGACATGAATACCTTGCTTACATATTGTCCCTAAAAAGAGAGATTCTGTACAGTATTATGAAATGTTCTTGTGTGACAAATGCATATTTATTAGACTTGTTACTAATATGAAAGAATTCCATATGCATAAAAGATCATTTTGGCAGATAAAAATCTTATTATGGTTGTTCCATAATGGAATTGGGGAACTAGAATCTAATCCACACTCATAAAACATCTTGAAGAAAGTTGAGTTCAAAAAGGGGGTTATGGGTTCCCACCAGTCCTCCCTTTGTCCTGGAATTTCATCCAAACATTCAAAATCTGTCATAGGAAGAACCAAACAGTTTTCAGTTTCTATCAAATCCTCTCTACTCTCAAACCCACTAAATTTCCACTCCTTATATTTCTATCTGTGCTCTACTAATGTCCATACTCAAACCCACTAAATTTCCACTCCTTATATTTCTATCTGTGCTCTACTAATGTCCATATTTGAATCAAAAGCCTTTCTCCATATCTACTATCTTGTTGATTTATTGACTGATTAATTAGAACGACATCATTTTCAAATATAAGCTAACAAAGTGCATCTTGGCCATCCACCAAAAAATCAAAGGAATTAATTAAGTGAAATCTCTAGGCTTTGGATTATGGTTTATAGAGAACATTTTGCAAAGCTTCTTTACAACAAAACATTGGTGGAAATTACTTCAATATTTTTTATAATGGGTTTAACACTACTGAACTATGAGTTGGGCAAACTGAGAAACAAACTTAATGAACCTATCCTAATGGACATGGGTTTAAGGTGGAGAATCCCAAACAACAAATTATGATCATAAATTTCAACTGCATACCAGGTAAAATTATTTAAAAACATTCTACAACCTTAGGTGCAGATTGCACTCTTTCCAATTCTTATATAATGATACTGGTAGTTTTACACAGAGATAGGAACTGGCCCGTTTCCAAATGGTTCCACGTGACAAGATCAAAGCCTGCAATTCTGATGGATCCAAGTTGTCCAAAAGTATTGTAGTCAAGGGTGCACCTTAGTTGCACCACTTAGGCTCCAGACTCATTTTGTGCCTCACCTGGCTGAAGGCAGGCTTAGTTAAGCCTAGTTCTCTGAAAACTCTTTCTTTATTTGGAAACTCTAATTATTAGATAATATAATCATGCATATATATATAACACTACATACTCATATAATATGCTTGGATGCTCAACTGCTAATATATTTTGGTGCTTTGGATTAGTATTGTATTTTGTTAACATTGCTTTGGATTAGTGAGCTAGCAAAATTAGGCATGTGTGTAAACATGAACCTTGAGCCTTAGGCTCTAGGATCCCTTTTGTATGGTTCCCACATGCCTGAATAATTCATAATACCCTGTCAATTAAATCATAAAGATAGAATCAACTTACATAATGCTTTTGTATCTGAATCAGGTAATGGCTCTGATACAATAGAAAGCATCTTGTCAGCTGCTTCTACAGCAGCAGAACACAACTTCTGAACCTCAGCAGCACAACTTAGCCTGTTGACAATGCCTCGTGCCATCTTTGCAGATACGCGTTCCAGTGGTCCAACTTCTTTCTTGAGCTTCTTTACTGCAATGTTTACAATCTTTTGCAGTTCTTTGTATCGCTCAGTTCCCTTGAGAATCTTATGGCTTAGAGAAATCCGATCACACAATACATCGACCCTCCTAGCATCCTTGGCAATCAACAGCTGTTTTCGCCAGCTTCTGCAGGACAGAAGAATGATGGTGACCAATGAATAAGAACTAGTTTGGCAACATGTGTTACACACTTACCCATATACAGACAGGGATGAAAGGGATATTACTCCCCATTTCTTGAAATCCAGTACGGATACCAGTACTCCGATCCAATGTAAAGTGGTCCTTCTCCTTGTGCTTTATCTATCTTGGAAGGGTATTGCTCCTCCAAGGGTTGAAGCATTTTGCTGGGCAGCAATTTCAGACAAAGTACTCACAGTCCCACTCTTGTGAGAGAGAATCATTCCGAAGGATGCTGATAAGATGAGTCTATGCTGATTGGAAGGAGAACCTGCTTATCCTCTCTTCCCATCATGTAGGCATTAAACAATCATTTGGGGGTGGTCCTTAGGGCTGAATGAGTAACTTGGGTAATTGACCATTCTTTGGAGGAAGGGCAACATAATGTGGAGAACGATTCCGATGCTTTATTGTCATTATTATGGAAGGAAAGAAATGGATGAATTTTTGAAGATAAGGACAAATCAGCACATGAATGAGTTTTTTGTATTGGCAAAGTGGAGAGGTGTCAATTGGGTTAATGAGCAAGAAAGAAGTTCCAAGGTTTTTCATTTTCAGACCTAGAGAGGGAGTTGGGAACATTGTCAAGGAAAAGGAAAAAAAGGGCAGGGGGGAGTAGGAAATCATAGGCATGGAAGAAACCCCAAATGGGAGGATGGTCTAAAGTTCAATATAGATGGAATTGCTAGAGGACAATTGGGACCCAGAGGAATTGGATGGGCCTGACATGATGACCACTGAGAGAATTGATTTTTTAATTCTCAGGCCCAGCAGGGGTGAAGGATCGAATAAGGTGGAGTCACAAGCAAAAAGGTGGTGATTAAGACATTTAAGGACAACTTTCAAGGCTAATTGGAGACTTTTCTAATGCAATGAAGTGGGCTTCAAACAAAGGAAGAATCCAATGGAAATCAGAGTTATGGCAAGCATGAAGGATATTTCATCGTAACATGTTAGGAACAAACAGTATTGCTAAATTTCTAGCTTAGAGTGGGTGGATTTGCAAGGATTAACTATGAGTTCACTGGTGGATCAAGTGAATTTTTGTTTTAGTAGTAATGTAGAGTTGTACGTTTCTATGAGCCAACACATAAAGGAAGGAGTCTTCTTCATCGGGGCAGTATAACACTCTTATACTGCTTTTATAACACTAGTACAAAAAAGTACCAATATTCCAGCTAACATGCTATTCTTGTTAGCTTTGTGGGTTCTAGTTGAAATATTGAAACATTGAACTAGTTCTATCCAACGTTAAAAGTCTTTTAGTCTTTTTACCATTGCTACATACGATGAAACTACTATTGTTATTTTTTAAAAAAGATTCATGTCCATTTACAATGTGATGAGGAAATAAGAAAGTTGTAGGAATTTGACAATGATTTGATTGTAGGTCACTGTTGAAACTTATAGAAATCTAAATATAACTGCAACTATGACTTAAATTAATTGTTGATAATTGTTTGGATGCAGAATAGTGGAACAATGTCATTTTACATCTAATTTGATTTCAATGTCCAACATACACTTCACTTTTTAATGTTTATTGAATTTATTGAAAGGATGGAGGAGGTAGAAAACAAGGTATGTAGCAGCTTCAGGCGGATTAAAACACTCAAGCATCAGTCCGGACATCCTTCTAATACTACAATAGGAACTGCATCTCAAAACACCAGACCTAACCATGAAAATATTCAATCACTGAGTCATAGGGGATATCCCAATCATTGAATCTGACAAAATCAGAAAAAATATTCAACTCGATGTGATTTTGGTTAAATTAATAAAATACTAAAGCTATGAAAAAAGGTATAACTACGTAAGTTGTATGCTCAAAACATATGCAAAATTTGCAACTTCATTGAAAAAAGGAAAGATGAGTAGAACTCGGTTTGCAAGTCAACATTGTAAATCAAGGTTTTCTAGTTGATAGTTTTACTTGTCTGGACCTGTTAAAAACTCAACAATCTAAATCGCAAGTACTGAAAAAGAAAAGGCTTTCTAATTTAAAAACTTACCTCGCCTGCATCAATCGAAAGTTCACCATTTTTTCAAGTCAAACACTGGACTCAGCAAGAGTAGATAAAAGCATGAATTGTTAAATACTTTGAACCCAATCAACCAACTGGACTAGGCTGAGATCTGAGACAATTGGCAAGCTTTTAGACATTAAGGACTTATAATATACACACATACCAGCCCAACTGGGTTTTGATTTAGATTCCAGGTTTTCTGAACTTTGGGTCGTTTTGGAAAAAAAAAAAATTAATAAAAAGGGGACTAGATCACATATCTGAAAACTTTGACCTCAGAGAATCACATAATAAAGCAACCAAAATGACCCAACACCAAGAAACAAATGCATTCTGGGCAACTATCAAATCTGCAAACTTACAAATAACCAGCACGTTCTCATAGGAACTTTATATTGATGTCTCACGTTAATGGTTTATGGAATAATAAGCAAAAAACTGAAAAGCTCAACCTACAGTTGAATGGAAACCAAATCATAATTGGTTTTGGTACACAGCCATAAAGGATGCTATCTAGACTGTTGAACATCAAGTCCAGAAATCCAAAACCATTTTTTATGGCCCTCTGAAGTTTTCCTCCCAAATTGATTCACCAATATGAATTGAATTTTTTTTGTTGGTAATGCTCGTATCATGTCAAATGGTTTTAGATTTCTGTTACTTGAACAGCATGGGACAAAATAACCATGTGTTCTACTTCAATATTTACATGTGATTTAGACCACACCCAAATGCACCAGTTGACTGAAAATATCAATATACACCATGGGAAAAAATATTAAGGAGATTAGTTGGTTACCCCATCATTCCATTCTCTTTACCACATGAAGAACAATAGAAACTTCCATCCAACATTGTGTGGCACCTACTCTTTGCATTGCCAGCCTTTTCTGGCTGCAGAACACATTTCAGGTGGCATGTCAAACCACAAGAGTCATCTCTCTCAGGACCATCAGAACCACAAACCAACCATAAACTAGGATCCTTGTTGTCGTCATAACGATAACATATACAGCAAGAACACCTCTTACAAAACACATCTCCTTGGCTCAAAGTGGCTCTACAAGCAAGATTTTGACAAAGCAAGATATCTTTTTGCTCCCCTTCTTCCTTCTTCAACGAAAAATGCCCCAAGTCAGTGATTGAGCACACTGTATCCTCATTCTTCTTTTGCTTTTTAAACACATTTTGGGATTTTGTAAATGAGGTAGGTGATAAAGAAGGGGCATGATCGGCATTCTTTGCTGATTTCTTCTCTGCTATTAACCTGAGTAAATGCTCTATCAAGTTGAGTTTTTTAATCCCAGTGTATTTCCTCTCCTTGCCCATTTCTGCACAGATGACCTCGAGCAATTCTCGACGACTCCAAGATTGAAGAATTTCAGGGGCGTCTTTTGGCCACTGTGAAATTTCATACACCAATTCTCGCTTCTCTTCCAAGTTCAGCTCACTACATTTAGCAGGATCGAGGACAAAGCCTAGAAATTAGGAAAAAAGGTACATGAGATGCAAAATGATATTCCAGTAAGATAGAAGAATATTAAGAAAAGTAACAGTAGTTGGTAAAAAGTAAGATGAATTGATAGAACTAACACCAATACTACTATTATTGCTATTTGCTAGCCTAACCAAAGTCCTGCTTATGTGATTCGAAAAGGACTCCCTCTTACATGAATAGCAAAACTATAGTAAATTATGAAGAGCTAAATATACATGCACAAAAGCCATAAGCAGTTTTGAGTATTTTGCAGTTAAGTAATCCTGTCTACTGTGGGGCAAGATATAAATTCCATGAGATAGGGTTGTGTCTTATCTACGGTAATCGCTATCAGTGTCTGCTGCTAATATTCATTTGAGGCATAAAAGAAAAATGTTTTCAAGCATCCATACCACCCTATAAGGGAAGATACAACTATCAATTATAAAATATTTTAATTTTAATTTTTTGATGACGGAGAACCCCAAGACCTCCACCTTTTCCTGAATACAAGGGTGTTGGGGTAAAACTACGGATGCACGCAACCCCCCGTAAGCCACGGGCATCGGGTGATTATAGACTTGAACCTGGGGCCTATGTTTCCTGAGCCAAAGTGATTGTCAGTTAAGTTATCCCATGTGAGGTTAAAATCTTTTGATTTTCTCTTTTGGCCCAAAAGGAATAGTCGTCCATCTTCTCTCTATGTTCATAAAACCGTTACTCCTAAACCCTCCCTCTCTCTCTCTCTCTCTCTCTCTCTCTCTCATTTATCATGCCTGAGGGCCCACTCATGTGTGGCTCAAGCCATTCAACTAAAAGGATCCATAAAGAATGATGGCCCACTCATGTGTGGCTCAAGCTATTCAACTAAAAGGATCCATAAAGAATGATGCTTTACCAGAGAACTTCTACAATAAAAAAATCCGAACCATGAGATCATTCTACTCTTTTTTTTTTTAAGACCAAGATGTCCAGGTCTCTTAGAGCACCTAACTAATCCTTTGGGCATGTGCAAACATCTCTATCCGCACAGACCGGATAACACTATAGGGAGTGGCTCTTTTGTGTTGAGAGTAACTTGAACCCAAGATCTTTCGTATCCCAGATGGGTTCTTGGCCGCCAAGCTAATCCCTCACGGGTTATGAGATCATTCTACTCACGATTGTTGAATTCATAATGGAAGATCAAGCCATTCACTTGCAAGCTATCAACTAGGCAGTCAAAGCCACAAAAAAGATTTTTGTATAGTGTATCATGGATGGGAAAACAACTACGGTAATGATGCAATCCACAAAGGGTCTTGGTGGTCTTCGTCACACAAATGTGGGTTTATCTATATTTGTGCGAGAAGAAAAGGTTTGGATCCGTCAACCAAATAAATAAACATGCCAACTATACAACTCTATCCACCATTTTCTTGCTATAGTATTATCAGGAACTAAATTGTTTGATCAAATGGCATGACTTTCTCCTGTCTCCCCAATAAACCATTATAAATTGGGGGTCATACACTAAATTGAAAATTCACAATCTACTGGAGACACTCAAGACAATATTAAAATATTAGTTCTCTCCACAACAAATACCCCATACATTTTAAATTGTTCTCTCCCTTCAGAATCATAAGTTAACTGCAGGCTTAAACAACACGAAGTATCGGAGAAAAAGGTCAAAAGAATGTGATATCGACAACTAACTTCAAATCACAAAACCTCACTGTCACTTAGTTAATATCCTACATATTTTCAAGCACTAATTCAAAATAACAGGTACTTTAAACTAGGTATCATCCATCAATAGGCAACCCGGTGTCTCACAAATATCCAAAAAAGATGGTACAGACAGTATTTCAGCTACAATCCGATAAATATACATAACTTCCGAAGTTACTATTACCAATGCCTGTCATAGTTTCAATAGATACAGTTAATAAAACCTTTGATTCTTCAAAATGAGGCTACTCAATCACTACCCAACACATCGTTATTAAATACATAACATAGAAATGGTATACAAATCAGAAAGAAGGACAAAAAAAAAAACCATGAACTGTCAATCACCACATGAAAACTTTCAATCTCATTATTATCAATGTACTAACTACTTTACTCAAACCAACCCATTTCATCGCCTGATAGGCTCATACATACACTGAAGAAAGTTATAAATTAGAAACATTGGTGACAGAAAAATGGAAAAAAAAATCCCCAAATAGCTATAGTAAATCCAATATTAAAAACTCGATTTTTTCGAGTTTTTTTTTTTTAACTATAATAAAATTTACCAATGTCATTATGACTGCTAGACTTCAAAGTTTCAATAGCTAGGTATAGGTACAAAAAAGTACAATTTCTCTTCACTATAAAGTCCAATCCCGTCACTACCCGAGAGTCTAAAACTTCATTCTCGGAAATCATTCTCGGAAATATAACAAAGAAAAAAGGCATTACATCTACAGCATTGTCAGTAAAACCAAAAACCCAGATGGAAACTGACCTGAAAATATGGAATCCATGCCCGGACGAAATCCCACCCCTGGATTTCTCATAACAATCCAAAAATGAGAAGTTTAGAAACACTGGGAGAGAGCGAGAGAGAGAGAGGTAGAAAGAGGTCAAAAGAAAAGGGACCCTTATGTAGAACTTCAGGGTACAGATGAGTGAGGCAAAATAAAAGGCCGGGTAGAGAAATTGATAAAACTATTCATTTACAGAAATGCAAGAGATAAAGCATGAAAAACTGAGGAGCGAAGACACAGAAAAGAGGAGAGAGAATGGGATGAGAGAAAAAGGAGATGAAGAGTTGAAAGAAAGGATTTTTAGGTGAAGTTACTACACAAGGGAAGTTAAGGGTTGTCAGCTTAGGTAGATTCGAGGACACTCAACGGCCAAATGGGCTTTTCCAGTTTCCCATAAGGGTTATACACATTCTCCCATGTGCGTCTACAACACAAAAATGACTTGTTCTTTTTTGGGACGAATTTTTTGGGACCAAGACCATTCATCTGGTGGGACCGGTCAGGCTGGGTCTTGTTAAAGTCTAACTCAACTCAGTATAAATCGACCTCAAAACCTAACTATTGTGACTCAACTCAACTCTAATCTACCACAATAACTCAACTAGCCCCGACTTGGCCCAACATATACTCCCTTTATTTTAAGCATGAACTGTATATACATGTATAATATTTTCCATCAACTTGATTTTAAAATTTGATAATAATAACTCAAGAAATATAATTTAAACATAATAAAATAGCAATATCTAAAATCTAGATATGATCGATAATCGATTATGGTTGAGTTAGGTCTAGTCTAGTTGGATGTTTAGATGTGAATTTAACGTGACCCTGAGTTTGAGTCTTTGTTTTTTCCTCAATCCAATCCAACCTATAGGTTAAACATACAGTTCAAGTCAGGGTTAGATATAGATAATTGATAAAAAAAAAAAAAATGTTTGACCCAATTTGATGAGGGCATCCGGTCCAGTGATTCACATTCAGTGGACCTTCATCATGTGGAGGGAATTGAATTGGCTTTCATATCTCATTTTGATCGTGACATCACCATTAGGCTCCGTCTAATTATCTAGGCAATTTTCATAGTCAAATCTCAATGACCTAGCAGATTTTGAAAGGCCCATATCATCCTAGAATGGACCAAGCTAAGCCTGTTAAGTCCAACTCCAGTCCTTCTAAGCCTGACCCAGCCAATTCCACTACACAAAAGCCCATGTCCATCCCTACCCCTAAATCCTCTCTCTCTAATCCTCCATGGCCGTCCACATCATCCAAACCCAAAAGGGAATGGCGAGTTTGCAAGAGAGAAAGATGAGGAGACTGTGTTGCCAAGTCTATCGGCTAGCGAGGATTTCTATATGCTATTTTTATTTTGTGTTTCTTGGAATTAATCCCAGCCATCCATTGTGCCTTGGTGGCAAGATCCAGCATGCATATTGGTTGATTTGTGTAAACAGGGATTGGTCTCAAACGAGGGCAACGTTTCCTTGCATATTTCTTTCTCATTTTACTTAGGCTATTTTTAGAGGAAATATTCTTTCTTGGTGTGGTTGACCAAGGCAGGGATAACCCTGTCTTTTCACTTCAATTTCTCTATAAATACCTATGTAATTTTCAAAAATTCTACATTCAATTAATTAATGGAGAATTCGAATTTCTAGTGTGGAGTTGATTGTTTTGACTTTTGAGAGACTTCTCAAACCAATACCCTGACGTATTGTCCAAACAAGTATGTTGTCCAAACAAGTATCATGTAACTTGTATTTAATTGGTTTTTAGATTAAGAAATTCAATTCAATTTTCAATTATCTCCTTTTAACTGCGTTTCCATTTCAATCACTAATTAAAAGAGACTTTAATCTAAATTTCAATGAAATCACATTAGAATTCCTAGGAAATTTGTCATTATAAGTTTGGTTTATTCAAATTATAGCAATGCAGAATCCTTTTCTAAACTTCGTAATTAGCTGTGCGGGCTCTATAGACGGAAATGTTTTTGGATCTATTATCATGTCACGCATGAAAATTGTTGAAGTTCGCCCCAAGCCTGCATCACAAATTTATATAAGAACATTTTTTTAATTAAAAAATGAGAAAAAATATTTTTATAAAAATAAAATCATTTTGAGCTCGAGTTTAACTTTTTGTTAAACTAAAGATAAGTCAAATCAAGTTTTGGCCTTTCATCAACATTTAATCGAATATTCGATGTTAGTTCTGATTGTAGATTTAGTTTTGCATATTTTACTTTAGCTTACTTAATAATACATATTAATCACAAGTATTTTTTGGAGAACATAGGCATTCTTACTTCACATTGGATGTAAGATTAATCTCTTAGGTACCAAAATTCACTTTGCAAGTCTCATGTATCAAATAAGTTAAAAGGAGAAATTAAACTTAAAACCTTTAATTTAATTCTAAAAGTTTAGACCAAGTGAAATAGTCATGTGAATTCAATCACAAGTTCTAATTTAAATAATATAAAAATATGTATAAAATGATAACTTTGAACTCAAATCAAATAGGGTTGGCCAACACTTGGCTCACCCAAATTGCACCCCTTCCTTTAATCATGTTCTTAACCCATTATCCTTGCACGTTTCGTTTGATGTACCAATCTAGACTCTTTACGCTTCAGAGTGACCATAATTAATAACTTAAATATCTTTTAAAAATTAATTACCAACTTAATCCTGTTGAGATAAACAATAATCGGTGCCCATCAACACCCTTCTTAAAATCAGCCTCTTAGGTTCATTTAAGATAGAGAGTATGATTACCCTAATTTAAAAGTTTTGATTGATTTGAACATGGTTGAAATTCAGGAGATTAAGTCAGTTTTTAATAAATTCAACTTAACCCATATCAAAATTTATTGAACCTAACTCAATCTGAATTGTTGAACCGAATTACTCAACTCGACCTAACCTAAATTTTTTATCTGATTCAAGTAGAATGTTATTTCATAACTGGATACGCTTTGATCGAATTTGATTACGTCGGATCAAGTTGGATCGATTTTAAATTTCTTAATCTAACCCGACTCAAATTTTATGCATTTTTTTCAACCCGACATGATCCGAAATATACAAAACATAATGCATGTCAAGTTAAATTTCGAATGAAATTTTGGACTGTTAAATAATGTGTCTACTTTGTGAAAGACGCACACAGGATCTTTCCCAATAAAGAAAGGTTAATGGTCTCAATTTATCGCGCATTTTTCATAAAATCATCAAATCGCTTTTATGATATTTTTACTACAAGATACGTGGCCCTACGTGGTTGGATGAAAATACGGTTGCAAATTTTTGTGTGCCGGAAACAAATGCATGAGGCGTGACATCTAAATTTAAAAGTGAACTGCACTGAATGATCAGTTTTTGTTTTTTTTTTCCTCCATAATTAGAAAAGACATAATTTATTCTTATATTGTGTGTCGGATAGCAATTCGTATACAAAATGACATTAAACTTAACTTTTTATATCATTTAATCAAATATTTATCATCATCTGTGCTTCAATGAACCAGGATAAATGATAGATTAGGTTTTCCTTTGTTTTTTTCGCAATAATTGACAAAGGCATAATTTATTTTTTAGGTCTCATCCAATAGAGCTTTGTATGCAAAATGACATTAAAGGTAATTTTTTATTACCTCATCAAATATTTATCATTTGAGCTAAACATTTTGGCCAACAAATCTTCCACTGGTATTTTGTATAATTCGATACATGGATTTTACTGTATATCTATTTTGTCTTTTAAATCGGTCTCGCCGAATCCTTCACTGTAAGTGATTCAAATGGATGCTGATTCGAAGAGCAAAATGAATAATACAGTAAAACTCATGTCGAATTGCACAAAATACCTGTGGGAGAAATCTATATCCAACATTTATTATACTGTAATTTAATTTGACTCTTTTTATAAATTGACTATTTATTTGATGCATAAAACGATCTTGTCATATGACCACTTATCAACAGTGTTAGAGGATTTTGTCTATTCACTATTCAACATTGTTGATCTCATTTTAGATGAGAGGTGCCAAAGCCTCAAAATTGGTCCAAGGTTTTTATGACTCTCAGAGGCAAATTATCAACCCAACTCAATCGTATACATGGTCGCAAAGTATAGTCAAGTTGGGTGAATGAAGTTTTAAATTGATTCGGTTGAATTTCTACACATTAGCAAGTTTATAAATTCTTTTTTCAACTTTTGTTCTAAAACTAAGTATAGAAGTTATCAGGTTCATATTTGACTTTACTTGTCTTTTGCCTTGAATTATTTTTTTCCTTTTCAAAAATAGTTGTTTTCACCTCAGTATTCCAAATACCACTAAGTATCTTTATATACATTTAGGACGCCCAACCTGACAAGGGCAAAATTTGTTACTAGACATAGGATCGAGTGAATTTTCATTTTACTCATACCGGTGTACCTCAAGTATCAGGTGTACCGATAACACGCCCTCTTCATTTATATTGCGTGTTATCGTTATACCGGTACTTGATGAGCAGTACACCAATAGGAGTAAAATGAGAATTTTACTTCATCCCGTGTCTCTTAACAGATTTTATCCGTGTTAGAATGACTGGCCTACATCTATTCTAGTTCCTTTAGTTTCACCCAAAACATCTTTAGTTATTTCCTTAACAAACTTAGACATCCTATCTCTCATCTCATTACGATTCAAATCATCAACTCTGATATAATTTTAGAAGAATCCTTAGTTGATCAGTGTAGTGATCTATTCTTAACATACATGTCCAAGACTAAAAGTCCATGTTGTGTTGTATAAAGTATAAACCACTTCAAATCAAAATATTGATATTGGCAAAAAATAATCTCAATATATCTTTCAAAATCATCTTAGAAAATTAAGATTTGAATTATTGATGTCTTTGAAAGTACTTGTACAACTTTTTAGAAAAAAAAAACAAGGGATGAATGGACTTACTTAGGGTGCGACATGGTGCAACTTGGGGATAATGAACCTGTCTATCTCAAAGCTGAACCCAATTTAAAATTTTCAGTGAGAAACATAATTTGGGCCCTTAGTGGGCCGATAAATTTTGACAGTCTATTATGGGCCCTAAGTTTTTCACTTTATCTTTTAGAAAATAAATTTCAGGCGAGTTCAGATTATTGTTTATTAGGGATATATTTAGATGTTACATATATTTAGGATTTGTTTAATATTGTGTTTACTATAATTAAGGATTTCCTCTTCCACCGAGACTGTTATTTCCGATAAATTCCATAAAATTTTAAAATATTGGTAACAGTGACCTCAATAAATTTTGACTATTTCAGTTTGGGTTGAATTTTGAAACTTATTGATCGCATTAAAAGAATATTGAAGAAATCTTCGATGGATGAGAAGTTGAAAAAGTCAACTAAGATGGTATAGTCATGTATGTAGACAATCAAAATAACAAAGGGGAAATTTGTAAATTGCTTCAAAATTATTTGTTATGATTTTTCAAATATAGCCCTAAAATTCTATTTTTATCTCAATTTAAAACTTAAAATCTAATATCTTTGTCCTTATTAAAAAGGTTCTGCTGGAAAGTTTATACCAATTTTTTTTTTTCCCTTTTTAATCTTTTTAAAGAATGTCCATTCTTTTATTTTCCATTTTTTTTATGATTAGAATTATGTGTTTCGAACCGGTTTATAGTGAACTAGATACTTAGTTTTTGATAGAGTTCATATTAGAAAGCGAGAATAAGTTAGTTTGATAGATTTATAAAATGATGTATGACAAAATTTAATTTGAAAAATTATTTCAATTATAGTTTTGATGGCTAAAATTTCTAACCATCAATAAAACTTGAGCTTAATCTAATGTTAAGTGCATCTCAAAATTAGTTCCAAATTCAATACAAGTCTAATTCTTAGAAAAACAATAAATATAAGTGAGAAAAATAATATAAATATAACTTTTATAAATAAAAATTAACCATCAAATTCACAAGGAACAATGAGGTAACTCTCTCCCTGACGTTATGCTGTCGGCACTGGAATTTTTCTGCTGATGAGAACGGTTTTTTCAAACCTTCCAATCCCTTAATGTTTCTAACCACACGATACATGTTTTGTATGCCTTTTTTATCAAACCAAATTTTTTTGACTAATGCAATTGAAAAGAAAGCCTACCTAATTAATGGACTCCCAAAAGTATTTTACTTGCTTTATCTATTAAAAAATCTTAATTAATGGGACCCTTTAAAATTATTGATTACCCAAGATTAAAACTACCTGCAAACCCTAGTTGACTTCACACCTCCTTATAGTCTAGTCTCATTTGTGTGTCTTCTTCATGATAAGTTAAAAAAAAAAAACAATTTTGGCTATAATACATTTTTGACTCGTAAAATCAATTTGGGTTGAATTGATAGTTAAGACGCTCGTTTCATAAAATGAGGCATTGAGTTGAATTCACACTTAATCCCTCCAGACAACATTAAGTTCGATTTACGCTTAATCCCTCTAGACATCTTCCTATAGAGTATTCTCCATCGACTAAATCGATGTATCTAGGTTTATAGATGTTTATGGGATTAGTCTCACATCCAATATGAGATAAAAATACCTATATTACAAAAAATAAAACAAAAAAAATTACAATTACTAATTTAACCATTTTGGGTGCAAAAGTTTTAGATCCATATCGAACAGAAATTTCGCCTATTAGAAATTTGGCTTTTCTTAAAAAAATATAATATTTCATAAAATTTTACTTATAAAAACATTAGTTAAAATTTAAAAATTTTGACCAAAGTTTTGAATTTCAGCTAAAACTCTTTCTTAGTGTAAAGGATCCAAAAAGACCGATCCAATGTGGCTCACCAGATATAGAATGTAATGTAAGGGCACTTGGATGGTTTTGTCTAAGTATACTAAATTATTACACTCTGAATTATATCTGTATTCAAATTAAATTCATTTTGATCATTAATATCGTGACTTTTCAACTCTAATAGATGTAATTTTTATGAGTAGTATTATTTTTAAAATACTTTTCAACTGCACTGATCTTTATACATTTGGACCCTATCTTTATACTTGAGTTTTATTATATTATATTGTAATTAAATTGATGGTATCAGTGTTGCACTAAAGAAGACCTGGAAATTATATATATATATATATATTTTGCTACTAAAATCCCTACAGATGAATCCTCTACCCTTAAGGCACACCTAAGATTATGCCATAGGACTCCAACCCATAATCTCCCACTTCCTGAGATAGGAGGCAACCAATTAAGCTAAATCCTCATAGGTGAAATTAAATATTTCCTCTTAGATGTTCCTCACTAATTTCTACGTGGGAAATCTTATGTTGGTAGTTGAGAACTTTGAGATAGTCCATGTCCAGTCTAATCCCCATGGGATTTGGGCCATTTGGCTCCAGCTCAAACTCATAAACTAAAGATTCAAAAGGAAAGTCCAGTTTCAATAAAACCAAGAGAAAGATAAAGGGATCTAATTAAAAAAGAAAATGATATTTGCACCCCTGATTTTGATGCCCAGAACCCTCCACTATACCTCAGAGTGGAACCAAATCACATAGTTTGATACAGGGGTATAAATATCGGTACATCTGTCGATATATTTTTCTCTCCTATTTTTTTTTTAACAAAACTCACAAATATTGGCCGATATCGAATATCTTAAAACCTTTATATATCAGCCGATATGATTCGTATCAGCCGATATTTACACCTCAAACTTTGATATGTTTCAATCTAAATCAGTTTTCAAGTTCTTAAAATCGTACAATTTATTTAAGAACTAGTAACTTTTTTATTTCTTTAAATTTTCTCTTAAATTGTTATTTTTAATTTATCATAGTTACAATGTGATTTTACATTTTTATAATTTTCAGCCATTTAATTTTAACTATGACAAATCACAACTCAATACTAAGTGGTTCAGTCTAATTAAATGTAACCATAACAAATATTATTCATTCACTCTTGGTTTCAAATTGTAGTAGGAGTGTGAAACTTTACCTAATGTATCAAAATAAGAGAATCTTAAGGGGTTGGCCTGATGGTCAAGATGTCTGCCTCAAAAAGCAAGATCTTGAGTTTGATTTGTGCTCAACTTTAATGAGCTACTCCTCATAGTTACTTACACGGTGTATGCGAAATTGAGTGGTTTTTAAATACTCCAAAGATTACTCAAGTTAAAATTGTCATCTTCAGATAAGACGCCTATACAGCCTGGTCATAAAAAAAAATAAGAGAGCTTTTGTTCTACACTGAAATGTGAAAATGGTAGGTAAACATCAGATTTTGTCAAAATTCTAAGAAAAACCAACTAAGGCAATAATATTTGAAACTTTGGTTTTTTGGGTTTTTGAAAAATAAAAATATACTTAGGTCCAAAAGGGTAAAAAATGGCAGATATTTCAGCTACAAAAGTTTGATTTCTTGAAAGATTGAAATATTCAAATTACACTGCATTAAAATTCAATGAGAGAGGCAAGGGTGCAAATAGTGGCCAATATGAATTATATCGGCAGATATCACAATATAGACTGATATCGGTCATTTTTGTAAAAAAAAAAAAAGAAAAGAGAAAAATATCGATCGATACCGAATTTTAAATCCTAAAGAGAGGCATATGCATCAAGAACAAGGTGTAAAACTGCAAATATCAGCCTCCCAATCAAATTGTTAAAAAGGCAAGAAGATGGACCAAGCCCCTCTTGGTATTGTCTTCAAGACGAGCAAAAGGCCAAAAGGATACTGGCCAAGGTATATCCAACCTTTTGAAATATCCAACCACAAAAGGTTGAAAAACATTGCTTAGCCCATCATCAAAGAAGCAGACTCTCCAATCCACGCGCCTTCACACAGCCAACAAAGAGTAAAACAGCTTTCTAGTCATCTTTTTTTTAAAAAAAACATATCTGTGAGAGGGGGTTTTTTTTTTTGTCTTTTTGAATAGAGATAGATAGAGAGGTATTCCTTGATGGGTCTTCTTAATGGAGATAGAAATAGATAAACAAATAGATACTTAAGAGAGGTTTCCCTTCATGGGTCTTTTTTAATAGAGTTATAGAGATAGGTAGACAGAGGAGTTCTCCTTGATGGGTCTTTCTTGAGAGACAGAGGGGTTTCTTTTTGTCTTTTTAATAGAGATAGAGAGAGAGAGGAATTCCTTGATGGGTCTTCTTAATGGAGATAGAAATAGATACTTAAGAGAGGTTTCCCTTGATGGGTCTTTTTTAATAGAGATAGGTAGACAGAGTTGTTCTCCTTGATGGGTTTTTCTTGAGAGAGAGAGAGAGCTTTTCATGGCAATTCTGCAAGAGAAAATCTATGTAGCGGTTGGGAAAGATGTGCAAGAAGGGATGGCAACATTGGAATGGGCACTCAAGAACTGGTCTTCTCAGTCAATCTCAATAGTCTTGATCCATGTTACCACCAGCTCTAATGATTTGGTTGATACTCCATGTAAGTTTTCATGGCAAACTGTCTTTTTCCTCATTTATATTCTTTTTTGAATTTAAGTGAATTATTTATTTATTTTTAGTTGGGAAGCTTCCTGCAAGTTCTGTCAGTGATGACAAATTGGAGGTTCTTAGAATGCATGGGAAGGAGAAGACAGAGAAGATGTTATCAAAGTACAGGGCTTTTTGTGGGAAGGTAAGATTACTTTCTTAATGTAGGATTATATGGTGAATTAAGCACATAAACGAAGAGAAAATGTTTGATTTTGTTACTAAATGATGATATCAAATTTTAATGACAGGTTTTAGGGAGAAATGTGGTGCCTTTTATGTATATTTATAGAAATAATTTCAAATCCTAATTAAGGAATCATATCATTTGGTAGGTTAAAGCTGAAGTTCTAAACATTGAGAAGTCTGAAGAACCAGTTCAAAAGGTTATCGTCGGATTGATATCGAGGCTTCATGTGACAAAATTGGTGATGGGGATTACATTAATGAGATCTTCGTCGAGGTATTTTTGAGTACTTGTATTTTTATATATTTTACTTTTAAATTGTAGAATTTACAAAGTTGTTTGCTGATTCTCTATAATGAAACTTTTCTGGACACATCACTCGACATTGTCCACAATACCTAGCTTCTCGTTTTCTCACTTTCCTTCATCTGCAACTTTTAGGCTTTTGTTAAGAATTTTTAGTGCCTAATGTGTATGAAACATTTAATTTTTTTCACTCTTTTATTAAAAGTTTACAA
This sequence comes from Chimonanthus salicifolius, assembly GCA_013350335.1. Lineage (NCBI taxonomy): Eukaryota > Viridiplantae > Streptophyta > Magnoliopsida > Laurales > Calycanthaceae > Chimonanthus > Chimonanthus salicifolius. The sequence goes on along the minus strand of CM023534.1, from coordinate 43,261,376 downwards.
AAAAATGAAAAGTGTTGTAAAATTATTACAGTAGATCAATCAAATGTAGGCCCACTTCTCGATAGAAACACCAAGATATAAATGGGACCCATGTTTATGATAGGTTATGAGTCCCACCATGTGATCATTGTTGTGCAACTGAATGAGTTCCTCTTCGGTTGTGAGAGAGATCTAGGGATTTATATCACTCCACCAATCAGGTTAGTCTTTTGGGTTGGATACCCAGTCCTAATAAGTGGTATCGGAGCCATGTCCCAAGTCGCTGCATGTGGATTCAAGGGATCTTGTAGTCGAACGGAATGGCCTGCGATATTCTATCCGTTGGAGATCCCCATTCGAGATGGGGATTGTTGAGCAGCCAAATCCCACATCAGTTGTGAAGAGGGAGATTAAGGGACTTATATTAGACTTGGGTCACTCTACCTATTATGCTAGTCTTTTACGTTGGATACTCAGTCCTAACAATGATTATGATAGGTTGGAGTGATAGTCAGGAATCCACCTGAAGAAGCGAGAGTCATGAGTTCAATTTCTACTCCACCCCAAAAGGGCCAGTCTCCGTAGAGTTACTTGATATGCGTAAATAGAGAAGCTTACACATGTTCTGAAGATTAGTCGGATGCTCTAAGATGCCTCATCAGCTTGGCCATAAAAAAAAAAGCTATCATATTTCTACTTTGTGATCCTATGCATACTATTCAATGGGCTCATCTCATCATCTTCCCATTCTTTGTACAAAGAAACTAATTTGAATTGTCTGATTTCACGGATATAATTTTGAGTTCCAACCTATTCAAGTGCTCTAATCATGAAATTTTCTTTCAATTTTTTTTTTTTGTAGAAAAGGAACGAGTGGGATTGGTGGATCATTTTATGTTCATAGGAATAAGCCCGACTTCTGCGAGTTATTCATAATATGTGGAGGAAAGTTGGTTTCTCTACGAGATGCCAATGATCAAGGATTCATGGAAGTTGAAGAAGGAGCAGTGGTTGACGATGTGAAGAAGAAAATGAAGGAAAAGAATAGCTTTAGAGGTTGGTTGGAGAAAATATTGCCAAATCATTCATCAAACAATGTGGGTTCAAACTCTGATCGAGGCTCTCCTCATTCGCAATCGTTCAGTGCACAAGAAAAATGGGAGAACTGTGTTGAAGAAATTGAAAATTACATGAAATGGTTGAATTTAAATTCAACAAATGAAGAGATTGGAGAAGAAGATGCTAGCTTGCAACTTGGTTCTATGGATTCAAAAAGAGCTAGAAGAAAAAGATCCTAACACTGGTAAATTTCTACACATTTACTCCCTAAGTTTCCATTATTGGATTGTTTTGAATCAATATTTGCACTTTAGGTGGGTGTTCATGAGAGATTCATGATAGAATTTTAAAAGAATCAACTCCACACGGGTAGCTCAGCGGCTAACATTCCGTCTAAGAAAGAGGGATGGTGCGAAGTTCGAGTCCCCATGACGTAATCCGATGACTATCTTGTGGAGGTGTGGGACGTCACCCGAATGAAGGGATTTAATAAGTCTGTGCTCGAGATTCTCCCTCTGTCATCCAATTTTTTATTGTTTTTTGAAAGAATCATCTATTTAAACCATGATCATTAGCCAGGTGTTGATATATTCCTAAAGTAGAAGTTGATATTAACCTGGTTATCTCAAAATCCATATTTTTCTAATATTTATTGCAATTCTTCAATTTAAAAATTATACTTAATCAAACAAAAGCAAAGGGGCTGGGTTATTGACAATCTTGAATGTAGCACAAATCTGAAGTGTCGGGTATGTGTGGATCTAGTCTTGCTATGATGTTCAAATAAGTCATGGATTTGACAAGGACACAGATTTTACAAAAAAAATAAAATTGCGTGGGACAATATGATAAAGAATTGTTGCCTACTTTGGAGTGGGGATATTGGGATCTTGTTCGAGGATTGAATTTCTCAACCAATCATATTGGAATTGGCCTATTTATAAAAGGTCTTGTGTTCAAATCACGTTCAATACATAGGGTCATTTCTCGTAAACTTATCCAGTGTCTATGGATGAGAATGTTTACATATGTACTAATGATTAGTCAAGTGAAATGCCTGAATAGATTGGTCTTAAAAAAAAATAAACAGTTATCTTGAAACTTGGGTGATGGACTCTAATGGGTCCATCAGGACGTTGAATTTGCACTCTTATATGCTTATGACTCGGATCTCAAACTCAGATTGAGGGCCTCTTTAGAATTTGAGTTTAACCTTGGACCGTCTTTGGATAGCACAAGTTTGGATCCTGACTCAAATTCATATTTGGAACTTAAATAGGTGAGCTTGCTGGTTTTTCTACTTTCTGCAAGCCAGTCTATCTGTTTTTAGTCATGGATATTTGAAATTTTGAATCTTAAAAAATGTATTTGATTCAAATAGAGACTGAGATTAAAATATTTGATAATATAGATTTTTTTTTTCTCTCAAGGTATAAAAACTATCGTCCAATATTTTCATCATATCGGTGATTTCAGTCAATATATAGTTTTTTATCAATATAAAAAATGGACTAAATTTTTTGAAATATCAGCAAAAATGAATTGAACTCTCTAAATACCCCTTTTCTACAGTAATTTCAACATTTAACTAAAAAAATCTCAAAATATCGAATTTTTTCATGTCGGGTGATTCTAAAACCAAAATTTCTTGACTAAAATTTTGCTCTGAAACTGTAGATATATACAGACATGGCCCATGGAATTTGGGTGCATCATCATCATTTTTATTATTAACACACGTGAGTTGTTCAGTTGGTTTAAACTTTTAATATCAGACTAGATATCTTAAGTTCTAATTCTCTCGAACTTATCTGATACACGAGACTTGCAAATGATTTTGTATATCACTTGGATTAGTTTCACTTACAATGTGAGGTGAGATACCCATTTTATAAAAAAAAATATCTACCATTTTCATTATTTGACCTATTTTATTCTCCGACCTAGCTTCCATGATAGCACTTAATACAATGACAGAAGTAGCTTGCTTTAGAATAGACATTTATTTTCATAATTTTCCATTATTGTCAAGCTTTTTTCTCAAGGTTTGTGTTTCATGGCCTCCATATGAAGAGCACACCTCAAAAAATTGAAGCCCTGAAATACAAGATAGAAGAAACGAAGAAGATAGCTGAAGAGAAAAGATATGAGGCGAAAATCAGCATAGAGAGACGCAAACGAGCTGAATGGGTCATATCTGTGTGTAATCGACGGGTGAGATTTCTCCATCTTCCATCTTAATATATTAGATTGTTAGGCTATTTTGTTTTTTATAATTTTAATTCAAGTGAATAAAACATTTTTGGTGAAAAATATATTCGCATTTGATGAAAAACATTGAAAATACTAATATTATAGGCCTAGCTATTTTTCTTACATTAGTTATATAATTTCACCCGTGATTGATACAATTTATATTGCATGGACTCTTCAAAATAGTGTGATAAAAATAGCATTATACCTTTCTCTTTTTGAAACCTATTTAAAATATTAAAATTTTTGTCACTTGATTTTATGAAATAAAATTAGTATGTTATTTTTTATTAGTATTATTTTCAGTTTTCACACATTATTTTCATTTAAAAATAAATATAAATATAAATTTATTTAGATATTATAAGTATGACACAACGCCGATGAGTTAGTGTGTTAGGTAGGAATCCATCTTAATAAATAGAAGTTTTACCTAAATATGTGTAGATAGAAAGGCTTACACGTATCTAAGGACACCTCAATCATAAAATGGAGTCTAAACTATGACACCTGACACCGATGTCAAACTCAAAACACTATTTCTTTTTTCTAATTCTATAAATACTGATGCATTCATTTCCTTTTGACGTTGTTTAGGATCAAGAGCTAGAAGCCCAAGTACATGAAGAAATGACACAGCAACTTGATCTAAAGAAGAAATTAGACTCAATAAAAGAACAAATAGAGGAAACCTCTCATGATGTTTTAGAAAGCCAAAACAAGCTAAAATCTGCATTAGAGCTTGAGGGGGAGCTCAAGAACATTCTCCAAGTTCATCACTCAGAGCGATTGCAGATCGAAGCTCAATTAGAAAAGGTTGTAAGTATGAGAGCTGAAAATCTGAGAGAGATTGATGAGATACGGCGTCAGAGAGATGTTTTCCGTCGAAGAATCGACTTTTGCAGAGAAAGAGAAGCCATAGCCATGTCGAATGGGGTGAAGTATGGTTACAGAGAATTTACAATGGATGAACTACGACAGGCGACCGATAATTTCTCCGATCTTATGCAAGTAGCAGGCGGACCGAGTGGAGCAATCTACAAAGGGAAACTCAACCATGCTCTGGTTTCAATTAAGATGCAATATTCATGGAACATGCTATCTCTAGAGGAGTTCCAAGCAAAGGTAATTGAATCAACTTCCTCAAAATCATCTTATTAAAGATTTTGTGCAATTTACAAATAGAGGCTTGGCATACATACTTAGATATTACCAGGGTTAGAGTGATGATTAGTATTGGGTTGGAGTCATGGTGAGGATTCCGTCTCATTTTATGATTGAGTTTGATTTTCACTTTATTTCAAAAAAGGCCATTTTCTATAAAAAAAATTTGATGATTGAGTTTGATTTTCACTTTATTTCAAAAAGGCCATTTTCTATAAAAAAAAATTGATATGTGACCCTTTTTTAACTCTAGGGAAGCTATATTTTATCCTTTTAAAATTGGGGCCACCTACAGACACCTGATTTTTCTGCCTCTACACACCCATTTTTGGATTTTATAGTGAAATTATCATTTTATCCCTGCATTTTTTATTCATTCGAATGAATCACTCATTCGAATGAATGCCGTAGTATAAATTTTATTCATTCGAATGAATAGGCTGAATAGTGTTTCATGTTACTGTTCATTCCATTCATTCGAATGAACGAGTGGTTCATTCAAATGAATGGTGATAGAAATCATTCATCTGTTCATTCGAATGATTCGAATGAAAATGAATTTGCTAGTACATTTATTTAAATAATATATTTTTTTTAATTTTGAAGTTATTTTTTAAGAACTGTGTATTTCTAAAATTTTTCAAATTGAATATCCAAAGTAATTACAATAACCTGATAAAAATATTTTAAGACTTAAAGGTCTTTTGGCACTCCCAAATGCTTAAAACACAGTATTTTACAAATAAGGGTATCCCTCGGCTATGCCAAAAATACATTTGAGAGTGTCAAAAGACCTTAAAGTCTTAAAGTATTTTTATCAGGTTATCGTAATTAGTCCGAATATTCAATTTGAGAAATTTTAGAAATATACATTGCATTAGTTAAATAATAAAATCTCCTTTAAAACTTTAGAATTATTTTTTAAGTACTGTGTATTTCTAAAAATTTTCAAATTGAATATTCGAACTAATTACGATAATCTGATAAAAATACTTTAAGTTCTTTTGATATTCCCAAATGTGTTTTCGGCACAGTAGAGGGATACCCTTATTTGTAAAATACTGTGTTTTAAGCATTTGAGAGTGTCAAAAGACCTTAAAGTCTTAAATTATTTTTATAAGGTTATCATAATTAGTTCGGATATTCAATTTGAAAATTTTTGGAAATACATAGTGCTTAAAAAATAACTTTAAAGTTTTAAAGAAGATTTTATTATTTAACTGATGTAATGTGTATTTCCAAAATTTCTCAAATTGAATATCCGGACTAATTACGATAATCTAATAAAAATACTTTAAGATTTTAAGATCTTTTGACACTCCTAAATGTGTTTTTTGCATAGTCAAGGGATTTTTTTTTTGTAAAATACTGTGTTTTACGCATTTGGGAATGTTAAAATACCTTTAACTGTTAAAGTATTTTTACTAGTTTATAGTAATTAGTCTGAATATTCAATTTGAAAATTTTTGAAAATTAATAGTGATTAAAAAATAATTTTAAATTTTTTTAAAAAATTATTATTTAAATAAATGTACTAGCAAATTCCTTTTCATTTGAATAAAACATTGCTTCATTCGAATGAATGATCTATTCATTTGATCGTTCATTAGAATGAACACATCCAATTATTTCTATTACTATTCATTCGAATGAAACATCCGTCCGTTCATTCGAATGAATAGGCTGAACCGTTGAATGAAATTTACACTACGGCATTCATTCGAATAAATGATTCATTCGAATAAATGTCGAAATGAACGGGCAATTCATTGAATGAATAAAAAATGCAGGGGCAAAATGATAATTTCACCGTAAAATAAAAAAATGGGTGTGTAGAGGCAGAAAAATTGGGTATACTTATCGCATTAAAATTTTATGAAATTATTGAATTCACCGATTGATAGATTAAATTAAAAATATTTGATTAGAAAAGATCTGCTACGGCACTATCTTGCAGGTGAATCTGATCCGTCAAATCCGCCATCCCCATATAATCACAGCCGTTGGAGCATGCAGGAGCGATCCAAAAGCCATCATCTTCGAATATGCTCATAATCGCAGCCTTCAAGACGTGCTCTTCTCCAAAAACCCGAACCCGAACCCGAATAACAGAAGATCCAGAAACCCGAGAACCCGACGGAGGCGCTCTTCCATCCTCCTCCCTTGGCACGACCGCATCCGCATCGCCTCCGAGGTCTGCTCCGCCATCGCCTTCCTCCACTCCACCAAACCCTGGCCCACTCCCCATGGCCGGATCCAACCGTCCAATGTCCTCCTCGACCACAATCTCGTCGCCAAGGTCGCCGACTTCGGATCCGACGGTGGAAATTTGGACGTAGACGTTGCGATGAAGATGGATATCTGCGATTTGGGGATATTGATGCTGCAGATGCTGATAGGAAGGGAGGATGTGGTGGGGTTGGTGGGGCGAGATGGTGGAGCGTTCGTGGAAGGATGGCCGATGGATGATAAGGCGGGAGAATGGCCGGTGGATGTGGCGGTGGGGTTTGGGGAGCTTGGGGCGAGATGTGCGGAGGTCGGCCGGAGTTGGGGTCCGGTGACGGACGAGGAGGAGATGGGAATGTATGTCGTGTTGAGGGAGATGGAGGAGTTGAGAAGGATGGCTACGGTTTGGATGGAGAAGAGGAGGGATGTTGGTGATGGAGAGGACGAGATGGACGGCCGTGATGTTCCCGAAGTCTTTCTCTGCCCCATTTTGCAGGTTCTCCTCTCTCTCTCTGGATTAGGGCTGTTCGTAGGACGGGTTCGACCCGGGCTTTCCTCTATCAGTCCGGCCCATTTAAATATATAAAACTATAAATTTCTGAGCAAGTATCAAAAAACTTTATATAAATTATATATTGCAAAAGAAAAATATTTTGATACAGGAATATTAATTAAAAATAAAATGTCTATAAATGGCCGGGCTCTAGAACCTAAGTACCCAACCGAAACCCTTCTTGTATGAGGCCCATTTCAAGTTAAAACTGAGCCCTACCCAAGCCTGGGTGAGCTAAATCCAAAACTTTTTGGTTTTCTCTTTGTAGGCTTAGGCTAGGTTTGAGTTACAAATTTCTGCCAATATTTCTAAATATCAGCTAATATTTCTAAAATAACATATTTTATCTAAGTCTGGATAAAAATTTAGTTGAAATTTCAGATTTTAAAAAAATTTGGTATAAACTTGTATGGATGTTAGTCCCAGTTCAAGTTGCACTTATGTTTTAATGTATTTATCAATATTATTATTAAAAAAAATGATAACGACAACGACGACGAGAACAATGATAATGCTATTTTATAAAATTAATGTGAAATTTATATTTTACAGGAAGTGATGAAGCAACCATACATTGCAGCAGATGGATTCTCATATGAATTTGAAGCCATAGCGGAATGGCTGAAGAGTGGCCATGACACTTCTCCCATGACCAATTTGAAGCTCAAAAACACTCGACTCATCCCAAATCACACCCTTCGATCTCTCATTGCAGATTGGCAACACAACAATTGATCTTGACCGTTGGATCAACATCTGAATCTTGACTCACACAACAATCGATACTGGCCATTGGATGGATATATGAATTTTGAGACTCGCACCACAACAATTAATCTTGGCCGTTGGATGGAAATGTGAAAGTTGGTGTTTGGTGCATATATTTCAGCATGTAAATGCATTTTTGCAATTTGTGTTATCATTGTTTTAAATTTCAAAATATCAGTTCTCTTTTTCTTTCTTTCTTTTGAGAATTTTCATACATATTTAGCTAATATTTCTTGCTGTACTTGGACAGCCTTAAAAAATAATAAAACAATCTTGTATAAGTTTGGTGAAAAATATGAGTTTATTGAGATAATAGTTCTATGTTTTTGTCAAGCACGTTAGAACAAGACATCCAATTTGTGTTGTGTTAGGACTTGAGTATCCAGTCCAAAAGACTAATCTGTTAAGTTGAGTAACTGCAGTTCTTTATAAATCTCTAGATCTTTCTCTACACTTCAAATGTGAGAGTTATTTTCAAACGAGGCCAACCATTCTATCCACCTAAAAGATCTCCTGAATCCACATGAGGTAGTTTGAGACCTGACTTTGATACGACTTGTTAATACTTGAGTATCCAACCCAAAAAATCTAACATGTTAGGTGAAGTGGTCCAAGTCATTTATAAATCCTTAGATCTCCCTCTTCAATTTCAATGTGGGACTCGTTTGCTGCCATCTCCAACATGCTAATGTAGGTAGTTTAGAAGGATATGTTTCATGAGTTCGGGAAAATTTGATTTACAAGGCATTTTCATCTTAAATTTATGATGATACATGGAGCTAAATTTTTTTTTTGAAGGTATTGTGGCTAGAATTCTGAAATATTTTTATAAAAAATTCCATGAAAATATATAAAATAAAAATTTTAAAAATTATTTAAAAAAAAAAGAAGAAAAAAGAAAAATTAATTTTAGAAACTAAATTTAACATTAAATAAACTCAACGGGCTTGTACACTGTGTAGCTTCGCACATGTTTATGAGCTTGCACTGAATTGGGCTGACAACTCATTATGGAAATTGATTTATTGAGGATGGACCGACGTGCAGTACAGCATGTGTTTTGGTAGGATGTATTAAAGAGCTCCCACTCTATTTTTATATTGTTTAAAATGGGTTTTATCGAGTCATTCTATTTTTTATTTTTTAGATACAAATAGACTATTAATAAATATTTTATTTATCAAATGCATTTCATAGTAAAAATGCATCAAATGAATATTTATTTATTTTTTTAGAAAAATAAAATAAAATAACAATTTTAATAATGAACCCCTACAAGTTTTATAATTTTTTCCCCTATTACATGTATCATGTCAAGTGACTTGTTTTTAGGGTTTCAGTTTTCACAACCCATACTCCATGAAGTGAAAATCACTTTCCACCTTATAAGAACTTGACTCACTATCTGTTCTCATTAATTTAAAACCCAACTTCCTATCACAAGTTATTCTAACTTTGCTGCAATTAAATCCTCACCTGCTTCTAAGTTCTAACAAAACTTTCTGCTTGAAAAAGTCTACACAAACTTTTTTTATAGATGAGTTTTCATCTTACGTAATTGGGCGTGATATAAAGAAGATTATATGAGTAGAAAATATGCAAATTTTCAACCTCATCTGAGTTTTATTTCTCATGATTTTAAATTTTTATAAATCAATGACTTATATTGATTGAAACTCGAAAGGTCACGATTACATGGCTAGAATGATCAATTAATGGCGAAAATTTTCATAACCCATATCCATATAATAATCTATCCGATGCACCCAACTATATAGAGCCCATGACTCATTAAATAAAAAAATCTTATTAGTGACTCTCAATAGAAAAGTATCACTAGCCTCACTTCTTCTCTTCTGTCTATATAAATGGTCCAAGTGTAGCAACTTGTTCTTGCAAATCTTCTTTCTTATTGGGCGTCTTATTGGGTTTCTTATTGGGCTTCTACTTCTTTCACTTCTCAATTCATCATGATTTCCATCGACCCTGAAAATCTCATCAACGGCATCAGACTTTCTACTGTTAGTACCGGGACGGTGACCGGCGAGAATGCAGTTCATGAGCTGAGCAACATGGACTTAGCCATGAAACTTCATTATATAAAAACAGTGTGTTTCTACAGAAAAGAAGCATTTGAAGGGTTTGACATCTTTGCTCTCAAGGACCCCATGTTCGTATGGCTCAACGTCTACTGCTCGATCCCCGGCCGGGTTCGCCGATCGAACTCTGGACGTCCATTCATCAAGTGCAACGACAGCGGTGTTCGGATCATCGAGGCCAATTGTAACTTGACCATTGATGAATGGTTGGATATGAAGGATTATTCTCTAAACAAGCACCTTTTCTCCAATAGAATCCTTGGCCCTGAATTGATTTTCTCTCCCACGGTTCTTGTTCAGGTGATATATCCTTTTATGTTATTGTTGGATGGCCATTTAGACACTCTACTTTTCTGCCAGAAGACACCCTTTTTTGAAATTTAAGGTGAAGTTACCATTTTACTTTTTCGATTTTGAAAAATCTTTTTAAATGCACGTCGGAAGGGCAAATGGTAATTTCATCATAAATTTCAAAAAAAGTGTCTCATAGCAGAAAAGTAGGGTGTCTAAGTGACTACCGTTATTGGTAATGTTAGTGCTACATAGTATATGAAATCCTATATTTTCTCATATTCTCATCTATTTTGGATTGACTTTAAAAATCTAAATAATAATGATTTATCAAGTCGAATTAATTAAGACAAGATCTAAAAAATCAAATTAAAACTTTTAAACCATATATATATATATATATATATATATATATATATATATATATATATATAGAAATATGACTCACTGAGGCAATTCATAAACTCAACTTGATCTTAACCAAGTATATAAAACTTATTTTAAAAATAATTAGGCAATAATCAAGGGTTCTTGCTGCTGAATTGTTTGAAACTTTGAATAGCTGATCTTTTATTGAGTTTATAGTGATATCATTTTTCTCTCTCATATTCATTATTTTTTCATTTTTTTAATTGACGTGCATACTCATTATATTTCTATAAATTGAATTCAAACCCAGTTTAATCACCGTTGGATTAAACTCATTTTATAGATGATTAAAAAAATTAGCCTTTAAACCATATTTTGAACTGGGTAGTTTATATTGATTTTTGTTTATCGGCCAATTTCCCCCTGTTCTGAATTCTTTTAACGTCAAGTTAGAAAAAAATATTGAAGTTACTCAACTTTTAAATCAATAGCTATCATTTTTTTTATAGAAAATATAGAAATACCCATTTTCATATCAACTTCCATCAGTTGTAGGACTCCTAATTTTTCTGGGATTTTGCAAAAAAATTAAGTATTTGTTAAAATCTTTGTACTGTAGTAAATTTCTACATTAAAAATCATTAAAACAGGCAAATAAATAACAAAGCAAGAAGAAGATGGGCTGATAAAATTCTAGCCAGCTATAGTTGTAAAGGTGGGTGAAGCATATCTAATACACATTAAATCATTATTACTAAGTATAGGGAAACATTTTTCTGATAAAATAAAGGACTTTCTTTAAGTGATGGTCTAGTAATTCAGGTCTGATTTTTAATAATTATTATCCAGAACTGCAGTATTGGAATTTATTTACATTTAACTGATGATATTCATAAATTAATTTGTTTGCATATGGCTGTACGAATGATACTGACATAGTTTACCTGTGCAACAGTGACATGCATGGCAATATATGAGGTGTTTTCTTTAACGGGGTGATTGAATTTTAAAAAGGTTAACGATCCTCCCACGTATATTTAAGTTTTACTGTATTATCTATTTTGACCTTCGAATCGGCTGGCGCGAACCCTTTGATGTAAATGATTCGAAGGGTTCGGCGAGCCGATTCGAAAGGTAAAATAGGAAATACAGCAGTGTCGAGTTACACAAAATACCCATCGGAGAATCGTTGTCCTTTAAAAATTATGACCTTCAATGGTCTAAAAATCATATCGAAGTGGATTTAAATGAAATTCGAAATCAATAAATTGAATTCAAATTTATTTGACATTTACAGTAAGATTAAAATCTTATTATTTGATAATTGTTGCAAATCCCGTCAAATTAAATCTTGGTTGTCTATTTAGATATTGTCTTTTTTTTAAGATGAAAAAAATCCAAGACTTCAACCTCTTCTTGAGTACGAGAGCATTAGGTAAAACTCCATATGCACACAGCCCTCCGTAAAGGATGGACATCGAGTAACTACTTAGATATTGTCTATGTTAGAACTGTGAGTTTCTTGTTATTTGGTAGTTGTTGAAAAACCCTACAGAGGGCTCCAGGCCGGGTATGAAAGTCCATTTATTGGTGCAATTTTCTATTTTTTTATATTAATTTCCTTCTTTTTTTCCAAATAATGGATTATTTCATCTAATTTGTGTTGTATTCAGCTCACAAAGTTCAAATGTGGAGGAATGGCTGTTGGGTTGAGTTGGGCCCATGTCCTTGGAGATCCACAAACAGCTTTCAAGTCTTTCAACATGTGGCCTCAAGCCTTAGCAGGTGCTGCACCAACTCAAACCGTGGACCTCCCAAGAACCGCTGTCGAAAAGCCCGGAAAAGGAGCACTTGACACCGGAAAACCGGCCTCCATCAAACAGGATCGAACCGGTTGGAGACCAGTGGATACCCGTCAATAACTACAAAATGGAACCATACTCCTTCCACATCAATGGCACTCACTTGAACCATCTCAAATCAAAGATATCTGATCACATTGCACCGTTCGAAGCCATTTCAGCTCTAATTTGGCAACTCATAGCCAAATTTAGAGAAGAGCGAGAACCGAAGATCGTAACAGTTTGTCGTAAGAGCCATCGTCCTAAAGAAATCGGTCTCCTTATCAATGATCAAATAATCAGTGCAGTTGAAGCGGACTTTCAGGTGGCCGACGGGGAATTGTCAGACTTAGCTACTTTGATCACCAATTGCAAGAACAACGAAAGCAAGAAGATTGAAGCATTGATAGATAACGATACCGGGTTACCGGATTTAATTGTATATGGTGCAAATTTGACATTTGTGGACTTGGACGAAATCGATTTATATGGATTCGAGTTCAAGGGGAAGAAGCCTGTTTCGGCCTACTTTACTATGGACGGCGTAGGCGATGAAGGTGTTGTCTTGGTTCTTCCAGGGCCCCCGAACTGCAAAGAGGGTAACAGCGGTGCCGATGGGAAGATGGTGACTGTAGTTCTTCCAGAGAATGAGGTTAGGCAGCTGAGAGATGAACTCCAAAAGAATTGGTCCATCACTTGATTGGCGTCAGAATTCCAGTCACAATGATTAATAAAGCATCGAACTAGATTGGGTCCAGTCCAATACAATATGTTTAAATATGAAATATGGCTTTAGATTAATATGTAATCATGAAATATGTCTGTAACTGTGGGTTCCATTACGGCCCATCAGTGTTTGCTGTTCCATGCTAGATTTGTAGGAGATTTAGTACCAGTTTTATTATTACGTATACAATGTATTAGGGTACTGAAATTTGATACGGTTCTTTTTGGATAACACAAGTATCTCCACCCTATATTAGAGATGAGACTAATCAAACGAATACACAAAACCATTCGGCCTCTAGATTTGATGCATTTTTTGAAGGAAAAAAAAAAAAAAAAGATGTCAAATTGGACTTATCAGGGCCTACTTTTGAATTTATACATCAGGCCATTTTCATCCAAGCCTATCAAGAATTTAGATGGTTTTGGGCCCCAGTCCAGACCATGGACACCATATAGCTGAGCCTCTTGCTCATTCTTGAGCTGTCCTTGAAATATCGGTGACATCCAATATTCCAGGCCTCAATTGGTCGATAAATATTTTCCAATAATTCTGTCCACTTCGGGGCCTCATTTTAAATTCTGTTCTTTTAAGAACCAGAAAATTTTTGGTCCATCCCAGTAATATCAATATTTCCAATAAATTGCGAAATGCCCACATACATAGGACCTTAAGTACTAACATATAGGTGTAGCTCAACTGAAAATCCCCGTCTCAAGAAGCGGTAGGTGCCAAGTTCAAACCCCTATGACGTCACCTGATTTGCCCTAACGGCAATAGATATCACCTGTGGAAATTTTCCGCTGAATTTTCTGCAGTTTCTCTCACGTAAATTCAATATATATATATATATATATAATATCTTGCCCCAAGGGCGATTGATTATTATAACTTGCCTTTTGTGTTCTCTCTAACAATCAATAGCCTCCAAAATTTCCACAGAATAGATGGGCCAAAATCAACCCACATTGGCCCAACACAACTTGGGAATTTTTCAAAATCAAGTTCCACTCATGCTCTAATTCGGAGTCCCTAAAAACATGGTTAGGGGGATGGCCCATGTGACCATGTTAAGAAACATAATTGGGGCACTCAGTAGGGATGCGAGCATGTTTCGGGTCATTCGTACTGGATTGAGATTTGAGATATAGTACCAATCAGTCAAATTTGGGGCCACATCATGTTCTTGATCTAAATAAAATATGAGCATATTTTTATTTTACAAATATAACATCCAGAATATAAAATATACTTGCAACGCATATTATCACATGATATGCAACAGGCTTTGCTCAAAATGTTTAGCCCTGAATTCAGGCCCAGATCCAATTTGAAAATGAGTGTAGAACATACGAAGTTACGAACCCTATTTTGGAGTAGGATTTTAGGGTCTTTGGGTCTTTGTGCTTTGGAAATCCAACGACGACACCTTCAGTCATCATCAAAGCCAGAATTTTGGCACCAAATTACACCCTAGACCTTTTAAGTTTGATCGATAGGCTTCGAAATTAAGTGGGCACCCATTTCTCAATCGGAATTTCCATCTATTGGTTAACTAGGGCAGTCCAAATCTCCAATTAGTGGACCACAATCCAAGACAAGGTAACAGGAGATTTAGAACAACACTTTTTAATACTTCCTTCTTTTTTTTTTCTTCTTTTTTTTTCAAATAGAAACTCTCGTCAAGTGCTTGTTCAACACTTCATCAGTTCATCCCAAAGTTTCCCCAGAAAAAAAAAACAAAATAAAACAAAACACATAACATCAACCTGACACCAGGATGGTGTTAAGAGCTATTAGGGGAACTCTCAAGTATTGCACTGCATAGATGAGTCCTAAAACCTGTCCTTTCAGAGACTTATATTAACATCGGAGACTTCTGATAAACTCCACCTTCTAGGAGCAAGGAAGCGATCTTCATTCAATATGGCCAGTGCATTTGCAAGAAGTAAAAAAACTTCAAGCAATGTCCACAAGCCCATTGCAGAGAAGATGAAGAAGATCTTGCTTGAATGTCCTCTTACCTCTTTTCTCTGCCTTGACGTCCGCTGTTCCGTCCCTCTCACCCTCCCTCTTCTTTCCGGTCTTCTCTCCAGCCTTGGATTTAGAATAACATTTTAGCTTGTTTGACTGTAGGGAAGTTCTACTATATACCCCAAAATCCAAACTCGTGCATTTTGACAAGTCATGCTAGAAGGTCAACTTCACTGTCTTACATGTAAAATCATGTAAGATGGTAAAGCTCACATATCTCCAAAACTTGATTTCAGAGTTAAATCATTGGATAAATATTTAGAGAAATGATTAAAGAATTCAAGCACATTATAGGCAGTTGTATGTGTGTATGTTTTAAATAATGAAATGATTAAAGAGAGGCACTGAGATCTTACGGGTTTACTTTGACCTATATATGCAAAAGTATCTCAACCATACTGAAACAATGTGGTTGACTACTCGAGCTCATTGAATCATTCCTCAAATACTTAAAAGTCATAATTGATCCAAATTTGAGAATATATCTCATATGAGCTTTTCTAGATTACCTTCGCCATCATGACCCAACTATGTAAATGTGAGCTTAATACCAAATAATATATATCAAATAGCTATCTGCAACTAGCTGGATTGGGTTCTGAGCATATTTCTTTACCATAGGAAGAAAATAGATCCTATCCGTACATAGCTTTTTACAGTTCTTATATCTCAGTGCTCATGTGGCAAGCCACAATTGGTTGACCTTTCAAGAATTAAAAAAGATATCCAATCAAAAGAGTTGTCACATCAATAGGTATTGGTAAGAGTACAATTCAAGTGTATACTAGCATTTCCATTGGAAAAAATAATTCAAAAATTAATCATGGTTTGGCTTCAACAAAAATGCCTTTGGTTCCAAAAGTCGTGATGGTTTAACTATCTATATTCCATAGTTACCAAATGAAAACAGAAAGATATTCCTACATTTGCCAATTTTATTTGCTTCCTCCTATTTAAAGACTGGACTCACTTGTCATGAATCTAAACCTCTATTGCAGTGACATACCCCACACAATTTGAATATCACTACACTGATGTTTGTTGAAAAGCTATTAAACACATTATTAACCTCGTCTGGCATAATGCATGCTCACTTCAATGGTAGGGTGAACCCTGATCAATATTGTTAACATTGTCTAATATCATATATTAAGATTTTAACTTCTTTAAGTTTTCTTATCTGAAAATGTATCTTATCCATACAATATCAGAACATTTTTCAAAATCGTGTTTTTTAAAGTGTTTTCAGAATCTTAATTGTTTCTAGTGATTTCACAATCTTAGTTTTTATAAAGATATCATTGAGAAAATATTGCTAAAATAAACAAGTCAAAATAAATATTATGAATATTTAAAAGTTTGGAGACAAATATGAGTATAATTTAGTTCTGAATGAAAGTTTAGAACCAAAATTCATATACATTCTAAATATGTTTTTAAATATAAAAACATCATCAAACTTTTGCAAGACCTGATGATGATTTCTAATACAAAGAATCAACAATGAGTCTGTGTTTGGGAGTGCAATAAGTGCAAAATGGTGATTCTTTATTTGATGGATGTAAAAAAGACCAACCACTTCACCCCTCCAAGCAATATCAAGAGCTTGTAACATAGCTGGTAAATGCTAATTACTGCACCCCCATAAATGCCATAGTTTCCAATAGACAGTTGGACTTGGACCATGGAAAAGTTAAAAAAAATGATAAACTCAATTATGAATACCAGTTTCAAATAGATGGGATAAATTACTTTTACTGATGATGAAATAGTGAAGCTTACAACCCTTGATTGAGATAATAGATTGTGAATTCACTATCCAACAGAGAAGCATTTGGTGGTTATAAGAAACAAAATTCGCTTAGATTGACTCTACATAGCTAATGTGGCAATTACTGTAAATCGGGCTTTTACTTGAGCAATCAATTTCCCTACATAACACAACCGTGATCTTCCTCCTACAATTCATGTGTAGCATCATCATCATTATCTTCATTGGTTTACTGATCTATGAAGACACTTGCAAACGACTTAAATGGATTGTTGGAATGTGTTATGCGTCTAAAATTGGGTTCTATTTAGACGTTTGTATGGTAATAAAATACACATAATATATCTACAAATAGTTAACACACATGATCTGATTATATATTATAAACAGTTAGTGGTTCAAAAATCATATTTTTTTATCATCATTATCGGAGTCATTTATTCATCTAAATAAAGTCTTATCTTTCTAATAAGCATGACTAAATATCTTGACAATGAAAACGATCCTATTCTAGCTAATGATTGGTACATATAAAAATAGGAAATGTTGAACACACCTGAAACAGTAGTTAGTATTGATTGATGCCACAACTCCTTTGATTAGATATCTTTTCAGCTCTTAAAAGACCAACCAATTGTGACTTGACACGTTAGGACCAATATATAAAAATCATACCAATTCCATGTACATGTAATATGTGATAGGAAAAAAAGGACATTGCCTTTACCTTTTTCACCATCAATGCGGGGACAGTTGTACAGTGCATGATGTGATGGTTTACTAGACTACTTGGATTGGGAGAAAGTAGGATTGGAGAAATTTTTAAGGGATCCTACCATACAAGGTATTCACCTTTTGAAAGATTCTCATAAAATTTGTTTAGTAATCATAGGTAAAAAGATAATGAGATAGGAGTGATTTCTACTCTAGTAGAAAAGAAGCTTTCTGGAGCCTACTTTTTGCTAGATAAGAGGTCACTAATAGGTGAAATGTGTAGAATCTCCTGCTTCCTACTCATTTCCTTCATCCAAATGCACCCTAAGAGAAAGTAGGGGATTCTCCTTGAGTAACCAGTTCAGTAATTTCTTGGTAGGAGAAACGATACAAAGATGTAATCATGCTACATGTCATGTTTCCCTACTCAAGAGAAGTGATTTTTACCATTTCCATAGTAGAAAGTAGAAACTACTTTCTCCTTCTTTATACTAGAACTTTTTTACTCTATTTTACATGTAGTAAAAGATCCTACACTCTCTCTTTAAAAGTTTCCCCCATCCAAACAAAGCCTATCTACATATACAAGAAAAAGATAACATAAATCAGCTACTTAAGAATTGAATTCATGAGAAGTGGGCCTAATCGACAATAATGTTGTTGATAATTAAATGTATCATATGAAATACCCAAACATATTTTGTAATTAGTTTAATTGAGAATTAAGACTTGTTTGTTTCCATCTATACACCGAGAGATTTCCCTTTGATTGGATATCCATCAATTTTGACTCACCACATCAACAATTAATAAATAAAAAGATATAATTCCATACACATACAACATCTTCTAATTTTAGCAGTAAATAAAAGAGGATCAATGGGGTCAACCTCATTGTTTATAAGGGGAACCCCCCTCCCCTCCCCCACCCCCAACACTTTATTTTGAGTAATACAAGCGATCATTATCATTTCATGGAAGTTACGTTTGTCATTTAATCAAAATAGTGATAAAAGGTATCTCCACAGAGATTGACACTCTTTATTTTATTCAAATAACAAAAATGCCCTTTGATATTAAATTTTAGTAGAAGACATAATTGTGTTTTCTTTTCAAAAGAATTGTTTTTATTATTTGAGTCAAAATAAAGTAGAAGAGGTGTCCCTTGCCTTCACAGAAATCATACATGGACATTCATGTACTTCTACTATAAAAATTGAACAAAAGACAAGTCCATTCTTCTTTGATCTTTATTATCAAAAGTATCGATGTTCCTATTACTTCCCCCGCTAAAAAATTCAGGGAAGGGATAAATATAGTAGTCACTAACTTTATAAACATAGTTTACGATAGAGTAGGGGACGTAGAACTCAAAAAGCTAATCCATAAGATTTTGGTTTTCGATGATGATAAAATCTGGCCTATGGCTTATAGGAATTCTATAAATAAAAAAGCCCAAATCATATTTTGTAATTAGCATTAATTCAGAATTAAGATGTGTTCGGTTCCATCCGAAATACTGAAAGTTCCAGAGAGTTTCCAAATTGGACATCCAAACACAACACAAACGAGATATCTAAATTTCCAAACAACGAAAGTTAGGAAACCCTAACCTTTTCTTCCTTCTGCTACCCTCTGAAGATTTTCATGACCACTTCTAGAAACTTCTGCTGTTGCTTCTTCTTCTTCTTCTTTGACGGTTTCCGCGTCGCGGTGAGTTAAATCGGTGAGCCGGCGCAGGAGATCGGCCCTCCGAGCTCTAGCAGCCTCGAGCTGGCGGAGGAGCTGATCGGATCGGGCCCTGGCGCGTTCGAGCTGAGCAGTAAGCTCAGCTCGGAGGGCGTCGAGCCGGGAGCCGGCTTCGGCGAGCCGAGCACGCCAGGCGATTAGGTGAGAGTGTTGGAGAGGGGATTTGTCGAAAAGGAAGCGCTGCTGATCAAAACACATGACAACCGATACTGAGAGATTCTGGAGACTTTTAGACAATGGAAGATGGTCCAAAGGGAAAATAAATAGCCGTAGGAATTATTAAAAAAAAAAAAATTGGTTGTTTGGTGAATTGTTTTATAAACAGACTTCTCAATTATTAAATGGAAGAGAGGACTTTTAAAAAAAAAAAATTAAATGAGAAATAAGATTTTTAAATATTCTTCTTTAATAACCAGAGTAGAATTTTGTGACCTAGAAAGATATAAACATTTGATTACATTGGATTTTTTATTAGATATCTAATAATCACTCTTAATTTTTATTTACAGTTGATGGTTGTACTTGTACATATGGCAGACTATTAATAAAAACCATCAATTTAAGTAAATTATAATAATAAATAAATATTGAAAAACTTCTTCAAAGGTGCATTGTCGCATGTGACTGCTGTTTTTTATAAGTTAATTTTTTTTTTCAACTTAATTTACATAAGACAGTGCTTGATATCAATAGACACATCAGTGCTGATCAATCCTCTCTGGCTTTCTACTTTTATTTTAAATTCATGAATTGGGTTTCATGCCATAATTCCCTATTAACTGAGCAATAAATGTTACATATTGTTGTGGCTAAGCTTTATTTACCTACAGAGTCAAAACAACTATTCATACATCAAAGATAAATCTAGAAAGGCTATTTTTAGGGAGATTTTCCAACAATTAATAAGCTGGCTGATATAAATGAAATGTTATAAATATAATTCATATATATATATATATATTGAATTATTCAAATACAAATCAACATCATCATCTAATACATTTATCAATTTTTTTTTTTGCATTCACTCTTCAATATTGTAACCTACTAAAGTGTAGATGAATGAGATAAATAGACATCATGATGATAAATAATGTGAATAAGTGCGGGGCTGCATTTGAATAGGGGTATTGGAAGGTACTCCCCCGTTACTCTTATTTAGTAATAAAAGGGGTAAACGTTAAAAAACAAAATTTTACTCATTTTCTCTCACTTTTGTAAATCTTCTCTGATTAGAAATAACACTGAATAACTTATACAAAATTTCTCTCTCTTCCAAACGCAATTCATATTATAACTATGAAATTGGAAGTTGGACAATGAATGTTGACTAAGTAATCAACCATGGGAGAAAGTTACAAAATCCATATTATTGAGATAAATATCTATAATAATGATAAATGATACAAAGTGACGTGACAAATGTGACTAAAATTTGACCCCTTTGCCATCATCTTAACTTTATATCTCAAAACTTGAAGCCTTAAATATTTGATTGAGACTCCACTATAACAGATGTTCTGAATAGAAAAGTAGAAAGAGATGGGTGGCTACCCACCCAAAAAAGTCCTGAATAGAAAGATGGAACCATCTTATTTTAAGTGAATACATTTAATAATTAGACAATTCTCTCACAAAAATTTATACCAAACAGAATATAAGAACATGAGAATTGGGAACCACTCCTAGACAGGGTTGTTTGTCCAAATGCAATAGAAATAGAGCCCTGGTCGAACCGGTCGAGGCACAAACCGGTTCAATCACTGTTTCAGCCTGGATCAACTGTGGCCCACTTACGGACGGCCAAGATTCACTTAGTTAAAATTTAAATCATTTGCTCCTTCTAAAAAGGAAATGGCAATATCGTAATTAAAGGTATCAAAAGTTTCCATCTTTCGGCGCAGGAGTTCGAATCCTCCCCAACTTAAAACCCCTTCCGTTTCTTTCTGTCTGTTGTTCTCAACGCTCTTTCGCTCCAATTTCTTTTTCTATTTTATTTTTATCTTAAATCTCTGCAAAAATCAATTTCTTCAAAACCCGATTCTTATGATTTTCTCTGCGATTTGGGGTCTTTCAGTCACCTCTATAACCTCTGAAAAAAGGGCATTTGAATGCTGAAAAACGACTCATTTGCTCCAATTATTTCTTCTATTTTCCTTTTCAATCTCTGCAGAAAACCCATTTCTCTAAGACCAGATTCGCATATTTTTTCTATGATTCAGGTTTCTTTCTGTCACCTCTAAAACCTCTGTCTAGGGGCGTTTGAATGTTGAGAAACGGCTCTTTCCCTCTAGTCTCTCAAATTGGTTCTCTCTTCAATCTCGGCAAAGAAATAATCTCTTCACCAAATTCTTCTTCTTTTCTTCTTTATATTCTCTACAAAAATTAACCCCATTTCTCCAAGACCCGATTTTATGATTTTTGTATACGAGCTGGGTTTCTTTTAGTCACCTCTAAAATCTCTGGAGAAGGGTGTTTGAATGCTGAGAAACGATGACTGAGACGAAGAATAAGAAGAAGAAGAAGAAGGTCTCTATCAGTGAAGACGACACTTCATTGATTTTACAAAGGTACACAACCAAGCCCTGCCTGTCTCTCTCTGCGCGCTTGTAATAATGAGAGATGCTGAAAGAAAATCTTAGATCTATGTTATTTCACCAGTAGAGAAGGATATTTCCAATTCTTTTTTTTTTTTTTTGTTGGGTATACAGGTTTTTGAATTTTAGTTAGAGGGACCTTTCTATGTACTCGAAACTGGTAATAAACTCAACCGTTGGATAAACAGATTGTTATCTGTTCCATGCGGTCCATACTTTGTGGGCTATCATTTCTCCGCTATTTTAGTAGCGCTGAAACCTTTGAAGAAATTTGATTGTGGTTACGTTTGTTCCAAATTTTTGGGGCCATTATGTCTCTGTTATTCTGCAGCCCTAAAACCCTTTGAATAAAATTGATTGTGGTCACACGGCAATCTTAAAGGAGAATAGTGGAGAAATCATGACCACAATCTCAAATGAGCGCAGTGAAGAAGCAATAACTATCCATTATGGTCTTGGAGCAGAACTAGTCATATATTTTAAAATAGACAACTTTGAGCTATATGTTTATTTGTATTTGAGAAAGTTCCAGAAGGAAATCTCATGTTATTTCATCAGTAGAGGACGAGTTTTGCAGGCTTTATTTATTTCTTTATTTATCCACATATGGATCCTTGAATTTTAGTTAGAGGCATGTGTTGATGTACTCGGAAATGGAATGACCTCAACTGTTGGGATGAATGGATTGTAATCCACTCTGTTCGCGCCAAGTTTTTGGGACAGCTGTTTCTCCACTATTATGCAGCCCCAAAACCCCTGGAGAAATTTTTTTATGGCTGTGCCGCAATCTTAAATGAGAATTGTGGAGAAATGATAACCATCCATTCCTTTCTGTCCAAATTTTGGGGGGCAGAAATAGCGTATATTTTGAAAAATAGACATGTTTAAGATTTATGGGTATTTTACTAGAGAATGTTCCAAAAAGGAATCCTATTAGCAGAAGAGGGGTTTTTCTGGCATTATATATTTTAAGCACATGGGTTATTGAATTTTAATTATAGGCTTGTCTGGAACTCTGGATGTACCCAGGGTTGGAAAGGAAATAGGTTGTTGGGGTTTACAGATTGTAACCATTCCCTTTGATCCATATTTTGGAGGCTAATGTTTCTCCACCATTATGTGGCGCCAAAACCCTATATTTACAATCTCAGATGAGAATGCGGAGAAATGATAACTATCCTTTCTATTAAGTCCAAATATTAGGGGCTATTGTTTCTCTGCTATTCTCATTAATGTTTTGAACTATAAACTGTCATATATTTAAAAAGAGATTCTTGTGTACATCTAAAAGTACTATATCAATGTGTATTTTTACCGATAGAATTTCAAAATGAGCCATGTAATTGGCTTTTTAGTCTGAAAAGGACTGAGAAGGCTGAAGATGTAGTAAACTATGGTGTATGAGAGAAGCATAGTATTTAAAAATAAGCAACTTTGAGCCATACGAGTGATTGTATCAGAAAAAGTTCCAGAAAGGAATTTTTGTCAGTAGAGGAGGCATTTCGCAGTCTTCATCTACTTCTGCACATGTTATTTAATTTTAATAAGAGACACGTCTGCATGTACCCAGAATTGGAAAAGAAATTGATTGTTGGCTGAGTAGATTGTAATCCATTCTGTTTGGTCCACATTTTGGGGGTTATTGTTTCTCCACCTTTCTGTTGCCCCAAGTCCCTTTACACGATGACAATCTTAAATGAGAATAGCGGAGAAACAATAACTATCCATTCCATTCACTCCAAACTTTTGGGGCTATCATTTCTCTGCTTTTTATTAATCTTTTGGAGTAGAAATAGTCATATATTAAAAAATAGACAACTTTGAGCTATATGTGTATTTGTATTAGAGAAAGCTCCACAAAGAAATCTTTATCAGTAGAGGAGTTCTGCACATTTTATCTATTTTTTGCACATGGGTCTTATATTTTAATTAGAGGCATGTCTGGATGTACGTGGAATTCAACAGGAAGTTGATTGTCGGGCTTAGCAGATTGTAATCCATTCTGTTTTGGTTATATTTAGGGGGCTATTGTTTCTCCACCATTCTGCAGCCCTAAAACCCTTTACACCATAATCTTAAATGAGAATAGTGGACAACAATAACTACCCATTCTATTCAGTTGAAATTCTGGGGTCTATTATTTCTCCGTCATTCTCATTAAGATCTTGGAGCAGAAATAGTTATACATTTAAAAAAGACAACTTTAGCTATATGTTTATTTGCATTAAAGAAAGTTCTAAAAAAAATTATTTTATTTAATCAGTAGAGGAGGAGTTTTGCAGGCTTTAATTATGTGCATTTAATTAGGGGCGTGTATGGAGGTATCTAGAATTGGAAAGAAAATCAATTGCTGGGCTGATGGTATTGTAATCATTTCTGTTTGGAGGCTATTGATTTTCTGCTGTTCGGCAGCCCCAAGACCAAGGTCGGTGATTTTTTGAGATTTTGGTGCAGAAACAGTCATAGAATTAAAAACAGACAAGTTTCTGCTATACAAGTGTGTATCTGTGTTTGTCTACGTTAGGTTAAATATTGAAATTGACGGGGCATTGGGGCTTTGACTTGTAAAGGGGACCTAACTTTGATAAATTGACCTCACAAGGGCAAATCAGGGCATGCTTTATGGTTCTTCCCTCATCAGGATCTATTTATATTGATTTGGGTGGATGCTCATTTGGTAAATGGTAATGCAGGGCTCAAGTGGCTAGCATATTAGTCAAGGTGTGTGATTCCATGTAGATGGAAAACTGGGCCCTAATGCAGTATTTTTGGTTGCCCTTTTTTTCGGTTTTCCTCTTTTGTACAGAAGGGCATTTAGGGCTATGCAAAAGTAGTACTCTTGGTGGTTGCCTAATTGGCTAGACTTGAGATCAGTAACTCTCAATGTCATACTATTACGCTGTGGGCTACCGCCGATGATTGAAGCTCTCTCCCTTTTTTTGTAGCTAACAAAATCTGGATAGTTGATCTATTGCCAGCTGAGATTTTAATTTTCAAGCATGTATATTATGCAGGTGGAAGATGTTGAAATGGTTGATCTCTTGTATCTTGCATGTTTGCCACTTCCATTTGGAGGCATTTATTTCAGCTTTTCATATTTTCTCAGTGATTCATGTCTCTATTGGTGAAACTTTAAGTTGATCAACGACTTTTAGCCTTTCTACTATAGAGCAAGGATACTATGGTCCGTTCTTCCTTCTAGAATTCATCATCATCATCAAAAGCCATTGCATCTATTTGGTGTTGGCCTTTTGGGTCCTATGTTTCCATTATGTCCTATCAAAGACTATATTATTTGCCACCCTACATGCTGTCATGTCCTTTACTCCCTCGATGCAAGTCTTCAAATGTCTATCCTTTCTAGCCCCTACCACCTGCAATTTATTAATTTTTGTACCAGGACTCTTTTTGATCGACTGTGGACATGTCAAATCAGCTTAACTGCCCTTCTCCCATCTTTTATCTATTGGAGCTATATATTAGGTAGTCCTAATGTGGTCATTTCTAATTCTAGTTTTTTTTTTTTGAAAGATAATTTCTAATTCTAGTTGTTCGCTCTATCATTCTTTGGTACTTTTTTTTTTTAATAAATGGCATAAAAAGGAAAGTGTTCATAGGTTTTCCCAGGAAAGAATGACAATTAATTGTCTATGGCAATTAATTCAAAATGTCATTTTCTTTGGGCTCTATCAAGGAAAGAGTTCATAGGTTTTCCCAGCAATGAGTTCTATGCTAGAAGATATAAACACTATTTTTTTATTTAAATGTACATGTGCTTATTTGTTTTGTACTTTCTTTAAAAGTTTCATGAATCAATTTTCTTTGATTTTAGTTCCATTCTTTATAGTCTTATTTCCTCCATAGTGTTTTTTTTTTATAATAAAATAAAAGTAGGGAGGCTCATTGTTGCAACCAGAATGGTGGTTTTGTCTATGTCAGAGAGAGTCCATGCCGTTGATCACAGTCTGTTGCTATAATATGATGCCATTGGTTATATCTGGTGTTGAAAGTTGGAGCTTTTAATTACCATATGGTTTGTGATTTGGCCACCTACATTTCTATTGACCTTTTCTTCTTTTCAGGTACACAGCAACAACAATACTTGCTTTACTTCAGGAGGTTGCTCAATTTACTGGTGTTAAAATTGATTGGAATGCTTTGGTGAAGAAGACTTCTACTGGAATTTCAAATGCACGGGAATATCAAATGCTATGGCGGCATTTGGCTTACCGTGATGCGTTATCAGAAAAAGTTGAAGATGGCATTGAACCTTTGGTCAGTATGGGACTTTCCTTAAGTTGGCAAATTTTATGTTTTTATATTCCTTAAGTTGGCAAATGTTATGTTTTTACATTTGCTTTTCTTTAGCTTTATATCTTGCTGACATGCCTTTTTGTGCTTTAACATTTTTAGTATTTTACAGTATTCTTGTATGACTAGAGATAAATGGGAGAAGGCTGATGACAATTAGATTGTATAATGCTTTTCTTTTTTTTAATGTCTGACCCTTTTTATCTGTTGAACTGAAAGACTTTGCCCAATTAACTAATAATTTTCATGATATGAATATCTGATGTTAAACCTTTATGCCATGTCCAACTTTAAGCTAACCCCATATAGATGGATGAAGTTTTGATGATGTTGATGATAATGAAACCTTGATGTCATGTTAATGGAACAAAGGAGGGGCAACTTCTAATTATTTGGGTAGATTGTGGGATGCTAAGAAGCACTGATACGGGTACGCGTATCGGATACGACACGTATCCGAAATTGGGATATGGCAAATTTTGAAAAACTAGGATACGGGTGTGGCGGGATACGCCGAATTAAAAAAAAAATATTATTATTATTATTATTATTATATATATATATAATACATTACAAAAGATATATATTATAAAGATTAGACTATTAGCAATTTAGTATTATGAAAAGATATATATAATATGTTTAAAAAAATATTTACAATATTACAGTATATAATATGTGAATGATTATTGAGGTTAAAAAATAAATATTGAAATATATATATATATATATATATATATATATATATATATATATATTTTCCCTTTTCTCCCGTACTGCTGTATCCCGTGCCGTGTGCCGCTGTATCCCTCCGTGTTTGCTACCGTATCCCGCCGTATCCTTTTGTGTCTGCTTTCGTATCCTTGAATCATCCATATACGAGCTCATGATGGTTGGCAGGTCACTAGACAAGGTGATAGAGTGAAGTCCAGGGCATCTAAAGTGGGTTTTTTCCCCTCCCACTGCTAGTTATGCATCAGGGGCTGGACCTTTGACCTTCAACTGCTTCAAGGTAATTTGATGTGCTGGTTTCACACCAGCTCATTCCTTTTTGGTTATATTAAAATATGACCATAATATCAATTTCAGACTCATGTGGAATTTGTTTATTGAGATGATTTTAAGGGGGAAAACTAAAACATTGACATAAAAATTCATTTGATTGAATCTTTCTTATGGGTAGGTAATTGGCAAAGCTGAGTAACAATACTTCTTTAGTTCCTTATATGACAAGGATTCAGGTTTTGCAAATTTATACATCAATTACCTTTATATCTTCTTATACAAAAGCCTTTATATTTATGTTTTCTACTAAAATTATATGTTGCTTGCTATATATGCTGTGTTGGAGTTTATTTTTAATGACATCTATAATCTGTTTTCAGGATGATGATAGTGATTTAGAAATTGAACTAGAGCCTTCCCCTGCAGTCAACAGTGAAGCCTCAATTGAGGCTGCAGCATGTGTAAAGGTAGTGCTCATGACACTTTGGTGTTTACTATTTTGGAAGTCATGTGGCCTACTCTTATGAAAGTCTCATGTGATGTATGTAATTAGTGCTTCTACTTATTTCCTAATTGTTTGTCGATACTTTCTGTCACAAAGATCAGATTTGGGGATCTCCCAAGTCTCTGCATATCTATTGTATTGCCACATTGATATCTTAACCTTGCATCTTTGTTATTCTCCTCCATTTATCACATAATCTCAGCATGGTAATCAAGTGCAGATATTTTTTTATGCTCCTGTTAATAAGACACTTGTTTTTTATAATTGGGAGAACAACTTGCTGTTTTGGACATTTGGTACCAAATATGGCAAGTACTGACCCCCGTCATAAAATGGAAAAAACAAAAGAAAAGAAGAAGGTTGTGATGACAATTATGAAAAATGAATAGGATAGTTGCCAGTGACATATTCGGGGTTGCCTCTGGAGGCTAATCTAAGGTCAAAAAAAGGAATCTGATCATGGAGAGATCTGAGAAAAAGCTTGCTTCTTGGAAGCAGAATTATCTGTGGTTGGGAGTAAGAATCCCATTTATTGAAGCTACTATGGCTTACCTCCCAGTACACTAATTATTTGAGATTGCAGTTGGGGTGGCAAAGAGATTGGGGAAGATAATGGCCATGCTAGCCCTGAAGATGTGAGATGGAAGAAAATGTGTTGTGGCAAAAGTTATTATTATATGTTAAGTTGTTATCATCATTAAAGCCAAAATCTCATCTATTTTGGGTAAGCTTTTCTAGTTCTACTTCTTTATGTGACCCTATCATAAACCAACCATCAATCAGTCCACTCTGTCATGTTTTTATTTAGCCCTGCCCTCCATGTTTTCAGTGAAAAGATTATAAGCTAGGACAAATCAGCCTTAATGAGAAAGGCTAAGCGTAGTGGCAATATGTCTTGACTAGGGTTCTATGGTTGACATGCAATTCCAGAATTTTATATAAAAAGGAGAGTTTTGCATTAGAGGTCTTTAAATCTGCAAAGGCAAGGATGATTAAATGGTTGTAAGGGAGGAAAGAATTCAAGAGAGGCTTGAAGCCATACTTGAGAAGCTAGGTAAATGGGTTTTTTCTAAGTGGCATTGATTTTTTTTTTTTTGGCATCATGTTTTGCTGGTGTTCATTTATGTTGTCTATTTAGTGTGAACATTAAGGCATCTTTATAAAAGACAGTACCATCACTAGGATGAATTTTGATATAAGCCCACACCCCCCACGCTGCTCCCCCACCCACACACACAAAGAAAAAAAGAAAGAAAAAGAAACACAAAATAGAAGTGAAAGAAAAGGACCAAGCATGATGCCCTTTATGTATTGGTGTCAGCCATGTATTGATCAACCAAATAGGCACCTTTACATGTGACAGGATAACATCATAGGGGACTGGCCCAGCAAGATTCTTTAAACAAGATTGGTTATTGCGATGTTGATTGTGCCCAGTGACAAGCATTTTACCACGATTCTATTATCGTAATCCCTAGCCTCGTGAGATGCACCATGAGAATTATTGGCTCATTATAATAAAAAGGGTTTTTTTTAATGAATGCCCCTATGTTTTGTTTTTATTTGAAAAAAAAACCCATAAGTTTTTCATAATTGTAAAAAAACCCTAACTTTGGATAAAACTTTTAAAAAAGCCCCTTCACCGTAGTTCATTTATAACAAATTGATTTTTTCTTTGAGATCTTTTTAGATATATGTCATAGGGCTCACTTGGAGGTTAATACCACTTAGTGAGCAGGGTGATCAAAAAATAGTTTTTATAGATTAGCAGCATCTCAAAAATGAACTAAATTAAGCAATCAAAATATTAGATTTTAAGGCCAAAAAATCAACGATGGCAAACAATCACAGTTTCAATCGAACAATGAGATTGGCTTTGATTATGATAAAATTTGGAGTATGCTAAGTGCATAACATATAATTAATGTAAAAAAGGGAAATAGGTGAAAAAACTATCTCATGAAGACCCCATAGAATATTTCACATGATGTAAATTATGTGCTACACATGGTAGTCAAAGGCATGCCTAAGGTGCAAGAGGGGAGTGTGCGCCTAAATAAGACTAGGCAAGGCACCGACACTCCTATATGCGCCTTAATGCACTTTTTATTTTTTAATTTATGTGGTACTAAAATCTAAATATGAAGACACAATTTTCCTCTCAAGTGTTAAAAAAATTTAGATTAAAAAAATATTAAGTGTTGACTTATGATATTGAAAAACTTTAAAATATAAAACCATGTGGGTTAGGGTTTGGGTTAAAAAATTTAGGACAAACTGAAAAAAAGAAGAAGAAGAGAGAAACACTTGTAACCATTTTCTTTTTGTTGATGATATAACTATTGGAAGGTGAAGACTTATTGATGATTTTTTACTCTTTATTACTTGGTTTTATGCACTAGACTTCTGTTATTAACTTCTTATATTATGTACTTCTATTTTTACATTTAATGCATTTTCTTTATAGTATATAACTATATATATTGCATTGTTTAGTTGATGGGAGGTTGAAAAGGTAATGCATTTGTCATTAATATTTAAAAATAGTTGTAAACATTTGCATATGTGAAAAGAATATACATATTTAAAAATATAAAAAGTGTGCCTAAAATGAAAAAGCCTATGACTTAGGCTCCAACCTTTGTGCTTTAAGTGCACCTTGCGCCTTAACTACTTTGGTGCTAGAAGAATAAATAAATTTTCAAAAGGAAGTTGACCTTTAGTCAATATTGCAAGGGGCTTTTTAAATTTTTTTATCAAAAGTTAGGGGCTTTTTAGAATTAGAAAAACTCGGGGACTTTTTTGAAATAAACTCAAAAGGTAGTGGCCTTTTTAGATAAATTCTAATAAAAATCTCAAGGATCAAAATTATAAGCTAGGATGATAGAAAAGGGTTGAATCTTCAACACCCCCTATCCATGTGACCTGTAACACATCCTCCCAACCATGTGGTGTCCATTCCATAAATTGATGTGTGGTTCCCTTAACTAGGATATGAATCAGTCTCTCTCTATTGCATATCCATGTGACTGATACTTCCAACTGTTAAAAAAAGTGACAGTTACTCCATTTTTCAGCATCGTTAGTTGTCATCTTCTTTAGAAACTTTGGGTATGTTCTTTAGTACAATGTGAATTTTGCATGTAAAGGTTTTTTTGTGTCTAGTATCTGTTGATGATACTTATTTTCACCATTTTTAAAGTTTTTTCCTTGGGATTGAATGGTTTGGGCAGGTGCTAATTGCCTCGGGTTCATCTTGTGACTCTGGCCCTACAAATCGAGCTACTGTTGAAGCACCTTTAACTATAAATATTCCTAACGGCCAGTCTTTACGCAATCCATCAGAAAATCCACAGCTGGCACGCTCTATACAGGGAACAAACATTACAGTTCCTGTTTCTGTCCAGAAACAACCATTACCTTCAGTTCCATTTTCAGAAGGCTTGGATGGAAATGGGTCTTCAAGTGGAAATGTACCTCCACGAAGGAAGAGGAAACTTTGGACTACAGAGGAGGATATGGAACTTATTGCTGCCGTGCAGAAATTTGGTGAGGGGAATTGGGCCAACATCTTGAAAGGAGATTTCAAGCATGACAGAACTGCTTCACAATTATCTCAGGTTTTCTGTTCCTTCAAATTCTGTTGTTTTTCAGGCATCATTTTCTTTAATGCGATGCCACATGTCACTGTGGGCATTCTTGACATCTGAGTGTGTACACATGATTCCCTCAGTTTGATGATCCAGACCTTTGATCTGATGGGCCCCAAGTGGTGGACAATCCTTTATTTCTGTCAGAAATGGTTTAGATTACCTAGGCAATGTGTACCCTTAAACAAACTATAGGAATTTTGCATGGGCTATTCAAGTAAGACTTGATTCTTCATTAAGAATCTGTACTTCTTCACTTGTTTATGGAATTCTAGGCATCTTGAATTTTATTTTAGGATATTCGGAAGTCCTAATCTTGACTTGTGATACTTCTAGTAATATGCTTGCATACTATGGATCTCTTTAGATCTTTTGATTTTTGTGATGTTATTTGCATAGATCTTGTTTAATCATTGAATATGGAATGTTATTTTTTAAATCAGTGTTTTTATTGCATATTTTAAGAATAGGGGAGAGTTCTTTGAGTCGGGCTTTCCCTGGGTTGTTTAGAGCAGGCGTTGGATAGAGAAGCCTTGGTGAAGGACTACTACAACAAAGTGAATGGAGACCCACATTGGAGTATAGCTTTTAGGAGAACCCTTAGGGATTTTGAGGAAGACCAACTCTGCTCCCTCCCTGGAGAGCTTATTAAAGGAATCTGTTATGAGTATGGATGAAGAGGATTGGTGGATCTGGGCCATAGACCCATCTGGTGTCTTCTCAGTTAAATCCATACTTAGATCCATCTACTCCCTATGGCAAGAAGACTATCCACCATGTGCCTTGACCTGGAATAATAAAGTCCCGCGAAGAATACAAGTATTTTTGTGGGTTGCATTAAGAGGGAGGATCTTAGTCAAATGCAACCAAGGAGTCGAGGCCTCCTCCCCGAGGGAGCTTTAGAGCTGTGTGTACTTTGTGAAGAGGGAGAGGAGTCAGTCGATCACCTGTTGTGTGCCTATCCATATGCGACAAGAATCTGGCGCATGTTCATCAACCTGATGGAATGCTCATGGGCGATGAACAACACGATAGGAAAGACTGTCATAGAATGGAAAGGGGGGCCTTTTGTTGGGAGAAGAAGGGTGGCATGGAACTGATTCCAGCAGCAATCATGTGTGCAATTTGGAATAAGAGGAATATTAGAATCTTTAAAGGAAAATCGGGCTCGACAGTAGAGGTGTTTGAGAAGGCCAAATGGAATTTAGCCTGTTAGCTCTCTCTATGTAAGGAATTCTCTGGGTGCTCCTCTGAAGATTTATATCTATCGTGGGAAGGATGTATGAAATGTAGCAAAAAAGTTTAGAAACCTAGGGTGGATTGGTGAAACCAGAGAAAAGGTACTTTAAGTTTAACGTTGACGGTGCAACTAAGCCAAAATTGGGTCCAACAGGTATAGGAGGAGTACTTCATGATGATGATGGTAGAATGTGATTAATTTTCTCAGAGTCGGTAGGAGTCATGGAGTCTAACAAGGCGGATCATATGTGCTTGGGTTGAGCTTTTCCCCTTACTCTCACCTAGGACTGAGGCATACTTTGTAACCTTTCTGTATCTTTTAGTTTTTGTTGTCTTTTTGGTTGGGCGGTTGGACACACCTCTTGTACTCTCCAATGTTATATTTATGTCTCTGTTTTCAAATATTTTAAGCATATATCAATAGATACTTCTTAGACTTCTTATTTTTGTTCATTACATTCCTAGATCTAGGATTTTAAATGCCTTAGCCTTATCTTATGGTACACTTCTGTTCTGTGTCACTGTATGATCAATTGGTGATGAAACTTTAGACGCTTCATATCCATGTAATCCACCACACAATTATGTAGGCTCCATGATCCATTTGATAGGAGGTTTTGTTGGAGATTCTTGCCAGCCTAACTCTTTACCATATCCTGTCTGTATCATGTTTATCACATTTAGGAATTCCATCCTCACTTGGAATACAATCTAAAGGTTTTTGAAAGCCTATAGATACCATTCCAACAAATAAGGGGCTTTTCATTCACCTTTGGAGATCAATCTTAGTCACTTAATATCCTGCTGGTTTGCACACTTCTTCCAACTTCAGCCAATGCAAGTACTGTCTTCACAATATGAGATTTGAAGAATGCTCTTTCTGTATCTGTTCTATTTTTGTTTCCTAAGATCTATAGTAATGTGTTAGAAATCAAGCCTCCTCCCAATAGGAGCTCTTGTATTCTGAACTCATAGCCATTCTCCACCAACTTGTTTGTCAATATGGGCAAAACACACTACAACAAAATTGAAGATGAAATTTCAATCCATTTTATTTTATTCATTATGCTTTTGGCTTGTTACCATTAAGGAAAAAAAAAAACTTTTTGCTTGTCATAAGACCTGAATTCGTTTAATAGAAAGCAGCGGTTATTCAGACTTTACCTTAATTTGATGTTGTACATCTGAAGCATTGTGGGCCATCACCATTTGAAAAATGAGCGATGTTGATGACACCAATTTCTTTATGTGCATACAGAGATGGGCCATCATTAGAAAGCGGAAAGCCAACTTGACCACAAGTAATGCTGGCAACTCAACAGGTACAGTGCTTACTGAGGCACAGCTTGCGGCACGTCAGGCAGTTTCCATGGCTTTGAATATGCCGATGATGGGAAGCTTATCAGCAGCATGCTCAGCTGGTGCGGATGCTTTTATTCTGCTATTTTACATTTTAGTGCTTAGACTGGCAAAATATGTGATTAATTTCAGGTGTTGTATTTGTTATCATCATCATCATCATCATCAATTGAGTTCTACTTTCCTCTGATTCTATCATGAACACACCCTTCTTCCTTCCCCTTCCCCCCACCCCAACCCAAAATATAATAATAATAATAATAAGAAAAAATGAAAGAAGAAGAAGAGGGTTGGTTAAATTGCATGGGTATTTTTGTATCAGTAACTACTCAAAAATAATTTATTTCATTTCCCGCTAGTAGGAGTGTATAATTATTTGCAGGCTTCTACTACTGATGAGTATAATTTTTCTTTCTGAAACAGCTACGGCCAATCCTTCAAGCACTCATAATAATGCTTTCACAGTTCCTGCTTCTGCAAGTGATGCAGCACCGGCTTCCACCTGTCCCCAAGAATCAAGCACCAAAGCTCCAATGGGCAGCACCTCACAGGCATTACAACAATCCCAACAAACTCCCAACCATGCATCTTTGCCAAGGGGCCCATTGACATCCAACCCAGCACCTGCATCGGCATCCACATCCTCATCTGCACCACCACCAGCAGCACCAAAATCTCGAGCAACCGCAAAACGGCAGTCAGCCCCTGCAAAGAGCCCTCCTATGGGCCCAAATTCCATGATTCAAGCAGCTGCAGTTGCTGCTGGTGCCCGCATTGCCAATCCTTCAACTGCTGCTTCTCTCTTCAAAGCTGCGCAATCTAAAAACGTTGTTCATATCCGGCAGGGAGGTTCTGTTCCCACATCATCACTGCCGGGTGTTGCCAGACCTTTGGGTCCCAACTCGATTGGGCCCCGACCATCTAATGTCCACTATATTCGAACAGGCCTGGCTTCAAGTGCACCCACCTATTCGGGTATGGCTCCAAGTGGTCCGCGTCCCAGCAGTCAGTATGTACAGAGTGGTTCTTTGAAATTGGCAGTGACGGGTCAGCCACCAATGCTGGGTACCACTCCATTGAATCCTCCAGCTCATCAAGTGATCGCTGAGTCCAAGTCAGCATCCTCTAATCGCGGAAATACCGATAGTGTTAAAAGTCCTAGTATTTCTGTAAGTGTTGCTGGTTCCTGTCCTATCACTTCTGCATCTGAGGTTAAAACTTCGGAGGATAAGAAATTGGATAGCTCCATGGAGGCGCCGAAAGAGTCAGTCCGAGATCAGTCATGTTTGCCAAACTCGAAGGCAGATGGATGTGAAGCTGGGGCTGCTGCTGGTGAAAGTCAAACTTCGGTTCCAAGGAAGACAGATGTGGTGAATAAGAGTCTTTGTCAGAATTCAATTGCCATTGAAAAGCCAACGGATGGTGATGTGGCTAATACATGTTCTGGTGAGAATCAAACAGTGAATGGCAAAACTGGTGAAGATCAAACCGTAACTGAAAAAACAACAGGTTTACCAAGCAAGGCTAGTGAAAATCAAAATGCATTTGAGCAGCAGCAAAAAGATTCATCTATCGCAGAGGCGACGGAGAAATTGGCCACCATAAGTGAGAGTTGGGGTGACCAAAATGTTCGGGATGACAAAAGCAGTTCATTGTCGGCCGGGGTGATGTAGATTAAAATCATTTTTGAGTTTAACACATGGAACCTTTGAAATGGTGTCATCTGCAAAGAGAAAATTCTATTCTTTCAGTGTCATTGAAGGTCATCAAACATGTAATCTTAGTTGTACATTGGACTGGAAATTCAACGATGAAATGAAAACAGGTCCGTCTATCTTGTTTGGTAGTTAGGACCGATATTTCGGCCCATGTTAGTTTCTTGCCTCATTGCCTGAGCCAATCTGCACTGCATTTTGTTCAAGCGACAATCTTAAATTGTAGTTACAACATGGTTTTGGACTTCGTAGCATCCTTGGCGCGACGGATACCATTTTTAGTCATCCTTTTCTGTGAGAAGAGATTAAAGTAGGTAAATGTTTAAAAAATGACAATTTTTATTTTTAATTATTCTAGGATTTTTAAACATCGATAGATTTTTTTTTTACATTAATATTTATATATTAAGATGTTGGTTTGCGTCCGTGGTTAAAGTGTTAAAATACCTATTAGATGAGGCAGTTGCAAGATTTTTTTCTCACTCCAGCCACTATTCTAGGTTTTAGTTTTATTATTTTATTCTTTCAATTTTAATAAATAGGAATTGTTGATTTATTATAAATATAAAAAAAAAATTAGAGAAAAAGGCGAAATTTTCGTTCATTTTAGAGAAGAAAACTCAGTTAAAGCTTGCTTTTTACGTTAGCGAGCGATGCGTATAATTATCTTTCATTATTTTTACTTTTACTCCTCAAATTTTACCATCTAATTTTGAGAGCTTCCTCTATTTTTGTGATTAATTTTTAACAAATAAATCCAAAACTACAAGTCTAAATTGTGTTGTGGGATCTACTTTATGTTGATTTTAATCAGTTAAAATCATTATTATTTTTAATTTAAACTCAACCTTCTATAATTTCTATTGATTTACTGTCACTATTGAATATTTTATTCTTAAGAAAAGGGCTAATATGATTCAATAAATTTCAATTTTGACAATATAAATAGATATAAATGTTCATATATCTGTTTATATAATTTTTTATTATAAAAGAGAATTCACACTCTGACTTGTCATAAAATCTAATTTTTTAGTATGAACATTTATGTGATCAGCTTATATATAATATAATATTCTCTCTCTCTTAAAAACAAACTCTTCTTCTTAAAATTTGAAACAGTGTCTTAAAATAGAGTTTAAACTTCCATAGTCCACATTTATTAATATACAAATGGTTTTAGTGGCTGACTCCAATCTCAGGGCTCCAAAAAATGTTATCGGATGAAAAAATTCTCTTTTTTAATTTTTCTTTTTAATAAAAATCACTGAGATATCGGCCGATTTGATGCGATCAAAATATCGACATATCGGCCGATATTCGGACCCTTGGTCAGGAGGATACACATGGGCTTGAACAAGGGTTTAAAATCTATATCAATTTATTTTATTTTTTAAAAGAATTTTGATATCGGCCATGGACCCAGTCCAATATCTCGGTCGAATATAAGTTTTTCAAATTTTTTTAAATTTTTTTCAGATTTTTTTTATAAAAAACGACGATATTATCTAAAAAAGAATTAAAGAAAGAAAAGGTTACTGGCCGAGATCTCAGCCAATACTGATATCTCGCCGATATGCAATATGGAAGACGGCGACAGGGCCTTTTTTGCACCCCTAGCAGGAAAAGTCTGACCCGAACCCGGCCCGTAAAGAGCCTCAACTGCTGCGTCCGGACACTTCTCGGTGCTCAGTTCTCAGTGTTTACAAAGTGATTCATATAAAGCCTCACATGAATCTCTTTCAATTCCATTCGCAGTTTTTCCAGTTTCCCTCTCTTTAAACATCAAGAAGAAAAATTTCACGGAAGAATAATAATTCTCCCAAACATGGAAACGGAAATGGAGATGGATTTAGCTCAGCAGAAAAAACCCAGAAGAATTCCAGAAGACACCATCACCTATTCCATTTTCCCTGATTTTTCCCTCTCTTCTTCTTCTTCTTCTTCAATCGCTTCTACTCTCCAATCTCTCCATCTCCAAATCCTCTCCTTCATTTCACCGCTCGTTTCTTCCTACATCTGGCAACACCAGCCCTTCCGCCTCTCCATTTCAACTTCCAATTTCCCAAAATGCCTCTGCTCTTCTTCCTCCCAAATCCCACACCTCTGTGGTGCCACCCGCTTCGGTGACAACCTCGACGACGAGTGGTTCATTGTCTTCCTCCTTTTCCAAATCACCTCTGCCTTCCCCTCCCTCTCTGCCCGTGCCCTTGACTCTGATGGCGACTTCCTCCTCATCGAGTCTGCTTTCTCCCTCCCCCGTTGGATTAACCCTGAAACCTCCGCCAACCGTGTCTTTATCCGTAATGGGTCCCTCCGAATAATACCCAATTCCTGCTTTTCTCACCCCCCATCCCTCCTTGACGCACTCTGCTACCTTGTGAAACCTGAAAATGATGCTGAATCCCGTGCCTCAGACGCTGTTCAGGCGGCAATTCAAAGGAGAATTTCAGACTACCCAGAACGCGCCCGGTTGAATATGCACCGGGTTAGAGTTCGAGTCCCTGTGCGGGTGGCGCAGGTGTTGAAGCATTGGCCGGGGTTGATTTCGCTTGCAGTGGAGAGTTTTTATGACCGAGATTTGGATTCGATGAAGTATGCAGCGAAGATGGAGAGATTTGGGGGGAGGGAGGAGGAGATGGTCACGGTGGCAGTGACTATGTCGAGGGCGATGTATGCCCAGCTGGTGAGGCAGAACTTTCAGGCACCAAAATGTTATGCAATGCCGGGCAGGGAGGAAGGAGGTGGTGGAGCAGTGGAGTATGCAGAGGCGGAGCTGGGGATGAAGATCGCTTGTGGGTTCGAGATGATGTACCAGGAGAGGCGGAGGGACGGTTTGGAGGGGAAGGGGGGAAGTACATGGGAAACGTATAGGGAGAGCTTGGAGAGGAGTGGGTATTTTGAAGGGGAGCTGCCTGGGTCCAAGGAGTATCGTCGCCGCTTGGAGAGTGCCATGGATTACTATAAAAAGAGCAATGTATTTGCTCAGTTAAGGTATGACTGGGTACCCCTCTCAAATACCAATGGGCCCTTACCTAGCTTTAAGGCAGGTTCACTTTAAACCTAGTTTTTATTGAAACTTTTTCCTTTAGTAAGCCTTTTTTTTTTTCAAGTTTTTTGTAATAGCTTTGTAAATATTATATAGCATGAAGTAATTCTTGGTAATATTCGAGTAAAAACTCTAATTATTAGATGAATATTTAAATGGAATGAGAAAATGAGAGACTCCTTTCAAGGTTGTTTGGGCACGTACATTGAGACTAGAAGCAGTCTTGTTAAGAAAAATGAAGTGGTACAAGTTAAACTAGAAAGAGGGGAAGGCATTTTAAAACTGAGTGGGAAGAGTTTGACGTGTGCTCCAAGATGTAATATGCCATCACTTTTACATCATAAAAAAGGTAAAAAAATTCAACTTTTAGGCTCTACCATGATTATTATCACTAGAAAAGGCAAATGTCATCTGTGCCCTATGCTTTGATTAATACATCTTGGAGTATACAAGAATTTCCTGGGTTCCAAGGGTAAAGAAGGATATGGTAGATTTTATTGTAACGGAGATTATGTTTTTGATAGGATAAAAGAAAGAGAAGAACTCAAAAAGTCAACTCTAGATAGATGAGATAAGTGGCTTTGATAGCAATGACAACTTATTCATGTCTATAATATATACTTCTATAATGTGCTTCAGAGCTCAGTTGCCAGCATATTGGGGTGATTTGGATGAGTAGTAATTTATCTTTTTAAGATTGAGGACATAAATCCATGGGTTAAACATAGTTTGAAGTATCCAAATAAGTACACCTAGTAAAATTAGGCTTACCTAGACATGACACCTTGCACCATAGGCTCCAAGACCCCTTGTTTGCACATTGCACCTTGACTACGATAACACCTATGCTTCTCTTTATTGACTTTAACATTTGGTTGACATATGTTATTGTTTTGTTCCTTTTTGCATCCTCTATTTGTGTTTATGACCTGCTCAGGGAAGGAGAGA
Source organism: Chimonanthus salicifolius (assembly GCA_013350335.1). NCBI lineage: Eukaryota > Viridiplantae > Streptophyta > Magnoliopsida > Laurales > Calycanthaceae > Chimonanthus > Chimonanthus salicifolius. The sequence continues at coordinate 43,221,401 of CM023534.1, read as the reverse complement.
GGAAAATGCTTTTCTATTTTTGACACGAGAAATTGGTTTGAATTTAAAGTGACAAGAATATGGACTAACAAAGGACTAGATGCTTATTGGAAGTTTGCTGTCCCAATCAATAAGATAATCAGAAAAACACCCAATCCATGTTGCATGGACACTACAACATGTTTGATGCACCCATTTTAGAACTTACACTAGTGCTAGATTCTTGCATCCATGTCAAATATTCGCTTCCATTCTTTATGGACTTTTTTAGTTCTTTTTAACGTTCTTTTCCAAGATGACTAAAATACCACTACAACTTTTTCCTCTTCAAACCTAATTAAAATATGGATATGTTTGTCACTTGATTGTTAAAATAAAGTTAGTAAATTATTTTAATTAGTGTAATTTTCACATCTTATTTTGTTGAGCCCCGAGTCCCCTTTTTTTGTTGAGCCTAACACCTCGTATCTGTTTTGGATTCGAACACTTGCACTTGTACCTATACAACTTAGCACCCAGTTCAATGGGTTCAGAAATTGATCTGGATTATGGTGTTTTGATGTGTCATTTGGTCCTTCATGCAGTGAAATGATGAATGCTCCAGTGAAACAAATCGATGAGATTCTTGCTTTACCCCATTCTGTTGATGATTTTAAGGCTCTCGACCTCCCTCCTTCAGATGATGATTCTTGGCTCTACAGTGGAGAGGATGAGTTGAACTCAGCCATTCTAGAGAGACAGAAAGAGATAGAAACTTTTGAGTCAAAACGGCGGAGAAGTAAAAGTTCAAGAGAGCACAAGGGCACCAATCACTCTTCTAATGCACAATTAGAAGATTTTGATCTTGGTGACATAGCAAAAAGTATGCAAGAGTTTGTTCATAAGGTTTCAAGTTATGAAGGAGCAGAGCTTCCCAAAAACAGGTGTCTGCGTGGCTCATCATTTTCAACAATTTAGGAGTTTGGAGTTGTATATTTCTATAATCTTTGGTTGATTTGCATCTGCTACCTTTTTTTCAATACATTTCATGTTAACAGTTAGAATTTCTATAATCCATTACATCTATTGATTGTTAACTGTTTGTGGTGAGCTTACAAATACTGGTTCCGTGCCTCCATCAAGATTGGCAGTGGATCTTGATGAGGAACAAAATGTCACTATATTGTCTATGCTTCATCTATATGTTTAAGATGATATCCATATTTTGTATTATTGAGGAACGAAATTTGTATATTGTGTCTTGTTAGGATGAATTCTGATGGGAAAAAATGATTTTTGATAACGTTGAGTGGAAAATAGACCATGCCTACCCTGATAGATTGATTTTGGCTTGAATGATTAGGATGATGATTAGGGTGATTTTCTCTTGCTTCATCCTAATTCATAACTGAACTAACATACTGGTATGGATCGCCCTATGCTGACATGGTAAAATTTGTTGGTCCCTGAAATCAAGACCCAAATGACATGCTCTGATCTCCCACACTTCACTGACCCAAAGGCAATGGTAAGGGTGGTATTGCACCAGATGCTAAAGCTTGGAGCTTAGGTTAGTTGATGCAGTGCTCTATTATGTGTTGCCAAATGGACATATAAAGTGGAAGTTAGGACTTAATAGCTCTACAGTCATTGGGTTTGATTAGCCATAAGAAGATTTATCCTTGTTGCTTCCTTTTGGTTTTCCACTCAAAGAAAACAATGGATGAATTCACCTTCTATATAAGGCCTCAGCCTTTAACATGGAATTGTATCTTATTTCACAAAATGACTCTAGCATGGAACACCAGCAATATTCATGTCTTAAGTGTAACTGTTACAAAGACACATATTTATGTGTTATTCGGATTACGAATTATGCAATTGTAATTGGGAGTTTCACTTTATGTAGTGTGCCTTGGTATGTTCTTTTACTTAAGTCGCATTGTAGAGATGATCATAGACTATATGTCTTTGCAGCATCTTGAACTTTTTACAATACAATTGCCATTTTCCTTCATTTACCATCGGAAGTGATGGAAAATGAGGCCTTCGCAGTACATCCATTACCCATTCAATCCATTTTCCAATAAGGGAGGTCAGTAGACTAGAGCACAAAAGTTGAGGAGAATTTCCAATGAAAACATCCTAAATTTTGATTCACTATTGGAATTTCTCATCTTGCATTCAAATAAATGAAGAAATAACATCTTTTTTAAATGTTCACTTTCATTTTAGGGACTTAAATGAAGTGGAAATCGAACCAGAGCGCTTTATTAAAGACTTGGAGTCGATCCTGGGCCATGTTGGCCATGAAGGCACTTCTTGTGGTGGTGATGTTAATGGCAATGATACTTCATCATCAGACATGGATTTTGGTAACTTACATTTGATGCTATACCTCTTATTCTGGTACTATGCTTCGTTTTGTTTTCTCTGAGAAATTCAGAATTTTTTTATAGATCTTAACTCTTATACTAGGTCCCCCCCCAATCCTTCTTTTGAGGGGATATATCAACCAAACCATTGTGACACTGCCGTATGGCTTGGATGAACTATCACAAGATGTCAAGCAGTAGATAAATTTTAGAACCGACAACCAACAGTTTTTTTTATCATGTTGTGGTTTGAAAGTTTGTCCTGGTGTGATTTCTTTGGCAGTAACTGGAACATGAAACTCACAAACTACATCTCTTTTGTTATTATAAATCATATAAATATTCTATCCTAAAAATCATAACTTCATCCCCTTTTGTGGCCTTGAATTTCTATACATTTTTCTGGTATTTCCAAGCTTGGATGTGGACCAATGAGTTAGTGTGGCTGATGCCTAAAGCCCTCCAACCTTGGAACTACAGTGAAATGAAGACTAGTTCTGTTTGGCTGGTAGTCTAGGGCACACACACTCTCTTTTTGGCATTGTTTTAATAGGAAAACCATGTTTTTCTATGGAAACTTTTGCACATATTTTCATTCTCATCTTTTCCTATGAAAATGGTTTGACACCTGTGGGAGGCAAGTTCTCAAAGGTTACTAACTCTCCTTCCCTCTATGGCTCTACCTTTCTAAAATGGTGTGGAAGCACAGTGAACAAGCAGAGCCCTTGCTGGAGACAAGTTGCCGATGTTAGTGTTACCTTGTTAGAACATTGGGTGCCAGAGTTCATCTGACCATCTTACATCAGATATTCCATCATTGAATGGACGTTATTGGCAGATATTTTCATAGGCTAATCGGTGGACGATTTTGCAGGATCCTGGTCTGACATTTAATAGGCCTATAGTTCTATGTTGTAACTGGTTTATGTTATATCTGGTTTTTGGCCTCACTTTCTTGTTGAGGCCTCTTTCTTTATATGCCTATTTGTTTCCTTTTCTTAATAAATTTTGTTACCTTTTAAAAAAAAGGAAAAAGAAGAAGAAAGGAGAGCACCATCTTCATGTTCTGACACCCAGTCTTGGTCCCAACATGACCTCCATTCTGTCTCTGCTTTCAACAGTCTCTGGTTGACAAACCATGTATTCCCATATCTCCCTCTTTTCCAAAAGAGGCATGCCTTCTCTCCCTTCATACCTGTATTGCCAAGCACCATAACTCTCATTCCATGGGACTTCTTTTCCAGTCAGATAACTTGTATACAATGCTCCGGATGACCTCTAATTCCATATGATGATTGGGATTTGCAGTCATTCTAAGTGAGCACATTCTCCACAAGGATTCTTTGCTTATCAGTGTTACGTTTTTTAATTAATTTATTTATTGATATCTTTGAGAGAGATTACCAGCTTGATAATTGAATGGTCAGGAAAGGTGGAGTTTGTGTTTTGAGCTTGGTTTGGTTTTTGTAAGCACAAGCAACTTTTCTGAGTTTCCCTCTTAAGCTGTAACTTAATCTAGGCTGCCAGACGATTCTGGTAAAGTCTAATGATTTATTTAAACAAAATGGAAAAAAACTGAGGATAAGGATTTCATTTTGAGGGGAAATCATCCCTCCAAGCTTGGTTTAATTTGAGGAGAAACCAACCTCCTAGCCAAGGGCCTCTTCTTGGGTACGCTACCTTTCATTGATGATAAATTGATTCAATTCAATGTGAATAGGAGTGCAATGAAATTTAAGGAAATAATGGAAAAGATATTGGGATAATTAATATGGAAATAAAAATCCTAATCCTACCAGATCCTCCATAAAAAGGTTGGAAAAAAAGTTGCAAACGATGAAACATGAACTGCACTTTTGATGGTTGGTGCTTGGTGCTTGGTACGGTCCACTTGCCGACTGGGTTCTATGCAGTTTATATTTGTATTCAAGAATTACTTACTGTTCCATTCAATTCAATGGCAGGATCAATGCAAAACTGCAAATACACTGTGGATGCCATTTATTCTAACTTTGTTTGTGCATCTGTTTCTTTATTTTCTTAATTTAACTGTAGCAGCGTGATTGCATCTTTGCAGATGAATCTGAAGATGAGAGTGATCCTGATGATGAATTAGACGGGGATAATGATACTTTCATGAATTCCTATTCTGATGCATTGAATAAGGAACTCAAGACAAGCACTCTCATGAAGAGTTTCATACGTGCAAATGAACAAGACTCCATGAATAATAATGAGGTTTTCTCTCTCTAACTTTGTGGACAAGGAATACTCTCTAATACTTAATAGGTTGAACTATGTAACTCTGTAGGTTTTGACATTGGAAATCTAGACTCACAAGTTACATGGAATCTCTCAATAATAGAAGTTTAAGGGATTGTGTCCATTTAATCATCAAGATTAAGAAAAAAGAAAGGCTCTCTTGGGACCATCTGGCATTTGTCATAATCATGAGCCAGTATCCCATCTATCTGGGTCGGCTTTATAAGTTCTTTTCCTATTAACCCTATCATAAATCATACTATCAGTTACTCTACAGTTAGCATTGTCATTTTTTATCTCCTCCATGTTCTCAGAGGTTGTCTTTGATCCGTAGCCTCTCAAATCTGTGCATTTTGACTGTTTTTGGTCTTCTACTAATAAGACGAAAACTCCTACTAAAAGAATAGTGTGCTTGCACAAGTAGGCTGTTTTTGTTTGATGAATCGCAAATTGCCATATGCTTTATAAAATCCTGGCATACTGTATTCTCAGTTGAATGTATCTCTGATTCAATTGCTAGTATACAGATATGATTTGGAAGTTGTTGGAAATGTGGATGCAGGGAACGTCAAGTGCATCAAAGGACATGGATGAGGAGGAGCTTACGCCTGTTGATGTGGATGTAAACCTTGTAAAGAGTCTCCTTGATTCCTTCTCTTCTCAACAAGGTCTTCCAGGCCCTGGTTCCAATCTGCTTGGACTGATGGGTTTAGAGCTCCCACGAGACACAACCAAGGGGAAGTAACCCTTTTCGGCCGAGATTAAGTTCATCTGAATTCCACCATGAGAACCAAGCAATGAGCCACATATTAGACTTTTAGTAAGGATATAAAATATACCACTGATGCTTTGGGAGACAGTCCTTCAAAATTTAGAATTTTTGTATAATATTTTGCTTACTACTGGAGAAACATTTCAATGGTGTTGGCCCTTTTTTTTACCTTTAAAGATTCTAGAAATTGGTTTATATTTTCTTTGAAAAATCTGGAAAATGATGTTTAAATAGAAATGTTGAATCCGGCTCCAAGGGCATTATGAATCTGTTCAAAAACATTGTTATGAACTGGATTGGCCTCTGCAGGTAATGGACATGGACCCAATGCATAGTTTAAAATCTTGCCGAGACGTATGGGAAATTTAAGGAGGGAGAGGTATTGCCCACTACGGACAAAAAATTTAACAATGCTATTTTATCACTGTTATTAAAATCAAAATTTTGTTTATTTGTAGTCGGCTTTTTGAATTTTACTTCTTTATTTCACCCTGTTATAAACCATACAATCATTCATTCTAATATCTAACACTTTTTTTTAAACCATACAATCATTCATTCTAATATCTAACACTTTTTTTTAATTCTATCCTCTCACGTTTTCATTGGTCTGTACCTTTTCTTTGTATTTACAACTTATAATGTCTTCACTTTTCATATGGAGGATGTCTTAAGTCTTTTATTAACATGTATAAATTATATCTTAAATGAATTTCTTTATTTATTATCTATTGGAGTTATTTTAAATCATCCTTAATATGATCATTTCTAAATTAATCCATTATAGTCGATTTACTCATCTAATTTAACATGCGCATCTATTTCATACTAACTTTGTCTCTTTGTCCCATGCTTTTAAGGGACATGAGACTCTCCTATTACACAAAATGGTACTTGTCTGTCGATATTTTATCCACTTCATTCTTATCTTATTAGTTATATCTAAGTTCAAACCTAAGGTTTAAATATCGGCCGATACATATCGTATCGGCCGATATATATCGGTTTTTTAAAACCTTGAAATATCGGCCGATACGATAAGTATCGGCCGTACAGTTGGAATATCGGCCGATATGGGCGATAAACGGTCCCCAATATCGGCTCTAATATCGGCCGATATTCGAAAATATCGGTATTTAAAAAAAAAAAAAAAATTTAAAACACCGATACGGTTTTTCGCGGTTTTTACATGGTTTTTCGCGGTTTTCCGAGGTTTTCCGCGGTTTTCCACGGTTTACGGTTCTCAGGGGTATTCGCGGTTTTTCGCGGTTTTCGCGGTTTTTCGCGGTTTTCTGCGGTTTTCTGCGGTTCAGGGTTTACGGTTCTCAGGATGTCCACGGTTTTTTGCGGTTTTTTGCGGTTTTGTCACGGTTCACCACTATTCATCACGGTTTTTTGCGGTTTTTTCACTGTTCCGATATCGGAGGAGAGAGAAAATGTCGATATCGGTATGAGAGATAAAATTATCGGCCGATATATCGTCCGTATCGGATATCGGCCGATATTTACATATCGGCCGATATATCGGCCGAGCCGATTTTTTGACCCCTGGTTCAAACATCTAAATGAATCCCTAAATTTAAGTAATTTAAACTTATCTCAGTGTTCTAAATAGTTTTCAATTTTAATTCACTCACCTTCACTATCTTCTATTAGACAAATGCTATGCCCCATGTATTGAATGAAAATTGGAAACTGGCGAAAGCATTGGAGGAGAAAGATCGGGTTGGCCCTTTTACAGCAACTTTGAGGTTTAAATCACTTCCATATGTATTATGTACAATGCTATTTAAAAGAAAAACTTACTTATGCGTAAGGCATGTGTAATTCTAAGTCCAACCCAACTTTCGGAAGGAAAGTACAGAACAATCAATGAAGAATTATATTTGACTATGCAGTCAGCTAAATCGGGCCGATATATCGGCTAATATTGGAATATCGATAATCTTGATATATCAGATAGATATGTAATTTTATTATTATTGTATATTTTTAAGTTGTGAAATTGTCAAAATATCAAAATAATTGTGGAAAATTAAAAAATCCAAAATATGAGCAAAGACTTCTGAAATTTCAGTCTAATTGTAGCCATTAAATTCACTACATGAATTGTTTCCAACCCAGGCCCAATTCACTTATACGTTTTTTAATCCTCTGTAATCTATAAAACAGTGATTACAATAATTACTCTGTCTGTCCTAATTTAGTTTTCTCATATGTATTTTGAGACTGTCCCAAAATAATTCTCGTATGCATTTTGAAAGAGTTATAGGATGTTGGAGAAAAGTTCATAAGCCTTTTGAGAGTCCTTCCTTAAAAAATTCAAAATTTTAAAATGAGACAACTAATTAAGAACTGAGGTTATCGTCCCAGCTATTAATTTCCAAACTTGGGGCCGACCTTCCATTACAGGCCGAGAGTTACTTTGCTTTAAATGAAAGGTGAGCAAAAATTTGTTTTTTTCATGTTTTATGACAGATCAACAAATGGGAGACCATAAAATTTATTGTGTATCTTCTAACCAATTAATTAAATAATTTAATTTATAAAATTTCTCTTTCCTAATTAATGTCAATTTCTTTTATTTTTTATCAACTGAATTCTGCTACTTGCTAGATATATTGATACAACATGTGTATAGGTTCATTTTATAACGGGTCTAAAATAAACACTAATATCTTCAATGTTTTGGTTGAACAAAAACATATTGTGAATTTCAGTCAGACAAATATAATATTTTTCTTCTTATTTTTAATTTAATTACTTCCTTTTAATTTCATTAGTGAACAGTATTTTTCTAATTAATGTAATTCAATATTATGTTATTTTCCTATTTTGTATTAGTTTTCTACCCTTCATTATTTTAGCTGTCTATGTTTTTATTTTATTAAATACACATTTTTCAAAATTTTCATTTTCTTTTTTAATGCATTAAATGACCACTCACTTCAAAGGCAAACTCAAGCAACCTCCAAAATAGAATGAGAAGACTCATCAAACTAAGAAGGTTGAGGTTCCCTTGAGAATTCAAAGTTTTTCGTAAGTTCTTGATTCGATGAAATTTACTTACTCATCCTAGCCTTATAAATTGGACTGTCCTCCAATTCTATAATCGTTCAATCTATACCCATGATTTAAGCTACTCCAAAATTATAGACCAATGCTAGGTTGCATAGACACTTAAAGGCAACACATCTATGCCGAGCACTTAATTTTTACACGTAAAATTCGTATCTACGTTGTATCAATGGCATGCCGTAACTGTGTGCAGGCACCATAAGACCCATGAAATTTCAAGGGCCATGAAATCACAGCTTGGAAAAAATCTAATTTGGATGAAATTGTCACAAGATTCTATAAAATCCCACCCTACCTTGTAAATCTTGAGAGAGTCGCAAGTGATGATGCCCCAACATGCCATGTAACAGGTACACAGTGTGAAAATGAAATATTAGATATAAAAATGAAGAGTGCAACGTGAAAAAGACCTCTCTTTTTTTAATCCCTTCGTTCTATATTTTCGTTGATCTACCTTTTTTCTTTGTATTTACAACTTATAACCTCTCTCGACTCCATGTACAAAAGTTGTCTTTAGTCTTACACTAACATGTCTAAACCATCTCCAATGAGTCTCAATTTGCCATCTATTGGAATGCGTTCATTTATAATTCTATCTATAAGAATCAATCCACTCATCTAATATAACATGTGCATCTCTATCATACTTTGTATATTTGTCCTTTCATCGTCCAATACTCTATTCCATAGAGTGAGTTTGATAATGTTTTATAAAACCATCATTAAGGGACATGGGACTCCTATCACACAAAACTGCATTTGCTTGTCTACGTTTAATCTACCTTGCTCTTATCTTATTAGTTATATCTAAGTCCAAACATCCAAGTGAATCTCTACCATAGATCTCAAGCATTTAAATTTATCTCTGTGCACCGCTGAGTAATTTCCAATTTTAATTGACTCACCTTCTCTATCTTCTATTAGAAGAATGCTATACCCCATGTATCGAATGAAAATTGCCAATTGCAAACTGGCGAAAGCATTGGAGGAGAAAGATCAGGTTGGCCCTTCAACAAAGAAAGAGTAATTTATAGTAATATTACAGAAAATTTGAGCTTTAAAATCGCTTGCATATGTACAATGCTATTTACAAGAAAGAATTACACACCCGTTCATATACATAACCCTAAGGAAAATATAGAACAATGAATGAAGAATTATATTTGGATTCTATAGTCAGCCAAAGGTCCGAGAAACTCACATGAATACTAACTCTGTCGTCACTTTCAGAAATCATCTTCTATCTGGCCAAGAGTACCCTTTTCTGCACCGGTGGAAGTTGACGGACATTCGGGAGTACACGTCTTTCCAGCCACCAATTTTTCTTTTCTTTTTTTTGTCATTTTCACATTTGCATGCTTCATAGTAGGCCTTCAATAGAATTGAACAATGATGATTATGGCCAAGCTGATGATCGGCTGAGATGTCAACATCAGCTGTTCCGAAGGGAACAAAGCCACTCTTGTATATACTTCTCTGCGCACCCAATAACGCATAGAGATAAAAAAAAGGTAATAAACATTTTGCCTTCAATAACAATCCCAACCAAGCAAATGGAAAATAATAACTGGATCAGAACTAGGTCTTTGTTACTTCATTAATAATAAGAAGATGGATTCGAGCTAGAGAAAAATGTCTTGGAATCAGGTAAGCCAGAAAGAAACCTACAAAACAAAATTTTAGGAGCTCCATCGGCAGCTAGCATCAAGAACTTTCTACAGCTAAAAGAAATTAAAAATAATCACAACAATAAAACAGTCTTCAAGTCCTTCAGCTCTAATTCCAGATCTTAAAGATAGCCTAGATTTTTCCTCTGAGAAAGGAAGTGACTATAAGAGAGAAATATAAAAGACATGAGCAAACAGAAAGCATTTTTGGCCTGAATTATTGGATTTGGAAGGAGGCTTAGACCCATTACCATGATGAAATGAGTAGGACAAGATTTCATTAACTCGCGCAAGTGTAATGCATCAAGGGAATTCAGCTGAGCCAATTTGAACTAGTAAAATACTAAAAAATGTAATTTTGGACCATAATCCCCAGGCTACCAGTTAATAGCCATCTTTTCTGACTGGTAATCTTCTATTGCAAATTGCAAATACAACAAGAGTTTCAAAATGGAATTGTATAGTAACCGATTGGCTGATTAACGTAATGAAAATGTTAATGCAATATAAGTGTGAAACAACAGATGCACCAGCAAAAATGATGGCAGATGATGATATAAATGCAATTGTGATATGTCAAAAATACAAATCCCCATTCAAACAATAACAAGAAGCCACGCCCATCCAACCTTCATATTGCACACCTCATCATTTGATGGAAAAATAATTTGATATTTGTTTGCCCTTCTCCATATAAAAAAATAAGGTTCTAATATACCATTTAGTAAAAGTGCTGGGAAGAAAGGTACTTCTTTTCTTTTTTTAACGTTGAATGATAAAGCAAGAGTAAGATTCAATATTAGAATACAGAGCAAGAACAACTAAGATATTAGCCAAAATTTCAAAAGCTGAATTTTCTGCAAGATTCATAGGCCTTAAAAGACAAGTAACCTCTAGAATAAGGATCCAATGGCACAAGAAATAGCAGACACAGAAGACTCATACCAGCAGAAATGCTATCCTGGAGCTTCGCTGATACAATGGCACCCACAAGCTGATTACTTGAATTTTCCTCCGGATCACTGCGAGCACACCCATAGCAAGGAACCAGTACTGCAAAACTGTTATCTGATTCATTGTCGCTCAGAAAATCAGGGGCATGAGGTTCCAACCACCCAATTGACCAATCAGAACCATCTGATTCCGAGCCAGACAAACACCCACCATCAGATGGCACCAAAACAAGGTCATATTCACGGTCAATTTTACGTTCTTCCCTACTGTGCCACTTCCTCTTAACTCTTCGTGATGCAGGCTGCATCTTAGTCCCCTTAACTGAAGAGAACTTTACTGTGTCATGCTCTCTCAAGCCTAAGCCCAATTCTGATGAAGCATGTACAGAACCGGGAGAGACACAGGATTCATGATCTTTTCCAGCCCAAAGCCACCAAGAAAGATTGGTAAAAGCCAACGCCATTTTGCTCCAAGTAAAGCAAACAAGATAAAGATCTTTTCCAGCCAAATTTCCGAAGCAACTCCAATTGAAAATGCGAGTTTCAATCAGTTCCAGTCTAGAAACTGTAAAATATTGCCCTTTAAGCAAACCTGTTTTTTTCAATTGCACAAAGCACTAATTTATGAAACAAACAAGAAGAAGAGGAAATGCAAAAGATGCTTACGAGAACAGATGATTTGACTGAGAAATGTGACCAAAGAACCAAAGCTCTGAATTTAATGCATGTTAAGGAAATCGCTTCTCTAGAAAAAAACCATTAGCAGCCAAAAATGGGAGAAACCATTTATATTATTAGTACAAAATGGTTATTTTCCAGGACAGTCTTCCCTTTCCATGCATTCAAACAGAAACATGGTCCTTCCTGGAAAATAACAATTTTTATCTAAAACTGATAATCACAAATCATATTTTTAGTTCAAAACGATTGCTTTCAAGAAAATTTTCCTAGAAAACAACAAATCAGATGCATGGAAGAAAAATACTTTATATGGGACAGCAATTTGGAGAATGGAAGGAAAAAACTAGAAAGGTGACTAATTCAATCAATACTAGTATTTTTCTGACAAATTAACTTCCCAAGCTTCCACTAGGGAAGTTCGTTAACTTCAAACCAAGAAAAATATCTAAATATTCCTCAAACAAAATAATTGAAATATTAAAAACCTTTTCAGTGAACCCTGGACCTGGTAATTATTATGCTGAATCCAAGTAAAGAAAGTAAATCACTTTTTCCCCAAAAGCTATAAATGCAATCCTATTTCTAAAAGAAGATCCAGTTTTTTTTCCTCTGTTGAGGATTAAAAAAAAAAAAAAATATATATATATATATATATATACACTAAACCTCACTAAAACCATACAAATAACATGAGAATGTAAATATAAATATAAAAACAGAAGAAGAAACTTAAGATCCCTTGTAGAACACCGAAATCCTTTTAATTAATGCCTCCAAAATCAAAGTTCTCACCTTTCCTTCAAAATTTCGAATTCCAACAAACTTCAACGCAAAATCTCCATTAAAGAGGGGTTCTGTAAGATCGGAATATTGATATCTCGATCTACCCGTAGAAAAATTAGGCGGCAATCTTTCTCAAATAGTCCAAAAATTCCGGCAAAGTCAAGAAGAAAATCCAGAGAGAAAAATCATCCTGGTAATCCAGGATTTAATTCACAAAACCCTAGAAACTCTCTCTCAATCATTTAAGAAACTGAGATGTCGAGAGCTGGCTCCGCATTTATAGCGTTTGGATCTCCTCCCACTGGGTCAGGTCTAGCATTTTCAAAAGAACCGTGCAACGTTGAAACAACTGGGTCGCGGTAGTGTTGGTTTTGAATTAAATGACTACGGCAAATTAGGTGAGATTCGATGAGATGAGTTTAAATTAGGAATGAAATTTGACTTAGAATTTTTACTCAACACGTGAGATTCGATTTAAAAATTTGGTGGAACTGAATTAAATATATTTTATGTTAGAATTAAATTAAGTAAAGAATTAAAAAATTTAAATTAAATTTATCTGACTTTTTGTTATATAAAGTTATAAACACTCCTATAAGAATTCCTAAAAACTCTAATATGCTAAATTCCTTTCTTCTATTTTAAGTTTTTTTTTTTTTTTTTTACTTTTTTACATTAAATGTGTAGAATTATTCTTCTTTTAGAAATGAAGAATTTTATTTATCATTTTTTGATATCAAATGTGTAAAAATATTGCTTTTTAAGTAAATTATATTAATCTAAATGTTTATGAAAGTTAAATTAATCCAATTTTTTTTTTTGAATTTATATGTGAAAGGATACCCAGCGTAAAATCTCTACGAGTGAGTCCATTATCTCTAAGACACACTAAAGTTAGATTATGGGAGACTCGAACCAATTTATAAAAACTAAATTAATCAAACTTTTTATGTCGGAATTAAGTCATACCAAGTTCTTAGTCCATATTGGAGTTAGGTTGAACTACAAAATTTGAGTTTTTAAATCAAATCAGGTCGAATCAAACCCAATTAAAAATGATATGAATTGTGATAAGTGCAACCAAGCTATAAGAAAGGTGTGACAGACTATAAGAAAGGCAGAAATAGGAATAAAGGATAAAGTGATGAAGTTTATTTACAAATATCTAATTTTAGTTAAAATATTCCATCAGCAATTTATATGTAAAATATATCACTCTACCTTCGAGAAGACTCAAGGAGGACATTAAGAACTTAATCTAAGTTAAATAGAATGAACAGTAGACTCAAAACTTTGTTTCAACTATTTATTTTATTTTTTTAATTAATTTTTTATAGTTATCCATATGACACTGATTTCAAACAATTAATAAATCTGAATTATCTAATTTATAAATTCAGATGAAAACTCCTCAGAATTTTGAAAATGAAAATATAAAGAAATAGATTAAAAATAGTTTATTTATTAAAAAATTATATAGTGGCTTAAGCACTTTAATTTTGCTGTGGTGGAACTGAAATATTATCTGTAGTTCTGTACTTCACCAAAAACTAAGAACGCTACATAAGTTTATTTTATTTTTAGAATAAACTTAAATTATTTAAAATATAATTTTTATATTTATTTAAATTCAATTTAATTTTTTCTTTATTTGATATTATTCTCATTATTAATTGGCGATCAATATTGTCGTCATCTAAAGCGGTTGGAGAATCTAGAATCTGTTCAATTTAATCGATGGACGAGATAGCGAGAAGCCATTTTAGACCAATTTGAACCGTCCGATCTTAGTTGTCGTCTCCAATCATTGAACCGGGACGTAGATTCTTGGAGAAATGAAAGAATCTTTGAAGATCTAGAAAACTACCAATGACGGCCCGTTCGCTCGTCGGCTGGTTGGACTTTTGGAAAACGGACATTCCTAATGTTAGTGGGACCCAACATTTCATTCTAGTCAAATTTTCTCCCACTTCGGGGTCTTATAATATTTAAAATATTTTAAGTTGGAAGAGGTTGTCTCTCAATTTTTTAAGAAAAATAAATTTGTAAAAAAATTGTATTTGATCTTCACTTAATTTATTCAATTTCAATGTACACTTTGAAATTTGATTTCATGTTGAATTATGAAAATAAAATATTTTTGTTATTTATATTAAAATATTTACTTTATTAAAAATAAAAAATAAAAGTGTTATTGCAAGGGAATTTTTTTTTAATCTTTTTGATTCATTAAAAAAAAAAGAGAAAAGACTTCTTTTCATCAACAAAAATCCTTTATATAATAAAAGAAAAGAAATCTTAATTTTCATGCTCTTAATTTTCTGTTATAGAAATAAAACAATTCTTGAAAATCTTAATAACAGACTCATCTAAAATTAATCTTGTTTAGATTCTAATATAGATTTTTTTAAAGTGTCAGGCAATTGTATTGAAAATTTCAATCAACCTTAAAAATATTATTCTTTTATAATTTATCAAATCTAAATATAAAAGTTAACTCTAGGTTGATGGAATAAATGACTTAGATGATGATACTGAAGATAATAAAATATAATTTATATGTTTTTGGAAAAAATATAGAGTTAAAATAAATCTCAATAACCTGAAGATGCTTACAGCGGATAAATAAACAAATAAAAAAATATGCAGTAAATTTTATAATATTAAGTATTATATTTTTGTTTTTTTATAAATAATAATAAAAAAATGAGGTGAAAATTTAGAAAAATAGTCATACTTAAGTGGTTGCTTTACTTACATGACCATTGAAAAATAACAGTCAAGGAATTTTATCTTTCAAGACATTAAGATAAATTTGTGGAAAAAGGCAACCAAACATGCCAACATTCTATGAATAAGAAAATAGCAGACACTTTAGAGACTTTGGATTCCTTTTCCATCATTTAATTTGATTACTAGAAAGGATAATATATAAAATGGTAGATGATATGAATGGACAAGCCAATGTCTTTTCTTGGTAAAGTTTGATACATCTTGATGAAATAAGGGTTTGATACAAATGACTCCACCTCAGGATGTTCATCCTCTCATCATTCAAGATGTGTGGTTGACCATTTTCATTTTTACTTTTTTTTTAAAAAAAATGTTAAAAATATATAAAAAGGATTATATGACATACTTCCTCTATCTCATTTAGTTATCTCATTTTAAATATTTGTATTTTTTAAAGAACTTAAATTTGACTTTAAACTACCATAATTTGTGTCACGCCCGACCCAAAGGATGGGCCCGGAACGCGACTGATTTTTTTTTTGAAAGTTAAACTAACACAAGTATTTTAACCGGGCCGGAACAACAGTTGGGCCCAAGGGTCACACATGATCCTAACATGTGGACTCAAACATTTACCATAAATCTGATACCAACAAAGCACAACTACAACACAACATAGAATCACATAAATCCAACTTTGATTTATCATTACGAAATATATCAGAGTAACTACAGAAACGTATTAGTCCTAGTACAACACATTAACACACACTAAGTACCACACTCGGTACTTTACAAAAGATGGTGGTTTCAAGAACCAGAAAGCACAAATACAAGGGTATTCCCCTCAGCGGGAATCCCAAAGCAACGCTGCAGCTTATCCACGCTAAGCTTCAAACAGAGGGTTCTCCTCTTGGGTTCATCTCTTGAAAGGTGAGTGGGGTGAGCTAACTAGCCCAGTGAAAGAAATATAACAATGCAGTTTAAGTAAATAACAGGTTAGCACAATAATCAACAGTTGCAATAATATCACATGCTTGATAATAAAATTCACAATATCAAGTAAAGTCTCATCATCATTTCCATCATTCTTACACTTTTCCATTACTGCTGTTATCCACCGTAACCTCTAGGCACCATATTGACAACAATGGTATTAAGTCTTGACACGATCAAAATACATCCTTACAAGTACATCTCCGGCACTCCCATGGCCGGTACCGACACCCTCAGTAACTGTCACCACCCATGATCAGTAGACGTAAACCATATCCCATATGGCCAATATTGATTCAATAGTCCAGGCACGTGGAAGCAGTCTTACACATTTCGTCTGACTGCAGCATTTACCAGCATCATAAGCACTCTTACCATAGTACGTCAAGTGTAATACCCTGACCTAAAATAGGCTTAAATAATATGATTTAACCTGTTAATCATATAGATTATAGTGAGGGATTTGTGAAAAATCTAGTTTTGGCCAATTAGAGCTCAATAGCTCATTGATCCAACCCTTTTAAGTTAAAAGGGCAAAATGGTAATTTACCATTAACAATATAATTATTGTTGATTATTATTTGAGTAATATTGATTTTTTTATTAAGAATATAGATTTTAAAATTTATAAATGTCTTTATTTCATAAAAATGTTATAAAAAAATTACTCGAAAAAGGCCCCGAAAACTAGAAAATGATTATTTTAAATAATTCTAGAAGTTATAAAATTCTAAAAAAAATAACTAGTGTTTAGTTTATGTTTAAATCTATCATTTTATTTCTCTAGAGCTAAAAATGAAGATTTTAAACCCTTTAAATAAGGACAACTTAGTTTAAGGGTATAGTGTCAAAAACTGATTTTTATTTAAATCAATTAAGTTTAATAGGTTATAACTTTCCAAAATTATGTGGTATTTAAACATTTTAAAAACTCAACATTTTGGATCAGACAGATCAAATTAAATAATTTTTATTAGTTAAATATTAATAAGAAAATGAAATAAAGATTATAACTATAATAAAATAATATTATTATGAATAGTAAATTTTAGCTACAATCACTTGATAACCGACAGAAAGTTAAATATATATATATATATATATATATATATATATATATATATATATATATTAATTATCCTTTCTTACAAGCCACTTGTAGGTAAATCATCAACCTGTAAAGATGATTCATATAACGTATGAA
Organism: Chimonanthus salicifolius; assembly: GCA_013350335.1. Taxonomy (NCBI): domain Eukaryota; kingdom Viridiplantae; phylum Streptophyta; class Magnoliopsida; order Laurales; family Calycanthaceae; genus Chimonanthus; species Chimonanthus salicifolius. The sequence continues at coordinate 43,203,939 of CM023534.1, read as the reverse complement.
TGATTCATTAGTCTATAAATACTAGACTAGCCCATGTGGAGGATTTTTATCTACTGCATGGCTTTACAAACCTCCTATAAATAACACATAAGGTAATAGCCCAGTCAATTGCAAAACAACCGATCCTAATTTCTTCTTCTTTCTTTTCCTACCAAATACTTCCTTAGTGCTTCTCTATAGTAAGTTTTCTTTTGAAAAGTCAAAGTTCTGCCAACACCTCCTTAGTGCTTCTCTACAGCAAGCTTTCTTTCCAAAGTCTACCAAAGTTTTCAATTAAAGGTATATATTTTTTTTTGTAGCCTTAGAATTAATAATAGAATATAAAATGTCATTTTGAAGTTATTTGTTTTAAACTTAAAATGAGTTTTCCTATTGAATTAATTGTGAATTATTATTATAAATTGATTTATTTTAATTTGTTTATTTAACTTGAAACAAATTTATAATTGTTTAAAGATTTAGTTAAGTTGATTTTTCTATATCTTAGTTTTATCTAAAGTTAGTAATTTAACAAATTTTGATTTAATCTTATTAATAAATTAGAGACTTAAATTACTTAAATTAAATACTATTATAAGTATAATTTTTGAAATTTGTCTAAAATTAATAATCTGAGATTTGTATTTTTGATTATGTTAAGCATTGTTTAAAGACCCCTATTTTTAATTAAAAATGATACTAACCCTTGTTTATATATATATATATATATATATATATATATATATATATATATATATATATATATATATATATACATATGTATTCACTTCTAGACCGATACTCTCTATCTGTGGCTGACTCAGCCCGATAGCTATCAGTAGCTGAGCAATTAATTTTGCCGCTCGGTAAAAAAAAGGGATCGGGCACTGAGTGTATCTCTAAGCTTAACTCACTATATTAGTAGTGGCCTGAGCACCCTATATTTATATTTCTAGGCCTAACGTGCTATAAAAGTAGTGGCCTGAGCACCCTATATTTGTATCTCTAGGCCTAACTCGCTATACGAGTAGTGGCCTGAGCATTCTATTATATTACTGATTATTATTATAATTTAAAAATGAATAGTAACCCATTTTAAGAGACTCATATCCATTACCCTTAAAGTTTTCCCGGAAAATAAATAAAAGAATTTGCAACACTATGATTATGTGTATTATGTTGATTAATGATTGTATAATTCGTTGTATTCTTATTTTCATGTTTTGACAGATATCTCTATACCCCACACATACGGTGAGGAGACTTAACATTGCAGTAGAAGTAAATCAGGTTTAAAGGAACTAGTGCAATGAGTGGTTTCAATGATCAGATTTGATGAACCCACTTATATGCCTAACCTTTGTGCACTATTATGAAAAGTGCTTATTGATATTTATGATGTTTATCATATATTGTGATTATGGTGATGAAATGCTTATGAGTTATACTGCTTCCACGTACCCTTAACTACTGAACTATAATCGGTCCATGTGTGTCGATTACCGGCCTAGGTGTGTCGGTTTACGTCTACTAGCCCAGGTGTGTTAGTTGCTGGCCCATGTGTGTCAGTACCGGCCCAAGTGTGTCGGAGATGTATGTCACGCCCCGACCCGACCAGTGGGCCCGGAACGCGACTGATTTTTTTTTTTTTTGAAAGGAAAGTAAACTAATCCACAAGCACTCTTACTGGGCCGGATCAACAGTTAGGCCCAGCGGTTACACATCAGCCCGCTAAGAGGACTCAAACAAGTACCATATGCATGCCCCATAGACAAAACAAAACAACACAATAACATCCACTAATAATAAGATCAAACAAATATTAACATTGATAAATTAATCCAGAACATCGTCTCAAATGGCAACATAGCCGATTACAATAGTCAAATACAAATTAAGTACCACATCCGGTACTTAATACAAAAATAACGGTTCCGAGAACCAACAGAAAGAGATCAGGGCATTCCGCTCCGGGGGAATCCCAAAACACTGCCTTGGCTCAAACGCCCTAAGTTTGAAAGAGAGGGTCCTCCTCCTCGGGTTCATCGCCTGAAAAGGTGAGTGGTGTGAGCTAACTAGCCCAGTGAAGGATAATTAACAGTGCACATTAAGCAAATAGTAAAACAGGTTAACAACAGTTAATATCACATGCTTGATAACAGTAAGCATAATCTCAAATAAGATAATAACATCATCAACTATCAATCACTGCCATTATCCACCGTAACGCCTGCCGACTACACTGAGACCAGTATTAAGTCCCGACACGGTCAAAATACATCCTTGCAAGTACATCTCCGGCTCTTAAACTTAGCCGATACTGACACCCTCAAGTCAGCAACTGACGACAGCATGGTCCGCCCATGGTCCAGTAGACATAAACCATCTCTCATATGGCTGATATTGGTTCAATAGCCCAGGTACGTGGAAGCAGTCTTACATACACATACGGTCAACACCGTAATATCAAATCATCACAGCACTCTTACCATAGTGCATCACATATAGGCACATGAGTGGGTTCATCAAAACCGAAACCACTCGTTGCTCAAAATAACACCTGTTTACAAAATCTGCAGAGTTAATTTCCCTCACCGTGATTGTGTGGTTTCGCGGTCTCTGTCAAACAACATACAAGTGCTCAATCAATATACATAACAAATACGTACATATACGTAGGATTTGGAAATCATATATTTTCCTACAAAATATCCGGGTTTAATGGAATGAGTCTCCTATTTGGTTTCTATCCTCTTTAAATCATCCACAAGATAATAATATAATAAACATAAGGGGCTCAGTCCAAACTCATATTGTCTTCTGGGCATTGACCAGATTGACTTATTGAGTAAGGTCTAGATCCTCGGGTCACTTCTCGGTTGTCTTCTGGATAGGACCAGAGCTGACATTTTGAGTAGGCCTCGAGGTCACTCAGTGCCCGACTATAGTGTCGTCCTGAAAGTGAATCACTCAGTTCCCGACTAATGTCGGACTGAAAGCGTATACAATAGTATTTACACTATAAATAATAAGAGAAAAAGGGGTTAGTACATTTTTAATTAACAAGGGGGGTATAAATCATCACAAATAATCAAACACATTAGATAAATAATAATCAAGATTAAAACTGTCATCAAACAATATTTTATTATTTTTCAAAACAGTGTTCCTCGGAACATTACTTCGGAACTTAGGTCAGTGGCTTCGGATCATCCGAACCACACAAAACTGAGTCTCAGGCCTCGGAACTTGAGGCCTGACTTCGGATCGTCCGAAGACTGAGTCTCGGACCGTCCGAAGTCCAGAAAACGGAAAAACAGAAGTCTCGTGGGTCTGCAGATCTCGGAACATCCGAATACAGGTTCGGACCTTCTGAGGATGCTCGGACCTTCCGAGCTGGCTCGGTCCTTCCGAGCTGGCTCGGTCCTTCTGAGCTGGCTCGGTCCTTCCGAAGTGGGTCTGGCTCACCTCGGGCGAACTGGGCTTCGGGTTGAAGCTCGGAACGTCCGAGGGTCACTGCTCGGACCGTCCGAACGTTCGGACCGTCCGAAGATCGGCTCTCGGACCTTCCGAGAGTCGTCTTCTCCGACTGTCTGCAACAGCAGACAGTCACGGCGGAAAACAGGTGAAATGCGATTCCAGAAAGGGAGGGCTTCCTGGATTCGTTTTTCACATCCGTCTGGTCTGATGGACTCCTCTGAGAGTCCTCTTTCCATAGGGAGAGGTTTGGAGCTCAAAAGCTCAAAGGGTCATCCGATTTTAAGGGTAGAGCTCACGGGTACATGAAACCCATGGTTTTTCTTAAAATTTAAAACAGGTTTTTCTCCATCAAAACAGGGTCAAAATCGATTTTGTTTGATTCTAAATCGGTTAGAATTTAAAAAGGAATACAATGGATACCTTGGTTTCGATTCCTGGGTTGAAATTTGGATTTTTGGAAAATCTTCCTCTTCACTGTTACTTAAAAACAGCAGCTTAAACAGAGAGTTTCTGTCTGCAGGTTTCTCGGTCTTGCTTGGAAAATCAGAGAACAGAACAGAGAGGGAGAAGAGAAATGCAAAGGATTTGCTGGGAGTTGAAACCGATCCAAGAGGCTTGAATTTATAGGAAATTCAGCTCAAGAGAGACGCCGGAAATCAGCTGCACAATTAGCAGCAGCGATGGGACGGGACGGCCAGTACTCATGATTCAACGGTAAGGAGGGCCGGAAAACTTGCTGCTCGATGGGATGAGACGGAAGATCTCCATGATGGCCGGAAATCTGGCCGAACGGTCGTGCACGCCTGCATGGCGTAGGCAGGAAAATCCTGCAGTTTGCAGATCAGCCCTCTGAAGATTTTTATAATTGCAGAAAGGTCCTCAGATTAATAAAAACTGATTTTTGAACTAAGAGTAATAAATTTAAAACTCCAAAATCAGATCCATCCTTACAGATGGGTTGGGTTTTGAAAACCTTGGTCACCATAAAATTTTCATGAATTATCTTTCAATAAAAACCTTTGATCTAAACAAAAATCACATTTTACCCAAAATTACTTAATTAAACAAATGTAAAAATAACTTATTTGTAAATCTTATTTTGATATGAAATGAAATATCTAGATCAATATTAAAATGGTCTAACACCCAATACCATTTTCAAAATTTAACTCCTTCCCGAAAATATTTAAAATAATTAAAACTCTCTTTCGGGCGATATTTAAATATTTTTTTTTCTGGAAATTAAATCATTTTAAAATAATAAATGCAAATCCTTCATTAAGGATAGTATTTTTTTACCAATAATATACACGAAATCATACAATTTAGAGAAATAATCACAACAAGCGGCAAATTACCAAAATACCCCTCCAGCTGAACGGGCTGGATCTCTGAGCTCACGAGCTCGGATTGGGCCAAACTTGGGCTTTCCTCGAAGCCCTGACTGAAAACCTCGAGAACAACCGGTTAAAATACGAAATTAAGCTAAAACATGCTTAATCTGGGGCAGGGTATTACATCCTACCCTCCTAAAAGAAAATTTCGTCCCGAAATTTAAGACAAAATCTACCTTCTTGGCCTGTGAACAAGCCAGGGTACAGCTTCTGCATCGTCGATTCAGGTTCCCACGTCTCATGTTGCACGTCGCGATGTTGCCACAGCACTCGCACTAGGGGTATAGACTTCCTCCTGAGCTCTTGAGTCCGACGTTCTAGAATCTTGACTGGCGCTTCTTCAAACGTTAAGTCCTCTGATACCTCAATATCTTCAAAACTGATCACATGTGACGGGTCAGGTTCGTACTTTCTTAACATAGACACGTGGAACGTACTATGCACTCTCTCCAAAGCCTGAGGAAGATCCAACTGATAGGCCACTTCACCTATCCTCTTCAAGATCTCAAAGGGTCCAACATATCGAGGTGATAGTTTTCCCTTGCGCCCGAACCGCTGTACTCCATGACGTGGTGCCACACGTAAGAAAACTCGGTCGCCAACTGCAAACTCCAAAGGTCGTCGCCTTTTGTCAGCATAACTCTTCTGTCTGCTCTGAGCTGTCTTGAGACGCTGTCTGATTACTTCAACTTGTTCTGACGTCTCACGTACTAGATCAGGTCCTAGTAGCGCTTTGTCTCCTACCTCTGTCCAACAAAGAGGTGACCTGCAAGGTCTGCCATACAGAGCCTCGTAGGGTGCCATCTGCACACTGGAGTGATAGCTGTTGTTGTAGACGAACTCGATCAAAGGTAAGTGATCTTCCCAACTTCCCTGCATATCCATCACACAAGCCCTTAGCATATCCTCTAAGGTTTGAATGGTTCTCTCTGACTGACCATCCGTCTGAGGGTGAAAAGCAGTGCTAAAGCATAGCTTAGTCCCCAACTCTTCTTGCAATCCTTGCCAAAACCTTGACACGAACCTCGGGTCTCTATCAGATACAATGGATACAGGCACTCCATGCAATCTGACTATCTCCTTCAAATACAATCTACTTAGAGTAGCCAAGGAATCCGTCTTCTTGATCGGTAGAAAGTGAGCTGACTTCGTCAATCGATCGACTATTACCCAAATAGCGTCGTTCTTCTTAGGAGACTTAGGAAAACCAGTTACAAAATCCATCGTGATATGCTCCCACTTCCATTCAGCCACTTCCAAAGGTTGCATCTTTCCACCGGGTCGTTGATGTTCCGCCTTCACTTGTTGACAAGTTAGGCACTTGGATACAAAATCCGCTACTTCGCGCTTCATACCTTTCCACCAGAAAAGTCGCCGCAAGTCACGATACATCTTTGTACTACCGGGATGCACCGCAAAGCGAGATCGATGAAAGTGATCAAGCACTTTCCTCCTGCACTCGTCCGATTTTGGCACAAACAGTCTATCTTTGAAAGTCAGACTTCCGTCCGCCTTGATCTTCCAGTCCTCTAGAGTTGCTCCTCCTGAAAGCTGAGTTGCCAACTCCTTCGCTTCTGGGTCGCTCTGTTGTCCTTCCAACACCAATTTAACTACCTCGGGTTGCAGAACCAAACTATGGATTCTTGCTGACCCGCTTCCTTTGATCAGCTCCAGATCGTACTCGGACAGAACTTCGAGCATCTTCCATTGCAAGGATGCCATCCTCGCCACGTCGTTATGAGACTTCCTGCTCAAGGTATCGGCCACCACGTTGGCTTTCCCCGGGTGATAGGAGAGACTGAAGTCATAATCTCCCAAGTACTCCATCCACCTACGCTGCCTCATATTCAAGTCTTTCTGAGTGAAGATATACTTGAGACTATGGTGATCAGAAAACACATTGAACTTCTCACCATATAAGTAATGTCTCCACAATTTCAACGAGAACACAACAGCTGCCAGCTCCAAATCATGAGTCGGGTAGTTCTGCTCGTGTCCCTTCAATTGCCTGGAACCATAAGCTACTACCTTCCCCTCTTGCATCAGCACACAACCCAAACCAAACTTGGACGCGTCGCAATAAACATCGTAACCTCGTCCTTGCTCGGGTATCACTAACACTGGAGACGTCGTCAACTTCTCCTTCAGCTCCTGAAATGCTTTCTCACAAGCTTCGCTCCACTCGAACTTGACGTTCTTCCTCGTCAGCCGAGTCATCGGTACCGCGATCTGAGAGAAGTGCGGGATAAACTTTCGGTAATATCCTGCTAATCCCAGAAAGCTCCGGATCTCGAACACGCTCTTGGGACTCTCCCAAGTCTTCACGGTCTCTACCTTTGCTGGATCTACCGAGATTCCTCCTGGAGACACTACATGTCCCAGAAATTGCACTTGAGTCAACCAAAACTCACACTTGCTCAGCTTAGCGAACAGCTGATGCTCCCGGAGAGTCTGAAGAACAATCCGCAGATGACGCTCATGCTCCTCTTCTGATGACGAATAGATCAAGATATCGTCGATGAAGACTATCACGAACTCTCGCAGATACGGTCGAAACACCCGATTCATCAAGTCCATGAACATAGCTGGCGCGTTCGTCAAACCGAAAGGCATCACAACAAACTCGTACAAGCCATACTGCGTCCGAAAAGCAGTCTTTGGAATGTCCTCCTCTCGAATCCGCAACTGATGGTAACCCGATCTCAAATCGATCTTCGAAAAACACTTCGATCCCCTCAAAAGATCAAAGAGGTCGTCTATTCTAGGCAACGGATACTTATTCTTAATAGTTACCTGGTTAAGCCGCCGGTAATCTATACACATCCTCATCGATCCATCCTTCTTCTTCACAAAGAGAGCAGGTGCGCCCCACGGCGAGTTGCTCTGACGGATAAAACCAAGACTAAGAAGCTCTTCTACCTGCGTAGCTAGCTCTCTCTGCTCTGCCGGCGCCATCCGATAAGGTGCCATGGAAATTGGAGATGTTCCTGGCTGTAGGTCTATAACAAACTCTATCTCTCGGCGTGGAGGTAGCCCAGCCAACTGGTCAGGAAAAACATCCATAAACTCACACACCACCCGAGGAGCAACAGACCCTACACCACCTACATCTTCCCAACCCATGCTTGCCACCACACTACCGGGATACGCCCTGAGTCCAGAGAAAGTGACTCTCATCCTTTCATAGGGTATCAACTTCTCAACAAACCTCTCACCGGTTGAGGAGACCCCATGAATCCTCTTCTGAGGGCAGTCTATCAAGACTCCAAAAACAGACATCCAATCCACACCAAGGATGATGTCAAAGTCCGTCATTTCCAGAACTAGAAAATCATAGGACAACTCCACTCCGCTAATCTTCAAAACACAAGATCTACACTCTTGGTTTGCCAAAACCTTCTTACCCAAAGGTGAAACTACCATTAGCGGGTTAACTACTTCTACAGGTTTCAAACCCAATCTAACACAACAAGTTCTAGAGATAAAGGAATGCGAAGCACCGGTATCAAACAACACTCGAGCCAAAAGACTGAAAAGATGAAGGGTACCTTCCATCACTGCGTTCTCCATTGGTTCCTCCTTCTGAGTCCCTAAAGAGTAGACTCTCCCTTGAGGACGCCCTCGTCCTCTCCCCTGATTGCTCCGAGGTGGTCCGTTCCTCGGTGTCGCTGATCCTCTGGAAGCCTGCTGAGAACCTCTGCCGACAGATGGCTGCGCCACAGAGTAGGAAACTCCTGTGCCTTGTGAAGGTGCCGCTTTACCAGAAAAAGGACAATCCTTGAACAGGTGCCCGGTTTGCTTGCAGTGAAAACAAGCTCTCTCTCCTTTGGATTGACAGAATTTAGAAGTATGCCCTGGCTGATTGCAGGTGTAGCATACGATTGGCCGAGAGTCGGACCGACTGGACTGGCCCACACTAGGTTGGCTCTTCCTGAAGAAAGGCCTCTTCTGCTGATTGAACCTTGCCTTCTTGTTAGAAGAAGGTTTCTGAGAGCTGTCAGTGCTCCGGTTGATAGAGTCAACCGCTTCCACCTTCGAAGCGCGCTCGATGATCTCCTCCAGAGTATTGAACACTAGGCCGGCCACTTGCCGCTGCAGGAAGGGTCTGAGTCCGTTCTCGAAATGCTGGATCTTCTCCTCCTCATTGGCTGCAATCCACGGCACAAACTGCATCAGGTCGATGTAGCGCATGGCATACTGTGCCACTGTATCTGAACCCTGCTGAATGTTGAGGAACTCTCTCTTCCTTGCTTCCTTCACCGTCTTTGGAAAATAGCGGGCCAAAAAGGCTGCAGAAAATTCCTCCCAAGTCATTGGCTCGTGATTACGAACCAAGCTCTTCGCCTCCCACCATTCGTAGGCGTTCCCTTCGAGCTGATAAGTCGCCAAGGTCACACGTAAATCATCGGCGATCGCTAGGGTATTGAGGATTCGGCTAATCTGGGTTAGCCAGTTCCTCGCAGCGCTGGGGTCTTCTGTTCCCGATAAGCTAGTCGGGTTCAGACGTTTGAACTCTTTCAGAGCCGAGGTGGCTCTCTCCTCTGGCGTTTGGACTGGCGGACGTCGCATATTTTCAGCTATCTGCTGAAATGCTTCAACCGCCACTCGCATCGCCTCATTGGGTAGGTCACGGGGTGGAAGACCAGTCCTCCTCCCACGAAAGTTGGCTTGGTTTGCGTTGGGTCCTGACATCTGTTATTTACACTTGTAAATATCATTAACCAAATTTTAAAATTTTTATCAAAGTAGAAGACACAAGTTGTAACAATTTCAATTAGAATTCATTCAACAATTTCAATACAAGTAAAAAGGTTAGTAGGGTGTAAAAACCCTTCAAAACAACAAAACTTAACCCTTATAAGACAAAACTCCCTGATGCCCCCTAACAATGATTGATCTAATTCCCTGAAAAAGGTCCTTCTTCACCACCAAAATAATAAAAGTTGTCCGGGCAGGTCTCAGATTTGTGCCCGTACACCCCACAAGTTAAACAGGGTATGATCCCCGGTCCTCCTACATAAGGACAATTGGTTCTGGCATTTCCATGTCCGCGGAGTCCGCAAACAGGGCAAATGACACTGGGTGGATAGGGGCAATAGATGAAATTGTGCCCTGCCTGATTGCAGAGCTCACACATCTCATCTTGATATTCGTCCAATGGCGGAGTAGCCGGAACATACTCGGGTGATCCGTTCTCCCCCACCGACTCTTCAGGAATTGGGACATCTCCCTCTTCCTCCTCAGGTTCAGCACCCACGTGGTATTCGGGGGATGCCACTACTACCTCCTCCCTAGGTGCAACCTCATCGAAACTTGGCGCACCGGAGTCATCTCCAGAATCTATGACGATAGGGTCGCTAGGTGTCCCCTGGAAGCATTCGGTATTATTGCTTGACATATCTGTATCACCAAACAAGAAATTGTCAATACAATAGCAACACTAGGGCAAAAACAATTCTAACTAGGTAGTAACCCATCACAGTCCTAGAGTTGAACCTATGCTCTGATACCAAGCTGTCACGCCCCGACCCGACCAGTGGGCCCGGAACGCGACTGATTTTTTTTTTTTTTGAAAGGAAAGTAAACTAATCCACAAGCACTCTTACTGGGCCGGATCAACAGTTAGGCCCAGCGGTTACACATCAGCCCGCTAAGAGGACTCAAACAAGTACCATATGCATGCCCCATAGACAAAACAAAACAACACAATAACATCCACTAATAATAAGATCAAACAAATATTAACATTGATAAATTAATCCAGAACATCGTCTCAAATGGCAACATAGCCGATTACAATAGTCAAATACAAATTAAGTACCACATCCGGTACTTAATACAAAAATAACGGTTCCGAGAACCAACAGAAAGAGATCAGGGCATTCCGCTCCGGGGGAATCCCAAAACACTGCCTTGGCTCAAACGCCCTAAGTTTGAAAGAGAGGGTCCTCCTCCTCGGGTTCATCGCCTGAAAAGGTGAGTGGTGTGAGCTAACTAGCCCAGTGAAGGATAATTAACAGTGCACATTAAGCAAATAGTAAAACAGGTTAACAACAGTTAATATCACATGCTTGATAACAGTAAGCATAATCTCAAATAAGATAATAACATCATCAACTATCAATCACTGCCATTATCCACCGTAACGCCTGCCGACTACACTGAGACCAGTATTAAGTCCCGACACGGTCAAAATACATCCTTGCAAGTACATCTCCGGCTCTTAAACTTAGCCGATACTGACACCCTCAAGTCAGCAACTGACGACAGCATGGTCCGCCCATGGTCCAGTAGACATAAACCATCTCTCATATGGCTGATATTGGTTCAATAGCCCAGGTACGTGGAAGCAGTCTTACATACACATACGGTCAACACCGTAATATCAAATCATCACAGCACTCTTACCATAGTGCATCACATATAGGCACATGAGTGGGTTCATCAAAACCGAAACCACTCGTTGCTCAAAATAACACCTGTTTACAAAATCTGCAGAGTTAAGTTCCCTCACCGTGATTGTGTGGTTTCGCGGTCTCTGTCAAACAACATACAAGTGCTCAATCAATATACATAACAAATACGTACATATACGTAGGATTTGGAAATCATATATTTTCCTACAAAATATCCGGGTTTAATGGAATGAGTCTCCTATTTGGTTTCTATCCTCTTTAAATCATCCACAAGATAATAATATAATAAACATAAGGGGCTCAGTCCAAACTCATATTGTCTTCTGGGCATTGACCAGATTGACTTATTGAGTAAGGTCTAGATCCTCGGGTCACTTCTCGGTTGTCTTCTGGATAGGACCAGAGCTGACATTTTGAGTAGGCCTCGAGGTCACTCAGTGCCCGACTATAGTGTCGTCCTGAAAGTGAATCACTCAGTTCCCGACTAATGTCGGACTGAAAGCGTATACAATAGTATTTACACTATAAATAATAAGAGAAAAAGGGGTTAGTACATTTTTAATTAACAAGGGGGGTATAAATCATCACAAATAATCAAACACATTAGATAAATAATAATCAAGATTAAAACTGTCATCAAACAATATTTTATTATTTTTCAAAACAGTGTTCCTCGGAACATTACTTCGGAACTTGGGTCAGTGGCTTCGGATCATCCGAACCACACAAAACTGAGTCTCAGACCTCGGAACTTGAGGCCTGACTTCGGATCGTCCGAAGACTGAGTCTCGGACCGTCCGAAGTCCAGAAAACGGAAAAACAGAAGTCTCGTGGGTCTGCAGATCTCGGAACATCCGAATACAGGTTCGGACCTTCTGAGGATGCTCGGACCTTCCGAGCTGGCTCGGTCCTTCCGAGCTGGCTCGGTTCTTCCGAAGTGGGTCTGGCTCACCTCGGGCGAACTGGGCTTCGGGTTGAAGCTAGGAACGTCCGAGGGTCACTGCTCGGACCGTCCGAACGTTCGGACCGTCCGAAGATCGGCTCTCGGACCTTCCGAGAGTCGTCTTCTCCGACTGTCTGCAACAGCAGACAGTCACGGCGGAAAACAGGTGAAATGCGATTCCAGAAAGGGAGGGCTTCCTGGATTCGTTTTTCACATCCGTCTGGTCTGATGGACTCCTCTGAGAGTCCTCTTTCCATAGGGAGAGGTTTGGAGCTCAAAAGCTCAAAGGGTCATCCGATTTTAAGGGTAGAGCTCACGGGTACATGAAACCCATGGTTTTTCTTAAAATTTAAAACAGGTTTTTCTCCATCAAAACAGGGTCAAAATCGATTTTGTTTGATTCTAAATCGGTTAGAATTTAAAAAGGAATACAATGGATACCTTGGTTTCGATTCCTGGGTTGAAATTTGGATTTTTGGAAAATCTTCCTCTTCACTGTTACTTAAAAACAGCAGCTTAAACAGAGAGTTTCTGTCTGCAGGTTTCTCGGTCTTGGTTGGAAAATCAGAGAACAGAACAGAGAGGGAGAAGAGAAATGCAAAGGATTTGCTGGGAGTTGAAACCGATCTAAGAGGCTTGAATTTATAGGAAATTCAGCTCAAGAGAGACGCCGGAAATCAGCTGCACAATTAGCAGCAGCGATGGGACGGGACGGCCAGTACTCATGATTCAACGGTAAGGAGGGCCGGAAAACTTGCTGCTCGATGGGATGAGACGGAAGATCTCCATGATGGCCGGAAATCTGGCCGAACGGTCGTGCACGCCTGCATGGCGTAGGCAGGAAAATCCTGCAGTTTGCAGATAGCCCTCTGAAGATTTTTATAATTGCAGAAAGGTCCTCAGATTAATAAAAACTGATTTTTGAACTAAGAGTAATAAATTTAAAACTCCAAAATCAGATCCATCCTTACAGATGGGTTGGGTTTTGAAAACCTTGGTCACCATAAAATTTTCATGAATTATCTTTCAATAAAAACCTTTGATCTAAACAAAAATCACATTTTACCCAAAATTACTTAATTAAACAAATGTAAAAATAACTTATTTGTAAATCTTATTTTGATATGAAATGAAATATCTAGATCAATATTAAAATGGTCTAACACCCAATACCATTTTCAAAATTTAACTCCTTCCCGAAAATATTTAAAATAATTAAAACTCTCTTTCGGGCGATATTTAAATATTTTTTTTTCTGGAAATTAAATCATTTTAAAATAATAAATGCAAATCCTTCATTAAGGATAATATTTTTTTACCAATAATATACACGAAATCATACAATTTAGAGAAATAATCACAACAAGCGGCAAATTACCAAAATACCCCTCCAGCTGAACGGGCTGGATCTCTGAGCTCACGAGCTCGGATTGGGCCAAACTTGGGCTTTCCTCGAAGCCCTGACTGAAAACCTCGAGAACAACCGGTTAAAATACGAAATTAAGCTAAAACATGCTTAATCTGGGGCAGGGTATTACAATGTACTTGCAAGATTCAGTATTTTGACCGTGTCGGGACTTAATGCTTATAGTCAGTATAGTGTGTAGGTGTTGCGTTGGATATCAGCAGTAAAAATGAGAATGATTTGATATTTAGCATGACAAACATATTATGATGAAAATGTTGATTTTGGCTAACCTGATAATTATTACACTGCATTTTTATGTTCTTTTCACTGGGCTGGTTAGCTCATACTACTCACATTTCAGGAGATATACCCGAGGAGGAGGAATCTTCATTTCAAACTTAAAGATAGATAAGCTGTTGCAGTTCCTTAGAGTCCCATGTATAGGATTTTCATTTATTTTGTTTGTTGGTTCTTGGAACCATATTTTGTACAATACCTTATGTGGTACCCGTTTTTGTAATCTTATATAAACCACTACGTTACTGCTAGTAACTCTGTTATAAATGATGCTATCCTTTTTACATTTATTTGTATGATACATGTTTGTAAAAGGGTAGATATATGGTACATGTTTGAGTCCACATGTAAAGAGCATGTGTGACATTTAAAAAAAAAAAAAAATTTAGTAGCGTTCTGGGCCCACTTTCGGGTCAGGGCGTTACATCAAGTCTAGGCACATGAGTGGGTTCATCAAATCTGAAACCACCCATTGCTCAAATATCCATATCAATAAACCTGTTTACCTCAAGCTGCAAAGTTAAGTTCCCTCACCGTGATTGTGTGGTTACGCGATCTCTGTTCAAACAAACAGACAAATGCACAATCAATATACATAACAAATACGTACACACAAGTAGTATTTTGAAATCTCACGTTTTCCCAAAAAATATCCAAGGTATATGGAATTGAGTCTCCTAATGGGTTTCTATCCTTTTTAAATTATCATAATCCACAATATAATAATATAGAAAGGGGGCTCAGTCCAAAACTCATATTGTCTTCTGGGCATTGACCAGATTGACTTATTGAGTTATGTTTAGATCCTCGGGTCACTTCTCGGTTGTCTTCTGGATAGGACCAGATCTGACTTTTTGAGTTAGGCCTCGAGGTCACTCAGTGCCCGACTATATAGCGTAGGCCTGGAAGTGAATCACTCAGTGCCCGACCAATAGGGTCGGCCTGGAAGCGAATACAATAGTATATACACTATATTAATAAGAGGAAATGGTTGGTACACATTTTAATTAACAATGGGGTACTAACATCATATCATAGCAAATAACCATCAAACAAGAACATTTTACACTTCAAAAACTAGGTCCCTCTGACATGCCTCGGAACCAGATACTGTGGCTTCGGATCATCCGAACCACACCTAAACTAGTCACTAACCTCAGAACATGGGTCTGACTTCGGATCGTCCGAAGATCAGGTCTCGGACCTTCCTAGTCGAAAAATGAAGAAAAAAAGTCTCGGTGGGTCTATGCACTTCAGAACATCCGAAGTGAGGCTCGGAATGTCCGAGTGGGTTTGGTCCTTCCGAGATCGGCTCGGTTCGTCCAAAAGGGTTAAGCTGGCTCGGGCGCTGTTGGGCTTCGGGTGAAGCTCGGAACGTCCGAGGGGTACTGCTCGGACCGTTCGAAGATCGACTCTCAGACCGTTCGAGAGTCGTCTTCCTCCATTGTCTGCACCAGCAGACAGTGACGGCAGTCGGACATTGAAATACGAATCCAGAAAAAGAGGGTTTCCCGGACTCGGTTTTCACATCCATCCGGTCTTATGGACTCCTATTGGAGTCTTCTTTCCATAGGGATAGGTTTGGAGCTCAGAAGCTCACTAGGCCACTTGATTTTAACAGTAAATCCTCACGGGTACATGAAACCCATGGTTTTTCCTTAGATTTAAAACTGGTATTTCTCAATCAAAACAGAGTCAAATTTTGATTTTCTTGATTCAAAGTTGACTGAAATCGAAAGGGGAATGCAATGGATACCTTTGCTCGGATTTCTAGGCTGAGAAAACCGGTGTTTGAAAAACTTTCCTTCTAAGGCCTACGGCTGGTAAAATAGAGAAAGACAGAGAAGGGTCGGCTGGTTTTCAATCAGCTGAACTGAGACTGAGAGAGGGAGAAGACAGAAAATTTCAGTGGGAGTTAATCCAGTAGCAGGAACGGCCATTATATAGAAAATCCGGCCTGGAGAAAGGGTCAGTTGGCCACTGCATGCGATTGCATGCAATGCCTTCTTACGTCCAGAACAGTAACATTTGGGCTGGTTGCAGATCAACCCTTCAAAACTTCCATCTTTGCAAATCAGTCCCTCCATTAGATACAACCCAATTTTAAACTAAAACCAAGATTTTAAAACCTCAAAAACTTAATCCAACCTTACAGATAGGTTGGGTTTTGAAAACCTTAATCACCATAAAATTTTTGGGATTTAACTCTTACCAAAAACCAAGATTCAAACAAAAACCATCATTTCACACTTTTTACTTAATTAAACAAATGTTAAATAAAACTATTTAGAAACCGCATTTTGGGGTGTCAAAGAATAACTAGACCTTTCTTAAAATGGTCTACCACAAGATACTTGTTTTGGATTTTATCTCATTTCCAAAATCATTTAAAATAATTATTTCTCCCTTTCGGGGTTTTGACGGGCGGATTTAAATATCATTTTCTGAAAATAAAATTATTTTAAAATCAGAAATACAATTCCCTGATTAAGGAGAATATTATCAACCAAATATAATCACATAATCACACAACTTATAAAAATAACGACAAGAAGCGGTAAATTACCAAAATGCCCCTCCAGCTGGACAAGCTGGATCACTGAGCTCACGAGCTTGGATTGGGCCACGCCTGGGCTTTCCTTAATGCCCTAACCGTAATCTTCGAGATTAACCGGTTAAACAAAGTTAATAAGCTATCACACGCCTAATCTGGGGCAGGGTTTTACAATTTGCATCCATTTTAACATAGTTTATGCTACTCCAATATAAATGAGACAACTATTTTGAGACAATTCTAAAATTCATATTAGACAACTAAATTGGGACAGAGGGAGTATTATTTTTACATTTTTTCCAGTAAGACTCGTCCATGGGACCCACTCTCTAACTCAGTCGAGAATGAATGAGATGTTTGAATGCGTGCTAAATACTTTACGTGAGCTTCATTTTATAGGTTGTTACTTTATTATTAAAATATGGATAACTATGCCTATTTGATTTTCTGATCAAATTCTACTGTAAATATGTATATGTAAATTTAGATTTTTTTTTTTTTTTGTGTCTATACATTCAAATTCTTAAAATTGAGAATTAAGTTGGTAATTAATTAATTTCATCTTAATTTTTGGACTTTATAACTCAAAGCCCCTTTAAGCTTGGACTGTTTGGTGGGCTTAGGCCTAGTGGGCCATTGTAAACCCAACAATATTGATATTCTCTCTCTTTAGGGTTTTTAGTAGCTGTGATTCATTTATGAGAGAGAAAACAAGAGAGAGAGGATGGAGAAAGTTGATTTATAATCCTTGGAACTTATTTGAGAACTGTTTTTAGTGGAATCATCATGTTCCGTGGGTATAGACGGTTTTGCCAAGCCACTTAAAATCCCCGTGTACTTGTTTGTTGTTCTTGTATCTATGATTGTTTTATCTTTTGATTTGTGTGGGTTCATTTTACCACAAAAGAAACCCATTTCTCTTTCCTTTTATCAATAACTATTTTCACTTAATTTTGTATTTTACTTTTTAACAAAAATTCAAGTCAATTCATGACGGTAAATAAATTAAACGAAAATCAATCCACAGACTAAATTTGACCTAAAACTCCAACTTCTGACCATAATTTATAAAAGATATCTACCAGTTATAGTCTTATAGAGAGACAAAAGTATATAATTTTAATGGGAAGAATAGGCTACGTATTATTGGGTGTAAATGGATCCGGACCCGATTCTGAATCCAGCTTGTGGACTGTCTAGCCTAGATCCAGGAGTTCATTTACTGTCTGAATCCTAGAGTCCAATAAGAACTCGGATTGGATCCAAAAGATCCATTAAGATAACGGGCTGATTGCGGATCGTTCATGGACGGTCCGTGAATCCAAATATAAACTCTCTATCAGAGGTCGAAATCTCGACCGATACAGTGTCCATGGGCTGAGATATCTAAGGATTTCCACGGCCAAGATATCTCAGCCGATATGTATAGTATCGGTCAGAGATAAAAAGTTCGGTCGAATATCAACTGATTTTTATTTAAAAAAAACAAATATCGGCGTGGGCTCGGTCGATATCTCAGCCGATATTTATATTTTTTATTTTATTTTTTAAAAAATAGTCTTTTTATTTTTTTAAATGATTTTTTTTTTTAAAAAGCCACGGAGATTATAAAAAAAAAAAAAAATAGGAGTGAGAAAAATCTCTGCCGACATCTGGACCGAGATCAAATATCGGCCGAAATTTCGGCTGAGCCGAATTTTCGACCCCTTCTCTCTATGCTTTAGCTAGGGTTAAGGCTCAAAGAAACTCTCGCTTCTTGTCGACGCTCTGGCTTGCACTCTGCATCTCGCTGCTCTCTCTCGCTGTACTCTCTCTCGATCTACCTCGCCGCTGTCTCTCTCCTTCTCTCTCGATCTACCTCGCCGCTGTCTCTCTCCTTCTCTTTCGATCTGCCTCTCACGCTCTCCTCTATAGCAGCGGTAAGTTCAGGTGTGACAGAGTCTTTCCTTTTCTTTACTTTTGCTTTCTTGGGTTCTTTTCCAGACAATTAAAAGCCGGGCATGAAGCTACCCCAATTGAATTTGAATTTCCTCTTTAGATCAAACACACCCAAATTTCCTCTTTGATTTTTAATGATGATTGATACTGTAATTGGGTGTGTTTGATCTAAAGAGGAATTTCAAATTCAATTGGAGTAGTTTCATGCCCGTCTTTTAATTGTCCGGAAATCACAATTTAGGACATCCAAATGTGTTCTGCAACTCCATTACCATATTCAATTGAATTCTACTTCACTGCAGAAGGAGAAGGTGTTGCATCAACCGGTAAGCGATGGTGTTGGCACAGTTGGGCGGGAGCATTTCCCGCGCATTGCAGCAGATGAGCAATGCGACAATCATTGATGAGGAGGTCCTCAAAGAATGCCTTAATGAGATATCCCGTGCCCTTCTCCAGGCTGATGTCCAGTTCACTATGGTCCGTGACATGCGGGAAAACATCAAGAAGATCGTCAATTTAGATGATCTTGCCGCCGGACACAACAAACGCAAGATCATCCAGCAGGCAAAATTATCTGCTATTTTGAATTACTCTCTTTTTCATTCCTCTGCTTCAAATGCAACTTGGATGCATAGATAATCAGAACAATTTTTTTAGTGTCTGCTAATTTGTGATGTTTTGTTGATGTTTTCTAAGTGGTTATCGTTTTCAGGCAGTATTCAATGAGCTTTGCAAAATGTTGGATCCTGGGAAGCCTTCATACACACCAAAGAAAGCGAAAACGAGTATTGTTATGTTCGTTGGTTTACAAGGTACGATACTTGTGTATCTGAGAATTTCATGAGTGCTTCTGCTGGAATTCAAGGGAGAACCATTTTCATATTTCAGTAGCTCTTGGAGAGATCTTCTATCTATATGCAGACGAGGGACACAAGTTTTAGGGTTCTTTTCCTTTGATTTGCTTTTGGCTTTTCAAGCTTGTCATGAGTTTTCTTTGTTGGTTTTCTCAGTGGGTTTCTCTCTCTCTCTCTCTGAAGTCAGATTTGAAAGTAGTGTTGGTTTTGCCAATTGCCCTGGACTTGGGCATTGGTGAAGTTGACTCCAAGCATTTTGTTGTTCAATTCGTAATTATGGCAAGATTTTATTGCATAATTTTTTTATCCATCATTGATGGATGCTATCTTTTTGTTCTTGTTAAAAACAATAAGTTGAATTTGTTTTGTATTGTTTACACTTGGCTTTTTATGACATGTGCTTGCTTTGTGTTTCTTTCAAACATGCAGGTTCGGGGAAAACCACAACATGCACAAAATATGCATATTATCATCAAAAAAAGGGATGGAAACCTGCTCTAGTCTGTGCAGATACATTTAGAGCAGGTGCTTTTGATCAGTTGAAGCAGAATGCCACTAAAGCCAAGATTCCTTTTTATGGAAGGTATGCTTTCCATAGCTTTATTTAGCTAAGAATTGCACTCAGTATCTTGAGAGTTCAAGGGATTATGCTGACTATTTTATTTATTCGTTTATTTATTTGATAATGGGATTTGATTTCATCAAACGAAATTACAAATAGCTCTACAATAGGTGGTACATGTTCTATATACTGAGGAGAGATACAGAAGATCCAAAGAGCCTAAACCAGCATGAACTCACCTAAACATGATACGATGAGTCCCCCTTTTGTAATCTCTCTCTGTCTCTGTACCTATCTACCTTTCTATCCATCCATCTATCTCTTTCTCTGTCTATCTTTCTTTGTGTGTCTGTACGAGAGAGATATAGCCCTTAAAATCCTTGGAATTGAGGACCGAAAAAACTATTTGGGATCGTAACCTTTTTACTTTCTAGCTATCTCTTGCACTGGGAACAAACAATTGTTAAAAGCCATTTCTCTCAATCACAAGGATCAGAAGATGAATAGAAAAGATAGACTCCATGTAACCACCCTCCAGAGGTTCATGAAATGTTCCTGGCATGTTCCAGCTTGTCTTTGCCATATTTAAAAGGAAATTATACTGGCACCCATGAATTATATTGCATGGAAATTAACGTGCAAGGGAATGGTTTGCATCATTTGCAGAAGTTTTTCTGTAAGTTGTACTCATAATGGAATTTATTTACATTTCTCTCTCTTGTTTGTGATGTAAGATATATAAATCATCTATTCCATCACTGAGTGGTGTAGCAGTTCTTTTGATGTAGGGTGGTTATCATTCCTAAATAAGATCTTTAAATTCTTGTTACATTCTATGTGTGCTTTGGCATATTTGCTTTGCGTCTGCAGCTACATGGAGTCGGATCCTGTAAAAATTGCAGTGGAAGGTGTAGAAAGATTTAAGAAGGAAAATTGTGATCTTATAATTGTTGATACGAGTGGGCGTCACAAACAGGAAGCTGCCCTTTTCGAAGAAATGCGTCAAGTTTCTGAAGCAACGGTACCTATTTATGCCTTTGGGACAATTTCTATTATCAATTTATGTTGGTGCCAGAGTATCACCTAATTTCCGTCTCCTTGATGTTTCAGAAACCCGATCTTGTTATATTTGTCATGGATAGCAGTATTGGCCAAGCTGCATATGACCAAGCTCAAGCGTTTAAACAAAGTGTTTCCGTCGGTGCTGTCATTGTTACTAAAATGGATGGTCATGCGAAAGGAGGTGGTACACTTAGTGCGTAAGTGGTGTTATTATATCCATAGCTGTATGCTTTGATATTTTTGTAGAATCTAGTTGTATTGCATATCTTTCATTCATGGCGAGTGTTAAATGATTACTAAATGTATTAAGCTTTTTATGGATTAGATTGATGAACTTTAGAGCACCATTAAGGGGTTTGTATGTGTGGTTGTGTACTTCTAGATGTATGGCATGGTCAAATTGAGTTAAACTAGGTTCTAAACTAGGTTCTGGAAGCACTTCAGTCTAGGTAATGCTTGTAGCTCTGGTACAGGGAAGGCAAGTTAGGTGCAGAGCAACACAATAACTGAGCCTGACTGTTTTGCTGATAGAAGCAAGTGATAAGCAACAAACTCCAATGAAACGGTGATTGCAAAGAGAATAATGATGAGAAGTTCAAGAATCATGATAGGTATTTACTAATCTTGATAGAACTCATTAAAGTTTGGGTGCAAAAGTCAGTTATTGCTAAGAAGTAATTTATGACTAATTGTTGGTGATATCAAGATGAAATTGAAGAGCTTCAATCTTACGAAAAAGTGTTACAAGAAAGATGGGTAGAGCATTAAAAAGAAATGCAGAGCCTTTATTGGACCATTCTTTTTTAAGCAAGTCTACAAAATTGATTATCTTATTTCCAATAGGTGGTAAAAGACTCCAATGAATTAGTTGGTCATGCACTTGCATAATTGATGTTAAAAATTATTCCATTGTCCATATCCAATGCTTGTTGCATTGCACATGAGTGGACCTTTATGATCACGGGGCAACAAGCCAACGACATCGTCTAAAAATAGTGGGGGTTCACAATCTATCATTCGTGGTTGGATGATAGAGATGTGACAGTTGAAGCCGATCTGTGGAGTTGTATCAAGTTACCACTTGCCTTAAAAGGGATAGAGATTGGAGAGGCCTTGACATCAATATAATATCCTTTTGTCATGTGAGAGAAGGTTGCATAGCAGTTTTTTTTTTTAATTATAAAAATTGGATGGACATGGTGTAGAAGGGAAAGAAATGTTTGTGGGAAATCTGTTGGAACACATTTCTAGTGACAATCTAAAAACATCTACCACCGCAGGATTTTTATTGATGTTGCAGTATTTATCAAAATATCATCAAGAGGGCTGATAAATTAGTGATATATATATATATATATATATATATATATATATATATAGTATATATTGAAATGATGACTTCATTAAGGACAAAAGAAGTGCACGTAAGAGGGCTACAAGCAAAAAGAGAAGCATCTGCATTCAAAACACCCAATTCACCCAACGAATGATAGAAAGAGAAAAAACACCAACCACGATACTCCCAAAAAGAAAAAAAAGGGAGATCTAGGAAGAGCGAAAGCACAAAGCTACAATAAACCAATACTCTCCTTCCAAGCTTGAGCATTATCTGACATGGAGAAATCCTGAAACTTCTTAAAGGTGGATGCCCAGGTTGCACATTTCTCCTTAACTCTCCAAGTAGAAAAAGTACATACAATTGAGATGCACGTGATGACATGGATGAGTGACATTGATTAAAAGATAAATAGAAATGACCATATTGGGAGATGCTTAAATATAGCCCTTGTAGATGAGAAGATAAAGAAAGAGCCTCTAAAATGGTTTGGAATGTCTACAGATGACCAGAAACAGCGCCACTACAAAGAATTTAACTATTGCAAGTTGTAGGGACTTGGAGAAGGGTAGACCTTTAAAGACTTGGATTGAGGGGGTAAAGGTCATGAGTGGATATAGTCTTTGACAAGGTAGAATGAAAGCATAGAAATCAAGATGTCAATTCAGATATATGGGTATTAATTTTGATGGTGGTTGTATGCGTGATATACTTTGATCTCTTTTGTTGATCCTCTTCTTAATGGATCAGTGATTAAGGTGGAGCTGTTTGCATTATGGAGAGGTATCTTGGAGTTGAAGAGTTAGGGGTTGAAGGGAGTATTATCGGAGGAGATTCTACTGTTGTAGTTGGTTGGGCATTTGGGTCTCTCTGTCCTTGGATCTATTTAGATAAAATTGAGAGGAATCAACACTCTATTGCTTCTTTTGACTTTAAGGTATCTTGGGCAACTTGTTCCGCTAATTCCGCTACAGATGAAATGGCTCATCAGGGGTTCATTTTGTCAATGGAAATTGTAAATAAGTTTTTGTAATCTTTGGGGGGTGTTTTCTTTTGTAAGGTTTTTTTTTTTTCCTTGTGTAGTGGGCTCTTTTGCTAGACTATTTTGGTTTTATTTGCTTGTATTCCCTTCTTGAGATTAATGAAGTTACCTTTAAAAAGAATTGATTGGGTTGTGCCAATTAAAGTGGTTTCTTTATAAGATTGGCAGTTAGATCCACAATACCCATGGAGCTAAATGTTGGGCAATATAAGAACAAATGTGTATAATGGTTATGAAGATGCTTAGTTAAGACAAATGTGTGATGGGGCAATAGAAGACAAAGTTAGAAACATAAACTCTAGGGACACTTTCAAAAGCTCCGTATTCAGGGGGACTCATTCAAATTTAAGTGGGCCACATATCTATGGTTGGTATATATAGAACATGGCAAGGACCGTAGGTGGGTAAAATTTGACCACCATTTGATCATTTAGCTTGCGATTTAGGACCTTGAAAATTGATTGCTTTAAGACATTGATTTTTCATGGCTCATCTTGCAAAACTATGATGATTGGATGGGGGAGGTTTATTTTAATGATATTATCCATAAATTCTCTATCCATCCCATCCAACCATGTGGAGCCTAGCCCATGATAAATTTACAATTTCCTAAAGAAAATCAACATCACAGCCTTTGTAGAGTGAGGAAGCCTAAAGATTGTCCCATTAGAAGAAAAGATGAAGGGAAGTTTAAGATAGTTTTGGCTTATAAGTAGAAGACTAGAAACAACAACAATATGGATCAAGCAGAGTATACATACTAGGATATGGGGATGCTGTCAGGACTTGGGTTGTTGTGGTAAGAAGAGCATGATAGTTCTTGAGAGAGAACGAGCATGATAAATTGTGCCCCCCACCCACCCACCCACACGCACACACACACGATAGATAGTCGATCCATGCAGAGCAATATTCAAGCTAATGATAGTACTGAGCAATATGCAATCCATGCAGGAGCAATATTCAAGTTAATGTTAGCATTCAGCAATATGCAATCCAGAGGTTTTCCTATCAAACTATTGACCACGTTTACTGATATCTGAGGTGAATCCCAACATATCTGTTGCATTAGCGCACACTGCAACAGTTCTTTACTTGGCCATTTGTATATTGTTTTCTGTTGATATTGGATGTTGACATCTATGTTCTTAAATTTGATAAACATTTGCTATAAATAATGAAAGAAAAAAAGGACAGAGACCACAAATTAGAGTCTCCTTGTAACTCCTGTACCTCTGGCTTCATATGAGAAACGTTCATACTACTATTAGCCTATAAGAATAGAATTACTTCTATAGCTATATGTATTGACAGCAGTTTTGTTGATTAAATTAATTCAATTTCTTGTTAAAGCTCTTTACGACCAATGTGTATTTAATCGTCCTTGACATTTTCTGGTCTCCATGGGCTTGTGTGACAATGTTGATAATTAGTTGGCTTGGATTTGTATGACTTACCATCCACGCATCATCCTATCATACAGATCTGTTCTATTTTTTATCCTACTGACTGTTAACCATGTTCAAATATTCGCTTGATGTCTTCAGTGTTGCTGCCACAAAGAGTCCAGTGATATTCATTGGAACTGGAGAACACATGGATGAGTTTGAAGTTTTTGATGTTAAGCCCTTCGTGAGTCGACTTTTAGGTGAGCTGCTGATAGGCCTGCCATTTTATTGCTTTGATCCTTGCAAATTGTTGCTTGCTTTTTTATTCAAATGTTTACCATTTTTAATCTATTTTTATTTAGGAATGGGTGATTGGTCTGGATTTATGGACAAAATTCATGAAGTTGTGCCCATGGATCAACAGCCAGAACTTCTACAGAAACTTTCTGAAGGGAACTTTACCCTGCGTATAATGTATGAGCAATTCCAGAACATACTAAAAATGGGTCCTATTGGACAGGTTTGTTGGATTAATCTTGGTGGCTATGTCTATCTTTCAGCATTTGTTGTACTTATGGCCATCTATCTTAATTTTGCTTGAAAATTAAGACTTGGCTAATGAAAGTGTTGCATCCAGACTATTATCCGACGCCCTCGTACTTAGGGAGAGGTGGGGGTCTTGGGGTTCTCCATCATTAGGGAAAAAAAAGGGGTGCACTTGTAACTAGAACTTGGTTAATTCAGCTATAATCCATCTCAGAATAATGTATCCTTTGCTACTCATGCAGGGAAATATCGTGGCCAGATGGCCTTAATCAAATATGTGGGGGTTGAGCATATATTTTGGAGGCGCGTCATTGGTTTGAGGGGTTAATCTTCAGTTTCTCTTCAGTCCTAATGTTCTCTCCTAGCAACCGGCTTAGCTGGTGGGTGCTATTCGCACATCCTTTATTGCCTATAAAAGTGAAAAGTCTCTATCAGTACTTGTGAAGGAGCCTTCAGGGCTGAGAGAACAATACGGGGTTACAGAGTTGTGAAGGCTCTAAGAACTAGAAAACTTCATCTCATGGTAGATGTGAGATGACAAACCTCTAACTTCATTATGGGGAACTAAATGTCATGATGTATTTTCTTCCTTGTATAGTTTTTCACCGTGTTTCATATCTTGCTTTGCTGAAGTGGAAAACTTCATTCCTCTCGTGACAAATTGTTGTCCCCATTGTTTTTATTAGTACCTTTTTTTTTTTTTTGTGAGAGGTAACAACAGAATTGATGGTTCCAATTAGTTCCTTTGAATGGGTTACAGCTATAGTATGGGGTTTAAAAATTTTAAATGGGTCCCATCTATGTATTATTTTAAATGTAAGGCACTGGTAACATTGTAATTATCTGCCTAATCTAATTTCACTTACAATGTTATCATCTTTAAATCATGATAGATGCACAAGAACTTCTTAATATATCTGGTTATTTTTATTTTATTTATTTATTTTTTGCTGCTAGGTTTTCTCTATGATACCTGGTTTTAGTCAAGAATTGATGCCAAAGGGTCGTGATAAGGAAAGTCAGGCACGAATCAAGCGTTTCATGACTATGATGGATTCCATGACAAATGAAGGTGATGCTAGTTAAAATTGTGTTTTCTTTTGGTAAATTTATATCGTGGATACATTTCACCCTTTTTGTATCATTATCACCTAATCTTTAGTTATCTAATCGAGTAATGGTTTCGTTAAGACTTGTTCTATTGTCTCACTCATCTGTTCTTCTCTGTACTTTAAGAGAGACCATGACTAGGAGGACAAGAATTATTTATTTATTTATTTTGGGGGCAAAGTGTTTTTAAGTATTCTTCTCATCTCATCATCATTCATATCAAACAAACATATTTCTATTACTTGCACTTTATTCTTTTCAGATTTTTGTCATAAAAAGCGGAGGTGGTATTTGAGATGACTGCACATAGTGTTAGCCTTTTTTTAAAATGGAAACATAATTATGTGTAATGGTATATTGACAACATAAGCATGTAATCCATCTTAAAAAGGAAAGAAAAATTAGAAGCATTTGGCCAGATTGTTGGAACTCAACTGTATTTGGCCCTGGAGTCTGTAGGATCTTTGCCAGATCTGGCTTTGATCCTGGTAGTGTCATGATGGTAATTGTATTTTGCACCAAAGATGTGAGCCAAACACAACCCAGTGGTGGTCCTACTCTCATGTTCCATCTCCATGCTGTTTGGTTTTCAGAAGGCACAAAATTTTTGTTCAGACATCTCAATCAGATCATTGGATTTCTCATAGTTGATGCTGCTGCACATGCACAACTGCTTGACAACAATCTATTAGATCATGTCCACTAAGATGTGATCATATCACATCTGAACTTGGCACGCATATCCCTAGGCTTTTTACAACTTCTACTTGTATACATATTATAATACAACCATGAACATAGGGTGTCCCGAAGACCCGAAGTCATTTCTCGGAGGACATTAATTGGAAAAGGAAAAAGAAAGAACTCTTTCTGTACTCAAAATATGAAGCACCTGCAATTTCCTTATCTTGAAAAATCTAAGACCCTTTCAGAACATTTCTGACCCGAGTGATTTTCCCAATACTGCAGAGTTGGATAACACAAATCCTAAGCTTATGAACGAGTCCCGGATCATGCGGATAGCGCGAGGATCAGGTAGACATGTCAGTGAAGTGATGGAAATGTTAGAGGAGTACAAGCGGCTTGCAAAAATATGGAGCAAGATGAAGGGGCTTAAGATTCCAAAGAAGGGTGAAATGAGTGCTTTGTCCCGAAATATGAACGCACAGCACATGAGCAAAGTCCTTCCTCCACAAATGTTAAAGCAAATTGGTGGCATGGGTGGTCTACAGAATCTGATGAAACAAATGGGTTCCAAAGACATGATGAGTGGGATGTTCGGAGGAGGAGACAGATAGTGAGACCCTTTACAGCTAAAACAATCTGTAGCTGACGAAGGATGACCATTTTGCATGGTTGTCAATTTTCACACAGGTTGGTGGGATGACAGAGGCTGTTTCTTATTGATCAATAGCTGTATTGTTGCCCCAATTTTGCTGACCTTTGTTTGATCTGATCAATTTCCCTCCACAGCGTGTCATTTAAAATGCAGCATCATTATGTTGCTGACTTAAGAAATTAATAGAGTTCATTCTCGGAGTTTCTTACCGATGCAGGTATGGTGTCTGATGTTTGAGGAGGATGTGCAAGTGTATTGACGATGTGAAAATTTACTGGAACTTCTTTAATAATTAGAAACTAGAAACTGTAGAAGAAATGATAATTCCCAAATGTTCTCCAATTGCTAATTGATGCTTGTGTCTTTGTGCTTTTCTAATTTTTACTGGAGATCTGCACCTGAGATTATTTTTGCTGTTATTTTTACTGCCTTGGATTTAGTCTATATCAAGTCACCTAGTTTAAAACCTCTGAACCCTATAGCTAAATCATTTGGCCTGGGATAGCTTTCAAGCTAGGGCTTGGAACTGAGTCCCGCAGAGGTTTGGTACTATCCACACAAAAAACCGGGTGACTCACTGAATTTCAAGTATCAGTTAAAATTTTGAAATAATTTTAGAGAAATGAAGGAAGTCAAATCATACATGCATGACTTGACAAACAAATTTTCTCCCATTTCGATCATTAAAGATATATATTTCTTTAGCAATCATCATCATCATCATTAAGGCTGTCCTACTCTTTTATTGTATTTAATCATTAAATCTCTGTTAAAGCATTGTAAATTATATGCCAAAATGATGTCCTTCTTTGACATGTTTGGATGGGAGCGATAGTGTCAAATTTTGTATAATGAGGAGTTATTTAAAGTGAGTTATATTGAATTTATTTAGAAATATTTTTTATTTTGGGTGTATGGAGTAGTTGTATAAGACTTGACTTAGACTAGAATTAATTTTAAAGAGTTGGTCTGGTTAAATACAAAAGTGGACTTCAGATAGAGACTGAATGCATGAAAATAATGTTCAGTCCCTAAATGTCCTCTTTTAAGTGGCTTTGCTATCATATTTTAAGACTTCATTATTTACAAAAGGGTCACTCTTCGTTGTTCTAGCTTTGCTATCATATTCACTTAACGACGAAGTGTGTGTCCTTGAGTTTTATCATGATTTTTTTAATGATTAAGGTATCCTGACGTCTCAATTGATTAATCTTTGGAGCATTTGTAATTTTTTTTATTTGCACACGTCGGATATAGAAGAATGGAGAATGTCCCTTTCCGTGTCAAAAGGGTACTTTAATCCCAAGACTTCCCACTAAGCATGAGTGGATTTTGACCAGCAATCCAACAATACAACATCAAATAGAACGGGTATTCTAATTGGCCACATAACAAATTTAGTGAACTGAGGGTGGTGGAATGGACAGTCATAATTGAAAGTCTTGATCAAATCAATAATCGATTTTGATTGTGGTTATAAACTTTGAAATAGTTAAATTATATGAATAGCTCTAGCAAATGCTTGAACTTAGAAGTCCTGGTGCTTTGACGGGTTATGTTAAAGGGTGGGTTCAATCCTACGATAAACAATAGATAGATTAGATTATTATACTAATTATCAAAATTTCTAATAATATGATTTATTGGATTGTCTTAGTTCTTGATTTTTATGATAAAAAAATATTCAATAAATATTTTTGTTTATCATAATCATTCAACGGCCATCAATTGAAATTGAACCTAAATCTAATAAAGAAAATAATATTTTTCGGTTACTTGAATTTATAATGGGCTTTTGATCTCCTTTTCACCCGGCAGAGATAATTTGTCCTGTTAAAACGTCATGCATTCTATTTTAAAATAGAGAATTGAAAACTAGATTCATCATCACTGTATAATCTTAAATAAGTTAATGTTCTTATAAATTTTATCAAACCCAATTTAAGTTAATGTTCATTGGACAAAATCTTAAATAATATATTTGTGACTTGTGAATATAACCACTAGGTGGCACCGTGAATTTTGAATCTTTAATTTATAGTTAACTTAAATTTTATAATTAAAATTTGAAACTGAGAGTTATTATTAGTTATTTAATTGAAATGAACTTAAACTGATAATCATCTTAAATATGATGGCTGAAAATGATCATTGATTTATGTTTTGATTCTATAGTACTTTACCATCCTCTATTTAATATGGTAGTAGATAATTAAGGCCGCACTTACACACACCCAGAAATCCTGCCTTTATACACTCGAATCCAGATTTTCGTGGCAAATTACCATTTAACCCCAGCATTTCCAGTCATTCGAATGAATGCTCAGTTTATTTTAGCATTCATTCGAATGATTGGGCTAAACAGTAACACGGAATACTGTTCAACTGATTCATTCGAATGAATATATCAGAGAGAAACATTCGAATGACAATCCTCTTGTTCAGCTGATTCATTCGAATGAATGTATCAGAGACAACCTGAGAATGACAGTCTCGTCATTCATTCGAATGAATCAACTCATTCATTCGAATGAATGCCTTGAAAACGTGCATTCATTCGAATGAATGAAACTTATATATAAACGCACATTCGATCGATCAACGAAATTCCACTCGTTTCATTCTATTCAAAACCCTAAACCGTCGTTTCCCTCTCCTTCTCCTTCTCCCTTCTCCCTTGAACCCCCTTCTCAATCCCTTCTCCCTTAAAACTTAAACCCCATTTTCAACACCCTTTTTTCACCCTTAAACCCCTTTTACAAAGTCTTCTCCCTACAACCTCATTTTCAACCCCTTTTTAACTGTCTTTTCAATCCCAAATCCTTGAACCCCATTTCAATCACAAACCCTTATAGCCCATTTTGAACCCCCTTTTTCAAAGACTTATCCCTAAAACCCCAATTTTCAACCCCCTTTTCAATCCCAAAACATTGAACCCCTTTTAAATCCCAAACCCTTAAACCTCTCAATCCCATTTTCAAATCCCATTTTCAACATACTCTCTCAATCTCTTATCTCAGGTCGAAGTTATCTCTCTCAAGCTAATGTCTGGATCTCGTATCTCGAATCGAAGGTAACTCCTATCTCATTTTTTTCTAGAAATCATTATTATTAGTGTTTTAGATGTAGGTTTAAATCCTCAAGTGGCATGGAGTTTGTAGAGGGATGTTTTGAAAGTCGTGAGGATTTTATAAATTATGTTAAGAATATAGCTCTTAAATAAGGATTTGTATGTACGATAAAGAGGTCATGTAATAAGGAAATAAATTAATCCTTGGCTGTGATAGAGGAGGTAAATACGGTAACACGGTTAGCTTGGATGATGATGACAGAAAGAGGAAAGCATACTCTCGCCAATGTACTTGTCCTTTTGAAGTTAAAGGAAAACAAATTGTTGATGGGTCATGGAAGTTGACCATAAAGAATTTGGAGCACAATCATGATATATCGGATGTATTGTTAGGTCATCCAAGTACAAGATGTTCTTCAGATTATGAGAAAAGAATGATCATTGAAATGAGGAGTAGCAATATACCACCACGGCAAATTTTGATGACCCTTAGAAATCAAAATCCAGATATTGGAATATCAGCGGCTGATTTGTACAACTTTTGTTCTGCGCTTCGGAAAGAGCAACTTAAGGGGTCGAAATACAATTGAAGCTTTGATAGAAGATCTTGAAGAAGGTGGTTATCAATACTTTCTTGACTATGACAGTGATGGTTATCTATCCCATATCTTTTTTTCACATCTGAAGTTCAATTTTTCTTACCGAGAGCTACCATAATGTGTTTTTGATAGATTGCACGTACAAAACCAACAGATATCATATGCCATTGCTTCATATCGTTGGTGTGACAAGTTTCAATAAGAATTTCTGCTTATGCTTTGCATTTCTAAGAAATGAGAAATTTGAAGATTATATATGGGCATTACAGATGTTTAAAAAGGTCTTCGGAGTGCAGCATTGCAATACCCTGCCCCAGATTAGGCGTGTTTTAGCTTAATAATCTTGTTTAACCGGTTAATCTCAGAGATTACGGTTAGGGCTTTGAGGAGAGCCCAGGTGTGGCCCGATCCTAGCTCGTGAGCTCAGTGATCCAGCTCGTCCAGCTGGAGGGGCATTTTGGTAATTTATCACTTCTAGTTGTTATTTTTATAAATATTGTTATTATGTGATTATTATTGGATGATAATGTTCTCCTTAATAAGGGATTTATATTTCTGATTTTCAAATATTTTATCTTCAGAAAATAGTATTTTAAAAACCGCCCGTCAAAACCCCGAAAGGAATAATAATTATTTTAAAGGGTTTTAGGAAATAAGATAAATTTCAAAACTAGTATTTTGTGTTAGACCACTTTAAGTAGGGTCTAGTTATTCCTTTGCACCCCAAAATGAGGTTTCTAAATTGTTTATTTTAACCATTGTTTAATTAAGTAAATAAGGTTAAATTAAGGTTTTTATTTAAATCAATGGGTTTTAGTGAAACTTAAAATCCAAAATTTTTATGGTAATTAAGGTTTTTAAAACCCATCTTATCTGTAAGATTGGATCAAGTTTTTGAGTTTTTAAAATCATACTTTCAGTTTAAAATCGGCTTTTATTTAAAAGAGGGACTTATTTGTAAACTAGAAACTATTGGAGGGCTGATTTGCAACCAACCAACGGTAACTGTAGCTGGACGTCACTCGCAACTGCATGCAGCCGCATGCAGTGGCTGTTCTGCCAGTCTTTCCGATCAATTTCCTATAAATTGGCCTCAACTCTTCAGTTCTCCCTTCCAGCAAATTTCTTCTCTTCTCTGTCTCTGTCCCCAGCTGCCTGAGAACCCGAAACCCAGCCAATCACCCTCTGTTTCTTCTCTGTTTTTGCCAACCGTAGCCTTAGAGGGAAAATTTTCAAAGGTTCAGATTTTCAGCCCAGGAACTCCAGTGAAGGTAATCACTGTGTTCCTCTTTCGATTTCAATAAGTTTAGAATCAAATAAAATCGGTTTTGGCCCTGATTTGAGTAAGAAAAACCAGTTTCAAGTTTAAGGAAAAACCATGGGTTTCATGTACCTGTGAGGATTTGCTGTTAAAATCCGGTGGTCCAGTGAGCTTCAAGGCTCCAAACCATTCCCTATGGAAAGAGGACTCCCAGAGGAGTCCATCGGACCGGTTAGATGTGAAAATCGAGTCCGGAAAACCCTCTGTTTCCGGATTCGTATTTCACTATTGATCTAGTTGCAGACAGTGAGGAAGACGACTCTCGGACGATCCGAGCCTTTCGGACGGTCCAAAAGCTAACCCTCTGACGTTCCGAGCTTCACCCGAAGCCTAGTTACGCCCGAGGCTAACTAGACCCTTCGGACGATCCGAGCAGAGCTCGGAAGGACCGACCCCACTCGGACGTTCCGAGACCCACTTCGGATGTTCCGAGGCTTGCAGACCCACCGAGACCTATTTTCAAATTTTTATCGGTTCGGATGGACTTCGAAAGGTCCGAGATCCAATTTTCGGACGATTCGAAGTCAGACCCATGATCTGAGGTCAGTGACTAGTTTAGGTGTGGTTCGGATGATTCGAAGCCACTGTACCTAGTTCCGAGGGATATAGTTTTTAAGTGTTAAGTCTTGTTTGATTATCATTGATTGCATGTGATGATAGTACCCCTTTTGTTAATTAAAAATGTATTAACCCTCTTCTCTTATTATTATAGTGTAAATACTATTGTATTCACTTCCAAACCGACCTTATTGGTCGGGCACTGAGTGATTTCACTTTCAGGCCGACACTATATTTGTCGGGCACTGGGTGACCTCGATGCCTAACTTAAAATGTCAGATCTGGTTCTATCCAGAAGATAATCGAGAAGTGACCCGATGATCTAGACCTAACTCAATAAGTCAATCTGGTCAATGCCCAGAAGACAATATGAGTTTTGGACTGAGCACTTTATTATATTATCTGTGGATTATTATAATTTAAAAAGGATAGAAACCAAGTAGGAGACTCAATTTCATGTACCTTGGATATTTTGGGAAAACAAGTATGGTTTTGAAAAATACTACTTATATGTACATGTTTGATGCTATATATATTGATTGTGCACTTGTTTGTTTGTTTGAACAGAGACCGCGAAACCACACATATACGGTGAGGGAACTTAACTTTGCAGCTTGATGTAAACAGGTTTAATTGATATGGATATTTGAGCAATGAGTGGTTTCAGATTTGATGAACCCACTCATGTGCCTAGACTTGACGCACTATGGTAAGAGTGCCTATGATGTTGATCAGATGAAATGTATAAGACTGCTCCACGTGCCTTGACTATTGAACCAATATCGGCCATATAGGAGATGGTCTACGTCTACTGGACCGCAGGGTGTCGACAGTTGCTAACTTAAGGGTGTCAGTATCGGCTATGGTAGAGCCAGAGATGTACTTGCAAGTATGTATTTTGGCCGTGTCGGGACTTAATACAATGGTCTCAGTGTAGTTGGCAGGCGTTACATTGGATGATAGTAGTATTGGAAAAGAAATGATGAACTATGAGAATGATGATAATACTATGCTTATTTATGTTCAAGTGTCACGCCCCGACCCGACCGGTGGGCCCGGAACGCGACTGATATTTTTTTTTTTTTTGGAAAGATAAGTAAACTAAACTACAAGCATTCTTACTGGGCCGGATCAACAGTTAGACCCAGCGGTTACACATTAGCCCGTTAAGTGGACTCAAACATGTACCATATGCTTGCCCCATAAAAATAGACATAAAAACTTCATAACATACTCAAATCAAATCTAACATTGATTAATATAAAGCATAAGAAACTTAATCATTGATTCATCATTCAAAAGCATTGTCTCACAAGGCAATATAGCCTATTACATCAAATGGACATAAATTAAGTACCACATCCGGTACAAAAAAAGACAATGGTTCTAAGAACCAACAGGGAAAGATCAGAGCATTCCTCTCCGGGGGAATCCCAAAACAATGCTTTAGCTTAATCGCCCTAAGCCTGAAAGAGAGGGTCCTCCTCCTCGGGTTCATCGCCTGAAAGGTGAGTAGTGTGAGCTAACTAGCCCAGTGAAGGATAATTAACAATGCAAATTAAGTAAATACAAAACAGGTTAGCAACAGTTCAATATCACATGCTTGATAGAAAAATAAGCATAATCTCAAGTAATATATCAACATCATTAAACCACTGCCATTATCCACCGTAACGCCTACCGACTACACTGAAGCCAGTATTAAGTCCCGACACGGTCAAAATACATCCTTACAAGTACATCTCCGGCTCTTAAACGTAGCTGATACTCACACCCTCAAGTCAGCAACTGACGACAGCATGGTCCGCCCATGGTCCAGTAGACATAAACCATCTCTCATATGGCCGATATTGGTTCAATAACCCAGGTACGTGGAAGCAGTCTTACATACACATACGATCAACATCGTAATACCATAATCATCACAGTACTCTTACCATAGTGCACCATGTATAGGCACATGAGTGGGTTCATCAAAATTGAAACCACTCATTACTCAATATAACACCTGTTTACAAAATCTGCAGAGTTAAGTTCCCTCACCGTTATCGTGTGGTTTCGCGGTCTCTGTCAAACAACATACAAGTGCACAATCAATATACATATCAGATACGTACATATACGTAGTATTTTGAAATCTCACGTTTTCCCACAAAATATCTGAGGTATATGGAATTGAGTCTCCTACTTGGTTTCTATCCTTTTTAAATCATCTACAAGATAATAATATAATAATAAAAGGGGCTCAGTCCAAACTCATATTGTCTTCTGGGCATTGACCAGATCGACTTATTGAGTAAGGTCTAGATCCTCGGGTCACTTCTCGGTTATCTTCTGGATAGGACTAGAGCTGACATTTTGAGTAGGCCTCGAGGTCACCCAGTGCCCGACTATATTGCCGGCCTGAAAGTGAATCACTCAGTTCCCGACTAATGTCGGACTGAAAGCGAATACAATAGTATTTATACTATAAATAATAAGAGAAAGGGGTTAGTACAGTTTTATTTAATAAGGGGGGGTATAAATCATCGCATCACATAATCTAACGAAATAATTTTTTTTTTTTGGAATAAAATAATAATATTTAATTATTTAATTATTTATTATTTATTTTTCTTCGATGGGAACCAACATTTGAAATCATAAGCAACTATAATCTCAAATAATTTTTTTTTGAATAAAATAATAATATTTAATTATTTTATTATTTATTCATTTTTTTTTCCTTCGATGGGAACCAACATTTAAAAATATGAGCAACCATAATATCAAATAAAAATATTTTTTTTATATAAAATAATAATTTTTTTTTCTTCTTCTTCTTCTTCCCTGTTCACTGTCTGCAACAGACAGTGAACGGCGTCCGTGAATAGTAAAATCGAAAATGGCAAAAGGGCTATTTTCTGGACTCGATTTTTATATCTGACCGGTCCAATGGATTCCTCCGGGAGTCCTCTTTCCATAGGGAGAGGTTTGAAGCTTTGAAACTCAGTGAGCCATCCGCTCTTAACACCGGAAGCTCACTGATATGAGGAACCCTAAAATTTTCCCTAAATTTTGAAATCGTTTTTCTCACTGAAAACAAAGCCAAATTCAAAAATTTTTGATGCAAAACTAATTGTAATTGAAAGGGGAATGCAGTGGTTACCTTGGATTAAATTTCTGGGCTGAAACCCGGTCTTTTGAAAATTTTTTTCCTAAAAAGCTCACTGTTGAAAAATCAGAGGGTCGGTCGGTTTTTGGCTGAGAAAGACTAAGAGAAGGGAGAAGAGAAGATGTAGTTTCTGTTGGGAGTGAAGACTGAAGCTTAGGCAGGTTTTTATAGAGAAAAGGCCGAGAAATTCGGCTGCGCATGGAGCGACGATCGGCCGGAATCCCGCTGCGCATGCAGCGACGATGGGACGGGACGGGGAAAAATAATCATCGCCGGCAGCGACGATGGGACGGGACGATGCCGGAAAATCGGATCGAGCAGAGACGCTGCACGCCCGCACGCCGCTGATGCTCGCAACAATAAATAAATAAATAAATAAATAAATATATATATATATATATATATATATATATATATATATATATATATATATATTTTTTTTTTTTGCAGATCAGCCCTCCTATTTTCCAATTTTTGCAAAAAGCCCCTAGTTTTTATAAAAACCTGATTTTTAACTAAAAGTAATAATTTAAGAACTCAAAAACCTGATCCAACCTTACAGATAGGTTGGGTTTTAAAAATCTTAATCACCATAAAAATTTTGGAATTTAACTCTTATTAAAAACCATTTATTTAAATAAAAACCATAAATTTACACTATTTACTTAAATAAAGAATTGTTAAAATAAACAATTTAGAAACATCATTTTGAGGTGAAATGAAATAACTAGACCATTGTTAAAATGGTCTACTGTAAAATATTAATTTCAAATTTTATTTCATTTTCAAAACCCTTTAAAATAATTAATACTCCCTTTCGGGGTTTTGACGGGCGGGATTTAAATACTATTTTCTGAAAATAATTTAATTTTAAAATCAGAAATACAAATCCTTTATTTAGGAGAACATTATTTACCAATAATATACACATATCAATAATATTTATAAAAATATACACAAGAAGTGGTAAATTACCAAAATGCCCCTCCAACTCTACGAGCTAAATCACTGAGTTTTCGGGCTTAGATCGGGCCAAACTTGGGCTTTCCTCGAAGTCCTAACCAAAATCTTCGAGATTAATCGGTTAAACAAACTTAACGAGTTAAAACACGCCTAATCTGGGGCAGAGTATTACATCAAGCATGATATATTTATTACAACTGTTGTTTATTGTTAACCTGTTGTTTATTTATCTGCACTGTTATATTTCTTTCACTGGGCTAGTTAGCTCACCCCACTCACCTTTCAGGAGATGAACCCGAGGAGGAGAACCCTCATTTTCAAGCTTAGGGTGGATAAGCTGCAGGGTGTTTCGGGATTTCCTCTGAGGGGAATACCCTTATCTTTACTTGTTGGTTCTTGGAACCATTTACTTTTGTTAAGTACCGGGTGTGGTACTTAATTTTTTTAAACGTGATATATTGAGACTACTACGTTTTGTAGTCATTCTGTTTGCAATTTGAATTGGAATATCAATGGTTGGTTTTCTATATGATGTGTATTGATGTTGTTATTTATGTCTATTTTGTGGGGTAGACTTATGGTATATGTTTGAGTCCACATGTTGGGATCATGTGTGACCTTTGGGCCCAACTGTTGATCCGGCCCAGTTATAATGCTTGAGTGTTGTGTTAGCTTAGTTTATCTTTAAAAAAAAAAAAAATCAGTCACGTTCTGGGCCCACCCTTCGGGTCGGAGCGTGACAAGCATGATCGACAAGTTGTTTTGACTGATAGGGAATTGGCGTTAAAGAATGCCATTGATTTGGATTTCCCTAATGCTAACATATTTTGTGTTCTTGGCACATCAACAAGAATATTGTTGCTCGTTGTAAACCTTTGTTTAAGAAAATCAAAGATTGGAATGCATTTTTTACCGAATGGAATGACCTGATTGAGTTCCCAACGGAAAAAGCATTCAATACAGCGTTTGAGGCATTCAAACAAAATTACAGAGATAATTCGCAGGCAGTGAACTATTTAACAAGGACATAGATCCCACATAGAAAACAATTTGTCAAGGCATGGATCGACTAGTCTTTACATTTTAAGAATCGAGCTACTTCAAGGGTTGAGGGTGCACATTCTGTTCTGAAAAATTATATAGCTACATCTACTGGTGACCTAGATGTTGTCCGAAGAAAGATAGCCCATGTCATTGAAAATCAATTTGAAGAGTTAAAGATTCAACTTGAGGATGAGAAGATTCGGTTTGTATGTGATGTGTCTATTCCTTTTTTTGATGAATTGAACGGCAGCATTTCTCATTTCACAATGAGTGAGGTTTACAAGCAATATGCTATGCTTATGAATAGTCATTTTCACCCATTTGTACGGAAGAGTTTACTGTTTCAATGAGCCTACCGTGTGCACACAAAATGCAATGGATGGACAAATTACATTTGGATGGCATACACCCATAATGGAGAATCGACTTGATCTCATTGGACGACTTGAGGATTGAAAGGAGGAGCCCTGGGGATGTATTAGATGTACACTTTGAAGGTATTAAAAACAAATATGGACATTTGTCTTCGTATGATCAAGAGATGCTCCTAAATCATTTTCAAAATCTTGTCATCCATGATAAGCCAGTCAGTCACCCTATTATGCAATATTCTAGAGGACGTCATCCAGGTCCAAG
This sequence comes from Chimonanthus salicifolius, assembly GCA_013350335.1. Classification (NCBI taxonomy): domain Eukaryota; kingdom Viridiplantae; phylum Streptophyta; class Magnoliopsida; order Laurales; family Calycanthaceae; genus Chimonanthus; species Chimonanthus salicifolius. The sequence continues at coordinate 43,164,946 of CM023534.1, read as the reverse complement.
GAATTCATCATAGGGCCAAACATATATACATCGAGATCCATCTGCATTTGAGATTGTAGAGAATCAACTGAATGGAAGAAGATGCACAGTTTGCAAAAATACTGGTCATAATTCTAGAACATGTCTGAATAGAATTACTCCTTCTGCATCTGTATCTTCGAGTGTAGATTTAAATGCTGCTCCAAATCAACATGATTTCCATGAATCACAAACAGCGAGTTTCTCTCAACTTGACCAAGTAAGTGCATATTCATATATTCCTTCCTCAAATCAATTCACAATGACAATCTGATAAATAAAACATGTTCATTTAAAATATGAAATTTACAACATCTCTTTTAGATGTGAATATAAAAAAAAAGTACATCAAATAGAAGAGTTATCAGGAGCAAATGTAGAAGGTGCAGCGACAGGTGCGGTGGTATGTGCAGAAGCAGAACAGGAGGTGCAGCAGGTGCATCAACTGGTGTAACAGTTGGAGGAGTGGAGGTAGGTGCAGAAGCAGAAGCATCAACTGGTGCAACAGCTGGAGGAGTGGAGGCAGGTGCAGAAGCAGGTGCATGAACTGGAGGTACATATGGAATAAGTGCAGTCTGACGAGGACGGGGGCGAGAAACTGCTGGTGCTCGACTCATAACAGAACGGGGCCAGTAGCAGCTACAACTCCAGTCGGACGAATACGGGGGCCAGAAGCTGCTGCTAATCCAGTCTGACGAGCAGATTGGCCAGAAGCTACCAATCCACTTGGCCGAACAGGGGGGCCTGAAACTGCTCCAAATGGACGACCAGGGGTGCCAGATCCTACTCCTGAAGCTGAAGCATCTGCTCCAGATGTAAGAGCAATGGTGCCAGATACTGCTCCTGAAGCTGAAGCAGCTGATCCAGATGGACGAGCAGGAGTACCAGATGTTGCTGCTGAAGTTGAAGCTGCTGATCGAAATGGACGAGAAGGGGTGCCAGATGTTGCTCCTAAAGCTGAAGCTGCTGATCCAAATGGACGAATATGGGCAAAAGCAGCTCTTGTATATTCTTTAGATACCCTTACTCGTAAACTTCGATCTACTTCTGCTCCTAATGTTGCTGTTATCCCCCTCTCTTGTGCTATAAGCATTGCTAACCTCAAAGTATCTATAATCTGATTCTGCATCACATCCAACCTTACAGAAACCTGATCATATCTCTGATCCATCTTCTCCTCCAAAGAAGAAATGCTATCAAGAATCTGCTGCATGTTGATTCCAGTTGATCCTTCTTGAGGAGGAGTCCCTGCCTCGCGTGTCTCGCGTGCCTCACGCGCCTCAGATGGCTCAGGTGGCTCAAGTTGAAGTGCCTTGACAACTTTGGATAGCCATTTCTTACTCACTGTGTCGAGTTGGAATCCATCTTCTTCAAAGTTGAATCATTAAAATAATCAAATCGGTATAAACAAACTTTATCATAGAGGGGAAGAGGGATTCCGCGTTCTTAAAAAAATGAACATAGAGAAAGACCGTACAGAAGACTACATCTTCTGTTCTTCCGGCAGGCGAGCATGTGATTGATGATGATATGGGAGAGGGATATTTGTTTCCCATTCATGATGCACCAAATAAAAAAAAATCGAACCATGTCACAGTCGTATGCCTTTTTCTAGGGCAAAGACAGTTGACAACTATCTGGTGGATGATTCGTGCTTCTAATATTAAGTTCGTCAGAGGGGGGGTCTTCTTCTCTGTAATATCTGTCCTCCTACAGATTTCGTTCAAGGCTACCAAAACATCAAAGCCCTCAACATCAATGGGCCATGTACGACTGCTGTACTTTCGAATGGCATCTTTGGGGAAATTATATAGGTAGTCTAACATTTCCCGTGTAACAACAATTTCTTGCCCTTGGACAGATGTTTTAATCGACTCATCATCAATTCTTTCTATATTGGCATAAAATTCTTCAACTAATCTAGGATACATATCACATTTGAATGCCAAGAAAGACCCCCAACCCATTTTTTCAAAATAAGATTAACTTTCAAGCCAAATTGTGTGAAAAATGAAAGGTCCACGATTTTACCAAATATATAGGACCTTGTGGAGAAATCCTCTCTGTACATGGTTGTGGCTTCCGAAGTACAAAATAGTTGGGGTCGAATGCCTTGTCCTTCTTTTGTTTTTTCCCTCCCCTTGTTGAGGTTGTTTTCCTTTTCGAAGATGTCATGGGTTAAATGGTGGTTTTTTCGAAAAAAAGGAAGAAAAAGGGAGAATGGGGGTGTGATTCGAATGAATGGGTTGATTGGGGCTAACCGAACGACTGGGCTCGGGAGAGGGACCTACGAATGAGGGACGGTCGAGCTTAGAATCAGGAAGGGGAGAGCTGAGAATGAGGGAGACACAGCCAGAGCCGGAGCTGGAGAGTGAAAGGGAGAGGGAGAACTTCGATTTAGGGTTTCAAAACGAAGGACAGCGAATGAGGGAAAAATCTTAGGGTTCGGTGAATCGATCGAATGAATTGTCGGTGTTTATATATTAAGTTGCATTCATTCGAATGAATCAGCCATTCATTCGAATGAATGCACGTTTTCAAGGCATTCATTCGAATGAATCAACCCATTCGTTCGAATGATGACGGGACTATCATTCTCAGGTTGTCTTTGATACATTCAAAACGTGCATTCATTCGAATGAATCAGCTGATTCATTCGAATGAATCAGTTGAACAAGAGGGACTGTCATTCGAATGTTTCTCTCTGATACATTCATTCGAATGAATGTTCATTCGAATGAATGGGCTGAACAGTATTCCGTGTTACTGTTCACCCCAATCATTCGAATGAATGCCAAAATGAACTAGGCATTTATTCGAATGATTGGAAACACCGGGGTAAAATGGTAATTTACCATGAAAATTCGGATTCGGATGTGTAGAGGCAGGATTTCTGAGTGTGTGTAAGTGCGGCCATAATTAATTATTCATGTAATATCATCATCATTGTCATATAAATATCAAAAAATCAATTACTTTGGCAATTTATCTCAGTTTGTATAGACTCTAATGTGACATAGTTGAGTCACAAGCTTGTTTTTTTTGAGTAGTTAAAAGATTAATATCATTAGAAGAGAAAAATACAAGAGAAGATAATTCAAAGAGAGGGTTTAAGAGATATAGACTACAAATAAGAGATAAAAATAAAAGAACAATCCAAAGAAACCAAAAGCCCACCAAGTCCTAAAAAACAAGACAAATATAAAGGTCATCTAAGGCTATCCATCTGATAAATGAAAAATGCCCTGAATAACTCCATCAACTCCATTTTTTGCAAAAAAGTCTACAACACCATTGGCCGAACGGCTAATGTGTGAGAATGATACCTCCAAGCCCAAGGACAAAACCTTAATCTCCATTGCCAAAGTAATAAGCCTCCATGGAGGGTGTTTCTCTCCGCTAGCCCATTTAATAGCATTGGAGGAATCATTCTCTATAACTAATTTAACACCTTCTAATACGGTATCTAAACTTAAAGCCCTCCGAATAGCTAAAAGTTCTGTCTCGTTGGATTTTTTGGAGCCCACATATTTTGAAAAGATCGATCTTACGGTTCCCCAATGATCCGTAAGTACGCTTCCAATTTCCGCAGGTCCCGGTTTGTCTCTTGAGGTGCCATTAACATTAAATTTGAGTTCCACATGCGCAGGAGAGGACTATAAGGCCATAACTGTAATACCCTGCCCCAGATTAGGCGAGTTTTAGCTCGTTAATCTTGTTTAACCGGTTAATCTAGAGGATTTTGGTTAGGGCTTCGAGGAAAGCCCAAGTTTGGCCCGATCTGAGCCCGAAAACTCAGTGATTTAGCTCGTCGAGCTGGAGGGGCATTTTGGTAATTTACCACTTGTTGTGTATATTTTTATAAATTGTGTGATTTTGTGAATATTATTGGTGAATAATGTTTTCCTTAATTAAGGATTTGTATTTCTGATTTTAAAATAAAATTATTTTCAGAAAATGATATTTAAATATCGCCCGTCAAAACCCTGAAAGGGAATATTAATTATTTTAAAGGGTTTTGAAAATGAAATAAATTTTGAAATTAGTATTTTATGGTAGACCATTTTAAGAATGGTCTAGTTATTTCATTTCACTTCAAAATAAGATTTACAAATTAGTTATTTTTACATTTGTTTAATTAAGTAATTATGGGTAAAATATGAATTTTATTTAAATAAATGGTTTTTAATAAGAGTTAAAATCTGAAATTTTTATGGTGATTAAGATTTTTAAAACCCCACCCATCTGTAAGGTTGGATCAGGTTTTTAAGTTTTTAATTTATTACTTTTAGTTTAAAAATCAGTTTTTATGAAAACTAGGCCCTTTTTGCAATTTAGAAAAACTTGAAGGGCTGATTTGCAAAAAAAACAAAAAAATCTACGGTTACTGTTGCGAGCATCAGCAGCGTGCGCGGGCGTGCAGCAGCCTGCTCTGCTGCCCGATTTTCCGGCGTCCCGTCCCATCGGCCGCGTGCCGGATTTCTCGGCCGAAAAAGCCTATAAAAACCGACCTTCTCCATCGGTTTTAACTCCCAAAACATCTTCTCTTCTCCCTTCTCTCTGTGTGTAAAACCCAGCCGGCCGACCCTCTTTTGTAACAGTAACTTAGAAGAAATTATTTTTCAAAAATCCGGATTTCAGCCCAAAAACTCAATCCAAGGTAACCACTGCATTCCTCTTTCAATTTCGATCGGTTTTGAATCAAAATATTTTGGATTTGGTTCTGTTTTCATTAAGAAAAACGATTTCAAAATTTATGGAAAATTTTAGGGTTCCTCGTATCAGTGAGCTTCCGGTGTTAATATCGGATGGCTCACTGAGTTTTAAAGCTCCAAACCTCTTCCTGTGGAAAGAGGACTCCCGGAGGAATCTATCGGACCGGTCAGATGTAAAAACCGAGTCTCGAAAATACCCCATTTTCCATTTTCGATTTTACTGTTCACCGGCCGTTCACTGTCTGTTGCAGACAGTGAACGGGGAAGAAGAAGAGGAAGAAGAAAGAGAAAAAAAACGGAAAAAAAAAATGAAAATAAATTTTTTTTTTTTTTTGATATTAATGTTGCTGTGCTTTTAAAAGGTTGGTTCCCATTGGAAAAAAATATATATATATATATTATAATAAAATAAATGAATAAATGAATAAATAATTAAATATTATTATTTTATTCCAAAAAAAAATATTTTTATTCGAGAATATGGTTGCTTATGATTTCAAATGGTGGTTCCCACCGAAGAAAAAAAAATGAATAAATAATTAAATATTTAAATATTATTATTTTATTCAAAAAAAATTATTATTTCGTTAGATTATGTGATGTGATGATTTATGCCCCCCTTGTTAAATAAAACTGTACTAACGCCTTTCTCTTATTATTTATAGTGTAAATATTATTGTATCCGCTTTCAGTCCGACATTAGTCTGGAACTGAGTAATTCACTTTCAGGCCGGCACTATAGTCGGGCACTGGGTGACCTCGAGGCATACTCAAAATGTCACCTCTGGTCCTATCCAGAAGACAACCGAGAAGTGACCCGAGGATCTAGACCTCACTCAATACGTCAATCTGGTCAATGCCCAGAAGACAATATGAGTTTGGACTGAGCCCCTTTTTATTATTATATTATTATCTTGTGGATGATTTAAAAAGGCTAGAAACCAAGTAGGAGACTCATTTCCATGAACCCTGGATATTTTGTGGGAAAACGTGTGATTTCCAAATGATACGTATATGTACGTATCTGATATGTATATTGATTGTGCACTTGTATGTTGTTTGACAGAGACCGCGAAACCACACGATCACGGTGAGGGAACTTAACTTTGCAGATTTTGTAAACAGGTGTTATATTGAGCAATGAGTGGTTTCGGTTTTGATGAACTCACTCATGTGCCTATACATGTTGCACTATGGTAAGAGTGCTGTGATGATTTGATATTACGGTGTTGACCGTATGTGTATGTAAAACTGCTTCCACGTACCTGGGCTATTGAACCAATATCGGCCATATGAGAGATGGTTTATGTCTACTGGACCATGGGCGGACCATGCTGTCGTCAGTTGCTGACTTGAGGGTGTCAGTATCGGCTAAGTTTAAGAGCCGGAGATGTACTTGCAAGGATGTATTTTGACCGTGTCGGGACTTAATACTGGTCTCAGTGTAGTCGGCAGGCGTTACGGTGGATAATGGCAGTGATTGATAGTTGATGATGTTATTATCTGATTTAAGATTATGTTTACTGTTATCAAGCATGTGATATTGAACTGTTGTTAACCTGTTTTACTATTTGCTTAATGTGCATTGTTAATTATCCTTCACTGGGCTAGTTAGCTCACACCACTCACCTTTCAGGCGATGAACCCGAGGAGGAGGACCTTCTCTTTCAGGCTTAGGGCGTTTGAGCTAAAGTAGTGTTTTGGGATTCCCCCGGAGAGGAATGCCCTGATCTTTCTGTTGGTTCTAGGAACCGTTGTTTTTGTATTAAGTACCGGATGTGGTACTTAATTTATGTTTAAATGTTGTAATCGGCTATGTTGCCATTTGAGACAATGTTATGATTGATTAATCAATGTTGGTATCTGTTTGATCATATTATGAGTGGATGTTATTGTTGTGTTTGCTTTGTCTTTGAGGCAGGCATATGGTACATGTTTGAGTCCACTTAACGGGCTGATGTGTAACCGCTGGGCCTAACTGTTGATCCGGCCCAGTAAGAGTGCTTGTGGTTTAGTTTACTTACCTTTCAAAAAAAAAAATCAGTCGCGTTCTGGGCCCACCGGTCGGGTCGGGGCGTGACAGCTTGGTATCGGAGCGTAGGTTCAACTCTAGGACTGTGATGGGTTACTACCTAGTTAGACTTGTTTTTGCCTTAGTGTTGCTATTGTTTTGACATTTTCTTGTTTGGTGATACAGATATGTCAGGCAACACGGAGTATTTTCAGGGGACACCTAGCGACCCTATTGTCGTAGATTCGGGAGACGACTCCGGTGCGCCCAGTCTCGATGAGGTTGCACCAGAGAGGAGATAAGAGTGGCATCCCCAGAGTACCACGTGGGTGCTGAATGTGGAGGAAGAGGGAGATATCCCAATTCCTGAGGATTCGGTGGGGGAGAACGGTTCACCCGAGTATGTTCCGGCTACTCCGCCATTGGACGAGTACCAAGATGAGATGTGTGAGCTCTGCAATCAGGCAGGGCACAACTTCCTCTATTGCCCCTATCCACCCAATGTCATTTGCCCTGTTTGCGACCTCCGCGGACATGGGAGTGCCAGAACCAATTGTCCTTTTGTAGGAGGACCGGGGATCATACTCTGTTTAACTTGTGGGGTGTACGGGCACAAGTCTGAGACCTGCCCGGACAACTTTTATTACTTTGGTGGTGAGGAAGGATCTTCTTCAGGGAATTAGATCAGTGTTTGTTAGGGGGGGCATCGGAGAGTTTGTTTGTGAGGGTTAAGTTTTGTTCTCTTGAAGGGTTTTCATACCCTACTAACCCTTGTACTTGTATTTGAAATTTCAAATGAATTCTAATGAGATTGTTGCAACTTGTGTCTTCTACTTTGATAAAAATCTTAAAATTGATTAATGATATTTACAAGTGTAAATAACAGATGTCAGGACCCAACGCAAACCGAGCCAACTTTCGTGGGAGGAGGACTGGTCTTCCACCCCGTAACCTACCAACGAGGCGATAAGAGCGGCAGTAGAAGCATTTCAGCAGATAGTTGAAAATATGCGACGTCCGCCAGTCCAAACACCAGAGGAGAGAGCCACCTCGGCTCTGAAAGAGTTCAAACGTGTGAACCCGACTAGTTTCTCGGGAACAGAAGACCCCAGCGCTGCGAGGAACTGGCTAACCCAGATTAGCCGAATCCTCAATACCCTAGCGATCGCCGACGACTTACGTGTGACCTTGGCGACCTATCAGCTCGAAGGGAATGCCTACGAATGGTGGGAGGCGAAGAGCTTGGTTCGTAATCACGAGCAAATGACTTGGGAGGAGTTTTCTGCAGCCTTTCTGGCCCGTTACTTTCCAAAGACGGTGAAAGAGGCGAGGAAGAGAGAGTTCCTCAACATTCAGCAGGGTTCAGATACAGTGGCACAGTATGCCATGCGCTACATCGACCTGATGCAGTTTGTGCCGTGGATTGCAGCCAATGAGGAGGAGAAGATCCAGCATTTCGAGAACGGACTCAGACCCTTCCTGCAACGGCAAGTGGCCGGCCTAGTGTTCAACACTCTGGAGGAGATCATCGAGCGCGCTTCGAAGGTGGAAGCTGTGGACTCTATCAACCGGAGCACTGACAGCTCTCAGAAACCTTCTTCTAACAAGAAGGCAAGGTTCAATCAGCAGAAGAAGCCTTTCTTCAGGAAGAGCCAACCCAGTGTGGGCCAGTCCAGTCGGTCTGACTCTCGGCCAATTGTGTGCTACACCTGCAATCAGCCAGGGCATACTTCCAAGTTCTGCCAATCCAAAGGAGAGAGGGCGTGCTTTCACTGCCAGCAGACCGGGCACCTGTTCAAGGATTGTCCTTTTTCTGGTAAAGCGGCACCTTCGCAAGGCGCAGGAGTTTCCTACTCTGTGGCACAGCCATCTGTCGGCAGAGGTTCTCAGCAGACTTCCAGAGGATCAGCGACACCGAGGAATGGACCACCTCAGAACGATCAGGGGAGAGGACGAGGGTGTCCTCAAGGGAAAGTCTACTCTTTAGGGACTCAGAAGGAGGAACCAATGGAGAACATGGTGATGGAAGGTACCCTTAATCTTTTCAGTCTTTTGGCTCGAGTGTTGTTTGATACCGGTGCTTCGCATTCCTTTATCTCTAGAACTTGTTGTGTTAGATTGGGTTTGAAACCGGTAGAAGTAGTTAACCCGCTAATGGTAGTTTCACCTTTGGGTAAGAAGGCCTTGGCAAACCAAGAGTGTAGATCTTGTGTTTTGAAGATTAGTGGAGTGGAGTTGTCCTATGATTTTCTGGTTCTGGAAATGACGGACTTTGACATCATCCTTGGTGTGGATTGGTTGTCTGTTTTTGGAGTCTTGATAGACTGCTCTCAGAGGAGAATTCATGGGGTCTCCTCAACCGGTGAGAGGTTTATGGAAAAGTTGGTACCCTATGAGAGGATGAGAGTCACTTTCTCTGGCCTTAGGGCGTATCTCGGTAGTGTGGTGACAAGCATGGGTTGGGAAGATGTAGGTGGTGTAGGGTCTGTTGCTCCTCGGGTGGTGTGTGAGTTTATGGATGTTTTTCCTGACCAGTTGGCTGGGCTACCTCCACGCCGAAAGATAGAGTTTGTTATAGACCTACAGCCAGGAACATCTCCAATTTCCATGGCATCTTATCGGATGGCGCCAGCAGAGCAGAGAGAGCTAGCTACGCAGGTAGAGGAGCTTCTTAGTCTTGGTTTTATCCGTCAGAGCAACTTGCCGTGAGGCGCACCTGCTCTCTTTGTGAAAAAGAAGGATGGATCGATGAGGATGTGTATAGATTACCGGTGGCTTAACCAGGTAACTATTAAGAATAAGTATCCGTTGCCTAGAATAGACGACCTCTTTGATCTTTTGAGGGGATCGAAGTGTTTTTCGAAAATCGATTTGAGGTCGGGTTACCATCAGTTGCGGATTCGAGAGGAGGACATTCCGAAGACTGCTTTTCGGACGCAGTATGGCTTGTATGAGTTTGTTGTGATGCCTTTCGGTTTGACGAACGCGCCAGCCATGTTTATGGACTTGATGAATCGCGTGTTTCAACCGTATCTGCGAGAGTTCGTGATAGTCTTCATCGACGATATCTTGATCTTTTCGTCATTAGAAGAGGAGCATGAGCGTCATCTGCGGATTGTTCTTCAGACTCTTCGGGAGCATCAGCTGTTCGCTAAGCTGAGCAAGTGTGAGTTTTGGTTGACTCAAGTGCAATTTCTGGGACATGTGGTGTTTCCAGGAGGAATCTCGGTAGATCCAGCAAAGGTAGAGACCGTGAAGAGTTGGGAGAGTCCCAAGAGCGTGTTCGAGATCCGGAGCTTTCTGGGATTAGCAGGATATTACCAAAAGTTTATCCCGCACTTCTCTCAGATCGCGGTACCGATGACTCGGCTGACAAGGAAGAACGTCAAGTTCGAGTGGAGCGAAGCTTGTGAGAAGGCATTCTAGGAACTGAAGGAGAAGTTGACGACGTCTCCAGTATTGGTGATATCCGAGCAAGGACGAGGTTACGATGTTTATTGCGACGCGTCCAAGTTTGGTTTGGGTTGTGTACTAATGCAAGAGGGGAAGGTAGTAGCTTCTGGTTCCAGGCAATTGAAGGGACATGAGCAGAACTACCCGACTCGTGATTTAGAATTGGCAGCCGTTGTATTCTCGTTGAAATTGTGGAGACATTACTTATATGGTGAGAAGTTCAATGTGTTTTCTGATCACCATAGTCTCAAGTATATCTTCACTCAGAAAGACTTGAATATGAGGCAGCGTAGGTGGATGGAGTACTTGGGAGATTATGACTTCAGTCTCTCCTATCACCCGGGGAAAGCCAACGTGGTGGCCGATGCCTTGAGCCGGAAGTCTCACAACGACGTGGCGAGGATGGCATCCTTGCAATGGAAGATGCTCGAAGTTCTGTCCGAGTACGATTTGGAGCTGATCGAAGGAAGCAGATCAGCAAGAATCCATAGTTTAGTTCTGCAACCCGAGGTAGTTGGATTGGTGTTGGAAGGACAACAGAGCGACCCAGAAGCGAAGGAGTTGGCAACTCAACTTTCAGGAGGAGCGACTCTAGAGGACTGGAAGATCAAGGCGGACGGAAGCCTGACTTTCAAAGACAGACTGTTTGTGCCAAAGTCGGACGAGTGCAGGAGAAAGGTGCTTGATCACTTTCATCGATCTCGCTTTGCGGTGCATCCCGGTGGTACGAAGATGTATCGTGACTTGCGGCGACTTTTCTGGTGGAAAGGTATGAAGCGCGAGGTAGCAGATTTTGTATCCAAGTGCCTAACTTGTCAACAAGTGAAGGCGGAACATCAACGACCTGGCGGAAAGATGCAACCTTTGGAAGTGGCTGAATGGAAGTGGAAGCATATCACGATGGATTTTGTAACTGGTTTTCCTAAGTCTCCTAAAAAGAACGAGCTATTTGGGTAATAGTCGATCGATTGACGAACTCAGCTCACTTTCTACCGATCAAGAAGACGGATTCTTTGGCTACTCTAAGCAGACTGTACTTGAAGGAGATAGTCAGATTGCATGGAGTACCTGTATCCATTGTATCTGATAGAGATCCGAGGTTCGTGTCAAGGTTTTGGCAAGGATTGCAAGAGGAGTTGGGGACTAAGCTGTGCTTCAGCACTGCTTTTCACCTTCAGACGGACGGTCAATCAGAGAGAACCATTCAAACTTTAGAGGATATGCTAAGGGCTTGTGTGATGGATATGCGTGGAAGTTGGGAAGATCACTTGCCTTTGATCGAGTTCGTCTACAACAACAGTTATCACTCCAGTGTGCAGATGGCACCCTACGAGGCTCTGTATGGCAGACCTTGCAGGTCACCTCTTTGTTGGACAGAGGTAGGAGACAAAGCGCTACTAGGACCTGATCTAGTGCGTGAGACGTCAGAGCAAGTTGAAGTGATCAGACAGCGTCTCAAGACAGCCCAGAGCAGACAAAAGAGTTATGCTGACAAAGGCGACGACCTTTGGAGTTTGCAGTTGGCAACCGAGTTTTCTTACGTGTGGCACTACGTCATGGAGTGCAGCGGTTCGGGAGCAAGGGAAAACTATCACCTCGATATGTTGGACCCTTTGAGATCTTGAAGAGGATAGGTGAAGTGGCCTATCAGTTGGATCTTCCTCAGGCTTTGGAGAGAGTACATAGTACGTTCCACGTGTCTATGCTAAGGAAGTACGAGCCTGACCCGTCGCATGTGATCAGTTTTGAAGAGATTGAAGTGTCAGAGGACTTAACTTTGAAGAAGCACCAATCAAGATTCTAGAGCGTCGGACTCAAGAGCTCAGGAGGAAGTCTATACCTCTAGTGCGAGTGCTGTGGCAACATCGCGACGTGCAACATGAGACGTGGGAACCTGAATCGACGATGTAGAAGCTGTACCCTGGTTTGTTCACAGGTCAAGAAGGTAGTGTTTGTTTTAAATTTCGGGACAAAATTTTCTTTTAGGGGGGTAGGATGTAATACCCTGCCCCAGATTAGGCGAGTTTTAGCTCATTAATCTTGTTTAACCGGTTAATCTAGAGGATTTTGGTTAGGGCTTCGAGGAAAGCCCAAGTTTGGCCCGATCTGAGCCCGAAAACTCAGTGATTTAGCTTGTCGAGCTGGAGGGGCATTTTGGTAATTTATCACTTGTTGTGTATATTTTTATAAATTGTGTGATTTTGTGAATATTATTGGTGAATAATGTTTTCCTTAATTAAGGATTTGTATTTCTGATTTTAAAATAAAATTATTTTCAGAAAATGATATTTAAATATCGCCCGTCAAAACCCTGAAAGGGAGTATTAATTATTTTAAAGGGTTTTGAAAATGAAATAAATTTTGAAATTAGTATTTTATGGTAGAACATTTTAAGAATGGTCTAGTTATTTCATTTCACTTCAAAATAAGATTTACAAATTAGTTATTGTTACATTTGTTTAATTAAGTAATTATGGGTAAAATATGAATTTTATTTAAATAAATGGTTTTTAATAAGAGTTAAAATCTGAAATTTTTATGGTGATTAAGATTTTTAAAACCCAACCCATCTGTAAGGTTGGATCAGGTTTTTAAGTTTTTAATTTATTACTTTTAGTTTAAAAATCAGTTTTTATGAAAACTAGGCCCTTTTTGCAATTTAGAAAAACTTGAAGGGCTGATTTGCAAAAAAAACAAAAAAATCTGCGGTTACTGTTGCGAGCATCAGCAGCGTGCGCGGGCGTGCAGCAGCCTGATCTGCTGCCCGATTTTCCGGCGTCCCGTCCCATAGGCCGCGTGCTGGATTTCTCGGCCGAAAAAGCCTATAAAAACCGACCTTCTCCATCGATTTTAACTCCCAAAACATCTTCTCTTCTCCCTTCTCTCTCTGTGTAAAACCCAGCCGGCTGACCCTCTTTTGTAACAGTAACTTAGAGGAAATTATTTTTCAAAAATCCGGATTTCAACCCAGAAACTCAATCCAAGGTAACCACTGCATTCCTCTTTCAATTTCGATCGGTTTTGAATCAAAAAATTTTGGATTTGGTTCTGTTTTCATTGAGAAAAACGATTTCAAAATTTAGGGAAAATTTTAGGGTTCCTCGTATCAGTGAGCTTCCGGTGTTAATATCAGATGGCTCACTTAGTTTCAAAGCTCCAAACCTCTTCCTGTGGAAAGAGGACTCCCGGAGGAATCTATCGGACCGGTCAGATGTAAAAACCGAGTCTCGAAAATACCCCATTTTCTATTTTCGATTTTACTGTTCACCGGCCGTTCACTGTCTGTTGCAGACAGTGAACGGGGAAGAAGAAGAGGAAGAAGAAAGAGAAAAAAAACGGAAAAAAAAAATGAAAATAAAAAAATATTTTTTTTTGATATTAATGTTGCTGTGCTTTTAAAAGGTTGGTTCCCATTGGAAAAAAATATATATATATATATATTATAATAAAATAAATGAATAAATAATTAAATATTATTATTTTATTCCAAAAAAAAATATTTTTATTCGAAAATATGGTTGCTTATGATTTCAAATGGTGGTTCCCACCGAAGAAAAAAAAATGAATAAATAATTAAATATTTAAATATTATTATTTTATTCAAAAAAATGATTATTTCGTTAGATTATGTGATGTGATGATTTATACCCCCCTTGTTTAATAAAAATGTACTAACCCCTTTCTCTTATTATTTATAGTGTAAATATTATTGTATCCACTTTCAGTCCGACATTAGTCTGGAACTGAGTAATTCACTTTCAGGCCGGCACTATAGTCGGGCACTGGGTGACCTCGAGGCCTACTCAAAATATCACCTTTGGTCCTATCCAGAAGACAACCGAGAAGTGACCCGAGGATCTAGACCTCACTCAATACGTCAACCTGGTCAATGCCCAGAAGACAATATGAGTTTGGACTGAGCCCCTTTTTATTATTATATTATTATCTTGTGGATGATTTAAAAAGGCTAGAAACCAAGTAGGAGACTCATTTCTATGAATCCTGGATATTTTGTGGGAAAACGTGTGATTTCCAAATACTACGTATATGTACGTATCTGATATGTATATTGATTATGCACTTGTATGTTGTTTGACAGAGACCGCAAAACCACACGATCACGGTGAGGGAACTTAACTTTGCAGATTTTGTAAACAGGTGTTATATTGAGCAATGAGTGGTTTCGGTTTTGATGAACCCACTCATGTGCCTATACATGTTGCACTATGGTAAGAGTGCTGTGATGATTTGATATTACGGTGTTGACCGTATGTGTATGTAAAACTGCTTCCACGTACCTGGGCTATTGAACCAATATCGGCCATATGAGAGATGGTTTATGTCTACTGGACCATGGGCGGACCATTCTGTCGTCAGTTGCTGACTTGAGGGTGTCAGTATCGGCTAAGTTTAAGAGCCGGAGATGTACTTGCAAGGATGTATTTTGACCGTGTCGGGACTTAATACTGGTCTCAGTGTAGTCGGCAGGCGTTACGGTCGATAATGGCAGTGATTGATAGTTGATGATGTTATTATCTGATTTAAGATTATGCTTACTGTTATCAAGCATGTGATATTGAACTGTTGTTAACCTGTTTTACTATTTGCTTAATGTGCATTGTTAATTATCCTTCATTGGGCTAGTTAGCTCACACCACTCACCTTTCAGGCGATGAACCCGAGGAGGAGGACCTTCTCTTTCAGGCTTAGGGCGTTTGAGCTAAAGTAGTGTTTTGGGATTCCCCCGGAGAGGAATGCCCTGATCTTTCTGTTGGTTCTAGGAACCGTTGTTTTTGTATTAAGTACCGGATGTGGTACTTAATTTATGTTTAAATGTTGTAATCGGTTATGTTGCCATTTGAGACAATGTTATGATTGATTAATCAATGTTGGTATCTGTTTGATCATATTATGAGTGGATGTTATTGTTGTGTTTGCTTTGTCTTTGGGGCAGGCATATGGTACATGTTTGAGTCCACTTAACGGGCTGATGTGTAACCGCTGGGCCTAACTGTTGATCTGGCCCAGTAAGAGTGCTTGTGGTTTAGTTTACTTACCTTTAAAAAAAAAAAATCAGTCGCGTTCCGGGCCCACCGGTCGGGTCGGGGCGTGACAATAACTTTCTTAACTTTCAAATATGATTTCAAATTGAGTCACAAGCTTGTGCCACTCAATTCTAACTTGAGTAATATTTATTCATTTATTGGATATAATAATTTTATCAAAATAAAATAAAAATTATTGACACGTTAATTATGAAAGAGAAAAATTCATTTAAGATTTTTTATCTATTGGATTAAAGTAAATAAAACCAATATTTGATAGGGAGCTCTTTTTTTAGTTGTTTATTTTACTTCATTTCACTTAGGTTACTATACATATTTAATAGAACTCAAATCTAAATTGAGTGAAGAGAAGAAGTATATTGTTTGATTTATTATGTTAGCTAATTGTAGCTTTCCATTCTTGAAAGCTCTAATCTAATATAATTAATTAGAAAGTTTTCGTATCTTAATTTTAATAATTTATTAGACACAATAACTTTATTTTCGTATCTCAATTTTTATCTATCTTATTTAAATAAATAAAAGTATTAATTGACAAGGAGCTCAAATAATTGTCTATTTTATATAATTTAATTCAAGTGATTATAATGGTTTACATATTTTAGACCCACTAAGATGCCAAAGTATCTTTCTTTCCGTCTCATGAGCTAACGCCGTTTAATGTCCGTTTAACGAATATATATACCTCTTCAAATTCTTTCGAAACTCGAATCCCGCTCCCCAACTTTTTTCAAAATCTCTCTCTATTTTCCAAGAAAAGTAGAGAAAACGAAGAAACCAATTTCTAAGATCCGCTACCGAAAGACCATTTCAGATCTATACTCTTCTCTCTCATCTCCCCAGGTATTTTCCTCGCTCTCTTTTCCATGCATTATTTCCTTCGATCTTTTCTTCTTGGCTGACATTTTCCCCTATCTTTTCATTTCTAGGGTTCGTTTTCTTCTCCTTTTTCCTCATGTCGTAGTCTGTACGGATTACTAGGACAGTCGAGTACCTTTTTTTTGGATCTGATTGATGGTAGTCAAAGAGTAAGGCACAAGCCGCATGTCTAAATGCGTGCCTAATCTAGCAGTTTTGTTGCAATCGTTTGGTTAGATACTTTAGAATAATATGTATGTATGCGAAATCTACCCAACACCTCGCCTGGCCAGAGTTTAAAAATTTGAATGTATTCATTTTTGCTTACAAAATACAATCTTATTCATGTAAAACGCCTAAATGTATGAACAATTGTGATAAATTAGTATTGCACCTCAATCATATAAGTGTATTAAAGATGAAGATCAGCAGATTTTAGTGAAAGATAAGAAAATGAAGGATAACGTGGGTAATGCTTTTCAAAGATCAATTGAATATGAAATATGTAAGTGAAATTGATATAGAAATACAAACAAATGAAGGGGTGGCCAACAAATTTCTGAAAAAAAAAGAAGGCAGGATAGCCTTGATGAAAATGAAGAAAATAGAGTATTAGGACCATATGGTATCTCTATAGAAGTATGAATGTTGCTTGTTGAATGATGATTAACAGTCTTGATGATGAATTATGACTGATGGTATCACCATAAAATAAAGATAGCATTGGCAAAGTTGAAGAAATTTTCTTGATCTTGACCTTTCCTTGCATTTTCTAGGTCTAGATTTTCTTTTCTTAGAATTTTGTTAGGCTAATTTCCAAGATATTCCTGGAGAACAAAAGGCGTCCAGATGACTTTCTGCTGAAAATGTTCTCCATTTCAAGGGGTGGAAAATTCCAGCAAGAAATGATCGATTTTCTGCTAAAAAAGCAAATCATCTGCAAGAAATCTCTGTGCTTTGGAAATGTGGGAGAGGAAATAGAGAAGGCATTTGTACTCACTGGATTTCAGCAGAACTTGACGATCATAGGGATTTTTTATTTCCTCTTTTTTAGTTAGTTGAAAATGGGGATAAGTTTTTATATAATTGTGTGTTTGAATGTTAATGGAAAGATTGAGATTTTTTTTTTTATGATTTTGAATTTTAGGGGTCTCATTTGAAACAGTATCCAAAAACTTGAATCTTGGACTTGACTTAGAAAATTGGTCTAGTTGGATTTCTCGATTGAGTCCGGCCTTGGCTAAGCTTCTTTAATTGTGTCAAGTTGCCAAGTCGGAGTTGAGTCTGGTGATGCAAAACAGTATTTCACATTTAGTACATTTCCTGTCCAGGGAATGCATGGTTCTTTGAACTGCATTCACTCATCCAGTTATTGCTGGTGCAGTCTCATTTCTGAGGAGATTTTTCCATTGAGAGGGAATATTTTGCCTTGATTTTCGTGGAGTCACTAGTAGATGGTGAAGATTATCTAACAGTGACATCAATGGCTTCTTTTTTATTTTGATCAATAGTGATACCACATGAACCAATCACTGCAACAGTAATGATCAGGTGCTACCACAACAGTGCTGCCAGCTTGGGGCATCTGGGCCTTACCTTTGAGACCATATATCTTAAGCATCTAGTCCCCTTTGAATAAGCAACACCTCCCTTCATCCTATCCGTCCATCATGAGGCCCATCATTGATATGTCGCATGTGCTTATTCAGTGGGTAGTAGGTGATTAAGTGGTTTAGTGTCATCACCGATGGGGCCCAGCCATGGGAACTGCAACAGAAGCATGGTTACTGCTTTGTATGAAATTTCTGTATTTCTACCATCCTCTTTTGTGTTCTTTAGGTCAATAAATTTACTTGTCTATCATAATTCACTGAGTTATAAGAGACCCAATATTCAAAATTCATCTTTCCTTAGCTTGTCTAAGGCCATGGACAACCTAGGAATTAGAATTTCATATGGTGAGATATGGCTTTTCAATGTCCTGTATAAAATCAAGATCCAGTATGACTGTAAGAACTGAATTGTATTGATTTGGGTGAATAAACAACTCTGTTCTCTATCTTTATCTCTAGCTGTCATAAATCCAAATGCGAACCAAATCTTAACTGCACTATCTTTTCTTACTTCTGTTACCAAATTGAGCTACACTAAGGAGGAATAGAAATGTCTTGTGATGCAAACTTAGGCATAAATAGCAGACAAAAAAGAAGAAGATAAAATAGGTTTTACTTCTGTAGGAGTGAACTGTAAGAAAATAATGTGTGAAAAAAAACAGTCCAGAAGTACATTTCTCCGTCATGGGGACAAGTAGTTTCCGACACACAAAAAAAGAAAAAAAGATTTTCATCTCAAAGTTGTGATTTCAGCAAAACTCATGAAAGTGAATGTCTTGGGCCAATTGTATTGCAACCGAGTTGCTATTTTCTAAAGTTAGTAAAAAACCCGAGCTTTTTAAAACTGGACTGCTGATGCACATTGTCCTATCAGTCTAAATTGGCACATTTGCCTGATACTGATGCCAATAGCCTGTATCAGCCCTTCAAGAGTGAAAATTGTCATAAAATCTTTGCCTTATTGTATTTCTTGGGTAATTAATGCCCAAAATAGGCTGAAAAATTGATGTCTATGTTCTAATGGCATCATGACCCAAAAAATACCCATTTTTGGGTGCATTAGCTGTATCAGCACAATGTGGTGCAGCACACTGGCCCCTTTTTTGGGTGCATGCACATTGACTGCTTTTTGAAATTATGCTTGGAACCAAAGTTTCAAATTTCCTGATTTGCAGAGTATCACAAAATTTTCATGTTAACATTGATAAACCTATTTCCAAACTTAGTCCTTTCATTTTCATACTTCATCTAGGTTTGGGGAAAATGTTTGAAGTCTAAGAAACAGATCCCAAGACAATTGGATTTATATGTTTCTTGTAATGAAATTTCTTCATCGGTTCCACTTGTAGTATCTTAAACCCGAACTTTAATTTCAAAACCCTAAATTTATTCTCTTTTGTTCACTTATTTATTTATTCTGCAAAACCTGCAGTCAGACTTGAAACCCAATCCTCTGCGATGGAAGAACTCTGCAAGGAGCTGGATGGAGTAAAAGCTGCAATGGAAAAGCTAAAGGCAGATTATCAAGAAAAATCAGAACAGTCCGAGAGTTTAAGAAGAGCTCATAATGAACAACTAATGAAGATCCAGGAGGCAAAGATGGAGATTGAGAAGCAGGCTCTAGAACTGAACGCAAAGAGAGAGGAAATTTCGTTTGTCAAAGAAATGTACGAGGGGCTCAAATTGAATTTGAAAGAGAAAGAATCTGTCCTGAAACACTTGAGCTGCACAAATGATCAGCTCCGTACCAGCGCTGGTGACAAGCTGCAGAAACTGGAGAAACAAAACAGAGACATGGTCTCTACCTTAAATGAGGCAAATGCAAAAACAGAGGAGCAGGACCAAAAGATAAGTGCTTACAAGGAAGAAATTGATGGTCTGAAGGGACTTCTTTTTGTTTCACAGAAACGATGTGTCGAAGCAGAGGAAAGAGCTAAAGTGCAAAAAGAACTGAGAGAACAGGATAATTTATTTCTGAAACTAGAGGAGGAAAAAGGAAAAGTTGAGGAAAGGCTCAAATGGAAGAATGAGCAGTTTAAACATCTAGAAGAAGCCCATGAGAAGCTTCAAAACCAGTTTCGAGAAAGTAAAAGGGAGTGGGAGTCGGAACAATCCACGTTGCTTGATGAAGTCTGTTCACTCCAAATGAATTTGGAAAGCCAAGTGAGAGTTTCAGAAGGTCTGTCATCCCAGTTACAGATGTGCAACCAAGCTCTAGCTCATGAAGAAAGCAGAAGAAAATTGTTGGAACTTCAAGTTTCTGAATCAATAGCTAGTTATGAGAATGTTGTTGCAGAGTTTCAAGGTGCGCAGTCAATGATTGATAGCTTAACAGCAAAAAGAGATGAAGAAATTGCAACCCTGAGAGATTTAATGGCAACAAAAGAGAATCATCTCAAAGAGATGGAATACATACAAGTCCATCTTGAGCAGGAGAATAAGGAGTTGCACACATCTTTGAAAGAGCTTCAGGAAGCTCAAATCAGCCAGGCAGGAGGAGCTTCTACTCTGATGAAGCTGCGACAGAAGCTCCGTGGTCTAGAGCAAGCACACAGAGATTGTTCTTCAATACTCAAAGCCAAAGAAGCAGAATGGAGCTCTCTAACAGAAACGTTGGAAAAGGACTCGGACAAATGTCAATTTGAATTGAGTTCCAAAGAAGAGAAGATTAAGGAGTTGCAGACAGAATTAGAAGGCTGTCACAATTTGATGATGCGACTCAAGTCTCAGAATGAGGAAATTTCAACTGCACTTGCAGTTTTGAAATCGGAGTTTTCGCAGGCACACTCAGAACTCAAGAATTCTAAAGTTGAAATTGTTTTCTGCAAGGAAAAGGCGGAACGGATTTTGCTTCTAATAGAACAGTTGGAGCAGAAGGCCAGTGCCCTGGTCAAGGCTCAGCAAGAGATCAAACGGGAACATGAGATGACAGCATCACTTACAAGAAATGTTGAGTCTTTAGATGGCATGGAGCAGAAATACTATAAGATGCAAAAAGACCTTGAGAAGTACAAAAAGATGCTTGAAGAATCATCCAAGAATCTGGAGAATTTCAAAGAGCAAGCCTCTTTGAAGGAAAGTGCTCTAATAGAAGATTTGAGGAAAGTTTCAGATGCTTTGGACAAAGTGAATTTCGATTTAGCTGAAAAAAATCATGAAGGATCTGAAAATGAATTTGAATTACTAAGATGGAAATCATCTGTTGAACGAATGGAGGTATCAAAACGAGATACTGAAAATCAACTTAAATCTTATCGTGATGAAACCCAACGATTAAGGAGAGAGATGGAAGCAGCAATTATTGCCAAGATGGAGAGTGAGGAAGCCTTTAAGCAAGAGAAAGAAGTACTACTTCGTAATGAGTCCGAGAAGGACAAGCTAGTCCGTGGACAGATTGCTTTACTAGAAGAATCTGAAAGAAGAGAAAGGGAAGCTTCCGTTCTTGCAAAGGAGGCTGAAGAAGAAAAAGAGGCATTGCTCCAATATGCCGAAGAGAAAGACAAGACAATTGACAATCTCAAGCAGCAGATTGTCTCGCTTAAAGAAGAATGTGCAAGGCGAGAAATAAAAGAGGTACTACTTCGTAATGAGTCCGAGAAGGACAAGCTAGTGGTTGATCTCCGTGGACAGATTGCTTTACTAGAAGAATCTGAAAGAAGAGAAAGGGAAGCTTCCGTTCTTGCAAAGGAGGCTGAAGAAGAAAAAGAGGCATTGATCAAATATGCCGAAGAGAAAGACAAGACAATTGACAATCTCAAGCAGCAGATTGTCTCGCTTAAAGAAGAATGTGCAAGGCGAGAAACAGAAGCCGTCATTCAAGTGAAAATTGAGACCCAGAAAATCTTTGAGAAAGAGAGAGACGGTCTCCTCCTAATTGTAAAAGAGAAAGACAAGAAAGTTGACGAACTCAACAAACAGATAGTGCAGCTTGAAAAAGATTCCCTAAAAAGAGAAAAAGAAGCTGCTATCTTTGCTACCGTGGAAGCCGAGAAACTTTTCAATATTCTGTTAACTGTAGATGAAAAAGAAAGGGAGATACATGATCACCGACAATGTATTATGTCTCTGCAGAAAACACTTGTTGACATGGAATGTGCTAAGCAGTCAGAGGCCAATTCACTTTATAAGGCTTGGGAGAAGATTGCCACAGATTGGATAATAGCCAAGCTAGAGTTTCACGACCAATGCCTGTATATTGCTGAACAGGAAGAAGGAATAGATGATTTGAAGCGGAAACTGGAATTGGAAGAGAAGTCGTTGTTTGATTCAAAGCAGCAGCTGGAGCGGCTCAAAGCTGAAGTGGAGATGAGACAGCTGGAAAGAAAGGAAGAAAACGATCGATTGGAAGAGTTTGAGGTTGAAAGAAATTATTTGCTTGAAGTTAATGCAAAATTGGCATCAGAAAGGGATGGGTTGGTAGATCAGTTGAAAGGGTTTTACAACCGAATTGATGGGTTTTTAAGTGAGGACATGGAACTGATGAGAAGCTTTGAGAGGATTGCTCAGATGGTGGAAAATGGTGACCAAACTAAAGGGTATGGGCATCTCAGTGCTACTAAAGATGAGAACATCTGTTCTCCCTCAAAAAGGAAAGCCAATCTAGGTTCCGACAATAGATTGCCATTGAAAGACCTCAACACTTAGCAGCTGGTAATGCAGAAAAGGTCAGTCTTTTGTATGTGATTTTCTCAATATCTCATTTGTGTGACAGTTTTTCATCTGTTTTACAACTACTTCTTGTAGCAATTCCTCTACAAGTGAATTTCTTCTTTTATCATCTTGTTTTTCTGCAGAATCAATTTCTCAAATTCACTTTTCATATCTTGTAGCAATTCCTCTGCAAGTGATTGATCTTTAGCTTCCATTGATTTGGCTAATTTTATGGCTCACGTTTAAATGTCCGAATCTGAAATTGTGATGGGCAGACCCATTGCAATGGAAGCCTGAATCTGGCTCAAATACAGTTCTATAATATAATTAAAACTAACAGATCTTGAAACCTAAGTAAACCACAATATTCATGGTCCAACCAAGCATCGTAGAATTCATTGTGGGAAAAGGATCCTCCAGTACTTAAAACGCTGGGCCCTGAATCTCTGACTTGGCATAACAATCAAGAAGCTCTCCTCATGAAAGGAGGTCTTGAGTTCAATTCACTATCAACACTCCTTGGAGCCACACTTCGTAGTTGCTTACCTAATGTGTGTAGAATTGAAAGATTTGCACATGCCTCAAGGACTAATTGGGTTAAAATATTCCAGACACCTTTGTCATCAGAAGAAAAAACTTTGCCTCCCAATGTTACCGTTTAGTTATAGATATTTTCCAATATTTTATTGATACTTTTGTTTTTACCTTGATAATATCACAATAACAATGTGATATCACAATGTTTTAATAATTTCTTTTTCACATCTGTATGAACTTATAAGCTTTCTATGAGTCATTCCTTACTCTTCAAATTTATCAACCGTCATTTTGATTAAATGTCATTTTGTTTATTTTAAATATTATATTTTCCATATGATTTTCTCAATAATATCGCGGTAAAAACTTTAAATTTTGACAATATCTCATTTATGTCAAGTTAAATCAAAGTAATCAAGAGATCAGCCAAAATATATCTAAAATCACAAAAATGGTCCAAACCCTGAGCGAGTCCCATCGTGTCCCATCCTACTGAATATGCGTCTGAATTTAGTTAGACAATTGGTTGACTTTTAGAACGATGCAGTGGTAAAAAAAAGGTCCAGCATGTTGATCGATAAATTTCTCTCTCCTCCGATATTTGCATTTCTCTCTCCTCCGATATTCAAAATTGTGGAAAACAGTAAAAAAAACTGTGAAAAACCATGAAAAACCATAAAAAAATCGAATCGGTTTTTTTTTTTTTTTAAAAAAAAATTTTAAATACTGATTTTTATACATATCGGCTGATATAGTGACCGATAATCAATCGGCCGATATAGTGACCGATATTCTGGACTGATTATCGGTCATATCGGCCGATAACCTTTTTGATTGGCCGATACGATATGTATCGACTGATATTTCGACGCCTGGAACTATGCATGTGTCAAAAGTCGTATGAATCCAAACAATCCAGATTGAATCTTGACGTTCGAACCTGTAAAAGCTTAAGGATCATCCAAATCTGATGGTAAGAATTCCGCTAACAAAATTCTTTTGTCAAGCTACCAATAACTCCTACACACCAACGAAGCTGAGGGACTTCTTATGAATGGAGTGCTTCAAATCTGATCTCTGATTCAAAAATGTTGATCATCAGTTAGACTACGTTTGGATGAAGGATAGTGGGGCATTGAGTAACAAAGGGAAGGGGTGAAAAAATCATAAGTTTTCTCTTCTCGAAACAAATCCAAAAACCCTTTCACTACAACGATAATCATTTTAGCTCTCCCTTAGAGTAAGGTTTTTTTTTTTTTATACATTTTTCACTGTAATTACTAAATAAGATAAAGGGAATCCATGATCAAGGGAACCCTGCATGAGGGAAATCTCTGTAACATTTACCTCTCATCCAAACACACTGTTAATTTCATTGTCTGTCTGCAGACCATTGGCACCTGAGTGATTATGAACTCTAACAATGATGGGTGTGGATTTTGAATAATATTTCTTAGTCTAGAGTGATTTATACAACTCATTTGCTGAAAATATTTATCTTACAGAATCATGTTATGTAGCTGCAAATCACTATTTCAATAACCAAATGAGAATCATAAAATTGTAGGCTCACTTTACGGAGCACGAATGAAAAAGGAGCTTAGTTCCACCAACATGATTACTTTTGGTTGCTTCATTCAGAGGAGACAGAATTACGAACAAAATTTGTCAGCCCTTGCCTCAGAGCTCCAAGGTTCACCCCGTTACCCACCAAAATGCTCGTCACACCCATGTTTGAGACCTGAAGGAAGAAAATCAGTTTACATTAGAAGAATCATTGTATTATGAAGAGGTTGCCATAGCCGACATAAGGCAGGTTAAAAGAAAGAAATGAATGCAAAACATAAATTGACATATACCGCTTCAATGTTCCCATCCTCATCATCGAAGAAGAGCATGGACTTGAAAGGAACCCCTGTCCTCCTATGAATCCTCTGGAAATGCTCAGTCTTGTGCGTCCAACTTGAGAAGATTTCCTTTAACAGCAACAAAAAAAAAGGTTTAAAATAAATTAAAGCCTACATAAATGTGCCTCGGCACTTTCAAGTGGAAATTCATAAAATAATTGATTAACAATGATCAGAGACTTGCACAGATACTCATATTTCTACATTCTGTTGGGAATATCGAATAGCAAGAGAACAAGTGCATTTATTCAGATAAAAAGAAACTGGACATAAATACAAACTCAAAACATCTTTGATGGCACTCACCTGTGCCACAAACAAGGACTGAATCTCCAATTTGTTGAGAAATGTTTTTGCTATATCAGGAGTGGGTGAGCGAGAAGCAATAGCCATGTCAATTCCTTTATCTTTGAGTGCATACATTATACCTTTAGCTTGAGGATAAAGATGAGGCCTCTCTCTTTTGGTGTGGCATTCACTAACAGACAGCCAAGTTTAAATTCAGTGTCAAAACACGAAATTTACTTTGTAGTCAATGAGATTATTCAATAGTTTTGACACTATGAAAGATAATTACTTCACCATTATGTATAATTTTGGTTACTACACTCTACACATCTCCCCTTTCAGAAAGAGATAATGAATCATTAAAAGCAGAAAATATTTACATGCAATAGGTGTATATAAATGGACAGACAGTGGTATATGATTGAGCTGATACAAAACCAAAGACAACCACAGCATGGCACTTACAAGAGTTACAACTACACATACTTGTAAACTCCCCTTGGTTTCTCCAATTCGAGGTCCCCTCCAATGCCACCAACATCCCATCTGTATATATCTCTGATTTCAAGTCCCCTAACATCTCTTTTGGCTGAGAGGCTCCACTAGATGACTGACGCTATGGTCTTTGAAATAAGTGATGTCCATGAGGAGGCTTCATCTTGAAAGATTCTCTTATTTCTCTTCCTCCAATGGGCCTAGGCCCATAAGGAACAAGGCATTGTGTTATATAAAGAAAAGATTTGGAAGAACCAAATAGAGGACATGACAAGAAAGACCACATGGGGATACAAAATGGCAGTTCACTAGATGTTGAATTCCGCATTGAACCAACATAAGTAACACAGTATTGGAAAATGTGATCAATGATAAGATTTTGTTGCCTTTAAAGTAGGGTAGAATTTTGTTAGATGTGGCTGCTCAGCATGTAAAGAATAAGCCTATTCCTAATGTGGGGCAAAATATTTTCGTAATGATTTAGAAAGAAATGACTATTGGTCTTGGGTTTTGGAATTGAGAAGATTGATTTGATCAAACAGATCCCATTAGCCAATTAGCCACCCTTTTCCAAGCCCTCCTATTGTCTTCCACCTACTAGGGGCAACATCCTTAAAACTCTTCTAAAAGGGAATCCAGCTGAGAAATTTCATGATCCATTAAATTCCTACAAAAGGTTAAGGCCCACTCAGCTGTCCTTTCTCGTGGAAATAGCATATAACCTTGGGAAATATTAACGAGGTATTCTCCCCATTTATATTAGTTTTCCTGAAGATGAAAAGTCAGTTAAGATGAGCGAAACATCTGCCTACTCTTTGTAAGAGTAATAGCATTATGCAAACCGTGTGGAAAGTAAATGGCACTGAAATTAATCAAAGACCAATGTGTGAAGGCCACAAGAAAGCCCGGATGCTGAAGCTGTGAATTGAATCAATCCTTACACAAAATTCACACAAAAAATGACCGAATCTCCTCAAAAGATATATTATTTCCACTTCAACTGAAACAACTAAGAAGAAACAGACAAATAATCACACAAAAGCCAAGCCGTTGCTGTGAATTGAATCCAAACAAGAAATTATCAAAATTGATAAAAAATGCCATATTTTCCTCAAAAGACTGATTCTTTCCACCTTCAAGTAACTGAGAGGAAAAAGAGGAATACTCAGCATGAAAGCCAAGCTAGAGCTATGAATTGAATCCAAGTAGCTACAAATGATCAAAATGCATGAGAAATCTCTTATTTCCTTAAAAGATCAATTCTTTCTATATTCAATTCAAGATACACCTGGAGTAATATTTAACATGAAAGTGAAGCCCTAGCTACAATTGCATACGAACAAGAAGAAATGAGAAATCTAAGTAGGAAAAATCAAATTTCATTAAAAAAAAAAAACCGTAATTTCACCAAATAAACATGTATTTAGTGAGAAACAGAGGAATATTTACATGAAAGCAAAGCTCTAGGTATGTATTGAATCTGAATACCTATAAATGATCAAAATTCACAAAAATGCTCTAATTTCCTCAAAAGACTGATTTTTTCCACATTCAATGCAAGCAACTCAAAACAAGTAAAGGAATATTCACATGGAAACTATCCCTAGCTACAAATAGCATGAGAAAATCTAGCAGGAAATGGTCAAAATTCATTAAAAAAAAAAAAAAACTAATTTCACCAGATAAGCATAGATAACCCTAGGCTCACAGAATGAAATGGAATCTGGAAAGAATCAAGATTAAAGAAAATGATACCAGTAGAAAGGCCAGAGACTGTAATCGAGATCGAAGACGACTAATCGAGGAAGAACTTGAAAGAGTCCCAGGATCTGTAGCGCTTCTTCTTTTACCCTCGCGTCTCCCATCTCTCCCCCTCTCTTCCTTCCCTGCTTTTCTCGTTTTTGCGCCTGGCTGAGACTGTTGAAATCCCATTTTTTAACTAGTCAAATGCTGACACGTGGACCAATCCAGCCAAATGTCTAGTGTGATCGTTGTTTGGAATGGATGTCGCTATTGTTTGGTTTTTTATTTTTTATCTCAACGAAACTATCATCAATTTTTTTTTTTTTTAATTTGCTTATGAAACTACGGATACCTAACGTAAATCTTCACAAGTGAGCCTATTATCAATAGAATATACAGAAGTTAGGCCATGAGGGTTCGAACCCGCAACTTTCAACTTCTTAGACATGAGATAACCAATTGAACTATTGCATTTCAATTTATTTTCTACTTTTTATCAATTGAGTTGATTTTTTTAGCTTTATTTGATTTTTTAACTTTATCTTTTTTCTCCTTTTTAAGCATTTGAGATAAAATTCACTATAGCAATCCCTCAATTGCTTTTCTTTTTATGCTGATGGAAGTTTGCTTTTGTTCAATTATAAATAAATAACCACTTTAATGGAGATTTATAGCATCATTCAAGTAAATACAATTTGAGATTGTAGAAACATGAGCTTGTGACATAGCTACACCTAATTCCAGATCAGTTAATGCAAGAACTAACAATAAAGGACCAGAATCTCCTGTGAAATAAAAAAATCATTTATTTCATTTAATTCAATTTAATTGAGTGCATTGGAACTTAAAATTCAAATTCCAATTGAATTCATAATATACCAAATTTATTCGATAAATTTGTCTCATTTAAATTAAAACAATCTCTTTCTTTGATAGTAAGAGAGTGAGTTTGAGATCCAGTCTCATTTCCAAGTCATTGATGAGGATTTTGAGTCTAAAACCTTTATTTCATATTAATGATCTAAGTAGACTTTAAAATGGTCTTTGATTTTGTCCGACTATTAAATTCTTTTTACAATTTGATATATTTATCTATATAGTTTATATTATGATTTTTGTTACATGTGATTATATTTATGGATTTTTTATTGTATTTCTTGCATTCACTAACTAAAAATTACAAGTAAGTAGATGGATTTGATAGATTCTTTAATTTCAGAAAAAACCCATTTTACATAGCCACAAAAAAGAAAGGGATGAAGAAGAAATGTATCAGTCCACAAATGCATCGCACCTGTCCTAGCTTATTAGGCTCACACGTGTCATCCTACCTTCCGAGCTTAGCTGGTTGTTTCTTTCACAATCCCATTCAATGTAATCAATAACATTGACAGGCGTCCGCGCGTCCCACGTGTCTTGTTGCTTTGGTAATTTAGCACGGGCTTGTTGCGTGTATTCGTGGAATAGTGGGGCAAGACTTTTGCCGTGCGCCGATGGCCTACCAAAATTAGACAGCTCGTGTTAGTGGTACTACTCAAAATTAGAGCAAGTTACATTTAAAATTATAAAATTAAAAATAGTAAATAGGCATGAACTAAGAAATATATGGTACTTTTCCTTTGGTGATGATGAATGAAAAATGAATGACCAAATTAAAAAAAAAAAAACAATTATATTTCTTTCATCGAAACGAAGAATACTATTTTTTTTACTGAAATACATTTACTTTATCTATTTTAATTGAACGATTGAAATAAGTTTAAATAGAGATTGAAAATAATAAATAGATGTTATTTTTTTCAGGCTCTGTGATGAAATAAAATAAAATTAAATAAAGTTGAGAACTATAGATTATATATATCTTAAAAAATGTAAGTTTTATGATGGATCCGACTTTGAAATAAATTATATTTGAGTTGAGTTGATGGGTCCTCAACTTGAAAACAAGCTTGATCTATATTAAAATAAAAAACATCAAATGTATCTATGTGAAAGGGAAGTATTCCTATTTTTTTATTTTTCATTAGAAATATTTTTATCAAAAATTTCAATTATTTATAACATTTAAGGTGAAATAAATTAATTTGAATATAGTAGAATAAAATATATTAAAAAGTGAGTTAACTTAGGAAGAATATATGTTTTTCAGTAAATGCATATTGAACTTGCTTTAGATCTGATTGATTGTCGCACTAGACTCATATATGATATTTAAGTATTATTATTTTATATTTTTTTCTATCTTATACTACATAAAATTTAAAATTATTGTAAATGATTCAATTGCAAACTTAATTCTTTACTCCAAAATTATTAAGAATTTAATATTTTAATCACGTGATCAAAGACAATTCAAGAAAAAATTCCGCAGTACAACTATAGAATGGAAAGGACAACTTAATTAAAATGGTCCTGCGGACTATCTTCTATTTCCAGGAAACTGTGGCCCTTTGGCTTGGCTTTGCCCTTTTCGGTTCGCCTCATCTTCTTTCCTCGAATCTCTACAGTCTACCGCTTCTGAGAAAACTCTGAAATTGAAACTTTCTTGAATTCGTCGCCGATGAAAGTTTCGTCGCAGGTATTTCTATTTCTCTCTCCGTCCTTTTTGTTTCTCCAACGCTTTTTTCCATTTTCTACATAAAAAATGGAAAAGAAAGGGGTGGGGGGCAAAAAGGAAAAAAATGGTTATTTTTTCTCCTTCCTCCCTTGAAGTTCAGAATTGTAAAAAAGGGTGTTAATTTTTCTAGGGTTTATGTTCTCTGGTACTTTCAACGCGTTTTAAGATATGTATCTCAATAAATGGCCTCCCTTTTAATGATGAATTTTCATTTAATTTAGGGGACTTTAATTTTTAAATTTTTTCTGCGTAGCTTGTACGCGAGCAAGATCTGGGCCGTTCATTTGTTGAGTGTTTTCATGGATGTGAAGTACCTGAAGAATGAAGGCAATTGAATGGTCCTAACATTGATTGGATGAATTCTGACCTTTGAATTGTCAACTGCTGTTTGAAAAATTTAACTTCCAACTATTTTTCTTAAGCTTTATTCATTATTTATGCTCTCCCCTAACTCCTGAAATCCCCAAGTCAGCTCTAAACAATAAAAGACACAATTTTTGTGAATAAAGTCTGAGTTTTTCTTCATTTCTCCAAGCACTACGATCCTAAACTAGTTCAAAATCCTAATTAAAACTTCTAAAATTGGTATACTTTGACAAGGAAATTGCTTAATCTTTTGTCTTGGCCACAAAACCACTCCTAGATTCCTAAACAACTAAAATGCCTCAAAACAAAAGTTAAAAAAAAACTAGGAAGTTTGACTAAATTTGATAGTTTGGCCCTCGAAATGATTGAACTCCACTATAGAAATGGCATCAATGATCAAGCTGCTGAGCCATTTCCTAGGAAAAAGGTGCTTCGTGAAAATTTGCATTTAATTAGTTATGTTGTCATCGTTTTTGTTTGGTTTGTTTTTGTTATTGTTACCACATAGATTATGAGGATGATATGGGGATTGTTAGTCTAAAGGATGGGAATCTCACTTTTTTATGTAAATGGCCTTGGAGAGGAATTCCCTGTTGTCGAGAGTTCTAGAGGTTAGGTATGGCCGTATGGGGTGGGACCAAGGTAGAGAAGGAGGGTTTGGAGCAGTCAAGGCTATATGTAGGATTGGAGGGGGCCCTGGTAGGGTTGGGAAAGCCTTTAGGTATGTTTTTGGGTTCTTAGTGGGTTATGGGGATAGGATGCCTTTTTGGGGAGGATCTTTGGATTGGATAGAGGAAACTTAAGGAGGTCTTTTCTCATTTATATAGGTTATCTATGAATAAGTAGGTCTTAGTGGAGGGGTGTTACAAGGTGATTGGAATGGTGGCCTTTAGGAGGGCCTCTCAGGGAGGTTGAAGTTGGTGAGTATGAAAGTTTATTGGCTTTGCCTAGTGATACTCATATTCATTACGAGGAGGAGGATGCAAGAGTGTGGATTGGTGATTCATTGGGTGAATTCTCGGTCAAGGTTTGTCATGGCTTGAGGTATAAATCTCCTTCATGAGTTAAAGTCTTTTGTTAGTGTGCGACTAGGGGTAGGGTCTTGAGTCTTGACTATGTTGCATGGACACTTCAATGTAGTAATTGTGTTTGTGTTGGGCACTTCATTTTTATGTGTAAAATTTGTGCCATTGCCTTATTGTTGGCATGTAACTATTTTATCCATGGCGTGTTTGGGCAACTACAATCTTAGGCATAGAGGGATTATCTTGGTTGATACTGAGATGATTTGGAAGAACAAGTTAATCACTTTTTCTGTGAGTGTAGTTTCTTTAAAGAATAGTGCGCTCTGGGTTCAGTTTTTAATGTTAATGGATTGCTCATGGGTTCTCATTGTTTCTAATAAGGAGTTGATGGAAGAATGGATGGGTGTTCTTTCAAAGGGAAAAAGAAAGGTGCTTTGGAACTTGGATACTAGACCCTTAGTGATCTTCTAGTTAATATGGAAAGGAAGGGATGCAAGGGTTGTCGATCAGAAAGAAAGAAGTGTGATGAGGTCTTTGATAAGTTATTATATGGAGTTAGTGGGGTTAAAGATTCCAACAAGGCTGAGCTTTTAGGTATTAGGAGGGTGTCAAAATTATGGCGTGGTTGGGGAGAGGGGAATCTACTTGTTGAGGGAGATTCAACTAATGCTATTGCTTGTTTTGAGGGAAGGAAAAAGCTACCCTGGAAATTGACAACAGTTGTCCGAGGTTTTAGGACAGGTAGGGTGGTAGTATTCAGGCATGTTATATGCATGGTGAATGGAGTAGTGGACTTCTTTAGTAAAAGCTAGAGTGGAGAGTTAGGAAGATTTTTTGAGATCTTTATAATTTTTTTTGAAAAGGGATCTGTATAATTTATTGGTGTTCGTATTTGTTTCTGACATTTTAGTTCTCATATACTGACCTTTTGTTGTATAATTTTTCTTGTACTTTTCTCTTTTTAATAATATTATAGTTTTTGTTACTGTTTCAAAAAAATAGTACTGATGATGAGGACAAGGATGACAACAATAATGATGATGACTAAACCATCTTACTAACCTGAGGAGTGTCATATATGGGTGCAGATCTATAAAACATATGGTGGAAATTTTACTTGAGAGAGATGCTGGTTGCGGGAAAACTCATATTTTTATCTTTTATTCCTCCTCATTTTATTCATATTTCTGGTGGTACGTAGTCTATCTCCTTGCAATTGAAGATCATTGTGATAATTTCTTCAAGTTTAACCATTCATTTTAAATATATTTCTAGGATCTTTTGTCTTTGATGTGTTGAAAACTATTGAGTGTAAGGTACTAGTGCTTTTCTGTTGGTGGGGAACTTTCTGTCTCATTATGTTAATTGACAGTGCTTTACTTTTGCTTTAGCAGGTTGCAGAATTTCAAGCCTCCAATTAGACATTAGTTCTTAATATCTTGTTTTAAACATCTTCAAACTATAGCAGCTTGTTAAAAAGTTTGTTTGGAGCCCATAAGTACCTAAATTTGAACAACATGATGATTTTCTGCTGCTAGCAGCTTCTTCTATACCCATGACAATTTCTGGTGCTTTGCAATTGTCCCATGAATTGGGAATTTGCAAGCACTATGGAGTTTGCAGACATACTAACCAATTCAAGGTACATGATCAATTTCTTCTTGTTTTATCTTTATTGCATGCTATGATGCTTAGACACGGATTAGATATATCAGGGACACAACATGAATACTACAAGGACATGGATTTTACACAAAAAAATGAAG
Organism: Chimonanthus salicifolius; assembly: GCA_013350335.1. Classification (NCBI taxonomy): domain Eukaryota; kingdom Viridiplantae; phylum Streptophyta; class Magnoliopsida; order Laurales; family Calycanthaceae; genus Chimonanthus; species Chimonanthus salicifolius. The sequence goes on along the minus strand of CM023534.1, from coordinate 43,131,818 downwards.
TGTCCAATACAACACAATATATAGAACTGTTGCCGACTTAGAAGTGTCCAGGCATTGTAGATTGCATTCATATCTTATGGAGCTTCACTGCATCTTTTGTTTTTGCAGAATACATTAGGAAAAGGGCAAGTACATTTATCAAGGCTTTCCCTCTCCTCACATGCATTGGTATGGTTCACACTGCTTTTGTGAACTGCTTTCTAGATGTTGTTAATGCTTTTGAATTTCTGTTTTACTTTCCCTAGTCTTTTCATGTTATGGCAATCATTATTAACATGATCCATATTTCCTGGCTACTGATGCTTGTAAAAAGCCGACAATAAATTAAAAATCCCCCCAAAAATCCAAAGGTGCGCTATAGTCACCAAATCAAGTCTTAAACCCATCAAACTAAAAGGTTCATGCTTTCAAATTCCAATTAGCCCCATAGTTATATTATCCAAAGGAATTGCAAGATTCTTAAACTGATTCAAATTGTTCCTTTTACTCTGGTCTCTCTAGATCATTTCCCTACACACACACATTTCTTTTTACCATAAAATCACTTTTTTTTTTTAAAGGTAACTTCATTAATAAAAAAGGAAACAAGGAAGACATAGAAAGGTAAGCCAAAAGCAACCAACCATATGAAACAAACCACAGAAACCCCTCCCAACAGATTAGAAGAATTTAGTTACAATTTCTTTAGATAGTGACAACCTCTGACACGCCATCTCATCAACAGTTGAGTTAGTTGACCGAGAATCCCAAGCAATCTTAAAATCATAAGCTGCAATTGAATGCTGAATCCTCTCGATTTTGTCTAAAAATATCCACGGACAAAGAGATCCCAATGCCCACCGAACAACTACCTTAGAATCCCCTTCCACCATACTCCCATGAACTTTCAACTCTTCTAGCTCCAAGATGCCTCTCCATAAAGCAAACAATTCCACCTCAAGAACCGAGCCATTAGGAATTGGACCAGCATAGGACTGTAGCCCTTACGTCCTTATAAATGACCCCACCATAACCTGCAAGGCCAATCTCCCGCATACAACTGCTTTCGAAATTAAGCTTTAGAACCCAACTGCTAGCGAAGACCAGGAAACTTGAGGCCTGTATCCAAATGCGGCATAGAATCCATTGAAGCCCACTCCCTACACACTTCCGAAATAGATAGACCCTGGAACTTCATCGACCCAACCAACCGCGAAGCCGCTCTAAACTTAATAACATCAAGAAGATTCAAAACAGAGCACTCCTTGTTTTGAAAAATCCTCTTATTTCTTTCTAACCAAATAGACCAAACAATACTCAGAACTGTCACATTCCAAAGGCTACGACGAAAATAACTACCTGAGTACCTATCACCACCACTTGAATACCCAACAATTGAAAAAAGTGCATCCAAGTCTGATAAGAGAACCTACAATGAAGTAATAAATGATTTACCGATTCAATATCAGCTAAGCACAACGAACAAGCATTAACGATAATCATCTTTTGTAACCGCAAATTATAAATAGTCAAAATTTTCTCTAATCCAGCCAGCCACCCAAACACCTTGACCTTTAGAGGAGAAACACCCACCCAAATTTTCGGATGCTCCGGAGGACCCTCTCCTGCCCGCATGAGATACTTGCAAAAAGACTTCACAGAAAAAAAACCATGAGGATCTAACTCCCAAATCCGCCGATCCTTCCCATTACTCACATTAAAGACACTTTCCAAAAGAGACATTAAAGACATCCACCCTTCCACCATCCAATCTTCCAACTTTCTCTGAAAATGGACATTAAAGACCATAAATTCACTTTTACCTGGGTGACATCGCCCATGAGTGATAGTTTCCCTTGGGCCTTGTGGGGTCCACAAGGGTGGGTCGAATGCATGGGGACGAGTGAGTTTGAAAGGGTTTTTTCAGAATGATGCTTCTTATAAAAATCAGGTTTGTTAGATTTGAAAAGCCATCATTTTCAAGGGTCCAAAGATCAATAGTTGAAATGGTATCAGTTTTGGATGGATTTTTAATCGAATAGTGAGATCAACTCAAAATGGGTCCAACTTATGTAACATGTATAATTCATATGAGGGAGATGGTGTGAGAAGGAGAGGGTGTGAATCTAAGCTCTGGGGGGCCCCTTTATGGGGCCAAAGGCAGATTGTTGCTCATGGGTGACAATCATCTGGGTGAATTTTTTTATTTACTATATTGATCATATCACATTCATTTTAAATTGTTTCTTAGTGTAGATTTAGTTCTTCAGAAATGAAGCTCAAATGATTTGCATGTTGCATTTTTCAGAGACGGGATGCTTGGAGTCTCCATTTATCAGACACAGTTCACAGGACAATTCATCCTCTTCCTTCCAGATATAATGCTTTCAGTTGTAGGTCTTTTTTCATACCAGGTCAAAAAAATGAGGTTCCCATTCTGAAAGTTGCTGCCAAGGCTTTGGCAAGGTATTTTCTCTTATGTTCTTCATTTGTATGGATACCCATGAAAATATTAGGGTTCTCACCACAATTTACTTGTTTGCTCTGTACAAATTACTCTCATGAATTTCATATTGGGATTGTTCGACTTCGGCCTAGCTAGTGTGGGAAGAATAGAATGGAATGCTGACGTGGCACTCATACTGCAAAAATGTTGTGTTTGGTAGATATTGAACTGGCCCACTTGAGCCAGTCTAAAACACTTCTTTTCCACAAAAGGATTTTTCAATTCTAACGGTAACAGGTCTTGAGGAGGTATGGATGGAATGGCTTGAGGAGGAATTAGAGGAAAGTTGCTTGGATCAATTTTCCTCCAATTGGAGGAATGTGGCTTGGATCAATTTTCCTCCAATTGGAGGAACGTGGCTTGGATCATTAATTCTCCTGCATGATGGATATTTTAAAAGGAATCTCATCTCCACTTTCTGAATCAGTTTTACTTATCTAAAAATTGAGAAATTGGATTTGATACTGTTGAAGTGGTTCTGGGATTATTTAGTCTGATACTATTGTTCTTCTTTGTGTGCAATCATATTCTGTTCAGTTTTCCATAACAAGTAAAATTACTTAATTCCTGTATGTTATGCAGGTCATATAATGCTTTGCATGGAACTCCTCTTGTACTTCAGTTGGTTCCAGCAGTTGGTATCATTATTTTTACCTTGTGGGGTCTTGGGCCACTTGTTCGCCACATCAGGACCCTGTTCTTTCATGTATGTGTTTATACTACTCTTCATCATCGTCTGCATAAATCTCATCCTAAATTTCCTTTTGAAATTTTTTTTTTTTACCACTAATTGGGTTAATGCTGTTTTGACAAATTCTGCAGCGGAATGATAATAATTGGAAAAAGAGTCGCACATATTATGTTTTGACCTCCTATTTCCAACCTTTGCTACTGTGGACAGGAGCAACACTCGTATGCAGGTAGATCTTTTGCACCAGGTTGCCCATTTGCTTATTTTTTGGTTTCCTCGCCCCTTCAGCTAGCTTGTATGTTACTCTTGCTACCAGTAATTGACGTTAATGGGCTTTGCATTCAGGGTGCTGGATCCAGTAGTTCTACCATCAGATGCAAGCCAGGCTATTAAGCTGCGGCTTTTGAGTTTTGTAAGATCATTATCAACTGTGCTGGCCTTTGCATATTGTCTATCAAGGTGATGTTGGTTTGCATTACTGTCACTGGTTTCTCATTTAGAAAGCTAAAAGACATTATATTTTTGCTACATTTGGGTTTAGATAAACAGTTTTCCCCCCTTTTTTTGGTTTAATTTAATTCCTTATTAGAAACTGTTCTTTTTTTTTGAGTGGTAAAGAGGAAATTTCATTAAAAGAAGGAAAAAAACAGATACAAAAAGAAAAAGAAAAAGAAAAAAATACAACACAAAGCCTAAGAGAATTAGGCCGAAAACAAACAACAGCAGCAAAGCAACAAGGGAAAATAGAATCACAGTAAAATAGTTAGCTTCCCGGTAAATGGACTACGCCCCATGTCAACCCTTCAACTCCACTTTTTAATTCCTTATTAGAAACTGTTCCTTGACGATAGTTAGTAAGTTGCTTTGGAAATTTTAAGGATATATTGCACTAAATAGTAGTGAAAACTTATGTTACCATTATTTTGCAATTTTTTTAACGTCTACATCGTGATTAATTTTGGTTTTGAATATTTTGGCCTTTTGAAAGGATTAGATTCCAAGGGATGGCATCTGTCTTAACATGTCATATATATATTTTTTTGTGCAGCTTTATTCAACAAGCACAGAAATTCTTTATGGAGACAAATGACTCTAAAGATGCCAGAAATGTATGCTTCTATTGCTTTTGTATTATGCCAAATGTTACTGTGCCTCTCTTGATTTTGTGACTTTAGATCTCCAAAATTAGATATTAGTTTTTAGTTAACAAGTATAAGATTAAAATTTACTAAGTTAAGAATTGTGGAGTGGATTGAAGAAACATATGACTCGTGGATTTTATTTCAAATGCTAATTGATCTAATGTTGTGGTAAATATGCCAATTTCACCATTCAAAAGAAAAAAAAAAAAAAAGGCGATTTCCATTTCAAAAGAATCACATGCCATCCTTTCCTTTTCCTCTTTGTTAGTTTTCTGGATGCAATCGATTAGAATGGGAAAAATTGTTTCTGACAGTTTTATGGAATGATCTTGTTCTGTAAATCAAACCATTGCTATGTGGTTGTGTTCTCCGCGTTTTATACATCCAACCATTCAGCAGCCATCTCCTTGACGACTGGTGCATGCCTTCCATGGATACTGTCCAACGTAGGACCTTCTGTTGGATGGATCAGATTGGAGGGGCATTCTTAATGACCCCTCAACAGAACCAATACTCGCTGCCTGCGTGGCCTTCAAGTTCAGCTTGAAGTCCTTGGGCTGGGCTTGAGTCTTGGTGAAGTGAACGCCAGCAAAACAATCTTCCTTCCCCCCCTTTCTTTCACTGCCTTATATATGAGTTTTTGTTTTTAAACTTAAGAGGTGTATGTATATAAAATTAAGAATGAAGAGACCAGCTCTATGCCATTGATATTTTCATTCCGAATTAAAGGTGAGCTTGTTCTTCAGCCATTTGATGACTGGTTTGATATATGGCAACTTTGTATCAGTCTGGTGGTTGTGTTGACAATGCCAATTACCATTGCCACTTATTTGTTGATTTATTCTATCTTGGTTTCTTGCAGGTGGGTTTCCAATTTGCTGGAAAAGCTGTGTATACTGCAGTTTGGGTTGCTGCAGTGTCATTGTTCATGGAATTGCTCGGCTTTTCTACCCAGAGATGGATCACTGCTGGAGGTCTTGGAACAGTATTGCTGACCCTTGCTGGTCGAGAGGTGTTATATTTTCTTTTTCTTTAATTGAGTCTTTTTTCTTGTGAACTACATCATTGAATTGTTCATTATTTTGTTCTTTACCGTTTCAGGCAATTAGAATGCTCCATGGTTTTATATTTTATTGGTTAGGCATCATTAATCACAGAAGGATTGATAGATTATACATCAATATTTACAGATATTCACAAACTTTCTTTCAAGTGTCATGATTCATGCAACACGGCCATTTGTTGTGAATGAATGGATTCAGACCAAGATTGAAGGCTATGAAGTATCTGGTACTGTTGAGGTTAGTCTCTGTCTGCATTTACAGTTAGGCCCTGCTTATTTCTGGGATAAATGGGCAATACGTGTATGTAATTATTTTTATAGTTGTATGTATGTGATAATGTGACTGACCCCGTAGCCTTTGTGATTGCATTGGTAGTCACTTTCAAATGTTCCATAAGGTAAACCGAGTCATAATGCTTGACGATCGTTTGGTGAAATGTGGAAACTGGACTAAAGCTCCAAGGTCAAAGTTTTTTTCTTTTTGAGCTCCAAGGTCATATATGATATTAAATGTGCATTCCAACTTTATGTTTTTTTAATGAACCTTAGTTTATTTACTTGAAATTTGGAAAAATAAAATGGGCAACACGAGTTCCAACAGTAAGTACACCCTTATCAAGTCAACAGTCTAAAGTCACTTGAATCCTAATACCAACATGCACAAGTTAACATTCCAGGGTCTAGGATTAAGACTGGATCCAAGATTTGACATGGTTTGATATCTGGGAGCTTGCTTGTATTTGATCATTCCTTTGATATTGGGGTAGGTTCTGATCCTGATCTGAATTGAAAACAATTGAAAATACATAAGAACCATTGCGTTTACAGAGATAAATCAAATTTCAGCCAAAAAAGGAGAGACAAAATGCAAGAGATTTGTAAAAACTATTCTTGATAGCTTTGGGTATAAATGTATAATTAATGTACTCTAGAACCTTTATTTTAGAATAAAGGATTTCTAGTTTGGTAAGCAGATATATAAAACTTGGAAATATACAATGCTTGGCCACAACTACGGATTGGGCCTCTCTTTTCTATGATCTACACCATTCATCTGGCGCCCCTGACCATGACCAAGAATAAGATGAGCAAACGAGAGAGAGAACAAAATAATCGTATCAAATAAATTTACTAATAGAAAAACATGTTATATATTTCCACCAGTGGTAGATGCAGACAGCCATCAGATTGGACTGATCAATCCTAGCCAATGGTCAACAGCTCCAAAACCACGTCGACTGAACAATTTAAATGAATCACATTACACTAATAAAATATTGAGAAGAAATAGGGAATATCAATTAGGTTTTGGTTGGACAGTTGGTAAAGGAGGAACAGGAGAGAGTGAGGTGGTGATCATTGGGTTTTGTATGAGAGACTACCTATGGAAATGTTTTCATCATATTAGTCTTGTGAGCTTGCGGAGTAGGGGACTCTTTAGTGTATCTGTTGTTGGGAGGGGCATATTGTTGTATATTTTCTTTTACTTTATGTTTTTTTCTGTTTCTTTTCCTTCTTCATCTTGGATCCAGGTATAATTCTCCTATACTTAGATCCACCTCTTGTACTCCCTCTTTGTTTTTTAATGAATTAAGTCGTTAATGCTTCAAAAAAAAAGTACCTTGTATTTTGCTTGATGCTGGAATAACTTGTTGCAAATGGGGTTGAGATTATTAGCAGTTAGGTTGGGGTTGGAATTGGGATTTGGGATTAGGTGCCATTCAGGCAATTGGGTTTCGGTCCATCAAGATCTTGACCGGAGCCCATTAATAATCATAATTAGATGCATGGGTCTGAATCTGACTCAAATATTGAATGAAACATGCCTAGAATTTCATAATGGATTCTTAGTAAATGGATATCTGGACCTGAAGAATGGTTTGGATCACAGAAAACTTAATTCACATGTACTGTTTGTAGGGGCAGCAAGTTGGCTTTTGGCCAAGCATTATGTTTCTCCTGTTTCTGCATGCAATCTTTATACAACTGTTCACATTTTAATTGTTTTTCAAAACTGTTTCAGCATGTTGGATGGTGGTCGCCGACTATTGTGAGAGGAGATGATCGTGAGGCAATCCACATTCCTAACCACAAATTCACGGTGACTGTTGTGAGGAATCTCAGCCAAAAGACTCATTGGCGTATCAAAACCCATCTTGCCATCAGCCACTTGGATGCCAACAAGATTAATGTGAGACATGACTCTAGGATCTTGTCAAATAGTTCCTTGTGCAGTTGAATCTTAAGGGTTTACACTTTGTGCTTCCTGATATAATGCCTCTGGTCCTCTTTCTCCTTGTGCAGAGTATTGTGGCAGATATGCGCAAAGTTTTGGCAAAAAATCCTCAAGTTGAACAACAGAGGTTGCACAGAAGAGTATTTTTGGAAAATATTAATCCGGAAAATCAGGCTCTTCTGGTAAGTCTTATTCACATCATTATATTGTATATGATTATGTTGTAGGAATTGGATGACCTCAGTCAAAAGATACTGAATTTATTCTTGGTCCTGTATGTGAAAGTGGAACCTGTCAAAACATCCAGGCTATTGATACTGATGGATGCCTCCATAGAAATATTCCTGGTGGAACAATTATAAACCTTTGACCAATTACAAAGAGATGGTAAAGGAGTATTTCAAGATTCCATGTTAGTAGGGAAAATGTTAATGATTGGATGCATGTCTATCCAGATACTACAAAATTGTTGGTTTCCCTATGACTGGCATGTCTATTTTTCAAGTTTGAATAAGGTACCCAAAATGGTGTTGATGTTTTTTTTTTGAAATAGTGATCTGATTTCATCAATAGATGTGCAAGGTACACTTTGGAGAGGATGAGGAAAGAGGTCAAAAATCATGGCAAAGGAAAATACTACAAACTATGTAGGAGCTAATATATCCAAAAACCTAAAGAGAGAACTATTCACTGTTCACTGATGGTCTATTAAACAGTTGAGCTCACTAGCAAGCTCTTGAACTGTTCACTGTACACTTTTTTTTTTCCCCATCCGTACCAAAGGACTGCTCCTAAAGTCAAATGCTATGTCATTACAAATTTGGCACACCTGGATGTGCCTATAAAAAAAACCATGAATACTTTTAGGACATTTTTCATTTGTTTGGAGTGATAGCATGAAGATTTTATTGAAAGAAAAATATGAAGAACGTACGAGTGATTGCCCATTGGGAAGATGAGAAGAGACTTAGACAACCTGAAGCATAAATACAGAGAAACTGTAATTACAATAAAAATTACCTTGAGAAATCTCCTTTATTTAATGGGCCCCCATCCACTACACACCACCCCCCGCCCTTCCCCTCTCAAATCCTCAGTGCAGTGTAGGAATTCCCTTTGCCACCAAATCCCATTGGATGATATTCAACTTGATTGTGGCAATCGTTGTTGCATCAATGACACATTGTCCTCGAGGTTCTCCCTTTTTCCCCAAATGAACTATGCACACCAGTGTAGGTGAAATGAATAAGTTGATTATAATAATAACTAAAAAAAATCATCATCATCATCCATCTTCAGGTTACTATTTTCCCATCTACAATGGAGATGCTAATGAATAAGGGAAACCTTGATATCGATGTTGTTTTTATTTTGTCTTTATTTATTTTGGGAAGGGGCAGGTGTTGAAGTAGATAACGTTACCAGTCCCATATGCTGTGTTTGGCAACTTGGAGATCTTGAAAATCTGCTTAGAATGAAACTTCTTGTTTGGCTGTCATCGGAGGTGAGAGATTGGTCATTGCTGGAGTGGAGAGGGTCCATGGAGATGAGAGGGTTTTATAGTAGGGTGCTCAATTTGTGGGCATCTCTCTCTCTCTCACCCACACCCACATCCACACACCCACACCCACCCCCACACCCCCACACACACATGCACACACGTGTGTGTGCGCTCAAGAATTTCCCATTAGTTAAACACGCGCGCGAGCAAGAATTTCCCATTTGTTAACATATTCGATCGTAATCTACTTACTGCCAAATGCTAAGATTCAGATTTTTTTTTCTAGACATTGAAAATTCCAATCTCTCTCTCTCTCTCTCTCTCTCTCTCTCTCTCTCTAACACGCCCACACACACAGAGGAATCTACCATTTTTTAATGTATTTGATCCCAATATACTACTTCCTGACAAATACTCTGATTAAGCTCTTTGATTGTTCGGAGATCGAAATTTCAAATCTCTGGAGATTTAGGGTTGTCAAACAATGGCGTGGCTTTGTCCTGTCATGATCATGGTCTTTTTGCAGATTTGTTAGAGATTGGTCAATTATTGGTTGGACCTTGATATGGATACCAAGTTGGGAAAGTGTCATTAATAAGCTCTTTTCCCCCTTTAAAATGAACTAATGGGAAATATGTTATTATGCATCAATCTTCCACATTTATCTTTTTCGGATCATTCTGTGCTGAGTGCCAGTGCTTCCAACACTTCTAACCTCACGACTTGACACCTATAAGTGTCGATACCAAATAAAGGTCTCTTGTTGATGTAATGGGAAGGGTTGTGTATTGAAGCAATTTAAGATGTCTTGGGCCACTTACATGGCAGACCAGAAGTGGCAAGCACAAAGTAATTAGAAGGTTATAAGGAGAAAGTATGAGGAAGGGAACACATTTAAAGACTTGATCAATGGGGGGTTAGGGAGGATGTGATTTGGGATCTGTGGAGGATGTGATTTTTGATTGGCTGTTTGTACTCCGTTTGCATAAATGCATCAAAATTTGTTGCTTTTGTTTTGTCAGGATTTCATTGTGTGTAAGCATGTTAATCTCTCTTATTTGGCTTTGCTTCCTGCTACAGATTCTGATATCCTGCTTTGTGAAGACCTCACATTTAGAAGAGTATCTTTGTGTTAAGGTAAGAGCGTTTCATTCACTGTTCTAGCTGATGATGATATATGTGCACAAAGGGATTATACCGAGATAAGAAAGGAAAACCAATACCACCCAAAGGAGCTCCAGGAAGGGAGCATCCCCAACAGAGAACCCAAATCCAAAAAGAAAATGACAAGGAAAAACTATACTTACCTATCCCAATCTTCTTTCCAGGTGTGGAACCCATGTGATTTGAGCTTTTTGTGTATGTTTGATAAAGGGTTACTGGTTTTTGTACTCCACTTTACGTGTGTGTTCATCACCATTATTGTGGTTGCCATTAAAAAAAATGTCAACATTGTGTACTTTGACACTACTTTGCAACGTGCAACTGAAGTCTTTTTCTCTCCTTACTATAACCAGTTGCCTTCATTCAGCAAAAAGCACTAAAATGTAGTTTATGCTAGAGTGGGGGGCTGTGGTCCTTGAGGGTAACAAGTTATAAGGATTACCAAGCCCAACCATAAATAGATAACACATATTTAGAGTTGTGCATAGCATGGTAAGGGCCAGGGGTTGGATAGATGTGTTCTGGGAGCCATGAACATGGGAATTCTTAAATGTTTTAGTAGGAGAGGGTGTCTCTGCATTTGCTTTGTTGGTATTCCATTGTGTTATATGATTTCTGTTGCTGCATCACCTACTTGCTTTTTTTTTTTTTTGAACTAATTTGTTTTCCCATTTGTCATCTTGAAAAACAGGAAGCTATTTTATTAGACCTCCTTAGAGTCATTAGTCATCATCGTGCCCGACTTGCCACTCCCATCCGAACAGTGCAGAAGATATACAGTGATGCTGACTTGGAAAATATGCCGTTTGCTGAGACTGTTTTCTCCCATTCTGGGGCAGCTGTCAACCGTCCATTGTTGCTGATTGAGCCCACATCTATAAAAATCAATGGTGATGATAAAACAAAAGCACGTTCTGGACGTGCAAATGAAGAACAAGACACAAAGGCAGCACCGGTGACAGCTGACTCCATGGCAACAGGTCCAGCGTCCGACATTGCAGTCCAAAATGTCTCTGATAACAAGCAATACAAGAAGAGCAATTCCGGGGATCATCGCTCAAAGAGTGGTAAGGCAGGCAATATTCCTATTACGGTTCCGGTGTCAGCCCAGTCATCCAAACCACAGACCGAAGTGCCAGTCTCCAAGGCAGTCAATTCGAAAGACAACATTGTAACAGGAGCTGCTTCTGAGAAGTCCCCAGTCAACTCACTGGAGTCCGGCAGCGAAAAGGTACCATCACCACCTCCAGCAGCCAGACCAGTGTTGGAAGAGAACATTGTCTTGGGTGTGGCTCTTGAGGGCTCAAAGAGGACACTTCCAATCGATGAAGGGATGTCTCCCTCTTCTGTTCCTGGGGATGTAAAGGAAATGGCAGCCCGCCGCAGTGGGAATTTGTCCTCTGGGAAGGACAAGAAAGAGAATCAGATCCCAACTGTTCCTGGATCAGCAGGTGGCGACCAGCGGGATCAGTAACCTGTGACTTACACAGATTTTATGTCTTGCTGCCATGGGTGTAGCTTCGACGTCAAATGTGTGGAAATGAAATGCATAAAATTGGCTGTTTTTTGCTGGCCGCCATTATGCACTATACGCGTTCTGATTAATCTTGCAAGTCATCTCCTCATCATCACAAAGTAATGAGGATTCATGTTTCTTAGTTAAAGCTTCCCATTTTAGTTGGGGGAAAAATGTAATCCTCAAATTTTATATTATCTCTGATATAGTTGTTTTGGGAGGATTTGATTGCTGTTCATGTGGGTGTGGTGGGACCCATTATGAGTGGGCCTTAGTTCCTATCAGAAAATTATAATTAAGGGACGTTAAAGGCATTGATGAACGATTTCCATTGCGTGGACAAAAGTCATTTGTGCATTGATATTATTGTACTAAAATATCTGTCTGTGCTCTTCCTCATCTACTGTCAAATTTCTTGCTTGTCATGGCAACTCTCTTGTTAAAAAAATGTTTTTACTGTTCAACTTGAGTATTAGCTCTAAGAGGAATAAAAAAAAGGATGGTCCTGGGAGCAGATTTAAATCTTGGTATAAAGTGCAACATAGGATGTCGAAAAAATGAAAAGGACAAAAATTCAGATATAACCCCCGAATAATTACAAGGAACCCACAAAAATACCCCTTTCTAGACAAAAAAAAAAAATTCCTATCCCTATGGAGAAGCTTCCAATCTCATTGAAATTTATAATCCCCATGGGATTAGAGAAAAACAAGATAACATAACCTAGATGGTTAGGTAAGGACACCACCTTTCCCTTAATAGTTGATCTTGTATGGTTTGCTGGTAATATGGGCAGATATCTGAAATTAAAAAGTGAAAATCGACATTTGAAATTTAATGTTTGCTCAACTTTTTCTGATTTGATATGAGACTGAATTTATTAACCCATTTAATAGTTGACATCGATATATCGAGTTTTAAATGATCAATATATATAGGCATGATATCGGTTGATATCCATGAAATCCATAATTTTCTAAATTTTCTGTAAGTTTTCTGAAATTCTTTTTTAAAAAATAAAAATAAAAATTGACTGGAAAGAAATATTGGCAATATCTAAACTATTAGCCTATATAGGTCAAGTATGCTCTTAACATGGCCAACCATGCTAGTATTTCATGTTTTAACTCATGTTTACATTTATATTTGGTTGAGAATTTCTACCGCAGTGAGGCCGAAACCAAGAAGCATCTCTTTTATTTTTTTTCCCCTCCTTTTTGCCAAGGAAACCATCTCTTTCAAGTGAGAAGGCATGGCTAGAAAGAACAAAATTTTAGTTACCCACGTTACTCCCATCCCAAAACAGGCGCAAAAATGGAGGCACAGACAGCTGACATAGGCACAAGAAATCAAATCCGTGATTATTTCAAGCATATTACAATCCCACAAGCACCAAAGGTCACAAATCTATAACGTACAAGCTTCAAAATACGACATATCTAAACATTTATATTCACACCTTACACATGCAATCTGGAGCAGGGTATGTATAGATGGATTGCTTCTCCTTTCGCAGTCTGATTTGTCCTTGCCTATTTTTATGCCCTTCATGAACTGCTTGCTGAAACTCAGGCCACCCCATGCTCTTATTCAGAAAGAGCTGACCCAACAATACCATGTTCGGTCGAATTGTCTTCATGTTCTCATATGTTCGATGTCCCACCTGATAGTAAAACCAAATATTCCGGCTCAATGGGTTGTTTCTTTATATATTTTCTAATTGTTATTTTGGCAGCTTTAGTTGAAAAGAAAAAAAACTAACATGCGATTGGAGTTCAATGATGATGGTGAAAGGCAGTCTCTTGTTTTCTTGTTATCATAACTGAACAAATAACCCAAAGGGATTGAAGTGATGGCCAGGACAAAATTTTGCTCCCAAATGAATCACAAAATTTTGCCATTAAAGTATCAAAATGCTTACCAATGCATTGTGCATATTCCCTGGTGAGGCAGATATAAACACATCACTCTGCATGCTAACATAATAATCAACTGCAGCCAATAGAGAAGCCTTCCCTTGTATCTTTGCCCGTTCTTCTTCAGAAGACAGACTCTTCTTGTCTTCCATTAATGGAAACAGCTTGCGCAAAGTTGATATTCTTGCTTCCCCACCATAAACCTGAAAACGAGAACCATTCACAATTAAGATCGGGAATAAAATGTACGACTTTTACTGAAGAAAAAAAATGTAACAAACCTTGTGGGACGCAAGATAGAGACGTGTGTTATTGTCAAAGCCCAATGCTGCCAGGAGCAATCCGATCTCTTCTGGAGTCAATGGACAACGACCTTGATTCCTCAGCTCCTCATCAGTGAACTGAGAGTTTAAGACCCTCCCTTGCCAAAGCACCTGTCGGTACTTTGCCAGAGCCAATTTTTCAGCTTTGCCACCCCCGAAATCACAGGATGAATGTGCAGCCATGTCCTGCAAATTTATCAGCTTTAGGATAGGAAGTGTCTACGTGTGACCATACATAAATTAGTTTGCATTCGTAGTAAGACATTTTAGGACCACTCCATTTTGAGGTTTTGTCTATTCCAAATTGATGTTGGATTGCATATTTCTGAAGAGTGAACGATTATCTGTTGCACTCCACATGATGTGGAAATCACATTCTGCAGGGCAGTATTTTACATGTTTTCCCCAGCTAAACCGTTATGAGTCCATAGCAATATCTATTTGAAGCCCACAAATCAGAAAAAGCTCCCGTATCATTTCTGATTTCTACAATGCGCCATAGGCCTAGCAGATCAGATAGGAACTACTTATTTCTACAAATTATTCAAACTCACAGAAATTGGAGTATACAAAGGACAACAACTTCGTATGATTATGATCTATGATTGATGAGGCTTTATAGAGCTCTTAAACCAGTGAGGCATATGGTGCAAAACTAGGGAATTGCTAAAAAAATGGTGAAACTAGGGATTGAATAAGAAAGAATTAGCTGATACCTTGTCAAACCGAAGATGCAGCACCACAAATTTTCCACTTCCCTGACTGACATTTTCATCCTTCGTCTCCACTAGGAGTTTGGATTTGATGGGATATCTCAGGCGTCTGACAAGGGCTTCTCCCAAGACATTGATATGGGTAACAAAACTCAAGGCTTGAAAGTTAACCTTGCAGCGCAGACGTTGAATATCCATGGGCATGTGGTCAAAAGCCACGCGGTGAGAAAAGGGTGCAATGGCAGCAATACCATAACTGTATCAATTAGAGGCCATAGTAAACTAGAAGATGTACAAATTAAATACATGAACATGGTATCCATTTTTTTTTTTCTCTTTCTTGAAATAAGAGAGGGCACAAGCGATGGTATCAATTAGAGGCATAATAAACTAAAAGATGTACAAATTAAAAACGTGAACATGGTATCCATCTTTCTTTTTTTCTTTCTTGAAATAAGAGGGCAGAAGCAATGCAATGAACAGGAAGCAGGAGCAAAAGCAACAAATTACACCCGTCACCAGAACTCCAAAAAAGGGAATCATTTGAAGAACCATTTGAAGCTCAAATGGTCATTGAAATATTTCTAGTGTTCTAGGGAGTAAGTGATTCATTCCAAGTACAGACTGGTAGAACTTATATAATGGCAATAACTACATAAATTGCACAATGAGGAACATAATTGCAAATACTTATGACGCAAAGTATGATATGAGATATATCCTGCCCATAAATTGCATAATCCATTGCATTTAAAGCTCTAGTTTAAACTAAAATATATAATTGAACACTAAATTTTTGCTACCTCTCAAACATTTCTTTTAGAAAAAAGAAGCTTGACAATAATGGCATTATAATCAAGTTTAGGAAAAGCAACTTCACAACTGTATAATGGTAATGTATTGACAAAGAATGTTAATTGATTTTATTTCTATATAAATCATCAATGCATGATAAATAAACAAATTATAAATCAACAGTGCATGCTACTTGAAACAAATAAATGCTAACATGAGAGAGAGGCTGCATGATAGATAAACAAATCATTTCTGTATAAATCAAAAGTGCATGCTACTTAATGCTAGAGAGAGAGAGAAAGAGAGAGAGAGAGAGAGAGAGAGAGAGAGAGAGAGAGTTAACATCATGGTAACACCAACAAAATAAATATACATGTCAAACTGACCTCTGCAACACAGGCAAAACATTTTCCAGATACCAGTTTCCTGAAGCATGAACTGGTGCTGTTTTAATTCTTGTAGCTCGAATTGCAGTTGCATAGTACTCTCTTGTGCTCCATGAGTATTCTCTAGGTAAATCTTTAACTATAGAAACTTCATCCTTCAGGACATCAATAAAGTGGTCCACATCAAATATCTCTGCAAATGTGCTGCAAAAGCATATGCAACCGTTAAAGCTCTCTTCAGATAGTCATGGGTAGCCATTTTGAATTCTATATGGAGCATATGGGAAAAGCACCTTGAATCTTGCCAGACAGGATTCACTTCAAAATGCGGAATCACAAGTGTTGCAGTTAAAATCTTAGCAACAGCAACTGCATCACAGACCTTAAAATTTATATGAAAAAAGATGAATCAATGGTTTTCTTTTCCATTCTAAACAAAAAAGAAGAAGAGAGAGAATGAATAACATCCAATGGGCCATTCAGGAAAAAGAGAATGTCATCAAATAGAGAGAAATAACATTTATGTTCTTTTCCCCCTCTCACTGGCCTTGGTACAGATGGGAAAAACATTTTGAGTTCTCAATCATGCCTCTGACATTGACTGATCCTAGCCATTTGAGTCATCACAGGCTAATCGACAAGCAAAGTAAATTATCTGAATCAAACATTGAAATGGTTATGGACCCATACACATTCCATCAATCCATAAAAGGCCCACCACGTGAAATGGCTTTGGATCACCAAAAAAGAGGTCCCACATGCACATGTTATATAACCAAGTAAAGTTCTACAGCAAATTGTATATTTCAGAAAACAAAGACCCAATAAAAAATGTTGTTGGGTCAAAGATTCAAGTCTTCTTTCAATTGAAGTCCCTAGATATTTTTTTGCTACCAATCTTACAAACTAAATCACCTACCCCCATTCTTTGTTGGTTCAGACCTCCATCAAGAAACACCTGGATATAACCCTGTGATTTCCTAGGCAACACTAAACAAAAGAAGAGAGTTAAAACCAAAAGCAAAAACACATGGAGCGGTTCATTTAGATGCAGTTTACTGTGGCTCTTGCCATTAGCATGCTACTTACCAGGGGTATTTGTAGGCTTAATACATCCTTCCCATCCTTGATTCGGCAAAGGAGACCAAAGATCAGACTGCTTTCCATCCAACTGACAGAGAATAGCATCAAATGTTAGCAAGAATATGTACAAGCTCTAATGCAAGAGGGGATAAACTCATTGGCTTATACTCACGGATTCCCTTTGTAAAGCACCCTTTAGTAGAGGTAAGTGCATGGGCTTAGGAGCATTCCATTCCTGTGGGTTGGCATTTCCTCCATTTAAATACAACAATTAGCAAAGAAAGAAATAAACTAACAACTTCCAACAATGGATGCATGATATGAAGACCAAATTGATGCATTTATGTTCACATAATGCGTGCTAATCTGATAAGCATGCTCAAGTTTTGTAACACTATTTCATTATTAGCTTCATCTTTGGATTTCAAAATTCAAGCATTTTCTCTTTGAAACAAAAAGAATTTCTAGCTCAGAAGAATAAGAACATGTAAGTTTCTGAATGCCTCTAGTCAATACCAAGGGTTGGATTGAGTTCAACCATAGTCCAATCATCATTATTATCCTTCTTATGAAATTATGGGCAAAAATTAAATTAAGGAGACACGCTCAAGTGTTTTCTTTTTTCTTTTTTGGGTGGGGGTGGTTGGGGGTTGTTCCTCCTTGGGCCTAGAAAGTATGGGAACATAGTGATGTCAACAAGTTGCTTGAAGGAAACCTTTACGGTTTCCCCTCCTTTCTGTCCCATTCTTCCGACAGACATGAATTTTGGGTTGCATGACCCAAATCGAAACTAATTTGTAATTTGGGTTGTCAAATTGAACCCCAAATCAATCTTAACCTTGGTTACCCCATCTAAAAGTTCTTTTGAGTTCAACTTGACACCAGCCCAAGTTATCATTCAAAAAATAAAAGGCATGCCAAGTTACACTCCTTGTCAAAAACACAAAATATATAGTCTTTAACTCAGGAATCTTGATGCCGACAATGAATTTGAACTTGTTCGCTACTCAATTGAGCTGACAAGTCCAGTATCTTCATTTTTTATTTATTTTTGAATATGGACATCTACAGGAAGAACAGCAACTTAAAAACTACTTTCCTCGGAAAATGTTGCAAAATAAAACATACTCCAATAGAACACCCAATTCTTGTTAGTGCATGCACACTAATTAGAGCACCCATGTTTTTTACAGCAAGGGGTGCCCTCTTAGTTTCACCATTTAGAGCCCTGAGAATGATGAGAGTTGTGAGAAAAAAAATACCGATGACATCCTTTGCTATAAAAAAAACATCGTGCCCTCGTCAGAGGCTTAAAACATTACTTCACACTAACATAATGATGATGATAGAAAAGGGAAAAAGAATTAGAGCCCTCTAGTCAGAACTCATTTAACCATTAGAGTCGGACTCACAGAGTCAAATGGGCCATGCTATTCCCTTTCCCTTCACATGGCATTTCTAAACGCGCCAAATGGGGAAAAACGAAAAAAAATAATAATCGAAACAGAGACAAACCACCCTGAAAGGGAATTACTCAAATTCCTTATTTCCTCCCACGGAAAAAAAAAAACAAAAATAAACAATGCTCCATTTGGATACATTTTAAGTAAAGCATGCACTTTCCCAGTAAAATAACCATTTTTAAAAAATAAAAATGGTTAAACACATTTCTATTTTACTTAAAAAAAGAAAGATTGCAGGAAAAGTGGTAATAGCAATAACAAGACCGTGTGGAAAATTATTACACTCATTTCTATTTTTAGTTAAAAACTAAAATTTCCCCCAAGAGAAATTCTCAAATTCCTCAATTCCTCCCAAGGAAAAAAGAATAAACTAAAAAAAGCACCATTTGGATACAAGTGAAGTAAACAAGGTAAAACAACCAATTTTAGCAAAAAAATGGTACACCCATTTCTACTTTTAGTTAAAAATGAAGCAATCCTCCCAATAAACCACTTCCCCCCTTTCCCTGCATCCAAACAAAGCCAAAGACAGCAAAACAAAAAATCCAGAAGAAAGAAGAATAATAATAGCAACAACAACAACAATGATGACCAGAACGGCCGGACGGGTAGAGTAGCGCAGGATAAAGTCGGATCGAATCAGATC
The DNA here is from genome assembly GCA_013350335.1 of Chimonanthus salicifolius. Taxonomy (NCBI): domain Eukaryota; kingdom Viridiplantae; phylum Streptophyta; class Magnoliopsida; order Laurales; family Calycanthaceae; genus Chimonanthus; species Chimonanthus salicifolius. Next base: position 43,112,695 of record CM023534.1, on the reverse strand, counting down.
CGATAGAGAAGACTTACGGAGAAAATGGAGGGAGAGGCGCGACCGAGAGGAGAGAAGAGAGTGGGGAAGAAGACAGGAAGTAGAATGACGGCGAGAGCGACGACGGCTCCTCTCTGCGTCGGAGGGTACGGGGAAGAGTAATAGTATTGCTTCATCCTATTCGACGAACCAAAGTTCGAAACTCTAGCCCTAGATTTTGATTTGGATCTATTCATCGACTCTTTTCAGCTCCATCTTCTTCTTCTCATCCTTTCCTTCGTCTCCTTCTTTCTATCTCTATCAGCCACCTGTCCTTTTCTCGCAATTAGTTGCAGAAGTAAAAGATGGCGGGGTTTTCATGTAAAGATGGTTAGAAAATGTACTCAACGGAGTGAATCTCTAATTTATAAGAGTTTTTAAAGTATTTTGATTTTCATTATTAATCAACATATTTTATATAAAATGATATTTACTTTTATTACTAGAAATTAAAAATAATTAAATAACTTTCAAATTTATAAGTAAGATATTAAATAATTTAATATACATTTTATAATAATATTTTAAATGATAAAATGTTGACAAAAAAAAAATTGATGCTATAGAAATTAGAGAGTAAGTGAAGGCATGAACTATAGGATTTGATTTTTTAGAAAAGTGAAAAAGATAGAAAATGTGATAAATGTGTAAAAAGTCACTTTCATTTAATAGTTATTATTATTAATTTTAAAACTTATTTTAACTAAAAGTATAGATATTTTATATTAATTTATTTGATTGTTTTTATTTTTAATTAAGTTAGTGACTTTTCTTAATGAGATTTTTTATAAAACGAATGATGGGATTAATCGAGGGTAATAATTTCAGCCGATACAATATCTATCGGCAATTTTGATGGTTTTAGAAAAAAAAAAAAATTTGACGAATAGTGAGATTTCTACAACTGAGATTAATATAGCTTATTGTGATAAATAAATGATTGTATTATTGTATAGATAAAGCATGTTCAAAATTTAATACTAATTAATTTTTTAAATATATAATATAAGTTATTAATTTTAGAATAAAAAAATAAATAAAAGTTAATCTATATACTTTCTAATAGTCAATTACTCATATAAATTTTTATATACCATTAAATTATATAAACCGGAAATTTTCTATTATTTTGGAACGGTAAGATCCATGAATCTAAGTGGAAAGGCCAATTATTGGTGGGCCAGACACCGATTATTCGGCTGATCTTGACCGTTGGATCAAAAGTAGTGACGTCATTCAAGGATTCTCACGCACCGACACTACAGTTTCTGTCGGTTCTCTCTAGTCTCATCTTTCCACAGTGTCTACCAGCCGTTGAGATTTTACCTCGAACCATTCACCAAGCCAGAGATTGTATTAATGCAATTAATTTTCCATATCTATTTTAAATATTAATAAATATATACAATAAATTTTTTAATCTTGAAGATAAAAAATATTTAAGTTGACATGATTTTAATAGTAAGTGAAATTAACATTTAAATATTTCTATCATAATAAATCTTATTATATATTACCAAGTGCAAAGGAGAATGTTGACGTTAAATAGTTAAAAATTTAGTAAAATTAAAAAGAATATATAAAATGTAACTTGAGTGGATAAAAAGATAGTGAGAGGAACTCTAATACAAAATTGTAAATGACTTTGTTGTGTATTATAATAATTTAAATTATTTGATTTTGTAGTAGAATCTCAAAAAGGATTTAATTTGGACATATCAAATATGATAAGAATGAGATAGTCAAAGCATGGACAAGCTAGAGAAAATCTATGCAATAAGAGAGTCACCCTTCACCTAAAAGGATGATTTATAAAACAATTATTAAGTCTACAATATTCTATAGAGCAGAAAGTTAGGTAAAAATTGTAGAAATGCGTATACTACATTGAATGAGTAGATTAATCTTAAAGGATATAGTTGAAAATAATTTGAAAATAACACATTTAAAAGATAAATTGAGAGAAATTCATTTGAAATGATTTTGTCACATTTGTAGAAGGCCAAACTTAGCTCTAGTATATAGAGTTGAGAGATTACATGTCAAAGACAGTAGGGGAAAAGAAAGACCACCAAAACTTAAAAGGAAAGAGATAAAAGAAGGATATGTTAATAGTGTAGAATGGCTATTATATGACTTATAAGATGATCAATTGGAAAGATAAATAAGATGTTGACCTATGATAACATGTGACATCCATGATTATAAAAAACCTTATTATATAATGTATCATTATTTATTATTCATTCCTCACCATCTAATGTATCATTATTTTTTATCATGTTATATATAACTTCTAATTAAATAATTAGAAATGACTAATCAGGTTATTTATTTATTTAATTTACATGATCAATTCATAATCCCTCCACCATAAAACCTTATTCTCTTTCCCTTCATTTTTGTTAAAGATACTTCTAATTTTTCCGGCAACCTAGAAACCTCATAAAAAAAATGCAAGACATAAACTCATCAACAGCTATATAGATAAAATAATAACAATTGACTATAAATAATAATTCAATTACCAAATAATGGCCTCCATGCAAAAGGCATCTAAAGTTTGTATCCAAATCTACTAATTTCAAGTTGAATGATTTCAGAATTTAGATTTCGAATATACTTTTACATTCTTGTAGGATTTTAAATGTTGATAATATAATTTTTATATATTTTTTTGAATTTATGTGTGGAAAACCGTAGGATACCTAGCATAAAACTCCCACGAGTAAGCCCACTACTCCTAGGCATACCGAAGTTAGGGCATAGAACTCAAACCCACAACCTCCCACTTAAAGCCAAGATCCATATTGGGAGTCATCAATCTCCACACTCCCATATTGCACCTCTTTCGGGTAGACGACATCCCTACTCAAAGTGTCAAACATGGAGCGTAAAAGTGATGCAATGACGCCCAAGAGAAAGATAAGTGTACCTTGTTGTATTGATGACCAGAACTTAGCCCAAATAGCAAAAGCAGAACAAAAAAATTGGAAATGATATTTACAATGTTCACAAGTATCACAAATAGAAGCAGACCATTATGACGAGGATACATTCGAGATAAGGCCCACATAGCAGAAAACCCTGACCAGATTTGCTTCAAATTGAGATACTACCTTCCTTCTGCTTCAAAAAATGTGAAAGATTCTTCATCCTTCATCTACCACCTCTTCAGAAAATGTATAAGATCCTCCAAAGAGGAAAGATGTGATTATATACCCCCTCATATATGTTCTTCAAGCCAAAGGACAGTAGTTGGAACAAAATGCACAAAATAGTGGATTAACACCAGACAATGGAATCAGTAACCATGTGTCATTGGCCCCTCGCTTTGCTCCACGTGCATTGCTGTTCTTTGGGGGGCACAAGCTTCATACGCTTTTGCCGTTGCGGATTCGGCATTGCCTCCAAACTCACACTGGTTTCTTGAACATCATCACCTAAAAGTTCACAATCCTTGCCCAACTCAGCATCCTGATGGGAACTAACAATAGATGTCAGATTCTCAGGGCAGGAGAAAAAGGAATCTCCGCTCTCCTTGCTCTCACCCATAGCTTCTATACAAGAATCCCTCTCGGGTGAATCTTGGACCACGCAATCCTCTAGCCCTTCACTGAAGGCCAAAGGTGGGCTTTCAGGAGCATCACTACTCCCCGGTGAAGACAATCTTGACTGCTCTGCTGCAATCTGCTATCAAATTTACTGATGTTAATGTCAGTAAATTTCAACATGTCTGCAGTATGAACGTATTGTCAAACGGGAAAGATGCTTTTATGGGTAAAATGAGAGGAGAATACCTTTATTGTTGACGTAGTACAGACAAGCTTCTCAAATGTTGCAAGCTGAGGAAATGGTGTATATAGCTTGTCAGGATAACATTCTGCTCCATCTCCTTGCTCAGAAAACGCCAATGGAACAGTATCCCTTTCTTTACCATATAGAACAGCACCTGGAGATGATGGAGCTGAGAGCTTCACCTTAACCCCTCCACCATAACTAGATGAAATTGAATTTCCCAGAAATTTCCGTTTAGTTGGACCATGATGCTCCAAGAGAACTTCTACATCCTCTTTCTTGGAGTAATTTTCAGGAGCTTTGAAATGATTTTTATTTTTGCAAGGTGATTGGTTGTCAAGAATTTCATATATCACCCTATGGATATCTGAACGCTTGTGAGAAGCTTCAGCAGATGGAAACCAATCTGGACTAAGCTGAAAATTTTATAAACATAAGCTGATTTTACAAAAGCGATTAACTGGGAAACCTGGATAATATAAAACCAAGTGTGGTTGAACATTGGATCTTCATCAGCCACTTGTTGTCAAATAAATAGAAAGAGATACCAAATATAGTAATCAATGTTGACTGCGTGAACCCTATGAAAAGGATTGGCAGTAATTATTTCATATTTTCAGCAAGCGCATAACAACTCATTGAAGAAAGTTGTAAAAGAAAAGGGTAGACTCATGTTCTCCGAGGGCTGAATGCATGTACCGTACCCATTTGAATCAAATCTGCAACCTTGATGGTTGCAATAATTAATGAAAACCAAACGAATTTCCAAATATTTATTTAATGGTTACAAGAATATAATGATGAAGGGAATATCCAGGCCTTTTTCTTTTTTAAAAAAATTGACATTCAATATTACTTACAACGAGGAATACAAGTGTTAGTAGTATTACTGCTGCTGCTACTACTGATAATAATAATAACAATAAAATCATAAACATTACATTACATAAAGCAGTATCATGTCTCTCAACTACTGCTTGAGCCAAGAAATCAACGACTCCATTTGTAGACCCCCTCAAATGTGAGAATGATACTTCCTTATCAGCGCTCAACATAATAGTTTCCACTTTGACTAGCAATAAAATCCACAAAGCTTTCTTTTTTTCTTTTTAAAAGTAACTTTATTAATTAATAAAAGAACTAAAATGGAGCAAGTACAAAACACAAGCCTGACAAGGCAGCTCATCAATCTCTGAACTAGCCAAGCGAGAGGCCCAAGACACCGAATATCCATAGGCCATCATGCAATGCCGAATCCTGTCAATTTTATCTAGATAACCCCAAGGACAAAACAATCCCGCAGCCCAACTAACAACAATCTTAGAATCACCTTCTACGATATTCCATACTCTCAACTGCTCCTAGCTCTTCCAACGCCAACACACCTCTTCACAAAGCATATAACTCAGCATATAATGCCACCTCAAGACTGTTTTAAATTTAATGTGGATGGGCAGCTAGAGGTAAATTGGGTCCGGCAAGAATAGGTGAGGTGTTACACGATGACGGGGGTAGGATGTTATTAGTTTTTTCTGATCCCTTAGGTATCATGTAGTCGAATGAGGCGGAACTAAGAGCAATTATAAGGGCGCTTCAGATTTGGTCTAGGTTTGGGAATGGTAAGCTCATTGTTGAAGGCGATTCAACTAATGCTATCTCCTGGGCTAGTAATAGGAAGCTCCCCTATGGAAACTGGTTACCATTTTTAGGGACATTAGAAGGTTGTGTAGGACGTGGGATATCACCTTCACACACGCTCTTCGGTCAGCGATCAGTATTACTGATTTTCTAGCAAAAGTAGGAGTTCAAAAGCATAGACCCACATTGGCGATTCTCTAATCATGCCTCGGGTCTATGGGGTGTTGGGGAACTCCACATTGTATCTATACTGTATACATTTTACTTATACATAGTTCTTAGATGTTTTTCTCTGTGTTTTTCTGATAGCCATGTATTCCTCTCCTATACGTGGTCTATCTCTCTTATATCCCCCTCTTCATTTAATGAAACCATTTGTTACTATTGCCAAAAAAACACAGAACCATTATGAAGAGGACTCGCAAAAAATAGCAGTCCCACCAAAAGAATATCTTCATTTGTCCCCTATCATTGCATATCAATCAACACCACGCGCCCCCCGCCCCCCCCCCCCCCACACACAACCAATACTTGAATGAGACATTATCCCTAGTATATTTTTTTCCCTAATGCCCTGCAGTGTTGCTTTTGCTACCCCATCCACATTAAACTTGACCTTGAAGTGGACTCACCCAATTTTGAATAATTTTTATCCACACATAACATATAAGAAGTGTAAGCATCCTCTAGTTGGTCCTATGCCTTGATTTGCACTTGGTCAATACTCTCCCCATTGTTGTGAAGCCAAAATCCTTCCCACACTAAGGAACATGGAGGATTAGGTGTCACTGCCTAAGTAGAAACCTTAAGACATGCCTTAATGCTAAAATCTATTGTCACCTGTTCCTCCACCAAAGTTGAATTTAGAGCAACAAAACACGTCAGATAACTATTCAATTTCTTTGGTTACTCAAAGAACCCCTACACCTCTCTACTGTGATAATGTCATATAAATAATGAACTCTGTTACACAGGACAATGTCGGATACCATTTGCCCATGTTGAACACTTCATTTTTGTGTAAAATCATGTCTTTGGTGTACTGATAGGGCGTCCCTTCTGTATCTATGCAATATCTAGGCATTATGGAAAATGAAGTCTTACATATTTTTCATATACAAGGCCCCACATAATCACGATTTCTCTACAATGTATATGTACCCCCCACAAGCTTGTAGAATTCACTAGTCATGTCGTGGTTTGTTTTATCAACTGTTAAGTAAACTCTCATTTCATTCCGCATATGCATGGTGAGTTAGGTGTGGCAGGAGAGAGGAGATTTAATCTTTACTAAGTATACCACTTTAACTTTGTGAAAGATAACTCCCAAGTTTCCCCAGACACAGTAGGGACACACCATTGATATGGCATCATCATCATCATTGGTCCATTATCCCATCTATTTGGGGTCGACTTTATGAGTTCTCCTCCTCCAATTGATCCTATCATAAACTATATTGTTAGTCATTCTATAATCTAACATTTTCTTTATTCATTCCCTCCAAATTTTTAGTGGTTGGCTTCTCCTCCTAGTGCCATAGACTTGTAGCCTCTCAACTCTACGTACAAGAGTTATGTCTGGTCTTCTACTAATATGACCAAACATATTTTTACGCACAAGAAATGAATTATTCAAGATGGACATAGTGCCTACATTGAAGTGTCCGTGCAACATAGATTTGAACATATAAACTATGTAACACACCCTTCATGATTCCCATTTCTCTTTATTCCTTGCTTTCAAGTTCAAAATTAAGGTTGCAATACGAGTATAGTAACATGTTGCGGACACTGCAACAAATCTACTTGTGAGGCTCTCTTCTCATTAAGTTAGACCAAAGGATTGAAACCTCACCCCTGAATATTGCTCAAATCAGAAGGGTACTATAGAAAGAAATCATTTCTTAAAAAGAACAAAGTTGACATTCCTATTTAAAAATGAATTCAACCTAATAGATACACCAAAATAGACACAAGGGTGTGATCTTACAGCATAACTAGATGAAAAGAGAGCACTTGGTTAAATTTTGCTGACATACTTAGACTTTTTCGAAGGTAAAATTCCATCCCTCAAAATTATAAAGAAGACTATCTGTTATCCTTTATAATTAAGCATCGGACATACAGTTGACTTCTGTAAATAATATTGTCAAAGCCAATTATGAGTTCTAACTACATACACTATCAAATTGAGCATTGCTAAGTGGACAAGTAGAAAGTGTTGACCACAGATAGATGAGGAAAGTGAGTACGATGACGATGATAGTAATAACTCGCAATATTGTCACTTGTATCCAATAATTCCACAAAAAATGAAATTTTATTTTTATATCATAAAGTTCCTTTCTTGCCCAACTAAGGGCTAATGCTATCACGCACATTGGAAATTCTTGGATTCCAATAATTAGAGAAATAACCTTATTATTTGCAGTTAACCTGCACTACTGGTAAAAGATGATAATAAAGGAGACAAAGGCATACATTTAAGACACAAGGAGTAAAGAGCAACCAGCAGAAAGGGCTTCTCAAACCTAAGACAAGGCACAAGCACATTCCTAGGTGAAACCACATGACCTATGCTAGGGATGTAATGGCCTAGGTCAACAAAATGGTTATGGAATAAGAGGATATATGAATCGTACGGTCTTACGATTTTCGATTCACGATTCACACCCATAAACCGATTTAGATACGATTCGAATTTGATAACATTGGGTAAAATTGGAGAATGCCACACTTAGAGCATTGTGAATATTGTAAAATTCCATGCTCACAAGGTGTGTGATAATATGTTTGAGTGAATGTTGCCTTGTGCACATTCCAATGCATAGTTGGGTAAGGTTATGGTTTGACCTCTTTATGCCTATGTGTGATTGATGCGAAAATATTGTATCAGACACATATATATAAGTTTCCCAAGTTCCCTATGATTAGATGTTTACTATAATTGAGGATTCATAAATTTGTGATGTGTTAAAGTATGATAGAATGTATGATAAATCAAGATTGCCCAAGATGTATAATATAGGGCGTTGATAACTTCTCATACTTGTGTATGGTTATGAGTAATGTATGTATCAAATGAATTCTCATGATTGTGACTTGGAATTCTTAGATGGGTAACCCATATAATAAGCATGATGAATGTGGTTTAATACCATGCTTGGATTATGTGATAATGTGTACATCACTAGTAAGTACCTATGTTGAAAATGGTTGCGGTGGATCGACCTAACCATGTGTAGAACAAATTTTTATGATTTGAAGAGGAACTTGATAAAGGGTTAGACTAAGTGATATGGGTGAGTTAAGGTCAATTATTTTAGAACCCAAGGGGGTTAACTTGTGCTACAATGGGATGGGCTAGCATGATTGAGAATGCAATATAAATACTAAGTCCCCAAAGTAAAAGTAGGATCACTCTCTAATGTCAACCCAAATGTGAAAATGATGAACTACGCTTGATCTGATCCACTATGTGGTACGTAGGCAATTGAGAGCATTGTGCCTCAGCTCGATCAAAAGATGCATTTTGTCATCCATTTATATTAAAGATGATGTAAGATATTGAGCAAATATGAATGATAGAAAGGGATTGATGGGATATACCTTCCCTAATATAGACCCTAATGCTAGATGATGGATCCATCGAAGGCAGCCCGAAGAAGTTATGATGCCTTGGAGTCCCGATATGATGAGACATATATGTTTGTTACTCGAGTAAAGCCTAGAGTTGCGAAAGAACTGTGAAAATTCTTAAGACAGACAGATGAGAACTTTGGCACTGAGATATATGTGACTAGGTCACTTGATTATATTGAGACGCGGTATAGGTGCGTCCCTCACGTGATATTGATTATATTGAGGCGTGATATGGGTGTGTCCCACACGTGATATTGATAATTGAGATGTGGTATGGGTATGTCCCACACGTGATATTGATGATTGAGATGTGGTATGGATATGTCCCTCACGTGATATTGATAACGTTGTGCCTCAGTCTGTTGAAAAAGGAAATTGTCCGATCAGTAGATCATTGTGTCTCACCTTTGTATAGTTAAAAGGATGAGAGAAGTATATAGATTCCATGAATAAGTCCTAGAGTAGCTGTGAGACCGTGGGAGCCTCGATATGAATATATGGAGACGGTGGCATTGAGATGTATATGTGACTTGATCACTTGATATTGAGAAGTAGTATGGGTACGTCCCTCACGTGATTATGATGGTTGACTGACCATTCCAGAGAGAGATTCGGGACGGTGGGGTCGGCTACGGAGACTTGGTCCCGTAAGGTTGCAATCGAGGAGTAGGTCCCTCATATGCTACGCGCTAGAGAGCGCTCTCACGGCTATTTAGCACACTTGATGTGCGTTGATGCGTAGAGCTAGATACTATTTTATCACATGGGGGTGGTAGCTAACTTCGTTAGACGCGGTCCGACCTCCTTAAAGCTTGACTGAATCACCCATGAGGTGAAGGGATGCAGGGTAAGGTAGACTTGATCACGCCAGACGTGAGTCTCCCGCTTAGTAAGTTATGGGCCCTAAATCTTGCTAGGGGTCGTGGTATATTTATGATATGATATGATGATTTGATATTGTTGCCACAGTCACGTAGTGATTCATTCGAGTGTTATTCCTACGGATAAAAGATCTCATGGTAGATGATGTGCCCCTGGATTAATTATGTCCATGGATAGATTATACCCATGGAGGAATTATATTCATAGATGGTTTACATCCATGAATAGATTATACTCACAAATAGAGTGTTACCAGGGATGAATGTGTATACCCATGGTGGTTTGGATTCATGCTCTGATGTTGGTCTTATAGTAGACATGTTGGTCTCATAATAGACGTATTGGTCTTATGGTAGACATGTTGGTCCCATAGTAGACGTATTGGTCTTATGGTTGACCTATTGGTCCTATGATGGACATATTGGTTTTACGAATGTATGAGTTATGCCCATGGAGTAATTATATTCATGGATGGTTATTACCCATGGATAGATGATACTAACTGATGGAGAGTTTCCAGGGATGGATGATGAATCTCATAGATGTTGTTCCCATGCTAGACATATTGGATTCATGCTTAGATATTGATTATATGGTAATCATATTGATCTCATGATAGATATAGTGGTCCCATGGTAGACATATTAGTCTCATGGTGGACATGACGGTTCTATGGATAGATATTATTTTCCCATGGATGGTTATTCCCATGGAGGGCTTTGTGACCATGGATGAGTGTTGTACACCGTGGATGGATATTCCCATGGAGGGCATTGATTCCATAGAATATTTGACCCATATTTAAAGTATTGTCCCCGAGGAGGGATGTACTTATGTTCAGGTATAGGTCCCATGGTTGAGGTTTATCCCATGTGTGATATTGACCCGTGATTAGACATGCGATAGATGAGATCTATCTTACTGATGAAGTCCACGGTTGGGTAAATAAAATGTCTTGATGTGAAATCATGAATAGCACGGGGTTAGTGCCATGAAATAAATGAATTGAGAACTAAGCAGGATCTGATCTCCATTGGAGTACGTAGGCTGCTGATAATTCAGTTCGATCAAATCAAAGGTCCAATAAGTGTTGTGATCCGTAGGAATCTCATAACACGTGTAGGTGTCACGTGTTTAGACTATGAGTTGTGTATGCTTCCAAAAAAAAAAATATTATTGTTTCTCACGTATCCGTTGGGTCGAGCCGTGACAAGGGAAATAATTAGATATGTTAGAACACAAAAATGCTCTTTATGTTGTGCTTTTATGACACCAGATAGTAATAAAATGCAATGGTATTCATCTCAGAATATTCATTAATAAAAAGATTAAACAATATACGCCTATCCTCAACTAGGTACAACTAGGGGTATGAGCCTATGATACCTAAGCATGCATATCAGAACCATTGAGCCTTACCTTGCACCAAGGTGCACCTTTGACTACTATGGACAGTTTAAATACACAACAAAAAACACTTTGTTAAGTGTGGAAAAAAGAAAAAAAAATGTCTCAGGTTCAATAAATCACAAGCATGACAGTGTAGAACAAGAAAACGTAAAACAAAAAAAGAAAGGATGCTCACAAAGTCGGAGAATTTTGAAATCCTGAAGGGGTTGAAGTTAACCGGAGCTTCCTCCAGAAACAGTTCCACATAGTGGAGCAAGAAGAGACCACAATCAAAAAAATTCTCCTGCTGTGGCACCTGAAATGCAAATATAGAAGAAAAAACATGAACATCAAATATAATTGTAACAATTAACCACTTGAACCATTAAAAACATCAAAAACAGTTTTCTCCCACACATTAATTCATAACCAATTACAAATTGAGGAAGATCCCACTCCAGATGCAATAAAAGAGTATTTGTGGTGTGGGTGTAGATGGAAGGGGTGCAGGGCATCACCCAGCACACAAGAATGAGATCCAAAAATGCAATATTTTCTTAACTTAATTCCTAAAGTTTTTCACACACCAATGAAGATCAGAATGATTCACAAGCAAATCTGACATTAAAGGAACATATTATCAAAGATTGCTAAATCCAATGTTTAATCAAGTCTATAGTAAACAGTGCAAATTTAACTTTTGTAAGCTGTAGAATCCACATCATCATCATCATCAGCAGCAGCAGCAGCCAGTAATCCCACACTTCAGACATATCCAACTCATTGGGGTTGATCAGATGTAAGGTGAACAAATTCTGATGTTTCATCCCACGAAATTTTGAATGGCCGAAAATCAGCACTAAAATGATTGAATTGGGGTGAAACTATGATGCATCATGGCATATAGGATCCTTAAGATGGAGCACCCATTCACTCATAAATAAATGCAAATGTACCATAAGAAAAAAAAACAGAAGAGTGTTTTTTTTTTTGAATGATAAGGAGAAACAGAAGAAGAAGAAGAAAGAGAGAGAGAGATCTTCATAACTCTCCACAACCTTTAAAAAAGAAGAAGAAAACAATCCAAAAGAAAGGCCATTGATGCTTATATAATTGTGCAGAGAAAAAATGAGAGGAGATATTAAAGAATGCTATGAGAATGAGGAGAACAAAGGATAGAATGATGAGAGCACAAATCCACCAACCAAAAAGATAAGGGCTAACCAAATAGAATTATAATAATTTGCTGTTCATAAGTCCCAACATACAATGCATATATAATTTTCACCAAAAAAAACAACCTGATCTGCTCCTGGACATCTAGCAAATAAAATGAAAAATTAAAAGAAAAATACCTTAAATTAACAACTCCAATATACCTTAAACAAACTTTTGGCTTGTTGAATAGATAATTTGCAACCTATTTAATGACACCAACATGAAGATTTAAATTTAATAGAAAAAAAGAAGCTTCTCTATTTCTATGAAATTAATATGAGAAAAAAGACTCATGAGACACATTCCATGCAACCAAATGTGTATTCAAACTACACCCATTTGTTCTAATTCATCCTTTCACAACTCCATTATATTTGTACTTTTATTATCATACTGCCATTGTGTTCAGAGACATGGTTAAAGGGGCAAGATCCAAAGTGGTCAGTAATTACAATAATATAATATCCTTTGTCCAAAAATTTATAGAAAACGTGACCGGTAAGAACATATTAAAAAACATGGCTACTCATCAAGCAGGCGAAATGCATGTGAAAGATGCTCCAAAATTAATAAGAGAAAAGAGAAGCAGACCTCTAAGGGAATGAATCGCAAATTTGAGAACCTAAACGAAACTTCAGATGACTCCCCCTGCCTTTCTTTCCACTCCTCCCATAAATAACTATAATCAAGATAGAGAAGTAAAACAAACAATGGTTGTTAGAACCTTTAAGCACATAACAAGAATATACAAAAGATGAATTTGAAAGTATTATTATCAATAAAGTATAGGACACACAAACTACATGTGAGACTATATCCACCTAGAGAGAGAGAGAGAATTTGCAGGTGTCAGAACTTGTAAAATGTAAATAATGCATATTCCAAGAAGATGTTTTCTACCTCAGCAATCAGTCAACAAAAGCAGGATCTAGATCCACCCAATTCCAAACAAATAGTTGAATTCCATCCACTTATGACACTCAAAACATAACTTAAATAAAGAGATTCTTATATTCTTAATGAGATAACTTGACTAAACAGACTTCAAACCTCCAAGATGGCTGGAGAACAAAAGAGCAACCCAAAGTAGCTCAGCACCACAGTGAGATCAATTCTGACATCTAGGTGCAGTGATGGATCAAAATGGAGGGCTTGATTTGGAGAATGAAAGTAGGATTGGCAAAGAGTGGGGAAAGTGGAGACTTGCTATGCAGTGTTGTGTGCTAAGTTGCACGGATGGGTACTAGTATCAAACTCTAAGACAGGTGCAAGGTGTCGGACTCAGCAAACAAAAAAGAAGAAGAAGAAGAAAAAACAAGGCACCATCTTTAAATAAATTTAAATCTAAGTTCATTTAAATGATATAAGGTGTTAAGGGAAAAAAACTCTAATAGAAAATAAGGTACTACTTTACTCTGAAAAATTAACAAGCATATCCATATTTTAATTAAGTTTTAAGAGGCGAAATGTGTTGTAATATTTTATTCATCTCAGAAAACAATGTTAGCACTAGAGGAGCCCAGGAAGAGTGGATACAAGTGTGACACTGGTGCAAGTATCAGGCACGGGTTCAAGTGTCCATCACAGATGCAAGTATTCTCTAGGTCCCTGCCCAATTCGCCAGGACCTTTTAAATCTCACTTCGATCTTACACAAGATTGGCTATTGTTTCTCTCTATCTCAGGTAGCATTCTCTTTGTTTCAGATGGTTTCTACTCCACTCCTTGTCTCTATTCCAGTAGATACTGTCAACTCTCCACTTGTTTCTCATGCTCTGATTCCACTTGATGGAGGTATTCTCGAAACAAAAAGTTTTGACTAAGTAAAAAAGGGAAGACTAGATTAAAACTATAACATAATATTACTTACATTCAATATATATGTTAAAATTTATAAAAATATGAAAAAACATGAAAAATCCAACAGAAAATGGCAAAAAAGATATACAGTAGAAAAATAATTTAAAATTGGAGAAGAAACTAAGAAGAAGAATAAACAAAGAAGGGAAAAATTAAAAGAAAACACCTCAAGAAAAATAAAAAAACAAAGAAAAAAAATAGAGACTTTAAAAAACTATGAAGAACAAACTGAAGAAAAAATAACAAAAATGGGATGAGGAAAAAGAAACAGGAAAAAACTAGAAGGTAAGCTGAGAAAGACAAGAAGAAACAAACAAGAAAGAAGAAAAGAGAAGAAAAAAGGTAAAAAATTTGATAATAGAGAAGAAAAAGAAATGGAGAACAATAAGAGAGAGAGAGAGAGAGAGAGAGAGAGAGAGAGAGAGAGAGAGAGAAGATAGCTGACATATCTATGGGCTATTACTATGCTGTTACTACACTGTTGTGGCCTTCTTTTCCTCCTGTCTTTCAAATTTGAAATCTGTGGTTATGTTTTTAAGCTTTCATACCATTATTTTATTTTTTTCCATTTTACCCTCATAGTCACTAGGTAATGACATCTGTATCTTTCAATCAGAACAACTGCACATTACTACTTGACTGACTTGAGTGGTATAACTCAACTTATCCAAGTTTTTTGCCTGACTTTGTGAGTCAACAAAGAACTCAAAAAATAAAAGTTTCCAACAAGTTGCTTGCTTTTCCCATCTAGTTGAGTTGACTTGACCATGACAGCCAAAACAATTTTGAGTTTTTAAACCATGAGTCAAAGGGATAACAAAGAGAACAAATATCTCCAAAAGTAATGCATGAGAAGGATCCTGTTTGGTACAAAGAAACCAGAACCAAAAAGTCTACAGAGTTTGACATTGCTTACAGATGAAGAAACATAAACAAATGTTATAGAATCTTCCCCCCCCCAACCAAAAAAAAATATTCGTAAAACCATTTTTTAAAAGGAAAACTGCATAGGGTTTTCTCTCAAATATGAAACATGATGAGGGGAAAAAACAACTTTATGAAATTATAAGCAAGCAATATGGATTGCAAAACCAAAAAAGTCATGAACGATACACAAAGTGGACATGTCACCTTTGAATAAGATTTTTGAGACAACTGTGACTTCCTTTCATAGAATCCATGTGAAGTATGCATGGTACTTTCAGGGCACTCTTGATTCCTTCATCTAAAAGAAAAAGCAGACCATAGATGAAATGGAGAAGTTCACAGACCCATCAAGAAAACAAATTGCAGTCTCACAAGCACTTGCCTTTAAAAAAAGCTATTTCCCCAGGATGGCAGATAACTATCAAACTCCAGTGAAGACTTCCGTTTGAAACATATAGTGCAAGAAGAACCAAAGAAATATTTAGAATGTGAGAGGTAATTTTTAAGCAAATGTAAAAGAAGAAACATAATTTTCTTACTTAAAGTTTATAGGTATGAAGACATAGTCCTTTTCAAATATATTTACTTTTCGTGTCCATTTACGAACACGCAGAAACGCTGCTCTCCCTTCTAATGCACTTCCTGGATCCTTGTCAAGGTCAGCTAGCTTACGGAAGAAAAAACTATTAAAAAAGTGAAATCTCTGCTTATCATTGGGTTGGATCCTATTCCTCAAATATCTGCATGGCACATCAAAAATTGTAAAAAACATTGGCCAAAATTCCAATTCAGTAAACAACTAAACAAAAATCATAAACATCAATGAGCATTGTAATTTCATGTAGGAATTACATGCTTCAAAGAAGTGAGACAAGGAAGGTATCAAATTATGTTAGGTTTTTTTTTTTGAGAGGTAACAGGATAATTTTTTTTTTGATAAAAACATGAAACTACAAAAAACATAAAAAGGGGAAAATGGGTTTAAGAGATGTAAACCCGAGCCGCCCTGGTTTTCCCCTAGCCACCCTGTCTACATTGAATTTAAAGGTGTCTTGCTATGGGGGGACCAGGTGATGAAATATCTTCGTTTATAGTCATTTCTCCTTTGTTTGATGTAGATATTTTATGCCGCAAAGCTAAACATCGTATGTGTGAGAACGAGAGCGCACAACTATGAACCAAACAAAAAGGAGCAAATCACCCCTACAAAAATGTCCAATAACCCGTCCTAAGAATTTAAGAAAATATTCACTGTTTTTCCAAAAATGCAACAGTTGCATATAAAGAAAATATACCACAAGAAACAGTGACACACTCAAAATACCCAGACAATTAGAATAAAGCACAAAAGGGATCCACACCGCTAAAAAAGAAAGGATGACAATTCCCTAAACTTGAGATTCTTTGCCCGAGACCGACTGACCATCCATCCATCCATGATACCACAAAGTGACACTCACACTCTCAAAGACCCAAACAATTAGAATAAAGCAAATAAAAGGGAGCTATGCCGCTAAAACAGAAAGGATGGCAATTCCCTGAACTCTAGATTCTTTGCCCAAGACCGACCTGACTATCCATCCATCCATCCATAATCTATCTAAACAAATGGACATGAAATAACTAAAAAAATCTATCCATCCATCTAACTAACCAACCTAATGGATCTAAATAACTTTAAAAAAAAAAAAAATCTACCCAACCTAATGGACCTGAAATATTAAAAAATATATATATATATATATCCATCCATCTAACTAACCTAATGGACCTGAAATAACTAAAAGGAAAAAAAACAATGCAACTGGAGATGATTAATGGATTCTACATCTTCAATGCATATAGGACACCACCACATAAAGGAGGGTTCTACTAACAAATAGTAGGTTCACCACTCCCCACAACCACATAAAGGACTTTACTGAATGAGCCAGAGAGATCAGTCTACCAAAAATTAATCTTTTTTGGAAGACCAATCAATTCCAAGCATGACACACAGAAGTATATGCAAGCCTGAGGTAGAATACAGTTTCTCAAGGCCAAGGCCAAGCCCATGCGTGAGGCTAGATCAGCCAGTCAGCAGTGCATGTGCATCTGTGCATGTGTGAGTGCGATAGAGTGGTGATTTTTTTTTTGAAAATTATAGTGGTGATTTTTGTTCACCCTATCATGGAAATGAGGCACACGCAGTAACACAAACTCTTCAAAATGAGTGATTTACCCATGTCAGACACTAGCATCCCATTCTAGATGGATTCTTCTACTACCTTCTACATTGTTTTCTTAAAACCTTTCTCCTCTTAAAACCTAACTAAAATATTGATATGTTTGCCACTTATTCTTTTAAAGTAAAACCAGTATATTATTTTCTATTTGTGTTATTTTCACACTTTATTACATTTAAAATAAATTTAGGTTTTATTTAAATATGGTGTCGTGTCCTTGTGTCCTATTTTTTGTGCTTTATCGTGCCTAACACCTCGTACCCACATTGGAATCCGACCCTTACACCCGTAACCATAGAACTTAGGGCATATGCTGGTGAATGATGGTACTTGAAGGCGTGTGACTGTGTTCTTGGGCACACTCCTAAGGTCCAAATTTATTTTGTGCCCCCCCCTCAGCTCTAGAAATTTTCATAACAAGACTACTTTTTGAAGTCTTTCGGTAAGAAATATTTCATATTCTAGTTTATATGTTTGGAAGCCATGTTAACCATACATGATGGTTCTTTGGATGAGTAAACCTGTATTTTGTTTACATTGATATCATAAAAAGGTAGCAATGAAATACACATATTTTTAAGTATCTAAAATCTAAATAAGTGCTGATAGGAGCCTCTAATCCAATTGGCAAGTGTTCATGGTTGCAACCATACGTCCTACAAGACTTGGATAGTTGGCCCATAGAAGCAAAATTGTCAGAACCAAGTCACCAACCATGCACGTCAAACCCAAACAGATTGGTTAAAAGCTATGATGATGTTTAAGATGATGATGATGATGATGACCTAAATAAGTGCTCTTAGCAAAATTAAGCTTGTGCTGAGACATGCACCTTACACCTTAGGCTCCAAAATTCCTAAGTGCCTTGAGCCCCAACCACTAGAAGGTGACAGAGCAAGTTATGAAATGAGATGGGGTCACAATTCAGAGTTAGTGGTGGTTGTGAGAATGGGAAAAGGTATAGCATTAGGTCCCACAACATTATGGGTTCTCCCCTTGCATGCCATTATGAATTACCAAGAAACTAAAAAACAGACATGTGTGCTTTGCATCGAAGCTTACTTAATATAAAAGTCAATGATGGTGTCATTGATAAATGTCTCTGGTTGCAATAGTTCAATATCCCTCTTACTAATAGAAACAGCATCAGGATCTCCCTTAGGATATACAACATCGTCAAAGTGCTCATCAAAACTGCAATTTTTAAATACATACAGTACTAAGTGGACATTCACAGGGAAGAAAAGGAAACGAAAATGAAAAGTCACTGGTAAAAAGGCCCATATATCTAGCTTTGAGAAATTATTCTGAATTAAATGTAAACAAAATCACCAGTAACTTTAAGGTATAAAGAAGTGAAGCATTGTCAGATATGCGACTTCATTTAAGTGGTATGAAAATTAGAAGACAAGTTCAATGATAAGGTACATCCCTAAATTTTTTAATTGCAAATGTTGAATAACCCACAATCTTCATAAAATGGAAGCAAGAATGAAGGACTATCTGTAGTTTTTTTCATATATGCATATAATAGGAACAGAGGCACCTCTAGCTCTCATATATGCAACCTTAACAATCTAAGAGATAATCTATTATATAAAAGAGGCCCTATGTAAAATGCATTCTTATCTTGTATCTTTACAAGATATTCATTTAATCTAGTACTCTCGACCTCATACTTTCTTGTAGTCTTTGGTACCTTATGGCACTCTACGGTACCACAATACACATGTCAATATATAAGATATTCCAAATATCCCAGAGAATGCTTTTGGAGATATTCACAAGAATGATTGAAGCAAGTTTTACTGATGTGTTACTAAAAGAAGTTGGCTGCAATTTTTCTTATGGGATGTACTCTCCTCTTTCCATGTACAGTTGCTGCAGTTATGATGTTTTTCTCTTCAAGCCTTCTTTAGCAGGGCCATGGATGCATAGGTGTATTCATTTTCTCCTATTAATGAATTCTAATTATTCAAAACACACACATAGAACTTCAAAATGCTAAATTAAATGCTTGACAGACAACTCTTCTTTGCAGACAACTATTCTTTGCTTACTCCCCTCTCTTTGGTATGGTTCTCTCTGATGCCTACTATGACAACATAAAGACACAATGTTGCACAACAGGTTTGAGTGATGCTTTCCAGGTTTGGAATCTATAAGTATTTTCAACCTTCATGATTGATCATTTCTTGCATGGGGGAAAGATTCTTTCGTGCAATCCCTTCACAGTTGTACTTTGGACATTGGGAAGGATTGTTATGACTGTGTTGACATTTTTTTTTTAAGAATTGACTGGAAATTTCATTAAATAAGAAGAGAGAAAAAGATGGGGGGAGAATCTGAGATGGAAACAACCCACCAAAGAAGAATAAAAACGAAACGTGAAGAACACGAGATGACAACTTACTCTACAGAGAAATCAAAAATAAATTTTCCCTAGAAACCCTAGACTTTGCCAAGAAATCTGCCAGCCCATTAGTCAATCTTCTAACATGCACAAAAGAGACCTCTAAATCCTTTGATAGCTCAATAATCTCCCTAAAAAGCGGAATAAGCTTCCAATGAGGCTTATTCTTCCCATTTGCCCATTGGATAGCATTCCTCGAGTCGCCCACAATAACAAGCTTCCCATGAAAATGCTGCTTGAAAATGGATAATGCCTCCTTGATGATTTGTGTGCTTCTATCTGTTTCTAGACAACATATTGATCCATCTCCACCGAAGAATTCAAAAGGATGTCTTCAGATTTGTTAAAAGTCGCTACGGTTATGGACATATTGATGACATGGCTGTTTCGCTTTTGACCACTATATTAGATGGCTGCCTCCACCTTCAGGTGTTGTCTAGTTCAATATTCATGGGAGTGCCTAGGGCAGCCTGCACAGGAGGTGCACATTGGCATTTCCTAGATTTTGATAGTCCCCAAAAAATTGCTTTCTTGGGATTGGATAACTAATGCATAGAAGATAATTTGGAGATGAAAGTAATGCTGATTAGTTTAGAGAGAGGTGCCAAAAGGAACAAGAATTCTCTTCCTGTGCAGGACGAGCTCTAGAATTAAAGATGATATGGCATCTCTAATAATGTCCATCATGTACTAATTCAGAAGTAGAATATCTTGCTAAAAGGAGAGTGGCAAGTTATTCTATATTTACTATCCTGCTAAAGTGCCAACAAATTACTCATTGAAAACTATGTGAAACGGGAAAGCACTTAATGTTCCCACCAAGAATCATGAGGATGAGTTAGTCGGAAAAATCCATGTCCAATAGAGAGTATAACAAAAATCAGCTTAAATAAATCACTAAGTATGGTTTAACAAAGATTTAGTGGCCCATAAGACTAGGCCTCATCCAATGGCAAGTATATCTTGTAATGAGTTCAAGTTCGGGACAGATCCAATTCAAGGGATGATAATTACTAATTAGTCAAAGGGGAAAGGTGTAAACATAGGCTCCACAAATAAAAGGGTCTCCTAGTTCAATACAAGCTGGATCTCAACAGATATTTTCTCCAATTGGGCCTGGCCAACAGTTTCTACAGCCAGCAATTGTGTGTTTAACTTGCGAAAGTTAAAATCCATTTTTTTTGAAAGGTGCGAAAGTTAAAATCTTTTGATGGCAAATATGGCTTCTTGCTTACCTTAATTTGTCTTTAGTTTATTATTTGGGCCTTGGACTTCTTTTTTGTATGCTTTTGTTTGTTGTGTGATGTCTTTGTGATAGTCTTTAGTACATCCTTCTTATGGGTAGAATTATTGGTACCACTCATTATAAAAAGTAATAAAAAAAAGCAACAGATTCAAAAAAAGTGTAAATCAACAAACAGATTATATGGATTTCACTCACCAGGAAAAATAACGCCTTAAGAAGAACAAGCTGTTCTGACCCATGGTGTCATCTTCATCATCTGCCATCTCAGAACTGAAACAAAAGCAATTAGAGCAGCAATGAAATTCAAACAGAACAAGTTCATGAACATCAGCATCTATGGAAACTCAAGAAGCAATAACAATGTATGGCTAATAATAAAATCCTACTGTATATCCAATGACTAGATTTTATATGTTGCAATATTAACAAACTTTTAGTTTTTGTGGAACTTAAAATTCATCAAGAACACAAACAGATATTCCATAGAAATAGATGCTTATGCTTATAGGATGGCATTTATACTAATGGTCATAAGCATAATTAAGGAGAAGCGGACTAGAGGCCAGAAGCATTGTGGTTGCAATAGTAAGCACACCAACTCTGCTACAGGATCTCAGTCATATGGAGATGTATATGACCCGAGGCTGAGAACTTACTATCAGAACAAAAATAAAACAACCATTCTACAATTCATTATCATAACCCAAGCCACTTATCCCATCCCATTCTTAAATCAATTGGATGGTACAACTAAACCACTGTTTTAGAGTTTTTGTTGGTAACTTGCTTTCACTTCACCAATACTCGAGCCCAGCCCAAAGACTTCGAACCGTTCGAAAACGTATCCATACAGGCAGCAAGTATCAGTAGTTTTTGTTGGTAACTTGAGTCCCTGAAATATTATTACATGAGTTCTCTCTCATCTAAGTGAATAATGGCATTGTACTAAGATTTGTTTAATCACCTAATTGCCCATTTGGGTCCTCACTAGCTGCAGAAGAAATATCATTTTGTTTTAGTCTAATGGGTTCTAGCCTTCTAGAAGCCCTAGAGTTCCAAGGATCCAAATGGACTCATGCACAAAAGGTCAAGAAACTGAACAAACTATCCTCCATGTCCAAGTAGGGTTCCAAATTTGTTTCCATAGTTATACCCATTTCCTGCCTCAATTGAATTTAAACTTTTAAAAAAAAAAAAAGAAGCAAGGGTGTTAATGACCATTTAAAAATAACCAAGATAGTTCCTGTTTCCAGAGAAGACTTACAGCTTTAATTGTTACACAAAACTACATGAATTAATTCCATAAACATTGGCTTCTTACAACTCAAAAAAAAAAAACTCATAGTAAAGATCCATATTTCAACTTAAGAGGATGATGCATTAAATCACAAGCAACTAAAGCCAAAATCAAGCTCGTTTCCCTTTTTTGGGTGGCAGACAAAACATCTAATCATCTTCAATATAAAAAGAACAGGGAAAAGGACAACATATTAAATCACAGGCAATCTAAAAAAATTAAACTCAGGATCTTTCAAAAAAAAATTTACTTAGGAATAGTGTTCCATATGGCCTTATAATGTGCAGACAATGATGTGATCATTTGCTCTTTTTCTTGCCATTGTGAATCACTTACAGCAAACGTCAACTTTGAGATGCCTAGACACATGTAGTAAAACAAAATCAGTATGCAGAAAAACAGCTATCACTTTATAGCAGGAAGACAAGAATTAGAAGTTAATTTACCAGGCAAAAAGAAGAAAAAAAAGGCATTGACAGAAACTCCATATAGGACTGAGGCAAGAATAAACAGAACTTATGCTATAAATTTTCAAGTACATTTCTTTTTTAAAAAATGATTTGATGTTTTTCAAAAATGAGGTATTATAAAATACCTCTCAAAAGCTTAGATTGGTCAATCTCTCTTTTTCTCTCTCTACCGTGTTCAAACCTGGCACCCAAAGGAAGGAAATATAGATCCAAATCATCTGGCCTAATAAGAGTGTGGTACATTTCTTTTCATGAAGAAATAAGGTACTTACATAGGGTCGCATCCACATAAATGAGGAAACTGAAGCCACCAGAAACAGATCCATTTGGATATTTAAAAAAGAAAAGAAAAAAGAGTTCATTCTTCCCTCTCTTTTTTTTTTTTTCTTTTTTTTTGAGCAGTAACAGTTCATTCTAACATCATCATTCAAAAAAAGAAAAAAAGTTCATTCTAATGTATCAAAAATGAAACAAGGGGAATTTCATATTTCCATGTGTATTCAAAAGCAACTATCATTATAAATTTGCAGATCAAAAGGGATATAATCATTTTATACCTAAAGAATAGGAGGCTAGACGAATCCCCATGTATCTTTGCCAGGTTAGTTACTATTCTATTAGCTAGTTTGATCCAATAAAAAAAATCTCAGGAATAAAAAGAATTTCAGATGCAGCTTTCCTCAATTTAAAATAAGTTAGACAGAGAAAAGAAAGCACGATAGAAGATTCTTAGGTTTTTCTTCACTCTGATTGTAGGCTATTTGTTCCATTTGTATTTTCCAATGTTTTCATGTGGCCCTCTGTCACTGTCTTTCTCGTATTTTCTATTTTCTATCAATGAAGTTTGCATTGTTACCTTTCTATCAATGAGCACCCTTTTCCACTGGCAGCAGTCACATGATTGTAGTTGGGACTGTTTTTGTTCTTGTTCTCTTCTTGTGGCTTTTGTGTTTTTTGTTTTGTTGTTTTTCTCTTTGGTATGTACCTTTTAGACCTCCCTCTTGTACTCTCTATTTTTCTCTAATTATATTTCTTCTTCGTTACCGCTCAAGAAAAAGCAGTTAAGATTCAATATGTGAGGTCAAGCACAGTATGAAACCAGTGAAGTACAAGCAAGTAAACAAATTTGTTGGAAAGCACTTAGCCACATACCTGAAGCATCAGAAACTTTTACATCAGTTTGTCCAAGCCAAAGTTTGACCAAAGTAATGTCAACCTGAAACCAGTAGCATAAGATATAACAAAGTACTTAATGCAACCATAGAAGGTATTAAGTATAATGAAGTCAGTGAACCTACACTGTCAATCTGCCGACACTCAACACAAACAATATCATCAACTGTCCATTCAAAACTGTGAGACCCACTACTCCCTTGGGCACTTAAATCCTCAAGTTTAACAAGATCAAAAGAAAAAGTCAATTGAGATCGAGAATATTGTCTGTTCCCCATACAAAACAAAATCAGGGGAAAAGACCACTTCCATATAAACTTTCTTCTCCTGCCAAAAAACCAATATGAGCGGTCAAAGACTATATACAACAATGAACAACAAATTAATAAATAAAACAAATATCCACACACCAATAAGCATCAACGATACACAAAGTAAAAATCCAGCATGTGAATTGATGAATTAAAGAGCTAAGGTTGTAGAGGCTGTTGCTACAGGTAATTATAAGTCAATACTTTATGATTCCTCTTCATGGAATTCAGAGTTGATCAGTATTGGACGGTTCATCCCGACTCCAACTGTAACATGACTTAGTGAAATCTCCTTGACGCAGGACAAGACAAAAAGTGACCCTAAAGGTGACCCTAAATGCCTAAATGCTATTATGCCGTAACAAGAAACTAAATGAGGCTGAAATTAAAATTAAAATTAATAATAACAATTAGAATAATAAAATCTACCACAAATAATCAATAAAATTCAGAGGATTCAATGTAAGTAATAAAATCACAATCCAAACCATGTCATAGCTCAAAGTAGAAGGCTCTCAAAACCAAAGGATTATCAAATCACACAAACACATAAAACCAACATCAAATAAAGATTAAATCTGATTTTAACAGCAGTGTGGGAGGTTAATGAGGTTAAGAAAAGGCCCAGTTTTGTGGGACAGCAGTAAGAGAGAGGGGAAAACAGGTAGAAAAGGCTAAGATGGGGACTGGAAGAACAAGACAGGTGTAAAGGAGGTTAAGAAAGGCTATGGGAAAACATGACAGCTGTAGTTTAGGGCTGTATGGAGGTTGGGACAGGTGGTAAAGGCTGTATGAGGCTTGAAAAGGGTCCAAAGGTTTGAGGGCAGCTGTATGGTGGACTGTTATGGTTGGATGAAGAGGTTTAAAACAGTGAAAGGGTTAAAGGAGGCTAAGATAAGGGGTTCAGCAGATCTGGATGGAGTTAAAGGGTATACGATGAGTAGGAGAAGAGAAGAAGAGATAGAAGAAGAAGAGAAGAGGAAGAGGAAGAGGATCAAGTACCTGGAAGGGAAACAGCTTCACGCCAAACTCTCGGATTCGCTCCAAGATAATCACGGCAGAGGATTTGCAGAGAAATTCTCAATCTTGATTTTATTTCATTATAAAAATTGTCTTTGCCCAAAGGGCTAAAAAGCCTTATATAAAGAATCACTTACTTAAAATAAAATAAAGCAAAATTACAACACTACCCTTGCTTAAAATAAAACTAACTAAAACAAAAAATAGCAAGTAAAGAAAAAGGCAACTCTTGCTTAAAATAAAACTAACTAAATATAACAATAAACAAAATAGAAACTAACTAAAACCAACCTTAAAGAAAATTAAGTACAACAACTACTAATTATAGAAAGCAACTACTAATTATGGAATCTGCAATGAATGCTCCGCATCACTCCTACTCTTCCACATGAACATGGCCTTTTCTTCGAGATTGGCTATTTATTAAGGAAACTGGTACTGCAACATGCAATATTCAGAGCTGGGGCATTGTGGCAGTTCTAGTACTGCAGAGATTGACTTTTATGCGATATGACCATGCAGCGTGTAGATTTTTTATGATTAAATATTTAATGGCATTCTATTTAGTTATTATTACTATTATTATTATTTTGAAACTGTTGTTCTTGTTGTTAGAAATAGAATAAAGGGGGTGCAACATGAGGGCTTCAGAAGAAAGGGGGTGCAACTGTAAAAATAATCCACTTAAAAAAATACAAAATAATTTTGGTGACACAACTAGAGAAAGATCGCTCATTTGTAATATTTTCAGCACATACTCCTAAGAAAAAATTGTTATAGCAAAAATGCTTACCATTTCATCATCGCTGCCAAAGCAATGATCTTCAGTTGTGCATTCTCTAGCACCTGAAATTACCAAGATATTACAGGGTAGGTGGCATGCAGCAAAAATCAAATTCAAAAAATAGTGTGAAGTATGAAGAAAACCTTCATTTTCTGCGAGGTGAGATGTGGACCTTGAACTCTGTTTCAAGCTTTTGTCATCATCTGATATAATATCAACTAACTTTTCCTTCTACAATATGGGAGAGAATAAAAGTCAAAATAGCGAAAGTCTACATACAAATTTAAATATTGTTTAAGCCAAGATTAAAGTCAAATACCTCAGGTGTTAGATCCATAAAGGAACCATTCAATTGTTTGTTGTGCATTGGAGGAGCTTCCAGACTTCCCATTTCAAGCGAATCCATTCTTGAGCATTCAGGAATGAGATTTCTAGTTTCAAAATTATCTCCATTAATGTGAGCATGCCAACTACTGTTCTTTGATGTAGATACCTCAATATCATCCAACCCAGATACTTGTTGAATGGTGAAGTCCCTTTCCGATGTTCCAATTGTATACGAGTGTGAGTCACATTTATGACGTTCATCACTTTCATCAAAATCTATGTACAGTACATCATTGACCTTCTTTTGAAGAACATCACTTCCCTGGGCAACTACAAGAGGTAAAATAGAAAAATCAGAATAAAACATCTGATTTGGTGCAGTTGGCCACAAGAAAAGAGCAAAAACAGAATCAGAAATAGGATGCTGTAAATCGCTCATCTAAAATATTATTGATAGATTAAGGTGTGGACATAGGAAAGCAATTTGACTCCCAGTATGCTCATCAAAACAACCATAATTAGTTTCTGGTAAAAATACAAACATTAGAAGAAGAACAAACTTTTGGCATGTAGTCATGCAGAGAGAGACTAAACAACCATTAATGAATAGGAATGGTGTGATTCTAAGTAACAATGAATTCTGTAAAGCAGTCACCAAATATAGACACACATATTATGATGGTGATTGTGTGAGTGGCCGACTTATGGCCAAATTTGGGGTGAACAGGGAACATGCGCTTGTGGACTTTGGCATCTGATTGTGCTGAAGTTCTGATTAGGGATGGAGGTTTTTTTTTCCTATATTAGGTATCTATTTCTGTTTTGAGTTGTCGGGCATGTATTTGTGTTTTGGATGATGGGTCTCTAAATGTATCTAATGAGGTTGGTAACTAGGTGTAAGTGGTGTTGTTAGTATAAGTCTCTTGTACCACTCTTTTGTACCTTCTTTATTATAATTAATATTATTCACTTGTGATCATTTCAAAAAATATTGAGATGGTGACATGACTAAAATAGGCCTAGAAAGACCCATATTGTTTCTACAATTTTTAATGGTTACTTCACCAATATGAAATTAAAAAATAAAAAATAAAGAAATTTGAAGGAAAACGAATCATTTTGGTCTGACCTATCTCCACCTTTCAAAGATCCAAAATCCAAATCTATGATCTAAGTATTTCAATGAATTGCATAAAGCGTCAGAAAACACTCAAGCTGTAGATGTTGACAGCTGCATAGACTGCTCCTTTTCATGCACTTTAAATGTCGCAACATGTATAAATGTGACACATCAAAACTACGTATCAGCCGGCCCCTCTGAGCAGGTAATGCTTCTCATAGATAGGTTAGCCACCAGTCTGGTTGTTTGCATGTAGATTGAATTCAACTGACAATGATTTTCTTCCAATCTCCAATATCATTCAATCTATGATATACAGTGTTAATTATTTCAATGAATTGCATAAAACGTCAGAGAACACTCGAGCTGTAGATGTTGACAGCTGCACACACTACTCCTTTTCATGCTCTTTTAAATGTCACCACATGTATAAACGCAACAGATCAAAACTATGTATCAGTTGGCCCCTCCGAGCAGGTAATGCTTCTTGTAGTTAGGCTAGCTCACTAATCTGGTAGTTGCATGTAGATAGAATTTGACTGACAATTATTTTCTTCTGACCACAATTTCATTCATTCATGGCGTGGACCCTCCCAACTTTCTGGCCAATGGGCCACCTTGAAAGATATTTGTAGTCAGTGGAAGAAGCAACATGAATACAAATATCACTTTCCATCAGGTAGCTAGATCAAGGTAGAGGATATAATGGACCATGGACAATGTTGACACCACCAATTCAATGGCTTATATTATGGTAAATGTAGGCTCCACATAGGCCTTTCAAAATGCCATTAGGCAGGTAAATTTTCATCAATATAGGCCAGCCACCAGTTGACTATGTGGACCTGATAAACTGTGCACCTGATAAAGAATTCCTCTAGCATCCACCATGGTGACGCATAGAGTGGACCAGTCTAACTTTCAGGGCAGTTGGCCACATTACGGTATGGTTGTAGTTTGTGGAATAAGAAATGTAGATACAAGCATCAATTTTCATTAGGTAGATGATATAATGGGCCATGGACCACACCATGTTGGAAGCCACCATGCAAAATCTAAAATTATAATGTAGACTCCATCTAAACGATTCCCTTCAAAAAAATTAGAAAAAAATAATAATGAAGGCACACTTCTTTCAAGAATAACGATCACATGCAAACGAGTGCTACAATGGTAGTCCAACAAACATCTTATGGACTATTTTAGTGCCTTACATGCATGTGAACAGGTGGTTAAGGGATAACACAGATTGCACATGGCTAAACATCACCTTGAATTGATTGACATAATCATCTTACGAGAGCCCTCCTAAAACAGACGAATAAAATAACTTCTTCCAATTATTCATCTTTCATTATCTTGATTCAATGATTATGAACATCAGATCAAATTGAAATTATGGTCATATGCAATCAGCATCTGGTTCTTTCCATCAACAATAAATGCAGGTCGCTGCAATAGGCCACAAGGTGTGGATTGGACTTGATCATTCATTTTCAAAGATCAATTGCTCATATACTCAATTTTTAAAAGACCTCAATAACAAAACTAAGATGATAGAACAAGGATGCACCCAACTCTTGTCCATCATCCTATACATATCCCAACAACCATGTGGGACCTAGTCCATGTTAGATGGCCAATCTCTCTGGCATTACTCTAATAACATTTTTTTTTAAAAGGTTACTCTAATAACATGACATGTGTTAAATGCCAAGAGTTTGCTTGGATTGATAAAAGGTAGGGTAAACAATGGGAAATCCAAGTCACCCACAAAGTTGGTGGTCTTGGGCTTAAAGCCAAGGTCATGAGTCGGATTGGGACAAGTCATGGGTCATAGTTAGATCAAGTTCGGGCCATTGGTTGGATTAGACCATGTATTAGGTCATGGGTTAGAACAGATTGAGCAACAGGTCATAGGTCAATCAAGGTTATGAATTGGGTTGGGTCAAGTCATTAGTCAGGTTGGGCCAATATCTAGCTCATGGATTGGGTCATAGGTATTGAAGCCTATAAGTTATGGAATATTTCCAACCCTCCATTCATAACATGTTATTAAGTTTAGGATATCAACAATTTACTACTAATAGAAAGCCAAATTATCTAGATGTCAGTTGGTGATTCTATAAGACGTTGTTCATACATGAAATGGTATATGGAGTTAAATGCTAGCCAACGAAGGAAAGAAAAGTAGGTTAAAGTAATGGTAACAGAAACCCAATGTGAAGTCATATTGGAGATAAAACAAGAATGAGGGTAAAGAAACTCCAAGGTAGTGCTAATAGATGAGAATATGATGGATCATGAAGGGACTTTAAAATGGCTTGGGTATGTACATAGAAAATTAGAAACTACCCCATGACAAATAACTGAAAATTTACAGTAGAAGGTACTAGGAGAAAGGTGAGAACTTTAAAGACTTGGACTAAAGCAATGAGAAAGGACATGGTAAATGGCTTGGAAATGTTATTAGAGAGGAAAAAGAGTCTCTAATACAATTGGTAAGAGCTCATTTTTTGTTCAAGTCTTATGGGCGTTATCTAGATAGTCAAACCACACACAAACACACAAAGAAAGCGATTGAATTGCATGTGTCAACCCCCAATAATGGCTTTGATGATATTGTTAGATTGTTGAGTGACGGTTGTGATTTTTAATAGATAGAATGAAATATAGAACTTAAAAAACAGACTATAGATAGATAGAAAAAATGGCAGTGATATTTGATGTTAGTAGGTCCCACCTATATTATGCATAGAAGATGGTTGATTAGCAAATTGGACCATTTTTTACTATGCCTTAGGATATATTTCCAGCAAAATTGGATAAATTATACATTGTAGATCGCATAACTAACTTTTCTTTTGGATAACATGGGTATCTCCACCTCAAATTGGAGATGAGACTAATCCCATGGATACACAAAACCACCCGCAAGCCTCGTGTATCAGATAAGCCTGGGAGGAGTTAAACACAAGACCTCTAGTCTAATCCTAAAAACTTAGACCGAGTAACTTTTTATTGGGTTCATTTTAGATAATGAAAATGAGTTAGTCTGAAAGATCTAGCTTAATATAGAAAATATGCCAAATTTCAACTAACAAGTTATTCTGAGCATGGTTTAGTAGATACAAAGTTTTAACTATCCATATGGCACAAACTTAATCCAACAGCAACTATATTTCAAAATGAGTATGAATTCAATTCGTGGGATGATAATAAGTGTGCAGGAGAAAAAGACTTGAACAAATCATTCTAAGTAGTGTTTTAAAGGCTACAAAGTTTCAATTGTCCATAGACGAGCGTAATCCAATAGTGTTTATATTTCAAATGGGTTTAAATTGAGTATGAATTCAGGTAACGGGATGAACGAGTATAAGGGAGAAAAAAGTGTAAATATAGGCTCAATCAAAAACTAATTATCCAGTTCAGAATGAGCCGGTTTACAATGGATAATTTATACAAAAAAATGTGGCAAAATATTTTAGTCAGAACTGATTTTCCATGGAAATTTAAAATAGAACCATGGAAAATAGTCTCCATAAGGAAACTTGTTTCCTATTTCATAGCTTTTCAACAGAAAATGCTGCACACGACTGTGCCCACAAATACAAGAATTCAGAAAAGCAGAGAGAGAGAGAGAGAGAGAGCATACCACGAGAAATTCCAATAACTGATTTCATATAAACTTCCTTCCGAATATCCAATTATATGATAGAATTAGCAAAACGAAGTGAAAACAGAAGAATTCAAACAAATAAACAATAAATGCCTCGTAATGTCTTTCCCACGAAAAAGAGAGTAAGAAATACTTTAGTCATAGAAATTATTTTACATGGAAAATAGTCTCGATAAGGAAACATGTTTCAATTCCAAAATAAAAAGTTGCATACTACCGCAAGCTTCAACAACATTAAACTAAACGCAGACGACAATATACAACACTTCGTTTCGAATATCCGATTATATACCGACTATATTTGATAGAATTAGGGAAGCGAACATGAAAACAGAAGAATTCAAAGTAGAATTCAAACAAAGAGACAACAAATAAAAGAATGTAGGAATTGGAGTATTGAAAAGAGAAAACTCACATGACTGGAGGAAAGAGTACTTGTTGATTGGCGAACTGCGGGAGATAGGGTTTCGGAACTTGCCGAATTTCCTCCGATAAACCTTCGAAACAGATATTGGCGAACTGCGGGAGATGGGGTTTCGGAACTTGCCGAATTTCCTCCGATAAACCTTCAAAATGGATTTCGCGGATTCGTCGGTTTCGTTGAATTCGTAGACGGAGAAATCCCTCCGCGGTGAGCTCCGCATGGCGTCGAGGACGATGGACGGCTGAGATTCGCGAGATGTAGAATGGAAACCCTTCAAACGGACGGTGATCAGAGAAAGAAGATGACGACAATGATGATGATGATGACGACGACGATGGAAGGGTTTCCTGAGAACCTTTGAGAAAATCAGACTGTAGAAGGAGAAGAAGGTTTCTGTCGCTGGGGGGAATTTTATGACACGGAGAATAATTAACTTTTGGTTGTGATTTTTTTTTATGACATTAAACATTGGCTCACGAGAAAATTTCTTAAGTTAATTTTGTTGTAATTATAAAGCTTCCTTTCATCTCAATGTGAAAAGTTAAAATGGAAAAAATATTAAACATTTTATTTTTTCAACTCTTGACGTCTAATGCCATAAAAAACACCAATGTCTAAATTAAAATCTTTAATTTTTAAATAAAATATGTAAAAAATAACAAAGACTATAGGCAGATAAAATTTATCTAATCTTATTATTTTATTCTTATAATTTTAAATATTGAAATTTTAATCACGGTGAATCAGTGATTTTATATATATATTATGGATAGTGATTTTTGCACCCTGAGTTTCACTAAATTTTAAGGAAATTTCAATTCTATCCAAGAAAAAAAAAAAGGAAAGTAAAAGTAAATTTAAAATTTCCTTAAAATTTGGTGTTCCTTTAAATAAATTTACAGTGCAAAAATCATTTTTCCATAATACATAAAATTATATTATTCGTGAATTCCACCATTTGATGCTTAACCCATAATAATTATACATTCTCCTCATTAAAAACTAATATTTTCATATCTTTAAAATTCTTATTCTATTTTGTTTTATTTTTTTTTAAGAAGCGATTGAGGGACTCATATTTCACAGGTTTTTTTAACGAAGTGCACATTAATTTTAAAATATATTATTTTTATTGAAAACTATATTTTCAAAAATAATGTTAATATATTAGTCAATTTGATTATATTAAATGATACTTAATTACAGGTAGTGGGCTTACCTG
The DNA here is from genome assembly GCA_013350335.1 of Chimonanthus salicifolius. Classification (NCBI taxonomy): domain Eukaryota; kingdom Viridiplantae; phylum Streptophyta; class Magnoliopsida; order Laurales; family Calycanthaceae; genus Chimonanthus; species Chimonanthus salicifolius. The sequence continues at coordinate 43,079,613 of CM023534.1, read as the reverse complement.
TGGGGGTTCTACGCTGAGCATCCAACGGTTTCTCACACGTAAATTCAAAAAAAAGTGTAACCACAAGTTTCATCCGAAGTATTTTATTATAAATAATGTCTTATCTAATTTGATAGGATGGATAAAAAGCTAATATCCACAGAGTCTAACTAAAAATATTTCTTTGACTGGGAAATATAAAAGTATGAACCATTTATATAATTGATTTGCAAAGGACATCTGATTTGAGAAAAAAAAAATGGTCAAATTCTTTAGACTTTAGGAGGTGATATGCAAATATGACAAAATTTGACCATAAACGGGCCCAAAACTAAGAAGCCCACCCCTTTCAGTCAAAATTTTACAATGATTTGATTTTAGGATTCATTGTAAAAAACATAAAAATAAATAAAATGTGGGTATAAAATGGATAAAAATTGGCAATTTTTCTACCAAAAATTTGGACCCATTGAGTGCTTAATAAACCAGTTGTGAATTTAAAACTTAACATTCAAACTAGCATTTTAAAAAGTTGAACTAAACTATATGGTTGGACCTGAATCAGTCGATGAGGTTGTCCATTTCTTAAAAGGGCTCAGCTTTTTCAAAAAAATATTAAAATTTTATTCATTTTATTTATTCTCTACTTTTCTTTCGGTAAAGATTTCATTTTCATTGTTTGAACATATAATTTTAATTTTTTCACATGTTTTAGTAATTTATATATAAATTTGACAATACATTATGTTATTATCATGTTTTATTGATATTGTGGGTTGAGCTTGATTGAACCAAATTGTGTTAAAAATAATTTAATAAACATTTTACTTTTTAAAACATTGATCCAAACCTCTCATCAAAATACTCATAGAAAAGAATATCACTAAACATATTTATTAACATAATCAAACTAGAAACATGAATTTTGCACGTTGCAAATGTAAATTCAATGACACAAAACAATTGAAAGAAAGAAAATTCATGGATGGGGAATTGGAATAGTCTATCAAAGATGCAGCAACTAATTTTTTTATAAATCACGAAAAAAAAATTCAAGAATTTTCTTCATCGCCAGCGGCACTTGCAGCACTGAGATCCACAGATAGATCAAGCACCTGAAATACAAAACAACTAAAATTATGCATAGAAAAAGTAATCGGAAACTAGAATAAATCCATAAGTACTTCTATAGTAGGTGCTGATCTTGTCTGAGCCCTTTGTGTTTCGTTTCTTTTTTTGTTCTTAGTGATTGTTGTTTTATCTGCTTTATTTCTATGTATTTACATTTCTGGTGCTTCTTTGTTTATTAATATATAAACAATTTCAAAGAAAAGAAGTACTTCTATAGTCTTTGAAAAATGAAGGAAAAATATGAGGTACAATGGCAACTTCTATCCCAACTAAAAAAGTTCCAAGTTTTAGACGCTTATATATAACCGTTAACTTGAACTCATTTTAAGTTGATATCGCCACTGGATTTAAAATTCATCCAAAGCTGACTCCATTTTGACGGTTGAACTTTGAAACTTTTGAAAATCATGTTTTTCATATCCAGGACCTGTTTTTTATGAGTGAAATTACCTTTCAAACACACCCATCTCCATGCATTGGACTCCACCCTTATATGGATGGCCCCACAGAACCCAAGGCAAACTGCATACTTGAGCTGCTGTAACCTTTGAAAGCTTATCGAGTTGATTAATCAGGTGATTTTTTAATGCAAATTAGAAAAACTGAGTAAACTTAATGACTCAAGTTGATTCGAAATCTTGTCAAATTGACTTGGACTAACTCACCTTAGTTCTTTTGAATTTTTATACTATGATATACATAATAACATTTGGATTTTTTTCAATTGTTACATGAATGGGGCGATTCAATTGCACTAGAGTATCTGGAATTCTGGACTCAAGGTTAAGTTTATGGGTTTTTTTTTTCTGAATGAAATTACCTTTCCAGTTATCCTGTTGTACATAGAAATCACATCATCAACGGTCGACTCGAAGTGGGTTGTTGCGTCGTAACTCTGAAGAAAGTATTGCAATTCAAAGAATCAATTAGCATCATGCTAGTCAAAAGAATGAGGAACAACCAATCTTTTGGTGTTCATAAAACTTCAGAAACTGGAGTATAAGAAAAGGAAGTTATACTTGCATGCACTTACAGTGGAAATGAAACAATGATCATCTTCATTCATGTTTGTGGGTTCGTATCGATCGTAAATATCGAAAAAAATTTCATCCACAGGTCCAAGTAGCTCAATTCCAGGCTTCAAATCTACCTCTGGTTGATCAGTTTCTGCTTCTGCTGTAACAAAAGCAATGTACTTCCCTTTTGGAGCTACATTGTGAGAGTAAGAGCAGCAAAACAGATACCTAAAAACAAAGGCAAAAGAGGAAATTGAGAAGTGAGAACAATGATATGATCGTCACTTGTAGCTCTTAATCTGAAATGTTTACATCCAGAATCTGCATTGAAGTTCACTGTTCATCTAAAATTCAATCATAGGAAGAAAATGGTTGAAAGATTACATATCAGCTTTTCGGCCGACTTGTTTCTGTGGAAGAATAAGCTGAACCGAGTGTGAATCATCGGTATGTTGGATGGGATGGCTCATGATGCATATAGCACGGGCAACTTTTCCGACCTTCTGAACCTGATGAAAGCAACAGCTTGCAATTGAGAACTAAGTATGGATATGATCAAATCATCAAATTGCCTAAACTTGAGTGATTGTCCATACTTACCTTGCTGGGCAAGTAAGATGGATCACATACGACTTTCTTGCATTTGGCGGTTTCTCCCTCAGATGTCACGCCGATTGCTTTTCCATTTTCATCAAGATCTACCTATCATTGCAAAGGGTATTATTGAATAATATTTTATCACCTATCATGAACTTGAGGGGCTTGATCAATCAATAAAAAATTGACAGCTAAAGGGTTTCTTGGCCATTGGAAATAAACCAACTGAGCTAAGGCAGCCATGACCAGAGACGTTTTCCTCAACATTGTGACTGAATCTATGTACCCACAATGCATTATGTGCGAAATTCGGCTTCTTATAAAAGGAACTGGAAATTTTGAAATTTTTAAGGTCAAAAGAGTGTACCTTGCAATCTGGCTTGTTGAGCATGTATGTGCCACCATAAACGGCGCTTAAACGAGCGAATGCCTGAACATGACCATACTTGTAATTTCAAAGTATTTGAGAAGCATCCCTACATATTGATTTGCTATAGAATGATGGATGAATACTAACCTGGGGGAGTTCTCCCAATCCATACAATGGATAAATATACGGAGATCCTCCTTGAAATCGTACTAAGGACTCCGCATAGAGCTATGAAAATTAAGAATCAGAAAATCATAAGATTCATCAATTATATATGAAAATCAAAAAGGAAAATACCAATCTATCTGGACATATATAGAAGGAAAAATGAGTGACTTCTCTATAATAAGACCATTTCCCCTGAATTGAAGAAAAGACAGGTACCTTCATCCGCTTAACAGTATCCATTGCAGGCTCATCCAAGTAGCCATCATTATGATACAGTGCCAAAGCATGGCCAATAAAATCAACTGTATCATCTTCTAGCCCATACTTCCTACATTAAAACCAAAACCTGAATATATCCATATTCTCTAAGAAATTGAACAATATACACTAACATGAAATTTCTCAAGAGAAAAGGAAAGAAAGGAAGACCACTACTGCAGGTATCCCTTATAAGAATAGGAATTCCAAGAAAGGGAGAGTACTACTGCAGGTATCTCATGTAAGAATAGGAGCTATTTAGACAGAAAAATCATACAGATGTGTAACAGAGAAACATCTAACACATGAAAACAAACATTCCTTCCATCAAAGAGAAAATATATAGAGAAATATATTGTAATCATTTGATATTCTCAATATTAATTCAGAGGGGCCTAGGGACAAGGAAAAGCCTATAAGAAATAAGGGTGCATTTGGATTGGACGAAATGAAAAAGAAAGTGGGGGTTTCTTCTACTTTCACCTGTTTGGTGATGAGTTTGGAAGTTGAAAACTTGGCACCTCCAACGAGAGTAGAAACTAGAGTTTCTCCTCTAATTCTCCTCTTTTTACCTCTTCACTTGTACAAAATCATAGGTGAATCTATCAGCAAGAATCCCCTGCTTAGGAGAATCCTCTAAAAATTCTCCTCCCACTCCAAATGCACCCTAAGTATCCTCTGTCTCCTAAACGCCACCAAGTCTGCAATCATGATATCTAGTTGCTTTAGTTCATTACAATAATGTGAACTTGGACATAACCTTTGAACAAACACATGGGTGAGTTAAAACCAGAAATGAAAATCACTACAATAAGAATCAAATGAACATAGTTGATGAAGGCCAACATAAATAAATGCATAAATGGGTGGTATTTTTTCAATAAAAAGAAGCATTGGTAAAGAAAAGATACATACGAAAAAACTTCTCTTGTTGTAACTTTGTTGAGATCCAAGCCTTCATGAGATTTTGGGTCATTCTCTTCATAATCTTGCACATAAATGAACAACTTCCTTGCACGTCTTTTTTCAAAAAGACCCATCAAAGAGGACTTCAATGCTTCCACATCTGTTGCTGGCACTTTAAAAATCTATAAAAGTATAAGGTAAGGGAAAAGCATAAAGCATTAAAAAAGGCAGAGTTTTAACTATAAAACAAACAGTTAATTGAACAGGAAATTGGGAATTACAGAAAATAAAACTGGCATACCTTCGATTTATTGTACACAAAACTGCCATCAACAACCTTGAAGTTCAAATATTTTGTAACGTTAGTGTGGATGAGAGCTCGGACGAGGTTTCCATTGGCCATCATGAACTGCCAAAGGAGAGAGAATGCCTTTTGTGAATATCATCACATTGGAAACTTCTATGCTTGGTTTTAAGAATAGTAGGAATAAAATAAAATGAACTAGATGATCTCAGGTTTAGTCTGGTTCAAGTTCATCCAACTCATTCCATTCCATTCCCACTTTTTTCTGAAACGCGACTCTTTAGCAAATCCTGTCTTCACTTGAGGAAGTTGCTAGTATAAAAATTTGACATATACCATCCACCAAAACTAGAACAACAAGTAACAATAAAAATCATGAATACCTTTGGTATCATATCAACATTGTACTCCCTGCTTGAGCCCAACTGTTCCGGAGGCTTATCTTCACCTCTGAAACGCTTCCAAAGCTATAAAGAATCGAAACCAGTGATGAGAGTTCTCCAAGGAGAATAAACAATCAAATAGTACATCTCAAAATATTGTAGAATTACTTGATTGAGATTCAGTGAAGTTGATTCTCCTCCATAATAGTCATTCCTGTCCATGTGAAGGACCTGTTACAGATGATTTGTTCAGAAGCTAGATCTCAATGTCAGTGGTAGCCAGAAAAAAAGTAAAGGTAATTAATAAAATATGACTAAAATGAATATTTTTACTTGAAGAGCTTTATACCTAAAAGACTATAGCGAAGATCCAATCTAGTTGGAAAACTTCTAATTCCTTGTGATTTTCTTGAAAAGACATTTACATCAGAACAATAGATATAAACAGATTTTTGAAGATGTCTTGTATTCTGCAGTGATTTGGACCATACTGGATATTGGACCCTGATTGGAAATTATAGTTGTACACATTTCACTATACCAAGACTCGAGACCGGGCCAACCCCGTGAAACCACCAACCATGGCCACACGGACAACGAGTGTCGGTCCTCGTTGGAAATTATAGAGTATCTTTATAATTTTGTACTAGGTTCCAACTACATAATATATCTTTTAAGGAATTCTAGAGTTATGGGATTCATTTATAATGATGAGATTCATGGAGAATAGAGCACTTATGTAACTCTATTTAGGCATTCTTGCCTTTTGGAAAAGGTAGGATGTGATCTTTAATATATAAACCTGCTTGTTTTATGGCATCAAGACACTGGTTTGATGAGGAAATCTTTTCTTCAATTCATGCCATTTAGACATGTAAGAAATCTTATCCAATGTCATTTCAATTTCATTGAAACAATGTCAGAAAAATTCAATCTCCAATATAGTAAACACAGGCAAAAAATCGATCAGATGTCCGATTTGCCCCTAAATCGAATTCTGTTTACATTAATGTGAGATGATAAGATCTCAATTCATATTTATTTGCAAAATCAATGTTGACGGTGTGACCAACATGAGTCAAGACAACCATAATAAGATTGAATCGTGCAACGGATATTAGGACAGGTGCCAGAAAGTAAAAAAGAGATCAAAAGAATAGAGGGATGGAAAGTTATTACTTTTAGACCGTCAACGGAGAGAAGGCCGCTGAGGATGCATTCTTTGAGGCCGGTACCGAGGACGATGACATCATATTCTTGATCCATTGCTGCAGAAGAATTGCTTACAGTTTTGTGAGATTAAAAGAAAACAAAGAAGAAAGATGGATGGAGGAATAAAAGAAAGGAAGAAGAAAATTAAGGAGAGAGAGGAGGCTTTTTGTTACAAAGAGAGTGAAAGACCAAGTCTATGGGGAGAAGTGTGAAAATGCCGTTAAAAGCCGTTATGTTTACAGATTTCCCGCTTGAGGGTGACACCTGTCAAGTATTCACCTTACATTAGGCCAATCACTACCGTCCAAACTGTAACTCAAAATTATCCTGACCACATACATAATTTTAGTAGTAAAATATGAGAAATTGGAATTGTAGGTATGTATGAGTTAAGAAATAATAAAATGTTGAAAAACTGATTATTATAAAGTTAGCCTCTACATTTCTACTAGTGCTGCAACTCGGGTTGGGTTTTGGCCCGACCCGAGAAATCATGAGGGTCGGGTCGAGAATTTCGGGTCAGCGGTCAAGTTGGGCTGAGAAGATAAAAACCCGCATGAAATACGGGTCGGGTCGGATTGAGGATTTTATAAGTTAACCTGACCCGACCAGACCCGACCAAACCCGGCTAAAATTAGTCTAAAATGGGTTAAAAAATGAGGGTCGGGTCGAATTCGGGTCGGGTCGGGTTGTGAGATTGGAGTTGAGAATTCGAGTCAGGTCGGATCGGGTTCCATATATATCAACTCGGGTCGGGTTGGGTCTTAAGGAACCCGACCCGCTCGACCCGAATTACAGCCCTAATTTCTACAATTAATTTGAGAATTTAAAATATAAGACTTTTTTAAATTTGAATTGAGAGATCCATTCAAATTTTGAGATTATACATTTAAACATAGGTACATGACGTGTCTATTTAGATTCAAGAATAAGATAGTCCATTTTAATTCGACTATAAATAATGTTAGCAGGTGCTATTAGGGGTGAAATGCATGATCCGATTCGAGAAATTAAGTTGGTTGGATTTTACATTTTTTAAATTAGAGTTAGGCTAGGTTAAAGAAAAAAAATCCGAATTAAATCCGGATCGGATCGGGTCAAGCTTTTAAAAAAATTGACCCGACTCGACCCGAATTAACCCACAAAAAAAAAATTAATATAGCATTTGAATTGAGTCGAGCCAGCAATTTGAGTCAGCACTCACGTTAGGTTTAGCAATCTTAATATGAGTTGAGTTGGATTTATTAAAATTTCTGCCCAAATTTGAGCTCTAGGTGCCATCTTGAACTGTGTGGAATATTAATTGATTACTTGCTCGGCTTTGGATGGCCCATGTATTGGGTTTATTTGGATTTGAGTCATTTTGTGAGCCCGTTCATATTGGATTGAGAGGCCCATTTTGTGGGTCTATCTAGATTAAGGTAGACCATGTTTACACATCCATTTGAATTTAGGTCCACTAACCACACACACGTCGACATTATAGTTGGGAATTTAGGTGATCCATTTGAGATTAAAAAAGAATTTAAATTAATTAAATTTAAAAAACTGAAGAAATATTGCCCTGTTAATTTAATTAAGATAATTTTTTATTTATCATATATTTCAGAAAATATATTTTCAATAGATCTATTGTGACTTCATTTGATAAGTCTTATATTTAGGACGCCCGTCCTAATGCGGGCAAAATCTTTTAGAAGACATGAAATATAGTAAAATGCCCATTTTACCTTTATTGATATACCGTTTAACAAATAATTTGCACCGATATACAGAACATATACATAGAGAGCGATATATTATCGATGCACTCATCAAGAAAAAATAAGCATTTCACTCTATCCTATTTTCCGAAAAATTACCGTATTTGTCTATATTTATCTATTATGACTTCATTAGTCGAGGGTGTGCTTTACTTCCCCAGGAAGGCCAAAAAAAAAAAAAAAACTGGTGATTCACGTTCCTTTCATCTGAGGCAAAGGGGCCCACCAGAGCCCTTTTAATAAAAATAAAAGGAAAAATCATTGAGAAGGCTCTCATCCTTCTAAAAGAGAGAGGATAAGGAGAGCACATCATCAAATAAAGCTTGTTATCAAGATAAGTTTATATTTGTTCTACACACTTTAAATAAATGATATTGAACTATTAAAGTGGTTCATCGTGTTGATGTTTATGGGTGTGTTTGTTATCTGCTCTTATCGTGTAGAAGTAGATTTAAATAGTTAAAATTATTATTTATATTAAATTTAGATTTAACTATAGTTTAAAATAAAAAAATTATCTAATTATTTTATTTATATTTTTAAAGATAAAGATTAATTTATTTTTTTAATTTACGTATAGAAAACCGCAGAACCCTAAAGTAAAACTCCTACAAGCGATATCCACTGTCCTTAGAGTACACCAAGTTAGGTCATGAGAGCTCGAATTTGACACCTCTGACTTCCTAAGAAGCGAGGTTAACCAGTTAAACTACACCCATGTGAACAAACATAATGATTAATTTAATAGGTTTTGTGATGATTTATCAAAATATCTATTTTTTTCGTAGAATAGGTTTCATCTTTTGATATTGATCTATCAGACCATCTAACCTTTTCAACTCAAGCATCCATCTAATCTACTTAGATTTAAAAAAATAAAAAATCTATAATATCTATACACTTTAAATTAATGTTTTTTTTTTTTTTGAATTTTACATATTGGAAACTATGGGATATCCAGCGTAAAACCCCTATAAGTAAGCCCGCTACCCCTAGAGTACACTAAAGTTAGGCCATGGAAGCTCAAACCCATAACCTCCCACTTCCTGAGGCGAGAGGCAACCAGTTAAGTTACATCTATATGTTAAATTAATGTTTTCACATTATATTGTGTCAAATACTCTATTTTTATGTGCAAGATTTTTTTTTTCTGTTTTCTAATATTGTTTCATCAATCATGTCTATAAATTCTTCTACAATGATAATTTACTTTGAACTTTAGAATCACACGACATAAAGTTTTGATTAGAATAGTAAATAGTTATATACCTATTCAACATTAGATATCTCAAATGGTTACTTCTCGTCCCATGAAACAAATGGTAGCCGGTTTGAGTCCTAATGACATAAATGGGAGATGTCCTGTGTGGATGTGGGGCGATCCCCAAAAGGGTTTATGGGGGCCCTTGCGTCCTTCTTCCCCATTTTTTTTTATCAATATATGTATAGTTATACATCCATACACAAATATACATTGAAATCAATACATTAGGTTAGCATTGTTGCAAAAAGGGACAAAGAAGCCTCTTTATTAAATAAAACAAATTGATGGCAAAGTAAGGTATTTTTCTCTCTTATTTTTTGTCTTTTTAAAAAAAAAAAATTATCAATATCAACCGATATCTTGACCCCTGAGTCAATCAATGAAAAAGAAGCAAATGTTAGACAATAACATTTATTTCCAAAATATTAATAAATTAAAAGAGTAATATAAATATATCCACATATTTAAAATATTATCTTTCGGTCTGATTGTTGTAGTTAAAATTTTGGCAGCTTTAAATATCTCTACCACATAACAAGTGATTAAGGAAAATTAGTTCCTTACACCATTTGTTCTTTCGTCCATTGAAAAAAAATAGATATTATTAGAATAAATATATACTTAGATTAATCATGCAAGAGATCTACTAATTTTTTATTTTTTAAAAAATACAGCTAAAATGACTGGCCACAATCCCATTTTCAAACAAAGTTCAACACGCAAACCTTACACTTCTCGAGAAAAATAAATTAAATAAAAATATAGAACTAAGCTTCATTGGATTCCATAAAAAACAAATATTAAAAATGTTAAAAGAGAAATGTAGTACTAAGATTCATCGGCTTCCAAAAAGAGAAACAGATATTAAAGTAATTTGACATGTGTGAGTGTTGTTTTACGATACAATCTTTCTCATTTTGCCTGCCGTAGCCATACGTCTCAATCACGCCCATTAGTGTAAAATAAATGAAATGGGTATACTATTAAATAAAAATAAGATATTTATAGACCAAATATAAAGGGGGGTTATTGGGGTAAATCCTATTACCCTTCTTTGGTAATTGCAGGTAATGGGAATACTCTCTTGGGGCTGCTGCGAATGAGTCCTATATTAGAAATATAAAGAGATATAGCGGTTTATAAAGAACTTGAGTTAGTCCACCTAACATGTTAGTCTTTTGGGCTAAAAGTCAAGGACGTAACAATTGGTATCAAAGTCAAGTCTCAGACTACTTCATATGCGCTTAAGATATCTCTAAGCAAATGGGATGATCAGCGTCACTCTCTCTGACGAAGGGTCTCGTTCGAAAGAGAATTGTTAGAGCTACTGCAAACGCATCCCACATTGAAAGTGCAAAGAGATATAATAATTTATAAATGACTTGATTCGCTACACTTAATACATTAATCTTTTAAACTGAAAACTCAGATCTTAACACACTCATTTATTCACCTACTGATACACCCATTTGAAAATTTACTCTCCATCCAAACGCAGCAGTCCTCGCTCATGTATTCACATTTAGCCAGTTTGATTTAATAATTTAATAAATGTTAAAAGAGATTACAGGACTAGAGTCAAATCAAACTTTTAAGTTCCCCATTTTTTATAGATTAAACCTTACGTAAAGGTGTTCCAAAACTTTTGATCTAATCGAGCATAAAAGAGAAAATGAGGGGTGGATTTTTTTTGTTTAATTAGTAACGAAGGTATTTTTATTTTTCATAAATATTTCAGTATTATCATAATTAACAACATCACTATCATTCTTTTATTTTTTATGCTATCAACTCTATGGATAAGAGTGCTCTAAAATTCATTTGAATTCTTTCTAAAACCTTATAAAATTTTATGAATTTTCTTATTTTGACAAAAACTAATATTTAAAGTGAAATAATCAAGTAGAGGACACATGGTTGTAATAAGATAAGACTCTATATTTTCACAATCTATTAATAAATTAAAATATTAAATAATTAACTAACCCAAAAAAATTGGCATCACACCTCACCACGGCATGTCTAGGGCTGCACTTCCAAAATTAGTCCACCCACAAAAGCTGCTTAGTTCACACTTCACAATGTCACATGGATTCCAAATGGGGCAGGGAAGATGACTAAACCCATGTGAATGGACCATTTAGTCTCTTAACTTCCGTGAGCATGAAAAGGGATTTTATATTTATCATGAATTAAATTTTATATAATTAAATGAGGCAAACAAAAAATTATAGATAATTTCAACCTAATTATCATAATATTGTGAGATAAGTTATTTATGGATAATATTTATTTATGTATGAAATAAGTATCTCTGTTTCAAGTTTAGAAGAATTTCCACTTAATTAAATGTTGTCTCAGTTGAGCCATGCAAATAGAGGCTAAAGAAGGGTGATCATCCTAACACAGGAATATTCTTTTAGTAGACACGATTTTTTTAGATTTTTCACTTTATCTTCATCCGCAGAAATCGGCTCACTTTTTTAGTGAATCGGTTCACTCATCGGTGCACTGTCCGTTGCATCGACGAGTAAATTAATTCACTAAAAAGTGAATCAATTTATGTGTAAAATGATCCAGTTGGTGCACCGATTTGGACTCTCAAGAAATCGGTGCACTGATTTCCAAGTGATCTGGTTAGTGCACTAATAAGTGAACCGATTTCTGCAGATGGATGAGGGGCAAAATGAAAAATTCACTAAAATTCTTGCCTCGTAAAAGATAACGCACGTATTAGGATGCCCATCCTTAAAGAACAGTTTTTTCTTTTCTTCTTTCATATGGCCAATTAGAGAGCATTCAATATCGAAAAGAAAAGGAGAATATTCATTTTATAAAATGAATATTAATGCTGCCGTTAAGTGTGAAATAAACATATTTTTTTAACAAAATATTTATGATTTTTTTTAAAAAACTTTTAAGTAAAAATATGTAACTTCGTAACACCTCTCTTCCCACCTCCTTCTGATCACGAGGATATTGAATAAAATTTGCAAATCACATGCAGATAATCATGAGACTTAAATTTGAAACTTCTAATTCCTGAACTAAAATGTCTACTAATTAAACAATTGAGCTCCTCCATGTGGGGTAACTCTTCCATATGATAATTGACAATGAGACCTCTACCTCGTGCTCCTATTTCAAAGAATTTCCTATAACATACTTTCAATAACATAAATAAAATATTACCGACTATGATGATAAAGACATGACTAAATAAATTGTAACAAACAAGGTCAATTTCTTTATTTATTTTTAATAATAAAACAATAGAAAATCTAAAATGCTAAATTTTGATCAAAATTTCAACTCCTATAGAATGTTTTAGTATTTTAACAAAATCCAAAATAATATTATGATAGTTATATACTAATATTTTATAATTGAAAATTCTAGCAAATATATATATATACTTTTTTTTTTTTAAGTTGAGATTGGTGTAGTAGAAAATGCCGAGTAAAAAATAATGTAGAAATGGTTATGTAGCAATGATGTCATGTTGGTAAGAACAAAACGAATCTCTATCCAAAACTTCTTCAACATGTGGGACCTATTCTACGTATCATTTTATTTGCAGTGGAAGGTGAGGTGCACATGATGACAGAGAAATTAATTTTATAAAATAAATTTGATCATTATAATTTGAAAATTTATTTTTATAATTTTTTTTTTAATTTACGTGTGAAAAATTACAGGTTTGAATATTAAAAAGAAGTCACTATAAGAGATCTATGTTCATGTAATTTATATGAAGAAAATTAGTCTGAACACATTATATTTATGTAAGACCTAAGACCCAATCTAAAATGTTTCAATTGATATATAAAACTTTATATATAATTACATAAAGACATTTTATAACTCTTATTTATCCCTTTTAGCTAATTACAAGACATTCTATTTATTTAATGAAAATATTTTAAAATCCCATCTTTCTATGCAGTTGAACCCATTCTAACATTGATTTTTTTGCTAAATGCATTTTAATTATTTTGAAAACATTTTTAAAGTTTAATAAAGACCCATGATTTAAAAATTTTGGTACAATTGACCTTTAATGACACCTAAAAGATTTTATTAATATAAAATATGATTATAATTTTTTATATTTTATGTGTTTTATTTAATATTTTATATTTATTAACATATTTTCATACTTAACTATTTTATTATAAATTAAGTGGCTTTGTCCTGCGAGCTTAGATCCAACCGGTGCTGCGGACTACAGTTTCAGTAACTCCTGCCGACGATATTATATAATCCGAACAAAGGAAGTCTTGGAAAAAGCTGCATGCTAGTAATTTTGTTCACTTCTCTGTTCATGGCCGCCAAAATGCTCCAATGTTCTCTTCTTGTTTTTACAACTTAATTTCTCCAGATTTTCGTCCTTCCTCAGTTGCAGAGAGATCGAAAAGTAAAACCCAGAAAAGCATTTTCCAGATTTCTTGATTGTAGAAGTCTAAAACCTGCAACTTTCACCACCTTTTTTTGAGCTATTCAAGCATCAAAAAGTCTAGAGTCGCTTTCTCAGGTCTCTTGGTGACAAAAATCACTTCAAGATCTCGTATTTTATATTCTTCTGTTTCATTCCACCACAAATCACAGGAATTCTTCCAAAACCCAGAAAGATTTTGAAGTGTTTGGCAATGAAATCTTGAAAGATCCCATCTTTCCATCTCCCCTGTTTTGCTACATAAACTTCTGCTAAACCGCTCTAAACCCAGATTGAAGTTTGGGTTTTAGAAGATCAAATCATGCATGGATGAACATCCCGACTTTCTTGTTTAGAGCTTCAGACCTTCAAAACCAAGAAATATCTGAGCATTTCCAAGAAACTGAAATGTTTGTGAATTTGTTATTTCTCTAAGCCCTATAATAAACCCCTTCTTTCTTTCTTTTTTTTTAAGTAAAAAAAATCTAGGAACCCAGAAAGCTTTTTTCATATTAAATCCAGATCCCCAAAATACTTTTATTTTTCTTAATATCTTTTCCTTATTCCAGATTCCCCAGGAACTAAAAATTCCAGCCTTTTCAACCTCATTCCAAGAAGAAGAACTCAAAAGAAGTGAAAATACACCCTTTTCCCCCATCTTTTCTCTGCTCCATCCACTTAAATTTCCGCTTTTTCAATCCCCTTTCAAAGAAGAAGAAGAAGAAGAAGCCAAAAGAAATAAAGATACTTCCTTTTTAACCATTTTTTCCCTGTTCTAGCTTCTCCAAGCCACTAAAATTTCAGGTTTTATTTTTCTTCTTCTGGGTTAATTTTATTTTGACAAATTTCAGCTTTCTCATCTCATTCCAAGAAGAAGGACAAAGAAGCCAAAAGGAGTGAAAATATTTCCATTTTTTACCATGTTTTCCCTTTTCTAGCTTCTTCAAGCTACTATAGTTTCAGCTTTTTTCAACCCATCGTAAAGAAGAAGAAGAAGCAGAGAAAAGGAGTGAAAATACTTCCAAGCCACTAAAATTTCACCCTTTCCAACCTCATTCCCACAAGCAGCAGCAACTGAAGCTTTAGCTCTTTTTTTTTTTTTCTTTCAACCTCATTCAAAGAAGAAGAAGAAGAGAAAAGGGGTGAAATTACTTCCAAACCACTGAAATTTTCACTCTTTGCAACCCCATTCCCACAAGCAGCAGCAGCAGCAGCAGATAAAAAGGAGTAGATTTTTCCATCTATTGCAATGTCAATGCCTTTTGAGCAGCAGCAGCCGGCACCCCCACCACCTCCACTGATGGAAAATCAACAAGCTTACAGCTCCAATGCTGGCAATGGATCGATCGGGCCATTGATCGGTGTCCTTGCAGTAATTGCAATCCTTGGCATTATTGCCGGAATGATCGGGCGCCTCTGCTCTGGAAGAAGCATCATGGGCTATGGTGGCCATTTCAATTTCGAAGGCTGGATTGAGAACAAGTGCTCTTCTTGCATTGACGGTCGGATCGATCCTCCTCTCACATCCAATCCCAATCCCAATGCCGATGCCGATGACTCTGTTCCTATTGCAATTTCTGTAGAAAATCCTCAACAGTCCAAGCAAAGAGAGCAGAATTCTCCTCAAAATCCACCTACGACTGGTGAATCCTGACATGGGTCGGTTTCTATCTCGTTTTCTGTTCTTGATCTGTGTTTCTTCATTTCATACTTTTCTCTCTGCACATTATCTCATTCCTCTGTTTCTTTCTTTCTTGCTTGCTTGTGAAATTCACATACATGTAGATGTAAACAGTTGATAAAAAACTGAGATCCTTTTCTTGTTTTTCTTAATCTTTGTTGGGATATTTCTTTTCCTTTTTTTGCTTGAACATGTGAACTGATTCATAGAAATTACTGTGAACTTAGAATCATGGCCTTGGGATATAGAAAAAAACTAATAAAATGATTCTTTGCAAATCTGTTCATAAAAGTTGATATTAACTTTCAATTACAATTTTAAATTTGAATTATAGAAAAATATAAAGATAAAATATGGGTACGAAAGATAAAAATATATTTAATTTAAATTTTGATTTTAATGATGATGATTCTCTCTTAATTTTTTAAATTTTTTTCTTTTTAACATGTGGTATATAGTGAGTTAATAGCTGTCATTGTATTTATTTTTTAAGTTAAGAAATACTTAAAAATTGAAATTTGAGATTAAAGATGGATTAATAGTGATTCAATTGACCCTAATTTTTGAAATTTTACTAACAATCATCTATAAGAATTTTTATTATTTTATTTATATTATTTAGCAATTTTCTATTTTGCATCATACGGGAGACTTGAGATGTCTAAATGACATTATTATTTTTACTTAGGATATCAATTATTGGCGCTATGAGTGTCTATTGATTAGATTTGTATTCAATATTTTAACTTATTTATGACTCATTTTATTTTAAAATCATCACTGAGATTAGAATTGATCTGTCTAATGCCAATTCAACCCGAATCTTATCCACTGGATTTCTGCTTCAGGAAATCTACGGTCAAGATCGTCTCTCTTGAATTTGAACATGGAAGATCCTTCAAAATCCGAAGAGGACTGTACGGTTTGACTGCTAAGTTGATCTGAGCAGTCCTTTCAAATTTTCCAAAAAATATTACAATTGTTATTTACGTTTTCACTTTCATTAAAATGTCATTTTTATTGTTTGTTGTTATAATATTGTGATTAAAATATAATTTTCAATTTTTTTTATAACGTATAGTAATTTAAAGTATACAAAGTACTACATTATTACAATGTTATACTAATATCATTTAAAACATTTTAACTTAGTAGTAAAATTTAATTTTATAAACTACATCATTATAAAAATGATTTAATCAATGGTTAGAATGTAAATAAGTTGAGCCTAAGTGGGTTTTGCGTAAAATCAAAATGTTAATTTTAATTTTAATTGCAAGATCTGAATTCGACTCAAATTCCACATTCAAATATTTGCATGCAAATCCATATCCAAATCTGACAAATGACTCATATTCTAACTTAGATTTTTTTTTTTTTTAAATTTCTTTTTCGTATATCATATTATTTCAAAGAAGAAAAATTCTCAGTTCGATTCTCACTTTATTCTAAAAGATCAATCCCTATAAAATTATCTATACTTAAATTTATTATATAATATAATATATATGTCTTTTTTTTATGTACATCAATGGTTTTTGGATTCAAATCCAATCATATCCAAATATGCATAAAAAATTTGGACTTCAACATTTAGATTTAGATTTGAATCTAACTATTAAATGAATCTAAAATTAACAATCAAATCCTTGGGTTGAAAATTTTAGATATGAGGACATTTAAATATCCATTTACATCCCTAAATGGGAGGCACCTAGAATTTGGGCTGTGTTAAGTTGATTTATCGGGCCAATTCTACAAAACGGTTTATGTGAGTTGCCCATTTAGGTGCACCCAAATCACTCAAGATATTTAAAAATAAATAAAAAAATCTAGATTCAAGTGTATTAAATATTAATATACGTTTGATGTATCTTCATTGTTGAATTGAACACTATGAGTGATAATATTTATTCAAGAATTAAAGAGTACTTAACAAATGAAGTTGTAACCGGGCTTAATCATTTATTTATCGCCTAAGATCCACTTACGGTCTCACTTTAGCCCGCGGGCCACGGATTCAAGTGAAGCCCCAATACAAATCCCCCCTACAATTGGGTCATCATAATATTTCTCAAGTTCCAAATAATAACCCAAGAGGATTGACCGACGCCTATATGATCTGAAATGGATTTCTTACAAAATTGGATAGGTGCAGATCCATTGCCAATACTAAAAGATAGAGGCTAGAGCTCACAAAACATCAGTAGATTCAATTTCTTACACAGACGGGTGAGTTCTCGGCCGATATGATCGAGATTTAGCCGATATCGACCGAGATTTATAAAAAAAAAAAAAGAGAGAAAAAATATTACCCGATATCAACGAGATATCGGCCGAAAAATGGTGGACCCGAGATCTCGGATCCACCGTTTTTTGGACCCCTAGAGTCCTAGACCCAATGACTAAAAACAGGTAGGGAAGGCCCTAGCGATTGACCCTTATTAATTTCACCTATTTTACACCATTTGACAACCCCCACTCCCTTGAAAGAATTGTTGCCCTTTAAAAATGGAAGAGAAAACACACAATCTTGTCCTAACTTGATTCCAAAATAAAAAACAGAATTTGGGTCATACATATCTTAAAAAATTTAAATTGATTTAATCTTGACTTGGTCTAAATAAATTTGGGTCAAGCTGGATTGTGAGATGCTAAGCACGAACTCGACTCCAATATTGAACCCAAATAAAAACACACACTTGGCACTTTAGGGTTTTTTACCCATTGGTTTATCCTACCCCAACTTAAAAAATCTTAGTGCATTCCCTCCATTTCCCATAGGCCAATAGCCCCATAGAGTTACAATTTGGGCAACCCTGGCCGAATTTTTAATTTGCCTGAGCTCAGGCTTAAATTGTAATTAAAGAGTTCGAACTCAGGTTAAACCAAATTAGTTAAACCTGAATGGACCAAACTACATTTGTAGAGCCAAAACCCAATGTATTTGTAGGTTTATCCAGACTCAAGAGCTTCTTTGGGCCTAAAATGGAAATTTTGTATTATCTTACAAAGATATAAATTTTATATCTGTACACAAAGTTATAATCTTGTACCCATTTAGAATATTTGGCTAATCGAATCGGGTTAAATTTTGTCCAGGTCAACAAGTCTCTACCTATTATTTAATTATTTAGTAAATGGATTGGTTGGTTTTAATCTATTTCGGGTTAGGGTAACAAAACTTTAAACTCATACTCATTTAAAGTGTTCGGATTCAATTTGGATAATCGAACTAGATAAAGTTTTACCAAATCTACCCTCATGGCCCCACATGAAATGAAAGCTCTCTTACCTTTCATTTTCCATTAAAAATAACTTTTTTCATCTTTTTTTTTTTCTTTCAATTTTTCGATTTCTGAATATGAATTCACTCGTATCAGATAGAAAATCAAGGGTAAACATTCTCACACGACAATTCAATTTTTTTTTTGAAATTCCCGTTTTACCCTAATTCTAAATCTGAACAATTTTTTTTTGACTAATATGGTAATCACGATAAATTCATGTGGAAATGGACCCGACTTATCTCACCACCAAATGACCAAACTAACCCAAGCAAAATCCAACCTTACAAATCCGGTCAAACCCATATACATTGGTCAGATGTAATGAAAAAGAGCTGATGCAGTCTCCATCAGATCGAACAAAGATGCCCATATTTGGGCAGGAAATGTGGATTCAATCTCCATTTCTGTTACAAACACATGAAACACCCTCACCACAGGAAAATTCAACAAATCTCATGCAGAGAGGGAAAGATAGATAGAGAGAGCGAGAGAAAACAGAGAGAATAGAGAGAAGAAATAATGGCACAAGCACAAGCAAGCCCAGGCGAGCTAAATCAATCCAAAGAAATGGAAAACAAAAAATCGACGTCGACGACGACGTCGGATTCTTTCAAATTCAATGCTCGGGCACCGGAATTCATCCCAAGAACGCATACCCAGATGCCCATCTCCGGTTATGTCTATCCATGCTTTCATTTCATTGGGGGTGGTGGTGGCTCCGATTGGTTTTACGTCGGCGACCAAGAACAGGTCCAGTTGATTCCCAACTCAAGTGTTTCCGTCCCAAACTCCTCAAAGAATTTCCTCGGCGATGATCAACGGCAGAAGATCATAAAACAGGTGATTTGAATGTAAAACTTTTCCCAATCTCTACCACTTGTAGTTCATAAATTCTATGTATTAATCACTAAACATCTTCATTACATCCGTTTTCATTAAAGATCAAAACCAAACATCAAATGCGTCCATTAACCCATTTACATTCTTTTGGGATTTCTAGAAATTATTATTATTTTTTTAACGAGAGATAGCCATGAAGTGTTTTATTCCATAAGACTAATCTCTCCGGACCCATATCGCCAAGCCCACACAGCCGGCCTGACCACTGAGCTACATGGCCGGTGGGTTTTCGAGAATTTTGATAATAAGAGAACCATGTCTAATGTATCAGTTTTCATTTTCATTTTAGGTCAACTGAAATGTGAAATATATGCAATTGAGTTCTTAAAAGTTATAGAAATTATATTCCTCTTTTTCCTAATTGTGGTGTGTTTCATAGGTGGAATATCAATTTAGTGATGCAAGTTTGATTGCAAATGATTCACTCACAAAGCTTATGAACAAAGATCCGGAAGGTTATGGTAAGATCAATATACAAAATCTTACATTAAAAATAAATAAATTTCTAGCCATATGAGAATTTTTTTTTAAAAATCTTTATCAATTTTAATCATTTGTATTTGGGTAGTTCCTATTTCATTCATCGCATCGTCGAAGAAAATGAAGTCCCTCGTCAACAATAATGAAATGTTAGCAATTGCACTTGGCGGATCTTCAAAACTTGTAAGCTTCTCTATATTTGATTATTATTGTTATAATTATAGTCACTAATTCTATTTATTTAAAAATAATTTAAATTAGATATGAAATTCAAAGTTATTATCATTGTCAAATTATGTGTTATTTTCTTTTGTAGGTTGTGAATGAGGATGGGAAAAAAGTTAGACGCAAACATCCTTTCACTGAAAAAGAAAAAGAAGACATACAGGTCATTTCTCATTTGCATTCAAGCATGCGAGTGAATTTCGTTAAAAATTAATAGTAATTACTTTTTTACTTTACTAATTTTAAGTACTAAGTTAAATCGTTCAAATTCATGAAATTTAATCATAAAAAACTATTTCCTTATTTTATATTTGTATACAATTTTTCACTAGATCCTTCAAGTTCACCAAATCTAATCTTAAACTCTTTTTTCTTTCTTTCTTTCTATTTTTACTCCTTTCTTTACACAAATTTCTCTATTTTTTAATTTAATATCATAAAAACACGTCTAATATTTCAAATTCATCAAATCAGATATTACAATCATTTAATGAATGAATAGTTCAGATTCATTTAACAGTCACTTTATACTGCCTTTTTTATATAGATAAAATAAAGAGATGCTGCAAAAACAAATTAATTGAATTTTCATGATTTTATCGAAATCAAATTATTTAGGATATTTAGTTCTATCCAATACTCAAGTTACAATTCATTCTTAGTTATAGACATCTGACATAAAGTGATGAGAATGAATAATATCTCTTTCCTAATTTAGTGATCATGAGTCTAATATTTAAAACTAAAATGGGTCTAAAGATCCTCTTTATTGCATTCAATTTTGCCTTTTAAAAATTATTATATTCTTATGAAAAACTCTAAATCTTGTAAAAATAAAATATGTTTTAGAAAACATTTTGGGTTAAAGTTTTCTTTTTCGTTTTGCAGTCTCGAATCGTGGTGGTTGAGAACTTGCCTCAGGATTATTCCTATCAAAACATTGAAAAAATATTTAATGTGGTTGGAAGGTTTGATTTTCATGCCTTTTTTTTTATTATTTTAAGTTTTGCAATATAAAATTTTGAATAAACTTAATTATTTGTACCTTATTTTGACTAGTGTGAAGACTGTTCGAATTTGTCATCCACAAGAGTCCAATGCTTCAAGATCTTCAAAAGGAGATGTGCTTATCAGTAACAAGGTACAAATAAATATTAGTCACATTTAATATGAATTTTTTATTTTTTTCCTCTAAATCTAAAATGATATTTTATTATTTAAATGAAGGTGCATGCACTTGTGGAGTACGAGAGTACAGAGCAAGCAGAGAAAGCAGTGATTTTCCATCATCTCAATTCTCAAAGATACTGAACTGTTCTTAGTTTCAATCTTTACATGAATGATATAATTACTTTCAAGAACTAACATTGAACAGGTTGAGAAGTTAAATGATGAACGAAACTGGAGAAAAGGTCTTCGTGTGAGAATGCTGCTTAGGAGATCGGTAACTACATAATCTCAATTTTCATTGATGTTGTCTATCATTATTTTCACACGTTAATATAGTTTTTCGACTTCTATTTCAACATTGGGCTCTATTCTAAATTTAAAAAAACTTTTAATCCAAACGAGTTGGAGTGGTAATCAAGAATAAGCCTCAGCGATTGAGAGTTCGATTCTCACTTAACCTCAAAGGGTCGCCTCCCTGTGTTTGGATGGGGGTAATAAGGGATAACCCCCTATCATCCTTATTTGATAACTAAATAATAGGATCAACTTTCCCACTTTTGAAAACTCTTTCTAAGAAAGGGGTATTCATAATATCCAGGGTAATCCCAAGTAATTTCAACAAAATTTACTCTTCATTCCAAATGTAACCTCTGTAAAGTTACTTGATGTGTGTAGATAGAGAGACTTATACATACTAAAAAAATTAGTCATGTGCTCTAAAAAGCGTGAATGCATTGATCATCAAAAACTTAGAAAATCCTAATATTGTATTTACAATTGAATTGAAAGTGACAATTTAAAATTAAGGTAAAACTACAAAACTTTGAAATATGAAGTAGGAGTTACAGAATTCTTTTAAAGCCTCAATGGAAAAAAAAAAAACTTCAGTTGCATTTTTTGATACTTGCATTAAACAAAAATGCCGACTCTCATCAATTGGGAAGTTATTTAACTTACATTTAAAGAGAGATTAAAATCTCTCATTTAGTAGAAAAAGATTCAATTGGAGTTATGGATATGAAATGGAAAATTAGAAGCAAGAGAAAGGACTAGGCTTATACTAATTAGTGATTTGTAAAGTGTTGGAGATCATCGATCTAATGGCACGCATTCTCTACTTCTAACCCTTATTTTTCATTTCATTTTTGTTGCAAATTTATTCATTTCTTTAGAAATATTATATATAATATTATTCCATGATTGACTATTTGACATTTTGGGCATTTTTATTTAATTTTTTCCCATTGATTTTTATATTATGGAATTTTACAGCCAAGGTCTGTTATAAAGAGCAGAAAACAAGAGTATGATCATTTTGACAGGACCTCAGATGATGAAGAGGTTCCAACCCAAGAATCATTGGAGGATTCCACTCAATCCATGGAACAATCGGTTGATAACAATGTAAGTGGTATTTTCATGTCAATTTTCTCTTGTTTGGTACTGCTTTTAGAGTGAAAAAAGAAAAAGAAAAAGAAAAAGAGAGCAGTGTGTTTTTATAAAAAAAAAAACTATGGTATATAAATATTAATATAATAACAGTATTTGTATACTCATTTCATGGTTTTTGAGAAGAAAAAAAAAAGTTCATCAATTTTAAATAATCAAAATCTTTCATCTTAAAGATAATATGAAGATAACTCAAAGAATTTGGAGTGATGCGTGAAAATAAGACACAGATTTACAGTGTCTCTTCTTTGTTAATTAAGGAGAGAGATAGATTTTATTATTTAGAGAATAGAAATTATAAATAAAGAAAGGAAATCAAAATAAATGAGGAAACCTCTAATTAGAGAATAATAAATCTAATTATATCTTAACAAAGCTAAATATATATTAACATGATGGTCGAGAACCCACTTTATGGGGTTTGGAACTCGTCTTCGAAAGTGGAAGTCTTGATTCTCACTAAACCCTAAATGACTATTCCCTACAAAATTACTCAGTGTGTGGGTAGATACTAGACAGTCTTGCACATGTCATAAGAATTAATTGAGTGTTCTACATTTGGAAAAAAAAGATAATATGAAGATACCTACTTCGTTTTGAAAGTTGATTTATTAGAAAACTTATAATAATTTTCCTTTTGGTTTCATCGTAAAATCATTGAAGTTTAATTTAATTTTTTATTTAATTTTATTTATTTATTTAGATAGAGGGAGTACTGAATGTTAAATGACAGCAAAATGTGTTTAAAAAAAAAGGACAGCCAAATACCGAAGTTTAATTAATGATGACACGATTATAATATTTAAGTATAAAATTTTATCCTGTCAGATATTTCAATTTTTTTTGTTCTTGTGATATAATTAGTGGAAAATTTTCTATAATGATAAATAAATAAAAACCTAAAGACATGAAAAATTTCTATGTGTTTTTTTATAATGATAGTGACTATAATATATTTTATCATCTAAATATGCTGTTAATTTCACTAATATTTGTGAGAATGGTAATTAAACTAAGTATAAATTTGGCCCAATTCCATGTCTTAATAGGTTGAAGAGATTTCAAATGGTTCAAAGAGAGGGTGGAGTCGAGGGCGAGGAAAGCCCCTTCGGCGCAGCCAAAGCCATGGCCATGGAGGCCGCGGCCTCCTCTCCCCCTCCCCACAATCAACCGGCGGCCTCCAATCCGAATCGCTGATAAAGCAAATGCCTCGGGGCCCAAGAACGCCCGATGGGACCCGTGGGTTTACCATGGGCCGTGGGAAACCGATGGGGCCCACTTCTTCCCAAGGCTTGTAGTTCGTTTTTATGGATTTGCTTGTTGAAAGTGCCAGTCTAAAATTAGATCATTATCGTTATCATCATCATTTAAATTATTTTTTTCATTATACTTATAATTTTTATCGAGTAAGAGCCGTCGATGTGATGTACAATGTGTATGATTTATCTCCAAAGACGATCTTGATTCTATGATCACTATTCCATATCTTAATTTATCATTTTTGTACGTTAAATAAGTTCTACATACTATTGATTTGATATCTCCAATTGAATGTAACTAGGGATACTCTTTGTGAGCATTGTATATAGAATAATTCTTTTTATTTAATAATTTTTTCTACTCATTTTCATTGAGAAGCCTCCTTGGCTTTTTAATTTCATTGTCTTTGAAGATGCAGTAACTCCTTATTACAAAGAAAGGTAAAATTTACCAAACCTATGATTTTTCTACATGTTATATGTTAATAATTAGTTTTTTTTAAATGAACTTAAGTCAATTTTAGATAAATAAAATTAATGACTATAATAATAATGATGATTTAAATAAAACCCATATTCTTCATCTTCACATATGGATGTGACCTCTATAAAAAAAAAACTAAAAAATTTAACTACTAGCTGATGATACCTGAATTAAAAAAATAAATCCAATATCCTTGTAAAATATTGGTGTTTCTATCAATTACTATATTAGAACTAATCATCCACCAAATAAAAAATATATAGTAGATTTACTCATATAAACACCTAAATTTACTATGACATTAATTTACCTTTGATTTAACAAATGAAATTTGATGGTAGACTTTAATTTTATAATATTTAACTTTAATGATGTGCATTACTACAAAAGGCTAAGCATTTTTGTGCCCAGCCCAAAGGTCTCACATGAGACACACTTTATTTTAAATTTCGTCTGTTAAAATTATTTTTTCTTTTTAAAACTTAGATCTAACATTTTATAATTTTCAATCGTTAATTTTGAAAGGTATTTATATTGATAACATGTATAAGCAAAGCATGTGTAATAAGGAAAAAAAAAAATAAATACAGTACGGATAATAGGTGTGCATATTACGTCCGATGAATAAATTAAATAGTTGATGCTAAATACGAATTAGAAATGAATTGATTAAAAATAGTTTCAATAGATAACAAATTGAAAAAAAAAAAATCATTTGAAGTGGTTCAGACATCTTGTAAAACATTGAATATAGCTCTAGTATATAAAATTGAAAGATGACAAATTACAAACATTAGAAAGAAAAGTAGACCACTAAAAATATAGAAAAAAGCGATAAATAAAGATTACGTTTTAATAGTAAAGTGATTAATTTTATAGTCTATACTGTATAATAAAGTTAAAATATAGAAGTAAAATTTTAAATTTTAATAAATAAATATAAAAAATTAGCAGATAAGAATGAAGATAATAATGTGCAGGTGCGATAAATATTATAAATTTTTAAGCAACTACTTAAATCTGAAACTGAGTTCAAAACAAAAATACGAACTCTTTGAAATTGGAATTCAGATCACTGAGACTCAAAAATGCGAACTCAATGACTAGCCATTAAAACACAAAATTCGACCAACACCACGCTCTATGAATTTAACTGCCACGTGGGCTATGCGAAATCCACGTGTCCTTATAACAAGCCACGTGTCATGTCCACGTCAAAAGATGTTTAGCTTTAATGAAAACAAAAACCCTTCTTCCCTCCCACTACAGAAATCCATAGCAATTCAAGCCCATCGACTTCTCGTTTCTTCCAGCCATGTCTACCGATATCCCCGATCCCGATCCCGATACCGATACCGCTGTTACAAATACCACCTACACAGATGCTACTGTGACCGATATCACTGGTACTAATACAAATGCTTCAGATACGGATGCTACTGTTACTGCTACACCACCACCTCCACCTGAAGGTAAGCTTTGATTCTTTCAAGAATCATTTTTTCTTCAAAAACCTTCATTCAATCAATAATATGTTTATATTTATTATTGCTCGTATTCAGTAAAAAATCTTGAATAAGATTTTTCGATTTTAAGTTGATCCAACATAAAAAAGTAGTATTTGGATGGCCATTTAGACACTCGACGTTTCAGCTAAGAGACATCCTTCTTCGAAATTTAGAGTGAAATTACCATTTTGCCCTTCCGATATGGGTTTGGATGTGGGTTTGGATGGGAGAGATTTTTCAAAATCGGATGGACAAAATGGTAATTTCATCATAAATTTCGAAAAAAAGGTTTCTCCTAGCAGAAAATATCCAAATTTCGGTTATATTTCAGTATTATGAGAAGTAGATTACATACTGATATTTCGGTTAAAATTTCACAATATGGCCCATTTTAGAAGTTTCAGTATTAAATTTTCTCCAATATTTAACTAAAATTCATAAGCCCTCCTCCCTCAGTATTCGTATGTTGCATCTATGTGAGGATCTCTCAGTTTGTACGTAACCTAATTAACAATACTAACAGAGTAGTCTTCATATGTTATGTCTCATGATAGACAGTCAGTTGAAATGGCCGACATGATTGAAATATCGATCTATATTTCTCTGTTCCTGAAAAATCTAAATCGTCGGTATTACCATTGCTTTGTGCTAGATATTCTCCGAGACATATTCCTATGGAGGAAGAAGAGGCTGAGCATTTTAGTCCTGAATCGCCTCAACTGCGACATGGGTCATGCTTGAAGTCTATGGATTTACCTTCGTTACCACCGCATCTTGGATCGCCATTTTCGTCCTGGGAGTGTCGTTCATTTGGTCGAATATCTTGGCACTTAGTGGCAAGTATGGGTGCATCATTCCTCATTCTTGAATCTATTAATGTTTATTTCAATTTTAAGCATCATTCTCATTTATATATTTATTCACTATATTTTTAGAATCTTTTGTGAGATTTTTTATTAAAAAAACAAGAGTATCAAGGGATAGCTTTGGAGGCTACATGGAATTATTTCTCCTACATGAAAATTAAGAATCAAGTGATTCCAATTATAAAAAAAGAAAAAGAAAAAAGAATATATGGTAGATTCAAATTGTCATTATGGGTGTAAGTTTCGAATTAACATTTATGCATTGTTGGTTGTTGTGGCCATCTAAATGAACGGTTCAGATTTTAAATCCAATTTATCATAGTATTTATTGGTATATAGATCATTTGTCCTATCGTAATGATTGGCTGTGAGAGTTTTAAATTGCTTCTATCAAATCTAAAGAGGCATGAACTCGGCGTATAGCTAACTAGAAGTATATTATTGTGTGGGGCTTTGATGGGAAGTATTTGTTATGCAATCCAATTACGTTGAACCCACACAGTCATATCTTAGAGCACTCTGTGTGCATATTAGAATAAGAATAACACATGTTGAATGTGTTTATCATGATTAATTTGTGAAACTTTGTTTGAGGGTTGGTCTGATGGCCAAAACCTGTACTTGTTTGCGGAAAATCTTGATATCAAGTTTCTCTTAATACAAAAAGGGTCACTATTCATTATTTTGTACCTGGCGTGTGCGGATTGAGAGGTTTACACTTCCAAAATCTAACAAAAATCTAACATAATGTAGTTTTGTTTGCAGAGAGATGCCGGACATTACAAGGAGGTTTGAACTATCAGAGCAGACAACAATGGCAATGGCAACCACCTTGCATACCAGGATAGAAAAATCTTGGCAATGGATTTTTCGGTTCGCGGTCGAAAGTGATTTAATGGTCTTTATTCGGGTCATCACTAGTTTGTGGGTTCTCTCATTAGTGGGTAGCAAGTTGGACTTTGTTACACTCCTCTACGTGGGTATGAATCATATCTCCCTCCTCACAAACAAACCTAGTCAATTACAAAATCATGATAATCAACGCAATAGTTTCTAAATCAACAACAAAATGTACAAGTCCTAAAAGTAGATATAAAATCATAGGATTTGATTGATAGGTGGGGCCATCTTCACTCTCTTACTCAAAAGACTAGTCTTTGATAGGTGGAGATATTCAGTCCAAAAGATTAATCTGATAAGTGGAGATGTCCAACCTCATATAAGTCCTTATATTTTTTTTTCCTTCTCATTGATGTGAGACTCGTTCATATCCCAACAACTTCCCTCGAACGAGGCTCTCCGGTGGATAGAACATCGCTAACCAGCCGTTTGGCTAGCGGATCCTTAAATCCACATGCGGTGGTTTGGAGAACTAACCCATTGGTTGGAGTTTTAATCAGTGTATGGATAGAAAGGTTTACACATGTTCCAAGAATTAGTCAGATACTTAGACATGAACACTTGGGTCTTAAAGAAAAAGGAGAATCTCTTACCGCCTCTAATTGTTGATTTGTGTCATCTTAATAGCTTTTTTTTTTTCTGTCAATTCTTACTATAATCTGTCATGTTCACTTGGTTTCAGATGTTTTGATGGGCTTGGTCTTTCCGATCATTTATGTGAAGTACGAAGATAAGATACAGAGTTTTATTGAGCAAGTAAGGAGTTCTATTGAGCATGTAAGGATAGAGGCAAGAAGGTGGCAAGAGATGGTCTTGAGCAAGATCAGAAAAGGAGTAAGCAAGCTGAAGAAGGTAGAGTAATGGATCTGTAGTATATATTTTCTTTTTCCAATATTAGGGTTTTAATCTTTCTTATCTGTAATCTGTATGCGACAATAAAAACCCATCAATTTTCTTTTTCTTTTTTCTTTTCTACCTTTTTATTTTGACTACTTAAGCTGTCCTGAGCTGACAGATTCGCGGGAAAAAAAAATGTCATTTATGCCCTAAAGATTATTCAAGTGAGACGTTTGTATATTAAAAAATTGTGTAGTACTGCTAACATATTAAAAATGAGAAATATCAGAATTAAAATTGATAAAATTGATATTGATCAAAAATCAAAATACTTCCTCTTTCGCATTTCCATTTCACTATTTTGGCCAAACAAAAACTAGAATCTCTAATTCTTCTCATTCTATTTGCATATTAAATTCTGGTTATATTTGAAAACTTTAACCTAATTAAAAAAATTACTCAATGCAATTTTAATTTTGATTTTGAATTTTACTATGTCAGAGAAAATGGTTAAAATTTCAAATAATTGATTTTTATATCAAATTTAAAAGGGACCCTCTTTAGTTTTGACATTGTTGGCAACTTGACACATGCTTTATAAATGTTGCTGCATATTTTATTTTTATAATCTTGTTAAAAGCTGTTTCTTCACATGGGGATGGGTCCATTTGGGCGAAATCAGAAGTTTTTAATTGGAGAGGAGAGACGGGTGTGATTAATGAAAAACTGTTTGATCACTATGATCTCTGCTGATCGCCTTAAATAATAATAAAAAGTTTTTGGACGAATACGATGACCCAATCCATGTTTTAAAAAATTATTTGATTCGCTTTTAATCAGATCCATGTTAGGGTAATACTTTGTATAGCTCAATGCACTTGAATTATCCAAATCTTATATATTTTTATATAGAAACATGCCATGACAATACACAAATTTCGATTTATTCAATTTCAGTTTGACCTAATTTTATAAAGCAGATAAAAATAAAAAGTAAAATAAACATAATTTTCAACATAACATGAACAAAAAATGAGTTTTTTTTAAAGGGTATTGGATAATGATTAATAGAAGTAATGGGTTACGATAGATGAACTAGTACCACGGGCAATGGATAAAAAAAGGTTTACATATTATTTTTGGTAGCCTTCAATAGGGAGTAGATTATGTTGGATTTAGAACCCCTATATCCTATCTAACAGAATTTTTTGAGTCAAGTTAGGTTAAATATATTTAAAAAATATTTAATTTAAACTTGAAAATTTTCAAATCAGATCAAGTTACATCCATGAATCAAGTCAGAAAGATTAAAAAAAAAAAAATCTAAACTCTTCAAACAGTACAATTTCACTTTGATAGTATCTACCCTGTTGAAGGGTTTAAAGAAGCAGTAGCAGCTTAGTTAAAACAAGAACCAGAACCATCACGTCGACTCTGAATTGGGGGAGTACATACATGTTATCAGCAAACACAACAAAACAAAAAAGAAAAGAAAAGAAAATAAAAAAAATACAGATTTGAAGTAAACAAGAGTGGGGGGGTGGGGGGGAATATATCCTCAGCCATCCAGAAACAAGAACATTTCCAGATGATGAATTGATGAGTCCCCTACTGAAAAAGGTACAAAAATATAACAATACCTTCAGGTAAACACAGTACAGGAAAGGATTAAGCTGCAAAATTATGTATACAATGTCACATCCCAGTCACCGATCAGAAGCCCACAGCAGGGACTCACTTGAAGCATGGCTGCACAAGCATAATCCGATACACTTCAGCCCACTCAAAAAAGCTTTCGCCTTCTCAAACTCAGTCGTAGAGCCCGCTACATTGCATAAACAATCTCTCCACTGCTATCAATATCAAGGTCAGGATCGCTCTCTAAATCCTCCATGTCGTCATCAAGGTCGAGGCTGCCCGTCAAATAATGGTTGATACCACGCATCCCAGCAGCAGGTATGGTGGCCTCTGCTACTATCTGCATGATCTCATCAATGCTTTGCATGGGTTGATCTGGCTCCTCAAACTGGTTGTTCATCATGTTTTCATACATAAGATCAGCTGGGAGGTTCTTCAGAAACCATTCGTGGTTGCAAATCTCTGGAATGGTTATCCTCTGTCACATAAGGAATGGTGAGACTAGGAGAAGTTTAAGCTCTGGATTCCAAATCAAACTGTAAGATTGAATGTACGAAGTGGAAGCCAATCTTTGTAGACTTGTAATGGTGCCAGTCTTAACTGCATTGGTACAGGTGCAAAGTGTCGCAAAGTTCAACATGGGTATCAGGTTTTGGACTCTATTAAAAACAAGGTTTTGAGCGTTGGACTGCAAGATTGAACCACAAAGGAGAAACGAATATATTGGCTTGTAAGGGCCAAGTTTAGTTGCAGGAGTACGGGTGTGAGTGTTGAGTGCTCTGATATGGGTGTGAGTGTTGAGTGCTCTGATATGGGGGTGAGGTTTTGGAGTCTATTGAGAAAAAAAGGAACTCCGACCACATTTAAATATATTTAGATTTAAATTTATTTTAATGAAAATAAAGTGCGAAAATACCACTTGTAGTAAATAATGTACTACTTTAAACAATCAAATGGCATACTATCAATATTTAACTAGGTTTCAAAAGGAAAAAAAATGTACTAATATTTTAGTCATCTTAAAAAATAATGTTTAATTGTTAAAAAATCCATGAGGAGTCCAACAAGGGTACAAGTGTTTGATATAGGTGCATCACATATTTTAAAGTGTCAAGATATAATGGAGAGACCTCCCAAGAGAAACAATTCACTAACAAGGCTTGTAAGGGATATGGATCTCTTGCAATTTGGAAGAGAGAGTTCTGAGCTAAAGAAATCAGTCCTAGAACATCGTGTGTGTGTGGAGAAGAAGAGGAAAATTGAGGAAAATCATTGCATGTGACCCCACGCTAGGAGTGGCCAACAATAGGAACCCAGGTCTGAATTAAGAAAATGGAGAAGAGGAAAAACTTTATCCACTGGATAGCATCACACTGCATCAAGATATTTTCTCCTACTTCTAAAGCAATGAGTTCTATCTTGGGAAGACTCGTTCTCTTACTTCTAACATCAAGGAGGATATCCTCCCAGTGAGGCACTCCAAATTTATCCCCGTCTAAATGCAGCATTAGCTAAATTCTCAACCCAAACCCCTCAAAACTTCAACTCAGATCATGACTCCCAATCAGGTTACTGACTGGTTTGTACGCTGTAGGGAACCGCACCAATGGTGTGATACACCAATCTGGAGGTCAGCCACCCCAACAATGTCAGGATAGCATGCCACACAATTTATTATAAAGGAAAGTTCTCAGAGCATGAGATCCACAAAGACATAAACGTGAATCTGCGTGCCTATTTTCTGAAGGTTAAACTTCTGCCAGGCATAAAATCATGCTACCAAAATTCAAATTCAAATTCAAATTCACATTGAAAAATGAAAAGAATCTAATTAGAAGAAAATATAACCATCAAATGAGTATCCAGGCTATTGGAGCCACTCAATGACTCAAGAAAGTGGACTGATGTCTCCACCATTGGTATAAAATCAATTCAGGAAACTCAATGGGGCAAAATCCTATACATCATCAGTAACAATTTGCCACATTGAACAAAAAAAAAAATCTCGGCCGATCATATTTTATTCATAGTGATTCAGTAAGCTCATAAAAATGCATAAATTTTGTCAAACAAAAAAAATCCAAGAACTTCATTCAACCACTAAACAGGGATGCACATTCATGTCAAGCTCTTTCAAATAAAATGGAACAGTTACACTACCATAACAGTAATTTAAAACGATTTGGTTGTTTAGGGGTGAGTTGGTTGTTTAGGGGTGAGTTTCATTTTTTGCTTTCTTCTTTGTTTTGTGTGTGTGTTGTGGGGGGTGAAAGTAAAAATTTATTGGTTACATCATTTTGGCAACAAAAATGAAGAGAAGAAAATAATCTTCCTAATATTAAGAAATTGTAATATAAAATATGCCAACTAACTGGTTGCATAATCAAGCACAAAACTATTAACACTATGACCTATCCACCCACCCACCCACAACCCCCCCCCCCCCCCCCCCAGTTGGCCTCCTTTGTGGCGGCATCCCGCTAGAGTTGGTGCAGAATTCATAGGTCTTGATCCGACCAAGTCCACCTTCTAATACACCATAACAAAGTTTATATGTATGCACTAGTAAGTGTATTTAGTTTGGCCCTCAGAGAGAAATTTCTGGATCAGCCCCTGTTGTTCAATGGTACCGGAAATGTTTTTACCACTCGTGGCAAAACTGGATTCTATGCATTAGTGAATACTAACCGTGGCAGGTTGGGGAACAAAAATTCTTGAGATAAGGTCCTGGCATTCTTGAGATATGTGAACATAGTCTGGGATTGAGTACTGCACACTCAAAATACGCTGCAAGAAGCAAGAAATAATGTAAGTCAAAGTAGTAAATGCATACTCTAAACACCACTATAGAATAAAATTAAGAACCTGTATTGTCTTCTTAAAGTTCTTTGGCTCATCAGGATCCTCGAAAGGGTATGCACCCACAAGCATGACATACAAGGTTACTCCACATGACCAAACATCTGCTATCTGAATTGGAGAAAAATGGAAGTAAGCTTTTAATTAGATCCATGTTAAGGTAATACTTTGTATATCTGATTAATGAAAAAACTGTTTAATTATGATCATTATGAAAAAAAATTCTCGTTAGAAGTACCAAAGACATAATGGAAAAACAAACCTCTCTCTCTCTCTCTCTCTCTCTCTCTCTATATATATATATATATATATATATATATATATATATATATATATATATATGTAGTGATTTTTGCACTTCTTTCATAATGCACCCCCTTAAAAGGAAATTCTAATTTTGCCCTTACTTCCCTCCTCTCTTTTCCTCTCTTTCAAAAGCAAGTAAGAACCTTGTTCATATCCCTTACCATGTTCATATCCCTCAGTTTGAGCAAATGAAATATCCCTCTACAACCATTTTAGTTATTATGCTTGCCATTATAAAATGGTTTCTTTTCTTAATAAGCCGGAATATTTAATCATAAGTAGTCTGATCAAGAAAAGTGAATGGGGTCCAGAAGAGAAAAAAGGGACCAATGGATTACCAACAATATTATATAATCAGCTAACCTGGCTACCAAAAAGTAGAATATTGTCCTTAAGTTCACTTGCTTCCTTAACAGGATATCCAAACAATTTGACAATGAATGGCAGAGACATTTGTGACTAGGCTTCAATATGTTAAAGTGTTAAGCTAATAGAATCACAAAGGAATCAAAATATCAAATAGTTATCACATAAAAAATCAAAAGGCAAAAGGGATAAAAATATATGAAGAATTATCAAGTGGTCCAAAATGCTTCCGTCTTTGCAAGCAACAGATAGAAGGTAGTGTTGGAATATGATTGTGAATCTGTACATCAAACCATTAAAACGAAAAAAAAAAAGGAAGAAGAAGAAATAAAATCTAACCACATGCCAGCTTCATTTATAAGAAGTTATATTACCTTGCCATCGTATTCCTTCTTGAGTAATACTTCTGGAGCAATGTAAGCAGGAGTGCCAACCGTTGACTTGGGTTGAGAATGCAGCACAGATGACTGAGACAATAAAAATCATAGCAGTTTTTAGATCTTGTATCGTAACAAAAGAAACAATGACTGATCACAACAACGATAAACATGTATTTCAACTTTGTAATAAATTTCCACAGAATTAAGGCAATATCAGTTAAGCTGAAGTGAAACCAAAAGTTAGCTCTCCACTCTAAATGTGTTTGTGTGTAACATGAGCAACAGATGTTCACTAGAACATTCCATCTGCATCCTGAGCTCTTTAAAGTCTAGATCCTACAAAGCTCAGCATATTATAAGCACCTAGATACTGTCACAGAGGGAATTAGTGAGAACGGGTAGCAGTTACCTTAGAGTACCCAAAGTCACAAATCTTCAGTCGAGGAGCAGGACTTCCATCCAACAGGGTGTTTTCCAGCTTTAAATCACGGTGGCACACTTGCTTGACAGTAGAATAGAACACACAGACAGGAACACATTAACCTAGCCAACATCCTTAACAACCACCAAGCAAAAACATAAATCTTTGTCACATACCATTGAATGGCAATAGCTTACTCCTGATATCAGTTGTTGGAAGAAGAAGCGAGCCTGCAAATGAATGTGGGAGGATTAAATCATCAAAATTTATTTAAAAAAAAAAAAATTAATGAGTGCATTGCATTACTAACCTCATCCTCGCTGAAACGTCCTGCACTGCATATACGCTCGAACAGCTCTCCACCAGATGCATATTCCATCACAATAGCCAGATGGGTTGGTGTTATAATAACCTGGAAATGAATCATAATGAAGGAACTGAACAATCAATATTATTGACACGGACTAAATGAAGAAGATTTCAGTACTTGAACAAACCTCTCTGAACCTAACAATGTTGGGATGCCTCAGTGATCTGTGGTTAATAATTTCCCTTTGTACATTTTCATCTACCTGTTACAAAAATTGTAGTATAGAAGGATTCAGAAACTTACCATAATAGCAATTGCTACCTATTGCCATCTAGACATAATCTAATCAATGGACAAATCTGGATACTCAGATCTACATCATTCGACTCATTAGTTTGAAAAAATAAATAAACCTCTGGTAATCCATATCGTACAAGGGTTTAGTTTCAAACAGTTAATGGATACTATGACATTTTGCCAGGTTTTCAAATGCCTACTTTATATGGTTTAACTTATCCATATAATTTTTCCTTCTATTTACTGTAATTAGAGTTAATTTGATAAGCGTATCAATTCAGAAACCTTTTTGGAACCAAATCCCACAAAAAACTTCACTTAAATAAGAAGGATTGGTGAATCCAGATGACCTGTGTTGTGGCCCCTATCATAAACCACCTAGAGAGAGAGAGAGAGAGAGAGAGAGAGAGTAGACAAGCCTATGTTGTTCTGTCTTCTCCAAACGGACCCCAGAGTAATCCAATATTAGAGGGTAGAACTAATAATTCAATCTCCTGCTCTTTTTCTTTTCTTTTCAAGGGGGCGGGGGTGGGGTGACTCAACCATTCAATAGAGATCACAAAATGGATAAAGTGATAAACTAGATACACCAAAAATCGAACCTCTCTCAGCAGCAACAAGTAATAGAAAACCAATAGTAGTGTTCAATGTTGAGCTTACAGTAAAGATACTCAGAAAATCAGTTGTAAAACATCACAGATACTGGTTCGTGATAACGTTCAGTACATTTGTACACAAATCACAAATGGGCTATCCAGGACATACTCGACAAGTAGAAAGAATCAATACTAGTTCTTCACATTTCTACAACAAACTTATTACCATCCTTCAATCAATAACCAAAAAAGGTAAGTAATTTGAAATTCAGGCACTCAGAGAACTCAACAACTCTTCATTTAATCCAAAATTCAACAACAAAACCTCCCAATGTCATTCAATCCTTTAAACATTCACATAACTTCAAATTTCAGACATTCAAAGATTGTAAGAAAATACGAATTTTCAACACTCAAAACTCAGCAAACCCAGAACCAGCTCTGAAGTTCAACAACAAACTTCTTGAAGCACTTAAAAAATCCACATAAGCTGTATCAGGTTTCTTTTCCCGGTATTAGATAGCCCTCGTCTACTGTGTTATTGTTTAAAAGTCTGTAATCAATCACCATTCGAGCTTCTCCTCGAACTTGTTCTGAGTGATTATTTACCAAAAACGTCGTGGACCAGTTTGGTGAGTCTGACTCTCTGATTAAGCCTTTCCTAAGAAATTCATCACATTGCCTGCTTAATTCTTTCCTTTCTTCTGGATTGGCAGGAAAGGGTTTCCCTTGAATGGTCTTCTCGGATCTTTTAGTCTGAGGGTACAGATGGGCTTCTCAATATCCCATTTTTCTGTGGGATTTGTTCCAAGGTTTGTTTTGAGTTTTTCTGCTAACTCTTCTTCTAAGGTAACTTTCTTAGTTGCCTTTTTGATCATCTTCTTCTTCTGTTTATTTTCATGATAATGGACTTCTATGGTCTGGAGATAATGCTCATGCAATCTTCTCTGCATTATTCTGAAATGCTGCAAATGCATTTTTGGATATTCTCACGACGCTTCGTTGTCGCAAACTTTGATGGTCTACTATTTTGGACTGGAATTTTTATATCAAATTCATTCCTTGAGGAAAGGAATAAGTGGTCTGAGTCTATTTTTATGGGAAGATATGTAGTTATAAAATCCATACCAAAAATAATATCACATTTCTTGGTAAATGGTTCCATAACCCATATCTTTTGGTCTAGGAGGTTATTACTATCTCCTTGAATGTCAAAGAATAACGTCTTTGTTATCTTTGAACATTGGACTTCTCCATTATTGGCTGAAGTGACATCCATTTTTTGTTCAGGGGTGTTTATGAGCTTGTCCGAAACAAGTCTGGGTGAACAAAGAGATGAAGATGCTACAGTGTCTACTAAAGCTTTTATCTTTTTATCTCCATAATTGGCGATAGACGCAATTATAACTGGGAGATTTCCTATTTGGGCTCCTGATTTATCAATATTGTAGACTTCTGTGTTTACTTCTACATTGTTTATCATAGCCTGCTGGCTAGTGGTGGCTTCTTGTTCTAGAGGAACTTCTAGAAAAGGATTTCCATCATCATCTGTTTCCCATTTGGGAAAAGTCTTCTGAGTAAGGATTGGTTCTTCCCAATCAGGAAAGTCTTCTTCTAGTTTTACTGCTTTCTCTTTGGCTTTCAAAAGTCTATTTTTTTCTACTGATTCGTATTGATTGATACGAAATTCTTCTACTTCTCTCAAGAAATCTTTGTAGAGATTAAGAACAATGGTTTTTCCTTTCTTTGGAAATAATTGTTCCATTTCTAAGGCAAAACATATCTTATGATAAGATATACCATACGGCTCTTCAGTCATGAAACAATCGTTTTCAAGCTGTGTGCCTTTAGTTTCTACTCCACATCTTTCACATAAGACTTGAGAATTTGACCATCTGAGTCGAAATTCCCATTAGGCTTTGCTAGGTATCATTTTATAATGATTACCTTGGTCTTTAGGCCAACTGTTGCCTGCACAAGAACATTCTTGTTCTTCAAATTTGTGCATAATTACTTTAGTCACTGGACTGTCATGGACTACTGTCGTATGAACCATATTGCAACTGGCTTTAATGGTTTCATCTTCAGAACTTTCTTCTGAATAGTTCTCTAGACTGCTGAATTCTTCGTCAGCTTCTGAGGTATATTCTTCTTCTATAGAATATACAGTCTCATCACTGTCTACATAGTCTGGTACTTCTGCTCTGTATAGAATGTCAAGGTTTTGCTTGTTAGCTTCTGCTAACATACATTCTATCATATTGACTTCTTTGGTGGACATTTTGATGCAAAATGGTCTGGTTTACCACATGTCCAACATTCTTTTGTTGATAACTTCTTATCATATTCCTTCTTTCTATAATTTGGAATTTGTTTCTTCTTTGAAGTATTTCTTTTGAAATTCCTACCATTTCTTCTTTGATCAGGGTCTCTAAAGTTGTAGATCTTCTAAACCTATATTTCTTTTTATAGGTCTTTTCAGGTCTTGGACTATTTCGATTAAACTTCTTTTTTCGAAATTTCTTCTTATAGTCATCTTTGCATCCCCACTGGACTGGCAAAGTGCTATCTTTCTGGTCTTTACCAAAATCTGCTAATTTGATTGCTCTATGAACAAGCTTTTGGTTTCTGTACTGGTCTTTCTTATACTGAAGTTGGTATAAGGCAAAGTGGACTCTTTCTCCTATGGTATCACTTTTTTCTCCTCCGAATCCTTCAAAACTTATGTATTCTTGTAGGATAACTTCTCCTATATAAGGTATTTTTCTGAAATACTCATCTTTAAGGTTGTCTGAATTATCTTTACACTGATAGTAAAGATCAAGGAAGAGATTGCTATACTCATGTATGTATTTTAACTTACAGATTCTAAGCATAGAAATCTTTGTACGGGCTGCTTCCTTTTCATGGTCAAGGGATAACTGTCTAGTTTGACCTATGAATTCGTTATGGAATAGTTCAACATATCCCAAAACATCTCTGGCTTCATTATGATTTCTTCTAAAATTTTGTAGCAATACTACGGACTTCTCATCAGTGCTTTCTTTGAGATTCCTAAGATACCTCTTAGCATGGCCTTCTAAAGAATGCTCTGCATATTCTCTGGATGCTTTTGCATCCCATTGGTCATTAAGGGCAAAACATATACTCATGTTCTCTGACCATTTTTCTAAGGCTTCATTGATATCATCTACTCTGTCTATATTCAACTTAATTCCTATAGAATTAAGGGGACTTTCTGGCATTTTCTTCTGATTTTTGAATCCATCAACATAACTTGGTAAAGCTCTATTTGCTGGGATTTGTCTAGATGGGGTTCCTACATAAACAGGGATAGAATATCTGATTCTATCTTGTATTGGTCTTCTGTATGATTCTCCCATACTTGTATGTGCCATATGGGCAACTGCTTTCTGAGGGCTCTTTTTCTCAATAAAAGAGTTCTGGACTTGTTGCACTTCTTCTAGAGTGCAACATTTACTTAGTTGGTCTACGCAACTTTTTTCTTCTGAAAACAGTTCTTCTTCTTTGTCCTTTTCTTGCCACATATTTACATCTCCTTGTAAATTTGGC
Organism: Chimonanthus salicifolius; assembly: GCA_013350335.1. NCBI lineage: Eukaryota > Viridiplantae > Streptophyta > Magnoliopsida > Laurales > Calycanthaceae > Chimonanthus > Chimonanthus salicifolius. The sequence continues at coordinate 43,040,032 of CM023534.1, read as the reverse complement.
ATATTTATGACAGGGATTGTAGTTGCTGTCTGCTGAGGTTGGCTACTTTCACCATGCTGCGTCTGCAACGTCTGATAGAAAGACTGTCTTTCATTTTCAGGTTGTTCTACTAACCTGGGCTTAAAGGCTAGAGTAGACATGTGGTCTTCTTCGTCAGCAAGTGACACGTGGTCTTTCTCATCAGTGGGCTCAAAGATGAGTATTTCAGACATTCAAAGATTGTAAGAAAATACGAATTTTCAACACTCAAAACTCAGCAAACCCAGAACCAGCTCTGAAGTTCAACAACAAACTTCTTTAAGCACTTAAAAAATCCACATAAGTTGAAATTCAAGAATTTCAATTACAGAGAAAAACAACAGCATAATTTCTACAAACACCAACTGATTTCTCACGAATTTCAAGCATTCAAAGAACATAAGAAACAGAATTCCCAGTTTTCACACACTGAGCGACTTCTCACGAATTCTTGTAAGTATTTAAAAAATTAATATTCAAAAAAAGAAGAAGAGGAAAACCAGTTCAGGGAATAGACTCAATCGAGCTAGTTTTTCAAATTGTCTACCTTCTCACCCCTCTCGATGTACTTGACTGCAACGAGCTCCTTGGTCTGCTTATCCCTCATGAGGCGGGCGACACCAAAATTCCCCGATCCAATATTCTTGACAAGCTCATAACGGTCGCTGTCGTGCATTATCGGGAGATCCATGCCCGGCCCGACTGTCACGGCCGACCGATCCATCTCTCATCCGGTCCGACGGCTCTCCTTTAAGGACGATGGATTTAGCTCCTCCCCTCTCTCCTCGGCGAGAGAGTTGCAGAGAGAGAAAAGATATTTTCTGCGGATCGAAGACCGGGTTAGCGGGTAAAAGAATAATATCCTAAATGAGAAAGAGAAGGAAATGACGAAAATGGGCATAGAGTATGATATTAATGATGTAATCTAAGAGTTCATTAAATACGATGATAATTAATTATCCTGAAAATATTTTCTTCTGGAATATCTGATTCACTTAAAATCATCATCATATTTATATGTATGTGCACCTTCGCGTCTCGAGAGAGGAAGAGGAAATAATTTGTTGAATTTTTTTAATATTTATATAAATGAATAGATATTTAGTGATTATTTGTCATTAATTGTAAAATCAAATTTGTTGTCATAATACTATTTTTCGTGATAGTTTTGAATGGTAAATACGTTCATTAAGAATCTCTCAGAACGGAGTCTTGTATTCGATTCACATCAAATTCTAAAGGGTCATTCTTCGTTAAACTTATCCAGTATATAAATTAAAATATTTACATATGCTTTGAGAATTGGATAAATGAAACACGTGAATAACTTGGTTAAAAAAATATTACCTTAGATACATATTTTTAGTGACTTTAATGACAAAAATGATACACATATTTTTATGATTGCACCCCTCCACATGAGTGTTTGTATCTTACAATATTTTCTTGCTGATGTGTTAATTAATATTCATATTTATATTTTTATATATGAAAATTTTAAAGCATTTATTACTTGAAAATGTCAACAGTGTAATTTCAATCCATGTAATATAGTCTTATTTAATGAATCAGTACGAGAAATTAAATCTTAAAATCTTTCAAGAAAATATATATGCTTATAATAAAGTTGAAATTTAGAGTCGAATTTCAATAAATCTAATTCAATTCATGTCAAAACTTATTAATTGATTCTACCTGAATTGATGACTCGAATTATCCAACCTGACCTGACCCAAATTTCTGATCCAACTCAATTCTAAGTGTTATTTTATAACTTGATGCACTTAGGTCGGATCAGATCGAGTTGATCTAATTTTCATATTGGTTTTTTTCAAATCCAACTCAGTAGGAGATATACAAATATATAATTCAAATTAATTGATTTTTGGATTGAGTCATGCAGATGGGTTAAAATCTGACCCTAAGTTTTACCCCTAGATTATAAATTGGCCCATCAAATCACTTAAATTGTCAAGCCGAAAACCAACTTTACAAAATACTTTTACAAATTAAATTATCATTAACAGAAGATCATTTTAGAAAAGTATTTTTTATTAGAAGAATAAAAGGGTTGGCCATAGATGTCCAAGCCTGTTTCTAATCATATCATGAGAACCAATCAAAGAAAATCTATTTGGTACGTGTACTTAAAAAAAAATTGCACCCATTTTTTACCACCAACTGAAAAGGATTTTATTACAACGATTGTGTGATAATTTTAAGATGAAATTTACTCTAATTTTATTATTACAGATGTTATTTTATTTTTAAATCGATTAATTATCTAATGTTTCAATCGAGTGCTGTCTCAATTGATATATTTTTTAAAAATAAAAAATATTTAGACTATAGTTTAAAAATAGACCAAAATAACAACTAAGTCCGGTTGTAAATTGAGATATTTGAACGGACATATCAACCTCTTAACTTCTTAAGTAATTTTAGCATTCTAAAAATATGTCATTTCATATTAGGTAGGCCTAAAATTTAAATAATTAACCAAAATTTTAGATGTGAACCAGACTATCTTAAATTAATAAATCCCAATGAAAATAAATTTTAATAAAATAATTATAGTTGAAAATTTCAAAATAGTCTTGACTCAAATTTGAAAGGATTTCAAATTGAGCAGTAAGCAAATTTAGCTAAACATTTCGAAGTCAATTTGAATTTTCTATCTAAATTATTTAATTCAATGAGATTTCAAATGAAAATATAAATTCCAATTTACAAATCATAAAAATAATAAAATATCATATTGAGTTCAAGTGGTCATAAATGAGTCCTACAAGTTGCACCCAAAGAGCACTTGAGCGACTTAATACAAGATTGTTATGATTGAGGAATTTTGTGAAAAACCCCTCAGCGTATTCCTAAATGGCAAAATAGGCCAAAAAGATCCTTCTCACCAAGTGCCTTAATAAAGGCATTATTTTCGTAAAAGGGTATTTCTGTAAATGGATCTACAGGGAAGAAATCGAAATGGATAGAGTGCTCTTTTCGGCTACCGTTGACCGGATAGACGGTGCATTACAAATGAAGAAGCGACACGTCATCAGTGTGAACTGGTTCGATTGGCGTTACCGGTAGTCATTAATGGTATTATCGCAATTAGTAAGCATTTTTAGGAGTTTAGAGTCTGATCTCGGAACTTCTGCCGAAAAGCCTTTTCAGGGACTTCGTGATTCACCTTTCCGCCGACTTGCAGTTAGAGGTTGAACGAAGCTCGCTTTACCCATTTATCTTTGAATTTTATTTTAATTACAGAAATATCCTCGATTTTCATAATTTTTTTTTTAACTCCTCCCCCCGCCCCCTGAAATCGGAGTTGGATAGAAGTTAAAAATAAGATATGGAGAACAACTCTGTAATTTGAGTCATGTTGGGTGAAGTTTAATAAATTTTGATATGAATTTAGTTGGGTTCATTGAAATTCGATTTAACTTACATAAGTTTCAGATTTAATCACTCTCTTAATTTTACTCAATATATTTACACACGCTTTGAAGACAGCTGAAATACTTTAAGAATTTAAGAAGGCTTAATTATAAAGAAAAGAGTCAATATATTTAAACTAAATAGTGAATGAGCTTTTTTCTTCCATAACCCTACATTAGCATCAAATATCTGAAAATATGGAAAATTTCCGGACTTGATTAGCTAGACATCTTTTTCAGGGGCCGTTACCTTTGGAGGAGGGAATGTAGAATTGACAAAGATTGGATTTTTTAAGTGGAAACTCTATTCTTTTTTTCAACATGTTATCTTCTTCTTCTATTAAGAGTCAAACCGACCAAAGCTTAGGTGTTATGGTAATGAAATCCATGCTCTTCCATATTTGGAAGGATGGATTACTCTACTATTAAAAATTAATAATAATAAACTAAAATAATAAATGCCAAGCCACATATAGCCAAGTGTCGCAAATTTGGTAGGTTTGGGTTGCACCATGACCTAAAGGTGTTGAACATTAGAAAAGATTATACACAATCACAGTTAAATTTTAATAAGATATCTAAAGACCAAATAATTCTTACATGATATTGGCATCCTCACCGACACCAGCCGTCTCCTATGCAATATGGTGAACGAGTCTAGGCTCCATCTCCTTCACTACCCTTTTGTCCACCAGGTTTGGCAGCTTCTTTTGAGTAATTTCAATGATGCTCCTCCGTGCAGCGACATCCTCAACAATGCCAATCAGATCATCTCTTCCTCCTATGCTCGTTTGCATCATCTTGTTGCTAAGTTGGCCATCCCCCCGCTGCTGGACTGCGCGGAATGCTAGTGTCTTTAAGAATCATTCATCATTACAGACACGGGCTTTATCGTGATGCCCATTTTGTCTTTCATCTGCCATACCGAAAATGTAAAACAATAAGATCCCTTACTAATTTTTGGCTAGTCGGTTTACTATTCACGGGTGATTCGGAAAGTTGCTTTTACTTTTCACGAGTGATTCGGTGAGCCGATTTTACTCTTAGCAAGTTGATTTCATTGGGTAGAATAGGACACTCTACTCAATCATTTAAAGCGGAAGCAATAACACAACTCAAATATTTTGGTCGGGTAAATCAAGAAATCAAGCGAGTTTAACGCAACCCGTGAATTTCAAACAATAAAACCCAGCTCAAATAAGTATTAGAGTTAATTGAATCAAATCACTTTGATTTATTTTCAACTCGGCGGGTTTTCTTAATTTGCTTCTTCTCAATTTTCTAACAGATTTTAGGGTGGTTTCAAATACCACAGCCAGCCCTCCAACACTGTTTTAAAGACTAGGGAAACTCATTGAAAATCAGTCCAGAATTTGACAAAACTGGGTTTGATCCTTTCACCAAAATCAGCCCCAATAAGGCTTTAGAATTGATTAAAATTCCCATAAAAAAATGGCCACAAATTATGTTTTAAAACTGATTATGAATTCCCAAATAAATCAGTTCAATTTTTTTAAAACTGGTATTAAATCCTTTAAATCAATCCACATCAATGTTTCAAACAGTTTCGTGCCTCAAGATAGGTTAGTTTTGTTAATTAAATCCCTCAGTAGTTTCGGCTGAAATTGATGGGTTTAATCAACTCAGAAATTTGATTCAATTACCCTAAAACTTGAATTGAGTTTAGGATTACCTGGCTATGGAGGGTTAACCTCAAAACTACTCAGCTTAGCCTTGAATCAATCACTGTCCTACCTTCCTTGGCCTCTCCATGGAGAAAAACTAAATAAACTTTATTTCATAATATCAAATCTGCGTCTCTTGGCTACATACCATCCTTTTATAATAAGGAACAAACAGAAACAGCCAAACATGATTTAATTCAAAGAAAAAAATTGCCCTATTTTAATTCAAAGAAACAACTCTCCCAAAATTAAACATACCTAATATGTGACTGACCCTAGAACTTAGAATCTAACAGTCCATTTACTTATGACACAAACTCTCCATTGAACTTGTCTCACAAGCTGCCTGGCACGTGTGACTGTACACACAGGTTAGACTGCAAGGTTTGTTTTGGGCCTTGGACCTGGATCAAAAACACGAATCTCTTCACCGTCAAAGATGCCCACAGTCCCAACCCACTCCAAATCACCGTTTGGCCATCCAAAAAAAATCCTAGATTCCTTGTCCCTATGTTATTGTAAGTAGTTATTTAACCCTAGTTCAGGTAAGTGTTTGATGACTCCAAATTCAAGTATTCATCCTAGTTTATTTTCTATAGATTTCATGTGATTAAAGCATTTAATGTCTTGTTTCAAGGTTAATATTGCTCAATGTAATCGACCATTCTGGTAAACTTTTGGTGACCCCATCTTATCTAATGGATCGAAATTACCCTTTTCCAATTTCCCCAACCTGATTTTTATTTTTCCTTTCCCTAATTTGCAGCTCTGAAGCTCAATTAGGTTGAGATGGTATCGGAATGAGAAGTTCTTGTACACCCTCCCTTGGTTTGTCTTCGATGAAAATACATCAAATATTACGGTGTACAAGAAACATGCAGCACAGAAATGTAGTTTCTCTTTTGAAACAGTACTGACGACTTTTCCTCTATTCCATCTAGGTAAAATCATCTCTTTCATGGTGTTCCTTGCTCCTCCTGCGTTGGGTTTCACTATTTTTTCCCTTTTTGTCTCTCAGATATTTTTTTTATTGTCAAATATGAGCCATTTTATCTCATTTAACTAGAGAAAAATAAGAACTAAGATTTTGGCCAAAGATGGGTTGATATTTTGACACACTTCTGACTAAATTTCAATTTGTTGTATTGTTTCTGTAGTTTATATTTTGCTTATTTCTATGTTGGTAGCACTCGTGCCCGAATGCTTTGATTTTGTGATATTATGTGAAATTGATTGTTTGGATGATTTGAGAGTGAGAGACAAATTGGGTCTTCGGAATCTTTCGAGATGTGGTTCTCAGAGATTCCAATTTCTTTGATTTCTTTCTTGAACATGAACAAGTGGATGGAGGCAAGTGGTTTGTTGATCTGGCCCGTTGGTTTTTACAGGATTGGGAAAATGCCCAAAAGCAGCTTTAGGAGGGAAACATTTTGCATTTATTCAATTATTGGTTCCTGTGAGAGCATGAAATTGCGATTTGGATTCCTGTATGTGTTTTTTAATGCTTAATACATGTGTAAGATTCGACTTCCTCCCTCATGAGAAATGACCCAAAATGAATAATTGGTTATGTTCTCATCTAGAAAATCAGTGCAGGCAGAGAATCATGTAGACCACATTGCAATTTTTTGCTTTTTGAAAGATAATGATGAAATTCTATTAAGCAGCAGCAGCAGAGAATGTAACATATTAGTCTGCACAAGGAGAGATTGAGCAGAAAAACTCTGACCACTAAAGATTGTAAACAAAGGATTGACTACAAATACTTCCACTGTTCCACATGCCAAGATCTTCTCATTTCCAGTTTTGGATTAGCTAAAGTGTCGATGTCAAGATGGGAATAACTGCATATTAGTTGTCCATATATGTCATTCTAAATGTACTGACTACACACTCATTTTTAGTTGATTCGTGACTCTCCACTTAGTGGGTTATTTGAAATTGTAGAATACGCTTTTGAAGATAGTGCAAGATTTTATTTCATTGTCATTCCATAGATTTTGATTTAGGATGATTGGAGTGATTCTTGAAGCAATGTCTTGAGCCTGTGATCTGGTACATACTGGATTTTGATGTTGCTGGTGGCATATATGGCTTGACTGAGGAGAATTTTTCTGCAGTTTTTGCAGATACTCTACATGGTAGCTGGTTTACTGTGGAACATTTGTAAAGAAGCATTGTTTTTGCAGAGGGAGGCTAGAAAGCAACAGACAATACTGTTCCAATTTTGTCAATTCATCAGTTTGTTTTTTATTTAGAAATAGCAGAAAGGCAATCCACAAATTACAAATCCTGAGTTGATTTTCTTCTTGCTTCATTCTTCCTCTGTGATGTAATCTGTTACATCCATCCATCAGTTGTCTAGCATGTTTGCATTTCTTATTGCTGGAGAAATCAGATTCTTTTTGTATTTAGGAGTTCAATTTGTGATATTTGTAATGTGATAAACAAGATTTTTGAAACAACTTAAAGACAGATGGATGATAGATGCTACTGATTGTAATTGTAATATGTTGGACCAAGATACCAGGGACTTGGATATGTGAAGGTCATATGTCTTATTTCCTACATCCACTGTATGATTATGTGGACACATATGCATGCTACTTTCATCTTAATAAAGTGTGAAGCTCAACTCATTACCTCCCGTCTCAGGAAGTGGGAGATTGATGGTTCGAGCTCCTATGCCTAACCATAATGTGCCCTAGGGGTAGTGGGCTCATCTGTGGGGATTTTATGCTGGGTATCCTACGATTTTTCACACGTAAATTAAAAAAAAAAAAGTGTGAAGATTTGACAAATTAATAATATTGAGAAGATTGAGATTCAGAAGAAGTACACAACAAACTTCATAGTAGATATGAGGAAAATGCTTGTGGTCTTCAATAATATTTAATGTTCTTTTTAATTTCTTGTCTATTATGTATTTTATTTTATTTAACTTGTATTACTCTTATTTTTAACCTTGTAGGTGGAAGTTGCAGCCATTCTAGAATTTCTAATGGATCTGCCGTTTTTAGTGTAATTTTTCTCATTGTGAAACCGCATTTCTAAGAACTATTGTTTGCATGCAAGCATTGGCTCTGGTTTATTTGATTCATATTTTATTTATTTAAACAAACAGTTATAATTATTGAACTGAATTTATTATTGTGATTGAAATTCTCTACCGATTTGGAAAGCTTTGACACATTTAAGCTATTATGAGATGTTCACTTGTGTATTGGATCTCACGGTATAACTATATTCAGTAGGCATTGGGTCACTAAATGAAGTGGTGACAGGCCTATTGAAATGGTCATTCTTTCAGTATATTGTTCACTAAAAATCATTATGTTTTTAGAGACCATGAAGTTTATAGATAAAAAAAAAAAAGTAATTTAAAATGATAAATTTTTGAGACTTTTAAAAATATAATTTTGAGACCTGCATACTTGGGTCTCGTGATATTATCATATACACTTAGGTGTAGGACTAACAAATAAGATAATAATGGATTTATTTAAATGATTTTTCATTTAATATATTGTGTACTAAAAATCACTAAGTCATGCTTCACTTCATGGATGAGATGAGATCTTTTCATAAATAATGATACAAAGACATGCATGTAAAGATGTTACCCTGTCAACGGATACCCGACTTAACCAAGAATGGGTCTCTTCTTTTATGTTTTGGAGTTTAGACTTGATTGTAAATTATATCCAACTAGGCCGGTAAATGGACTCAGGTCCGGCCCGAACTGATAGGATAATCCGACGGTCTGCAGCCCGGCCCAATAATCAAGAGTCCGGTTAGCCTTGGATCCAACCCGGCCCAATCGAGCTATCGGATTGGCTGCGGCCCGATAAAGGCCCGTTTGTTACAAGATATATTAGGTTTAGGAATGATCTTTGATCTATTTGTCCTCATAATAGAAAAAATATAAAGTTTATCTAAATTTAAAGAAATTATGAGAACTTAAACCTTTATTTCGAAAAAACTCTCTATTTGTAGTTCTCTTGGCATTTAAGTCAGTGTATTTAGATATCTATTAATTGGAAAACTGAAATAAATAAATCAAATTATAAGACCATTTCGGTTGTATATTAATCATTTTTATTTTTAATCTCAATTCATGAATTTCAAGGAAAACCCATCTAGATGGAATATTTGATAAACTATACACGGACCACAATTTAGGTCAAAATTAAAATTTAAGTTACTAAATTTTAGTGGTTAAAACTTCAAATCACCGGACATTTTAAGAAAATTTCAAGTAAAAATATCAATTAGTTAACATTTGATTTTGAATATGAAAAAAAATCAAATTTCATATCTTCTCTCTTAAGAAAATGATTTATTTAAAAAATAATGATCTTATGTTATCATGTCTCACCACCAATTTTCAAACAAACAAATTCAATAATTCATAAAAATCTACTTAAAACGTATCTCGTCCTCAAACTCATGATCATGAGGATGAGAGGATATGATCATTTCACTTATTTAAAAAATAATCATTTAGATGAAAAAATATATTTCTACCTATGTATCAATTCACATTTTCTATAAAAAAAAAATCCATTTTCAACAAACATGTAAAAATTAAAATTGACTTGTAAGACTGTTTTGTTTTTTAAAAATGATTTTAAGTTTTTTGTAGAAGTTAATTTTATCAAAAAATTATTTAATAAAAAATAACAACATACTTAATAGTAAAAAAAATTCTGTAAAGGAAACAAACAAAGACGCAATCTAACATGACCGTACATCTTAATACGTACAAAATTTATTAAGAGGTATAAAATAAAATTTCTATTTTAACGCTATCATTCCACATAACTCATCAAATATAGTGTGCCAATATCCAAAGCATAAGTAAGAATTAGAATTTCAATTTATCTTACGATTGATTTTCACGTACTCTACTTTAATCCGTAACGGGGGTAATTCTGTAAACTTACTGAGTGTAAGGGCAAGCCATTCGTCTCTCACGAGACACGAGGGCAAAGGGACGGAAAGAATATTGTAATAGTTTTCCAATTTTGCCCTCGCTGACCATCTTTTAATTACCTCATCTGAAACCTCGGTAAAAAAGGAGAAATCAAAACCCTCGACAATTCCATTTCCCCGAATCCTCTCTCTCTATCAAAATCTCCAGGTGAAAATGGTTTCGGATTCGGAGCTGGTGGAGCGGCTCCGAGAATTCCTCCGGAACTCCGACCTAAACACCACGACGACGGCAATCGTCCGCCGGAGGCTAGAGGAGGATTTCGGCATCGATCTTTCCGGCAAGAAGGCCTTCATCAGAGAGCAAGTCGATCTCTTCCTCCAATCTCAGCTCGAAAAATCCGAAGACGAGGAAGACGACCCGAATAACGAATCGAACGGCTCCGGTTCCGCCCAAGGTGAAGGCGAGGACGATGATGAACAGAGCGACAAAGAGGAAGAAGATGAAGAAGAGGAAGAGAAAGGAGCCGCAAGTAACGGAAAAGACAGAAGAAAAAAACAGTACTTTTCTTCTCTCTCTTTGTCTCTGTCTTTTTCTCTGAAGGCATTATGTGGATGCAAGGAAAGGAAAGTACTTCCCTCGGAAAATGACCAACTTAAAGTTCTGAATTAAAATTAGGTTGACTCATGCTATTTTAGTATAACAGTGTTATTTTCCAAGAAAGTACTTCCCTTTATTCTCTTCCCCTTAGTTTTAGTGGGTATTGGAATTTAGTTTTAGTTAGCTTGAAAAAATACTCGCTCCAATTAAATGGCAAGGAAGGTACTTTCCTTTGAAAATAACCAAGTGTAAGTTTTGACAAGAATGGTTAAATTCATTCCCATTTAGTAGGGGAAATGGTTTTTTCCCCAAAAAACTGCTTTTATTTTCTCGTTCCCCTTTTTTGGGGTCATTTAGTTTTTAGTTAGCTAAAAACCACTTACTCTTATAATTTGATACACCCATCTCAATCTATTTTCGTAAAGGAAAAAGAGGAAAGATTTCACACTCTCTGAAACGGCATTTGTTTGGGTGCAAGGAGAGTACTTTCCTTGGAAAATTGCGTAGTTTAAGGACAAAAAGGGTTTAACACATTGCATTTTTGCATAACAATGTTAAAGACACAAGGCATCTATTTGTGTGAAAGGAAAGAAAAGTACCTTGGAAAATTATCAAATTCAAATGCTGGCAAAAATGGTTAAACCCATTGCTGTTTTAGCAAAGAGATGGTTTTTTTTTCCCAAGTAAGCGTTCTTCTTTCCTTGATCTTCCTTCTGTTTTTTGGGTACTGGAATTTAGTTTTTATTAGTTAAAAAATCCTCGCTCTCATCTTTTGATATATTCATCTAAATCTATTTCAGTACAGGAAAAAGAGCAACGTAAATAACCTACTTACAGATACAATACAACATTTTTTTAACGTTCTATTACTATTTTAGTAAAAAATGATTTTTATGTCCAAGAAAGTGCCTTTCTTTCCTCTTTCCCTCCTCTTGTATTTGGTATTGGAATTTAGAATTTTTAGTTAGCTGAAAAAATGTCATTCTCATAGGTTCAATGCAACCATTTCAATCACGCTATCTACCGTAGTAAAGAAAAAAGAGGGAAAAACTATCTACACATCTATAGTAGGTTTTGTAGCACTCTGTTAGATTGGTGTGTTGCAGATGAAGTGTCCTAATATTATTAAATATGTTGTTTTAAGGAGGTTGCTTGTTGTATGATAAAATTTCTTTCTTTTTTTCTTGATCATCTACTGAGAAAATATCTAGTCTTGACAAAAATTAAAAAAAATGCGCAATGATGATTATCATAACCTCCATATATTGTATTTGCTTAATTATAACCTGCATTGTTGCATGGAGTTGGATATTTGGCAGTAAAGAAATACCAACAAGAGGAAGTATATGTGGAATTGCAGATGTTGAGATGGATGCATGGAGAAAGAAAAAACGAAGAGTAAAAAATGTGCATATAAAAGGACACTCAGTGGTTGCTCTAATAGAGAGAAAAAACAATGTAATTGTTAATGATGGTTTAGGCACTTGTGCTGAAGATTGAAGAGATTCCTATTATAAAAAGTTGAAGATAGACCTACAATGTGTTGAAGTGAAGCGGTTGTTAGAATGTAGGGTGATGAAGAACATGGCTTTTGATGGGGTTGAGAGGAAAAACATAACATGGACAGGTGTTAGTATATTTATTTCTTTACCTTTGAGATAGTAACTTTAGGTTTTTACAAAAGAAGCCTGGAGGCTTAAAAAAAGTAGATTCAACCGATCACAAAAAGCTTTCCAGGATCAACACATTTCCAAAATGGACTTAAGCCTTAAAAGTCAAAGTAGAACAAGCTCAAGAAGCCACCCTAAACTTAAATCGTTTTAAAGATTTGCCATTCAACAAATGCCCTGTCACGAGAAGTTCTATTTTTTCACTCTTTCCAATGGCCCATAAAACAGTAGGGAGGTGTTATAGGCTAAAGCACCTTAAAATGTTGGGAACCCAGGTCTCTAAACCAACCATTTAAAGAAAGAGAATGACTGAGGCATGCACCAAGATGTGTTGATTTGCATAAGGACAGCAAACCATACCTGTTGTGAAAACGGACAATGCAAGAATAGATGATTTACAGTTTTACACTGTCCTCATTCCTCATGAAAAGTAAGTGATATTACTGATAGGGTGAATTCTGTTGCACTAGTGATCAATTGTTTAGCCCAGCCTGTACAAGTGTTGGTGATACTGGTCTGAACTATCTTTTTTCCCCAAATTAATCCATACCACCAATGGTGATAAACTTTTGTGTGTGTGTTCTTGATAAAAATGTGAGCTTGCCGGTGTTTGTGTGTCTCGGGTGGAATGAGATAGATGTAATGGTGGTCATTTGTTTTCTTCTGCAGATCGGGCAAGCTCAACAAAGATAACAAGAGAAAGGGAGGTGGATTTTCCAAGTTATGTAGTCTTTCTCCGCAACTCCAAAAATTTGTTGGTGCTTCTGAGCTTGCCAGAACTGAGGTAAACTGAGTAATTTACTTTTCCTCCTTGATTTCTTTGGACTTTCCATAAAAGAAATGAAATTTGAGGATCATAATTCATTTGGTTTTTTGTGGTTGTAGGTTGTCAAGCAACTCTGGGCTTACATTCGTGAAAACAACTTACAAGATCCAGAAAATAAGCGAAATATATTATGTGATGAACCATTGCGTTCCCTTTTTGGTGTAAAGTCTATCAACATGTTTCAAATGAATAAGGTTTTGTCAAAGCATATCTGGCCCTTGGCTTCAGATGATGGTATTCTCACCAAATGTCAATTAGGCTGTTTTTCCATAAAGCTAGATAATGATCTGAGTGCTTTCTCTGTCAGGCAGCTTGTGAGAATACATTGTGTTATTTTGCAGTTGAAGTTTGTGATAAATGGTACTGTCATCATTAATTGCATTTTACCATTAACTTGTCCACCTGGTGTAATCAAATTTGTTTAAGCCTGTAGGTTTTTTCATGTATCTGTGCTTCAACATTTGATCTAGTTATTGTGTTTTGACCTTTGACAGTTGTTCCGTGGCATAGAATTTTATCCAAGGAGAATGAAGTCTACAAAAATAAACATGTAATAAGGATCCCTTGGCCAATCTGTAGAAATCAAAGAGGAAATTGAGTGATTGTGGATGGGATCTTCCCCCCCAAAAAAGTGAGAAAGATGGGCCAACCAAAAGTCTTCTTTGTTTTTGGGGATCATCAAATGGTGTCCCTTGATTGGTTATCACATGGATTCGACTTTAGTGTGGAAATGTGACTGAAGGCTACATATTGGTGAAGACACTAGATATTGTTTGAAGTTCCCCTCACCTCCATGATCACTAACGTTCATGATAATATCATTGACATACACCAATGAACAATAATGCTAGACTTACATTTCACAATCACACGAAGTGATCAGCATGTCATCATAAAAACCTAAATGCCTCTATATCTTTACTAAATTTGTCTAACTAGGTATGGATAGACTATCTAGGCCATATATTACCTTTTACAACTGACATATGTTAACTGGCTCCACTAAGCAACAAAGCTTGGCAGCTACACCATATAAGTTTCTTACCTGTCATCTTGAAGGGATGTTGATGGGGACATCATGCATGAAATTGGGAGCAATCTTGATCAATTAGGTGACCAACAAGATGAGATTAGTCATGAAATTGCTCAATTAACCATAATTGAGTATGAGAAACATATTGGTGCCAAAGACCAGTACTCTCAACCCCAAAAGCCACCCAAATTGACCCAATCAGCCCAAGTTTATGTCATATGGTTCCAATGCTTCAAATTCACCAAATTGAGGCCAAATTGACCCTTTTAGCAACCCAAATCCAAGCAATTAGGGTCTTACAGGAATTTTCTCTCACATGCATGGAGGAAGGTTGGAAAGAGGAAAGATTGGAGAATAGAAGGTGAATGGCGTGGAAAGCTTATCCTTGGAGACAAAGTCGGCCATGTTGGAAATTTAGCAACTTGAATGTGTGCCTAGGATTGATCCTCATGTGCGCAGGTGGAATGGGCGGTTTTTGATGGATGGCAATCCTTGTAAATATTTTTTGAGTTTTTGTATATAAATAGAGGCCTTTGGGCATTGTACAAAATACACAAGCAATACAAACAAAATTTGAGTTTGAGGCTTGAAGTCCTCTCTCTCTTTAGTACTAGTTTTCTTTGGTTTCTACATCTAGTTTATAGTTCTAGTTCTAGTTTCAATTTTTGTCATATCCCTTTGGACGAAGTTTGCAATTAGTTCTAGAAATTGAATCGAGGAATCAATTCTAGAATTTCATATTTTCTTAGGTGATTTTTGCATGGTGTCAATTTTTTGTTCGAGGAAGTTTCGGCCTTATTTCATTATTTGGTGAGAATTTGAGGTTTTGGCTTATCCTCTTTGAAGCTCTATTTGCCGTAAATCCGGGTAAGCTATCAAGAGGCGTATCTCATCGACATTGGTCTGGGATCTTCCAAGCCGGGTCTTGCAGGATTTTCTCAATTCTACGTTGGAGGCATGGATAGGTGTTAAAACCGATCTTACCCTTCATTAGATGCATTTGTGATAACCAAAAAATATAGAGGCCTTTTTTTCTCCTTGGAATTTTTATTTAAATTTAACCATAATATTCATATAAAAAAGTTGGGGAGTGAATGTTAGTATATAAATTGTTAGGCAAGTATCTATGTAAAATCAGTGATGACAATGATGGCCGTCGGAAACAAGTTCTATATGACAAATTTGATATGGACAAGGGGTAAGTGATTTGGGCTGACCATTAGTGCATTTCAGCCTGTTGTAAAGCTATTTCTAGAAGATAATACTTTTTTCAATCAATTCAATTTTGTGCGGGCAAGGATCCAAGATCACATCTTGGAAGGATGTGTCGGTCTATGTGAACCTTTGTTTTTTAATAATAGATTATCTCTGTGCAAACTAGTACAAGACTATTCTGAGTTGCTGCCTAACTTAATGTATTGGTGCTGGAATGTTGAGATCCATTTTTTGGGGTCCATTGTTAAGTATAAAGAAGAAAGTGCTTAACATGAAAACATGATGTAGACTTGGATCCTGCATCTAACCCATAACATTATGATTCCCTCAATATTTTCACTTGTCTCCATTACCAAAAGAGCAGTTCAAGCATATGGCATTGAGAAAAAAACAGTCAGGATATAGCAAGAGATAGAAAATGTATTGTGGATATAGCCGTGTAAAGATAGCTACTTTCGACATGCATTGGGAGCTTCATATGGGTTATATTCAACACCATCGTCTAACGACAGTTTCACATGTTAGCTTCAAGGACTTCTGGTCATAATTTGATTTTTTTGGCAATCTTTAATGGTAGACAACTGTGTTAGTTTCCCTCTCCATGCTTGAAATAATGTTATGTTTTGAATCATCCTCTTGTGTTCTCTTTTGCTAATTTACTTTTTTCTATGAAGCAGTCGTTTTGGACAAGCCGGACAAGGCAGGCAAGCCAGTCAAGCCTGTACAAAAGGAAAAGCAACGTAAACAAAAGAGAGAAGGTGGTAAAGAAGTTGAAAGTTGAATTTTTTTTTTTAAGAAGTGCATAACCTGTGGAAACAAAAAAAAAAATTGTTTTTCAGGTCCAGATGAGTCCATGTCAAAGGAAAAACGACAGAAGGGAGGGAATTCTGGTTTTCTTGCTCCAATTCCACTTTCAGATGCTCTGATGACGTTCATTGGCACTGGTGAAAGTGCATTATCACGAGCTGACGTCACAAAACGAATGTGGGACTACATAAAACAAAACAATCTGCAGGTAGTTTTGGTTACTTGACCTCAAATTATGATAAATGGTATTTAATGTGAAAATGCGGAAAGGAAAATATGGCATCATAATATTTGCAGTAAAGGGATGATGAGTGGTCAAAACTCGCAATTGTAGAAGGGAAGTCGCAACTGTTTACATAGGTGTCTCTATTACTTGCTTCCGTCTGTAAAGCTGAGCCTCAATGGTTATATGAAGCTTTTTTCTTGTTTTTATTTTTTCTTCTTTTTTCCTGAGGACTTGAGACTCCAAAGTTTTGTACTAGGTAGCCATAGGTATCTCACCTCTCTCCATAATCTTCTTGTGACAACAATAATGTCATTCATTCATTTACTCGTATATACTGCAGAATCCTGTTCTCTACTTGGTGGAAACAGATGCAATTTGCTTTATACCTAGGGTGCAGATGGTCAAAAGAAAAAAAAAAAAAAAAAAGGATTGCTCAACCTGGCCTTGTCAAGTTGTGATTGTTGCATCTCCTAGCTTTCCATTCCATCTGTGTTATTATGATTGAATTATCATGCCCTTGTGTTGCACGGTTACCCTAGATCATGAATGAGATCATGTTGGCAATGGTGTCTGGGCCTCATCCACTTGTGTGCCTTGTCATATATTTCCAGTTTGTTACTGCTACTAGGTTGCTACTAGTGCTTTTTGGTTTGAGTCATGTCCCGAGTTATTAATTTCTGTGAAAATCAAATTTGCAGTCCACAGGGGACTGAACTTTTTGCCATATCAGCTATATTGGCCGAAATTTGTAATGGGCTCTATATGAGCCACAATTGGGCCGATTTTGACTGATACGGTTTTTACAAGAAGTGGCTGATATTGCTGAGATTTGCATTTCATATTGGAGATTCTCATTGAGGTCATTTCACCATGTAAAAATAATATTTTCAAGTCAACAGACACCCATGCTTTTTTTTTTTTCCTTGAAATTTTTGCATGTACTCTTTCGTCTTCGTTTTTTTAAGTTATTTATATATGTGTTGTTCCCTTTTCTTTGCTCATCTTTCATCACCATTATCATCATATAGCCCCCATCCCTTCTATCAGGGGTCAGTGTCTTGAGGAGTTTTCCATTTTACTCTATCAAAAACCACATAATTCATCGTTGCACATTTTTCATCTTTCTTATAATTCTTTTGATCCTAGCTCATAGTGGTTTTCCACTCCAAGTTCTTTCCCTGCATAACCTTTCAATTTTTCTTACGGGGCTGCTGTTAATCTTCTACATACGTCATTCAGACACGAGTGTTGAGAATTGTCCCTTTCCACAAAGAAAGATTTAATTTAATTGGGAACCTACTCTTCCCTAAAGGTAAGATGAGAGGACTCGAGTTTATCTAAGGAATGGAATAATATAATCTTTTTCAATGAGGAGATAACATCAAAGCAGCTACTTGACGTTGTTTAGTCAAGATTTGTATCATGTGTTTAGGTTAGAAGTTTTTAGAATTTTTTTTTATAGGTTCAATATGAGGTAGAAGTTAGAGAGTATCAGGTTTGTCATCTGAAAAAGGAGAAATGAAACCTTCTTTCCTCAGACCATGGACGTCCAATGTGGTGGATGGAGTGGCAATTGGCAAACCGTAGTCTGATATTTCTGTGATGATAAAGGAGTTGTTGCACTACAAGTGCAAGCTATAAAGTTGGATTCAAGGGATAAAAAGAGGGGATAGGTTGTGGAGCGAAAGAGGATATGGAATATTTTTGAGGTAGAGTGGAAGGAATAACTCAAGAAGCCAACTCTATAAAAATAGGAAGTGGTGATGATTATGATAATGAAATGATTTTTTATGTTATTATTAATATCATGGTATTGCGACCCCACATTAGAGGTGAGATTGTTCCCATGGATACATAAAACCACCTGCAAGTCTCATGTATCAAATAACTCTAAAGAGAGCCAAACCTGAGCCCTAATGATGAAAGGAATTGTTGAAGGATATTTTCTGGGACCCATGGGCATTGGGGTGTTGAGTGAGGTAGAGAAGTGTGCAATCAGGCAAGATCATTGTGGAAGGGGACTTCACAACTACTTGTTGGCTTTGGTATTGGATTTACCTTATTTTGGTTCAGTATATGGTTATCATTATTATTATCATTATTTTTGAACTGTCTATGATTGGTTGTTCTTAATTTAATCTAATTACTTTTTTCTAGGACTGGTGAATTCTTCTATTACATTAAATAAGAAAGCAATATAACATTAAAAAAATGTTCTACTATGAGTTAAAAAAGCAAATGTATTAGAGTAGATACCACTCAAACTGTATTACAGGTATCATGCAATATGCAATGTTAGTTGGGTGTTGGCACCCATGTATATATAAAATATTTTCAAGTTCATGGATCTGTGTCTCCGAGGAGAATGGGATTAGGTCGTCCCTTATGCATGTATTGGGAGTCAGTTACTTCTCGATGGGGAAAGCCCTACATGTTCTATCACTCAAATCAGAAGAAGAAGAAGAAGAAATGAAATCCTACATGTTCTGCAGTTTGATGTGGTATTCGCATGTATGGACCAAGTAATTAGGGCTATCATTTATGTTTTCTCTTGGCTTTTGTTGCATTAAGTCACTTGCATAAATCTTCATTCACATGCATCCTTTTTGGCTTACAATCACCGTTAGTATTTTGGATATGACAGAACTACTAGTTTTGAAATTCTAGTTCCTAGAGAGAGAGAGCATTTAGATAGTTTCAATTATATCACAATAGCCAGTTAAAGGTTGTGTGAGAAACTTGATAAACCTCTCTTTTTGTATTGCTATGTCTGGAGCTTGTTGCATACCTAAACTCTTTGTGAGGTGGGCCTCAGGATGTGGATTATCTGATCTGAACATTTATCTGGTTCACTCATCATGTGGGAGGGAGAGCGGGAGGGAGGGAGAGGAGGATGATGATGGTAAATGAACTCTCCTATATCCCACATTCAGTTTACATCTTACCTGATGAGTGTCCCAGCCTGAGTTTCGGTCTGGTCATCTGCAAAAGAAGAAAGTGACAGTTGTCAATGTGATTTGGTTTGCATGTTCTTTTGGTCCCTATTATTCAAGACCAACTGTAAACCATTTCTAGTGTTATCCCAGGGATACGACCTTGAACAGAAGATCTTTTATTTATTTATTTCATTTACATACGATTGGGTATTAAATATACTTTCTGGTTTTATTGGTCTTTCTTAACAATACGAGTGTGTTCTGGCTCTCTACTTTGTCATTGAAGGATCCTTCTGATAAGAGGAAAGTAATTTGTGATGATAAACTGAAAGAACTATTTGAGGTCGACACCTTCAATGGCTTCACAGTTTCAAAGTTATTGGCTGCTCATTTCATCAAGGCAGAACAGTGAGTTGCACCTACAGGTATTTCTCTTGGGCAGTTTTGCTTTAGTGTAAGTTGAATCTCTGACAAACTCTGCTGTTTTCTGTTGTCTATCCTTTTGTTGGAACTGAAGGCAAGAGAATGTGATAGCGAAATCAGTTGTAACCCCCTTATGGATATTTTGTCTATAGTTAGTATCATCATTTTGCTCAAATTCAAATATCAGTAAGAAATTTGCTCTTTATTTTTTTTAGTACAAACATTAAAAATGAGTGTGGCGGTTAATGACCTTGAAAAAGCAGCAGGTATAGCTACAATTTAGCCAAGTGTATTTTGCACAATCATGAACTTGACTCGGACCTATCACTGAGTGGAAGTAGATGTTGGATAGTCTTATTATTGTGGAGGTGCTGATGCTCAAACATGCACCAAGTGACCCATACATTGAACCATCCACGTAGAAGTGATGAGATGGCTGATGTTGGACCCTTCTAGTGGATCCATTGCTTAGTTGGTGGTTGACCTGATCATAGATAGGAAGAGTCCACCTTGGATTTCACAGAATCTCATGTACGACTTAGGTTTTTTTTTTTTAATGAATTCCATAAATAAATTTTAAGGTTCAATGTGGAGAAAACAAAGCCATCAATAAGTTCCACTTGCTTTTGCTGACTGCTTCACATGTCGCGAGATGTCCCTGCCCTTGCCATGTAAGGAAATCTCTAGCAATTGGAATAAGTTTTTGAGGGGCTCTCTAGGCAATGGCATTGGCAGAATCCCCTTCACAGTCGTCCTTCTTACTTGAATAGGTGGTTGAGATCATTCTAACACTGGTGCAATAGAGTTGTGTGTAGGGCGTTTGTTCCAGCCTCATAAAATGATGGGTCCCTTTTCATCTGAAAAGAAATTTGCAGGGTGGCCTTTTCAGGTTTCATGTCAGTCATGTTATCGTGATGTTGTGTTATGACTGTCTTAGTTGAGCACTGGATCCGAAGTTTGTTGAAAGTAGTTTTTACATCTCTAGTGATCAATGCAGTATGAAAACTGATTCGGATTTTCCCTGAGGCAGTAGATGTTGAATTCCTGTAGTCCCATGTTCTGAAAGGTTTGTGTTTTCCTTTCATACCTCATTCCGTGAAAAAAAAGGGTGTTCAAAAGGCCCTTTGAATCCCGTTAAGACCTATATTCCGTAAATGAATTCTATTTTCCTGCAATTGCCCAACACCAGGTAAAGAAAATCAAAAGCCCCCTTGCTTTTTGTTCCTCAAATTTCAACTCTCATAATTTACTATCGGTTAATAATTTTTCTTTGTGGACTGAGTTCTCACTTCCATGACCAAAGCTACAAATCGCTTTTGCTTGCGTGTTAGCAGGTTCTGTCATGGCGGTATATCTGCTCATCACCTATGTTGATTCTTTGAGTCCTCTACGTCGGCTGGCCAGTGTGATTTCGTGTTCAGATCATTATCTCAGGATTTACCCATGGCGGTGTCATTCACGTTGGATAAATATACAAGAGTTTTCAACATTTGGATTTGAATGAATGTCAAATTAATGATTGCTTCAATGAATATTAATTTGGAAATTCAACACTGATGGAAGAGGAGAAAAAATAATTCATTCTGCACGAAAGTGACCTTAGTGGAATCCAGCGAGAAATTCATAGATTCTATTTCGAGAAAAACTCTAGCAGGAGCTCTGTACCAAGACTCGTTCCTGAGAATGAACCGTTGATGTGGACGTGTCATTTTAATACATTGATTTGACTCAACATCGAGTGGAATAGTTGAAGGTTTTACGTGGTTGACGGGTGGGTAAAGTTTCAAATCTATCCCATCATTCTAGTACCTTGATTTCTACCATAAAAGTTAATGACTGTTAATGAAAAATTGATATTTTTATGAAAGGGAAGAAGAGGTAAAAAAAGAAAGGAATAATTATTGCAATAGTTTTTAAAAATTGAATTATCTCTAGGACAGATGGCATTTATGGTTCTGATTTGGTTTTCAAATCATAAACCGTTGAATGAGATGTTGGAGGCGTGGGGTTTAAGTCACTCGTAACACGTCTTAAGGATCAATCGAAGTGCTTTAAGAGACTTAAATCACTTTGGTCTTAAAAAAAAAAGGTTCTTGAGTAAAATCACTAAACTAATATAATTATAGACTGAATCTATCAAGTATGTCTCATTAACCTAAGTGTTATTCCAATAATTTGAAAGATGCATGAATAATCTAATGTTGCACTGAATTTTACTAATTTTTGCAAGTTTGGCCCATCAGCTAACGGGCTTTACCCCCTCTTTGCCTTGTACTTAGGGGTCCAAAAATCGTTGATACTGAGATATCAGTGTCTTGGCTTTAGGTTTCAGGACTTAATTGATTATTTTCAGCTCTCATATCGCCTGTAATCTAACTCGATGAATTCTTATCGGTAGATAAAGATGAAATTTTGAGAGTTTTAGAAAAGTGGCTTTACTTATTCAATTGAGATGGAAATTTTAGTCAAAAAAATTCAAACTCTCCTGCATGTGTTTGTTAAGGTGGGACTCACTGAGTTATGCACACATAGTTTTGTAAGACGCGGTTCTTAGATGATTTGTTATATTTTTCATTGATAATTTTTGTCAAATCCAACTGCATTCGTATTGTAGCAATCATTGATGAGAGATTAGAGAGGAAATTCTACAACCACAAATGAAAAGACCGAATCCCTTAGAGCATCAAATAGATAAGATTGCCACCATGCCACTCTTCCACGAAGCATGAGACATGATAATTGGCAAGAGAAAGGTTCCCTTAGTACTTCAAGAGTATAAATCTTTACTTTGCATTTGGGCACTCTCAAATGTTATGAGCTTTAGTATAAATCTCCATTCAAAAATTAGAAATCGTCATCATCAGTACAGTCATTTTTTATATTTTAAAATTAACATTTGAAATTGAAAATCAGATTTAATGATATCATTTATGAAGTGAGAAATCCACGTACCAATTTCTTTTGCAGATCAACAAACCAAGAAATTGAAAAGAAATTTCTCCAAAGAATTTTGTATAACCCAATAAATGTCGCTGTTTTTCATTAAAAATGAATTATCTGCTTTTCCAAATTTAATGTATATTTGGTTTTATATAATATTTGTACTGCATTTTATACTAGTCAATGTACTGATTAGGAGTTGAAAAAACAGTCTCGGCTGATATTTCGACTGATATCTCGTTATCGGCTGATATTTTTCTCTCTTTAATATTTTTTTTTTTACAAAAATGGTCGATATCAGGATATCGGCTGATACTACCGATAATATTGTATCAATGGATAGAAAATTAAAATATATGAGCTGATGTTTCAGATATCGTCCGATGTTTTAAACTTTTAATATCTTCACCGAATAAGTCCGAACGTGACAGATGATTTTAGTCATTGATTAATATATTTTCTAAATGTTCATGATCTCATTAAATATATGACAAGCTTTAAAATAATAATTAGAATGGAGATACCTGTCAACCTCACTCTCATTCGATTGGCCGTCGGAATAGAATTGATCCCAATTGTAAGTCACTAAGAAATTCCCATTCATGCTTTTCTTTGACTGACAAACCCTGCTTCACTTTTTTTTTTTTTTTTTTTTATAATAGAAATTATTATTTTTATAGAGAAAGATGAACATCAAATAGACAATCAAGTCGAGATAGTCAGAGCATCACCCTCTAAAGTGAGGATGATCTTGGAGATAGATTTGAAATGATCCTTGGAGGTGAAAAAATAGTCTTTTATGATTGAGGAAAGTCAAGATTTACACTTCTTTCGAACTTTTTTTTAATACCAAGTGTTTCACGTAATTAATTTTTGAGATATGTGTAAATCTTTCAATCCACACATGCTGGGTACAAAACTAAAGGGGTGACCCTTTTTATATTAAGGGAGCTTGATCCCAAGACCTTCCTACAAACAAAGGTGGGAATTGACCATCAAACTAGCCCCTAAATCTCTTTCCGATTATGAAGGCATTAGGTGTAACTTCTAATACGTATAGCCCTCTGCAAACCATGGGCATCAGGTGATTATAGGGACTCGAATATGGAAATTCTAATTTTTTATTCAAAGTGACTATCAACTGAGCTTCCGTATGAGATAGGTAAAAAAATTATTCCAGTGTAGTTAAATACAATGTCACAAATACTGTTCTCAAGATTTTTTTTTTTTAAGATCAAAGGTTTAGAGTTTAGAACTAAATACTATTGTTATCAAGATGTTATTAACTATGATATCGAGATACTTTCAAATATTGAAGTTTTTACTTTGATATTATCAAATAATTTTATTATAAATATTTATTTAAAATATGATAAATAAATATACAATTGAAAATAATATTTAAAATTAAAATAATCATTGCTAAATTTGAGGAATAAGAGATTTGTGCCATGTGAAAGTGTGTATAAGTTCACATATATATGAGGAAAAAAAACTAATATTATGGTTTGATATGCTATGATCATTATATATAGGGTGTCCATCTTAATACAGAAAAACTCTTTTAGGAGAGTTTTATACACGAGTTTTAGTGAATTTCTCATTTTACCTCCATCCGTCCGTACGGATTTTAGTGGATTTCAGAAATCGATTCACTGGACCAGGTGGACCGGACCAGATCACTTGGAAATGGAAATTTGAAGAAAATGATCCGGTCGGTATATTGATTTGAACTTTTTTACGTCTCAAGAAATCGGTGAATCGACCGGATTATTTTGCTCAAATTTCTATTTTTAAGTGATTCGATAGGTGCACCTGTTCAGTGCACTTATAAAGTAAACCAATTTACTAAAAAGTGAATCGATTTCTAAAAGTCCACTAAAATCAGTACAGATGGATGGAGAGAAAGTGAGAAATTCAAAAAATCTATCTCTTAAAGAAAGGTTTTTTATTGTTAGGATGGTCACCCTATATATAATTTGATATTGATGTAAGTTGGATGGAGCTAGAAAGAGTCAAATGGATCTTTTGGAGACAAGTGGGAGGAGATAGAAAATGCGATCAAAATGTGGGCCCCAAGAAAGGGACGGCTTGGATAACGGGGAACTAATTTTATGGCCATAATTCTCAGACACGTCGGTATCACAGTTCGTACTTTGTATGCGGCGAAGCGATTCTAGTGCGCCCATGTGCTGGTGACGGTGGCAAAGACACGTGGACGGCGCGGAATCGGGATCAGTTTCAGCACTGTGCCATGCACCTCGGGAGGACCTAAATCGTGGACACGCTTTAAAAGGTATATATATATAACATATACAGCTATAAAGGTACTAGCAATCCTCGAATTTTGTATAACTTGACACGGATTTTACTGTATTGCCCATTTTACCTTTCTAATCGGCTTACCTAACCCTTCGAATCAGCTCGTCGGATCACTGACCGGATCACTAACCCTTCCACTGTGATATAAATCGGCTCACTGACCCTTCTACTGCGATATAAATCGGTTCGCTGACCGGCTCACTGAAATTTATCTAAATGAGACTGTTTTTTCATACAGAACAACAAATCGAATCACTGACCGGATCACTGAATTTTTTTAAAATGCTATCGTACAGTAGTGAAAAGGTAAAATGGGCAATATCCTAAATCCCGTGTCACGTAACACAAAACTCCCGTAGGAGGATTGCTACTCCTATAAAAGGTATGTAATACATGAGGATGGTGGATTTGAATGATATTTTTGTGATGACACTTTTAAAAAAATTAAATTAATTGATTTTAAAAATAGTAAAAATCATAGTATTAAAAAAAACTAGTTTCTAATGAATTTTGAATTTAACGGTGAGATTAACTAAAAGTGGGTTTGAATTACATTAGAGTAAATAAGTCTGAAAAAGAGAAATGATAAAAGTATTTTATGGCTTATTTTGGCTGAGTGGGTCTATTTTAATATATTTTTAAATTTTATCTTAATTATAAGAATAAGTCAACTATTTGAAGTTTTTAGAGTTTCATGAAGGTGTGATTTAGATATTTTGTTAATTTTTTTTAAAATAATATTTTTTAATTTTTTATTTGTTATAATCTGAGTGGTAATTAGAGTCTTAATCATTTGATCAAGCATTTTTTTTCTAAATAGACAAAAGCTCCTCTATTAAATACATGTTCATTATAATAAATAATAAATTCATCTTTGAAATATTCTAATAAAGTTATAGTGTCATTGTCATTATCATTATCATTTTTCATCTAAATTGATTTATGTGTTTCAAAAATATTTAGAATATAATTTTAACAAATAACTATATAATATACATATCTGTTTCAAATCACAAGTGTAAAAAGTCTTTCTTTTCTCTTTCCACATGAAAATCAAAGATAAATAAGAAATTAAAAAAAATTAAGATCTTACTATAGTCAAATTAGAAAAATAAACTTAGATAGGTGTAGTTCAGTTCGTTACCTCCAGTCTCAGGAAGCGGGACGTCACGGATTTGATCCCTCAAGGACTAATCTTAGTGTGCCTTACGAGTAAGAGTCCACCCGTGGAGATTTTACACTGGATATCCTATGATTTTTCACACATAAATTCAAAAAAGCATAAAAAAAATAGAAAAAATGCCCTCTTTTAAGCATTTTGTTATTGTTGTTTCGCTTTCATATCCACCAAGTGCTTTTTAAAGCAAGTGGACTTCTCTTTTTCCACATTTCTAAGAAATACAATGAGATTGTACTAACTTTAATTATTCTTCGGCAAATTGGCAATGTGGAATGTCTATCAATTTGCTCCATCACCCATTTTATTAGAATTTACAAAACAATAACAGGTCATGAGTGGAAGAGAACTAAAATTAATAAAACCTTAATAATGTGATTTTATCTATTGAGTTTTTCAATAATTAAGTAGGTTTCATACCATATCAAATTCAAAATATGCATATGTAACATCTATGCACATATTGGGAGATTTTGAGTTTGATATGGTATTGTGATATTTTCCAATAATTTTGCTTTAAAAGAATTGTGTTAGAGATAAACTTGACAATCGTTGTGAAGAATTTGACAAAGAATTTATCTAATTTTTAAACGCGTTAAATAAATTATATGGAGAGTAATTTTAGAAAATCTGATATACCATTAATTATGCAGTTTTTAAAAATCATTGTATAACTCAAAAAAGATTTAAAAAAAAAATAGACTAACTTTTTTTAATAACATGGGTATCTCTCTAGCGCTCCTATTTTTTGAATTTACGTGTGGAAAACCGCAGGATATGGGAACTCGAACCCGTAACTTGCCGCTTCTTGAGGCGGGACGTAACTAGTTGAGTTACACGCATGTGCGTTATCTCCACCTCATTTTGTAGGTAAGAATAATCCCATAGATATCCAAAACCATCCAAAAAGCTCGTGAAAAAGTTAGAGAAAACAATCAATTTAGTTTGACTTTAGATATTTCGCCTCTAAATCATGCCTCATCCATTTATTAAATATATCAAAGTTAATTGAATTATTTATTACATGAGTTAATATACTTAACTAATACTATATATATAATTTTTTGAAAGTCAAATTATTATTTTTTAGATATATTTTCTTAAATTGATAGATTTATTTATAAATTATTGAATCAGATGGACTAACATATTTATTTTATACTTTAAATCTAATCTTGATTTATTTACAAATAAAACAAAACATAATCGAATCAATCTCTTTACTAAAATAATTTCAATAGATTTATTTTAGCCAACTATGTGAGAGAGTGAGAGACACTACTATTTCAGTTCACCTACTTTAAGAATCCTCTGACCCTTAATCAGTCCATTCAGAAACTGGGCCATCCATTTATGTAGGGTCATTGGGCCCACAATAAATGATCTTTGGCCAAAAGTTAGATGGTTGGTTCATCAATTATTTGGAAAAAAACTCAACAAAGAAGGTAGCGCAGGTAGCAATATGTGAGAATTGTGCTTTAATGTAATTTTTTATTGATAAAAATTTATATACAAAATCTTTTTAATTGCATATTAATCTATAATTTAAACTCTCAAAATTTTAACAAATTATAAGTTTCTTTTTACTTTCATTTCAACAAATAATTGCAAATATATAAGGCAGGTAAACCATAAAATTATTTTATTAAATTTAACAATTAATGATTATCCTAAATGATTGAGAGAAGTGATTTTGACGTTGATGATATTGAACAAGTATCTAACTAAACTTCTAGATAGAAAAACTTCAAAATATTGGCACCCACCTATGAAAAAATAAATAAAGTGATCACTCATACACTTCTCCACACTTCTCCAGTGAGGTCTATCATTTGAGATGGTGATGGGAGCATGGGGCACATAAAAATAATTTATTTATTTAAACTACACTTTAAAGATGGTAAAATATTTTTCAATAGACACGCCATTATTTCAAATTATAGCGCTCGCACTTAGATATGTATAAATATAATAATACCATGAATTTTAGTCTACATATAATAAGAGAAGTAGTAATATATGAACATTTTCTAGAAGTGTAACTACTAATTATAGAGCACTTAAATCGTCATAAAAAATATTGATATACTTTTTCACTTCTTAAATTACGACACATATACAAAGCGATAAGTATGATTTCTCTAAGCATCAAAAGTTACATTGCCTCTAGACTTTTAAAACCATCCCCATAAGAAAGCTCGCATCAGTTTTTTCTATGCATCACTGTCATCATCTTCGAGACATTTTGAGTTCAACCGAAGTTCAGTCGCGGTAAAAGCCGGTCAAGTAGTAACATAATATAAATATTACATATAATATTAAGTAAGATACCTTTTACCAATAACATTAATTTAAATATTAAAAATAACATTCAAACTCTAAGTAATAATACTAAATGGTGAAAGATATGGAATAAAAATGGTAATAAACATTTATATTCCAAATATATATATTTTTTAATATTAGTTTTTTATATTTTGAGGGGAAAATTAAAAAAAAAAAACCGCAGGCTCACGGTTTTACCATGAAAACCGAGGCTCTGACCGGTTTTGACCCAAGGACGGTTCCCAGCCTAGGACCGAATGGCAGTCCCTGCCATTATGGTCTAACCGACGGTTCGATTGCGGTTCGATCCGGCTTTGATAACATTGGTGCCCATATTTGAATTGCGACCAATCCACCACTAAAAAAAATAAAACATGTAAAATGATCACTTGAACATAGATAATTTTACCATATACACTTAGTGATAGTTATCATTTTATTTGAAATGTCTTTATTTGAATATGAGACAGATAAAAAATCATCTTAATCGTATCAATTAAATCATACTTTTAAGCTTTTAAAAATTTAACTTAAACTTTTAAAAACATAAATTGATTGATAGGATAAATGTGTATATAATAATAGTATATAATATCATCCTTAAAAAAATTGCTAATACATGTACAAGAAGTACACTTCCGTGTGCACCTGAGGATTACCGTGCGATTCTACTGATAAATGATAGATTCCGATACGGCCGAAACTCAAAAAACGCGACGACTGGACGCTGAGACCTGTGTCAGTGTGTATGAAAACCAGGTTTTATCTACTTTCCCAACGGAATCTTATTTTCTAATGCCCCTTTTTTCCGCTTTTCAAAAACCGCTTTTCGGGGGCTCCGGATTACGGTTTTTCGGCCCGTTTTTTTCCTATAAATCGCTGTTCTCTTCTTCCTCTCTTCTCCCTTTCGATGCTCTTCTCCCTTCTGCAAACTAAAAAGAGAGATAAGGAGAGGAAAAAACGTAAAAAAGTAAAGAAAAATGTCATCTGGATCCGAACTGAGTCTCGATTTCAAACCATTTTTCACCCCAAAACCCGTTTCTGAATTCCTGAGAGACATTTCATCGATCGTAGATTGCAAGAAGCGATTATCGAAGCTCGAATATTATCTGAATTCCTTGGAAGAAGAGCGTACAAAGATCGTTCTGTTTAAACGCGAGCTTCCTCTCTGTTTGCTTCTGCTAAACGACGGTGAGGGTTTTTTCCCCATTTTTTCCATTTTTTATTTTGGGAGTTCTAAGACTTGGGTTTTGTTTTTGCGAGCGTTTCGGAAATGGGTTTTTATTTATTTTTATTTTTGTTGAATTTTGCAGCAATTGAGGATGTGAGAAACGAAGAAATTCGGTGCCGGAAGTGGGTTTTGGAGCGTAAATTGGATGAAGATGGAGGGATAGACTTGGAAAAGGACTGTACCGATAAGATGAACTGGATGAGTTCTGCTCAGCTGTGGATTGATGATTATAACAATTCAAAAAATGATAATATTTATGACATGAACAAGAAAAACAAAGCTATGGATTTGAAGGAGGTAATAGGAATTTTAATTTTCAAAAATCTAATTTTTGTCCTTTTTTGTTATTTCAATTATTAGGAGTTTTTGTAAAATGGGTATTTGATTTCTGATGCTGACTAAGTTTTGTACACTTTTGCTGTACTTGAATCAAAGTAGCATTATTAATTTTGATTTTCATATTTTGAATTTTAAAGTAAAATAGTATAATTTTTCTTTGTTTCTTCAACTAATAGGATTTTTTTTTGGTTGCTGTTGTTTATTCACTTCTTAGGAATGTTTCTAAAATGGTTTTTTTTTTTATTTCTAATCGACCAAGTTGTATACACTGTACTGTGCTCGAATCAAAGTAGCATAATTATTTTTTATTTTTATGTTTTGAATTTTTTCGATAACATTGGTTTTCTCTGTTTCTTCAATTAATGGTAAGTTTTTTTCAGCTAATGACAGAGGTACCACAAAAGGGCAAAATCAAGGGCAATTTTGTTTTGAGTAATTTTTACCATATTAGGCAGGGGTGTATCTAAGAATAAAGAAAATATAATGTCTCTATCACTGACCTTTTTTTTTCTGTGAAATACACATTTCAGTTCTTATGAATGTTTCTAAAATGGGTGTTTGATTTCTGATGCTGACTAAGATCTAAACACTGCTATGCTTGAATCAAAGTGATACCATTGATTTTTATTTATATGTTTTGATTTTAAAATAAAATAGTATCATTTTTTTCTTTGTTTCTTCAATCAATTGGAGTTTTTCTTTGATTTTTTTTGCTTGTTGTTGTTAATTCAATTCTTAGGAATGTTTCTAAAATAGGCATTTGAATCAAACTGGCACCATTGATTTTTATTTTGATTTTGAGAATTTAAAATCAAATTGTTTTTCTTTTTTTCTTCAATTAATAGGACTTTTTTCCATTTAATGATAGAGGCACCCTTGGCAAAAATCAAGGCAAATATTTCATCACATAATCAAATTTGAGAAGTTTTCTAACCTTTTAAGTAACGGGTGCCTCTAAATATAGTACCCATTTTCTTGTTTTGAATTTTTGCTGTTGTTTATTCATTTCTTAGGAGTGTTTCTAAAATGTGTCTTTTATTTCTGATGCTGACCCAATTTTACACAAGGTGCTGCTTGATTTTATTTTCATGTTTTGAATTTTAAATAAAATAATTTTCCTTTGTTTCTTCAATAAACTGGAGTTTTATCTTTTGTTTTTTTTTTTCCTTTTTCATCCTGAAATGAATATTTGATTTTAATGGCAGAAAGAGGACTCTGATGCAAGTGCGAATGAGTACTTGTTTTCAGGAAGTAAATATAGGAATGGCGGAGCGGCTCTTGTGTCATTTAAAGGATCATCAGCTTTTCCTTTGAGGAAGGAAGGGGAATCCATGTTGCCTTCATCGGATCTTTCTCTTGTTTCTACTGGAATCAAGAACACAAACCGTGAGTCAGGCTCTTTTGATCTGAATTCCAAGAACAGTAGCAAACCTCCCAGCTCTTTGGCAGCAGTCATTCAATTGAATTCGGAACAGCCACTGGCTAGAAAGACTAGAAGATCCTGGTCTCCGGAATTACACAGGCGATTCGTTAATGCTCTACAACAGCTCGGTGGTTCGCAAGGTTATATAGGAATTGGCAATGATAAGAAGGATTTATTGAGTTCGTTTTGAATGTCTATACATGTTGATTAGTGCAAGTAAAAAATCTGCCTTGATATGATTAATGATGACTTTTCCTTAAAACAACAAATTCATGAAAAATCTTTATTTCTGATGCTAGCTAGAGTACATGAATCTTTGTGTGGAAATAGAAGTTGTTTTATGCTTTTAGTTATGTATTTTTAGGTGATTGAGCTTGTAAAAATGGAAATTTTATGAAGTAAACTCTCGTTCCCCTTTTCGGGTAGCTTCATGGGTTAAAGAGAAATTTGTTTGGTTTCATTTGTTGGGATAGTTATGAATTTTCTAGAACTGAAGAAAAAAAGGAAGGTGATCAAATAAAAGAAGGTCAAAGAACAAAAACAGATGTGAGAGAGAGAACTTTGGAAATAATGAAGTCCATAGCATTCATTCAACATGAAATATTGATTTGGGTCCTGGTCCTTTTAGAGTACGTGAACTTGTTGCTCTTTTTTTTTTAACTTCCATGCATCTGATGTCGGTTTCTGTTTTTCTTCTGTGATTTTTTATCTGCAGTTGCTACTCCTAAACAGATAAGAGAAGTTATGAAGGTCGATGGGCTGACAAATGATGAAGTGAAGAGTCATTTGCAGGTAAATTTTCCAGTGTTGTTCTTTAATTAAGGTATATTTGTGAGACAAAAAATAAGGTAGTTTTAGATCCACTTTTTTCATTTTCCCATGTTTGTCAAAACAGAGGATTTTCAATGCATTGGTATTTGAAAAAAAATAGATTTTTCTACCTGAAGAGCCATTCCCAAGAAAACCATTTCTTATGGGGGAGATAGGAAGGTTGATTTTTCGCTCCAACTTTCTTATGTGTGGTAAACACAAACATTGCCAAAATCTCCTTTTTATTCTATGGTATTCCTGATTTGCATGTTGAGGAGGATGGATGGGGGTCATTGAGGTTCTTTTATGTTTTTTTTCAGAAGTACCGATTGCATACCCGAAGGCTTCCTGCTACTTCTGCACCCACCATTGGGAACCAAAAGTTTGTAGTATCGCGGGGGGTGTGGGTCCCTCATGAACAATACCTGGCCTCAAAGCAGAGAAATTCTCAATCTAGCTCTCCCCAGGGCCCCCTTCAGTTGGCGGGGAGTGCTCTGGGAATCTCCACTACAATCAGTGACAGTGCTGAAGATGATGATGATGAGTCTGAGACCTGTAGTTGGAAAGAACATCTTCAAAGATCAAGCAATGAAGAAACAGAATGACAGGAATAATACCTAACAAGAAAATAAAATTCTCCAAATTTTGCAGATTCTACACTGGATTAAGTAATACACCATACAATCAGATTGTGAATGAGGAACTTAGGATGCAATACCATCTAGTGATGGAGCTGTGCACATGAAATTATGAAGTTTTGATAGATAGGCTTAGTTAGCCCCTTAATTTTTCATTTTTTGGGGGTTTGGTATGACGAGGTTCATGTAGCAGCCATGCAAACATGATTGCCATTTTTAGGCTATGAAGCTTACTGGTTTTGAGTACATTTGGTTTCTGGATTTGAAGCTAGAAACCAACAGAAAAATCAATCTAGGCTCCAATAATTATTCATATGGCTTGTGTTTTTGTTGTTGATGTTCCTGTTGTTGGCAAGTATCATGCTATCTAGTGTCAGATTGCAGCAATCCATGGCATGTATTAGATAATGCTTTGATAACTTCTAATTTGATTACTTGATTCTTCTTGTGAAGGAATACACGGTCTGTTTGAACTGGGATAAATATTTTGAGGGTATTCTCCTGTTGAAAAGGTACAAAAAGGGAGATGGAAGGGAAGAGAGTTGGACCCATTTTTCTACTACACAAGATTGCCAAATGGTTGAAACGAACGAATCCCCTGCTTTCTACTCATTTCACCCCATCCAAATGCAACCGTGATATGCATTGTTCTTGTTTTTGTTTCCGTAACTGATTGTTCACGCTCCGATCTTTATAGTTCCACTTAAACTGGAAGCACACTTGGAATTGCTTCCATTCGAGCCAACTATTTCCGTCTCATTCAGAATTCACAATCTATCAATTCATTTTGTTGTTTTGCATCTTCTAGCATACTTTCCAACTGACTCTTAGTGATATCTCATTGCAAAGACTCAAGTGACTTTCTCAATGAGTATTTAACTGTTGTCCTCAGATTCGATATTCAAATATCGAGTTCTTCCTTCAGAGCTTTTGAAGATCTGCTGTTCTTATTGTCTTCTTAGTCTAGTGATTCCTGAAGTTGTTGAGCTACTTGATTATCTTTCATGTAGCAAACTATCAGCTGTTTATTCTGCAGTTTTCCTCTTCTTTCCAACATTTTTTTTGCATATTTTGGATTTTGAGAGGTTACTTATCCATAACTCCTAGTAACCCAAAGCTTAAAACCTGAGTGATTTGTCTGAACGCGGAATAAACCAGATTATGTTCCTAAACCTGAAACACATGATGTGTATCAATGTTCCTCTCATTTGATTGAACGAAGCATATTCGTATACTTGTATTCTATTTCAGAAAACTAGACGCATTCCTAGATCTTTTTGTTTCAGAAGCTTTCAGAAAGTTGGTCTTGTGGTGAAAAGATGAAGCTTTGTCGATATTTTTCAGCAGAGGGGTCCTTTCTCCTTCACAAGGGTTACACCAACCCTTTACAAATTTTATCTCTCAAGAAAATGTAGAAGAGTACAATGTAAAGCTTAAGAATAACTCTCAAATGTTTACAACAAGTTTACTAAGAGTTACTCAAACATTTGAACTAGAATGGCTAAAGGTAAGATTGCAAGAAGATAGATTTTTGAGCTAGAGTATGCTTAGGATTTGATTTCAATTGATTCATTGTGATTCTAAGTAAGTCAACACCTCTTATGCCCATTGGTGCTTGGTTTTATATTTTGTTCATGTTTAAGACCGTTGCCAAGCATTTAATGGAAGAAAGGGCCGTTGGGGAGGGCATTTAATGATTAAAAAATATGACCACTCGCGATTCAGTCGACTGAAAGTGAAGATTCAGTCGACTGAAAACGTCCTGAACTTCAGACAGTCTATCAGTGAATAATTCAGTCTGCTGAACTTGAAGATTCAGTCGATTGAATTCACATCCCTTGCAAATCCAGTATTTCAGTCGGCTGAATTATTTAATTCAGTCGACTGAAATCACGTCCCCTGTAAATCCAGTATTTCAGTCGGTTGAATGATTTAATTCAGTCGACTGAAAACACATCCCAAATTAATCCATTATTTCAGTCGGCTGAATTCTCTAATTCAGTCGACTGAAATGACCCTTAGATTGTATTGTGCAATTTTGGCTTTATTTTGGTCATTTCAAACACACTCGATAGGTCTTGGGGACTTAATCATATCCTAGAATTCTATTTGGATGCATAAGTTTAAGTTTGGTATCATAGGGTCCACTAGAGGGTGACTCGAGCCATGGTGTTCAAATGTTTAAGTACCTTTACAACACAATTTTCTAAAGACTCATGATTAGACTCTATGCATAACTTTGATCTTCCAAGTTCTTGATTTTCAGTCTTTGAATTTTGTAAGCCATTCGATCTCCAAGATTTGACTTGGTGTACAAGGCTTGATATCATCAACTTGATCTTCATGATATCCAATATATGTCTTCCTAAACGTGATACATGTCTCATAGAGTAATACCATTTGAAATATTAAATATCATACTTTAATGATTTGTAGTCATAAAAAATACCCATATATCCTTGAGTTAAAAACTTGGGGCTAACAAATATATAAAAGTAAAATATAGGGATGAATTTCGCGTTAAAACTCGTCATTCAATTCATGTTCTTTCATCAAAATCAAGACTTATAAACTTTAATTTAAGAAATCAGGCTTTAGTAACTTGGACCTAAGTCCTAACCATTTCATGTCCAATTAAATAAATAAAGATCATAAACTTAAAATTAACTCAAAACAATCATAAAAGAAATCTGAAAATTGGATGTTTCAGGATCCTAAAGGAATATCTTACTTCCATTTAACAATAGAATTAAATACAATATTTTTGGGAAAAGCAAATATAAGACAGACAAATTCAAAATAAAATTACAATGTGATCACTCACATGCAAATTCAATTTTGGCTATGGGTTAACGGGGTATTTATCGGACTTGGGATTGAATGGAGGGTGGAGATTAAATCTTGGTTAAGTTCGTGATTGGAGGGCTTAGGTTGGATCTAACTTAATATGAATGGATGAGATTTAAAATAGAAAATCTAGGGCTACAAGGAGGTGTACACGAATTTTGGGAGAGGTGGGTTGATGGCTAAGCAGAGAATGAGAGAAGATTGGAATTTAGAGAAAATTGGGATTTGAAATGGCTATGGTCGAATTTGACATGCGTATTTTGGGGTTTTGGTCAATGCAATGCATGATTATGTATGGTTGAGATTGAAAGTTAAGATGCATGGGTGGATGAGATTAATTAGATGACATGGAGGGTTGACCTAGTGTGAATTTCGAATGGGATGAGATGGATTAGGAGAAAATGGTGTATGGTGATTTGGATTGGATTGGGAGAAAAGCTAGGCTCTAGATGAGGTGTACATGAGGTGGATGGATTGGAGAGGAAACTTATTTATTTTCGTTTGATGCAATGAGATATGCGCATGGGGTCCTAAATTCTAGGGTTGTGCACTAGATTCAAGGGTTTTATGAATGATCATGAATGAATGGCTATGATTAAAAGTCCTAAAATCTAATGGCTTTAGTACTAAATGGATGGTCTAAATGGATGGATGATGAGAGGATGTTTGGGTGATTATGATCCTAAGGTTAATCTAAATGGTGGATGGATTGGATGGCCTAGATCTTAACATGATGGATGTATGGTTTGGATTTGGTAGGTGTTGAGCACTGAAATATTACATTTTTACCCCTGATTATTAGACTAGTTAGCCCTGATTTTGTATATACCACATGCGTTTAATGTCATTTTCTAGTTTTGGAGATAAAAATGGAAAGTTCACGAAAACTATCTTAAAACAGTGGATAATTGTAAGTTTGGTGCTTAATTCGGAAGATCTGGAATTTTTATGATTAATTTCACTCAACTTTTAGGATTTTCATGTAAATTGGTTAGTCTAGATCCAGTTATGAGAGTATAGATTAAATCAATATTTTAGATTTTAAAGTGGTGAAGTTAATTATTTAATTTTGGAAGAGAAAACCTACAATTCAAGCGGCAAAGACTGAAATTCAAGATTAATGGGCCAGAGATCCACTTCAATTGGGCCAAGCTAAGCTCCACAGGCTATCATTGGGCCAAGCCACATGCAGTCCATGCGCATAGGCCAGGCTTCAAGTCCAAAAAAGGCCCAAGTCCTCAAACTCAAGTCCAGGATCCACTGGAGGCCCATGTGCTCATATATTGATCCAAAATCCAAGTCCATAAACCATCCACATGCCCAAGCCCATTCCATTTCCTTGTCAAATCCACACCATTGAATCTCCATCTTAAATCCTAACCATTCATTTCATGCATCTAAATTAGGTCAAAGCTCAGGAGGATCTTTAATAATTGGTTTTTCTTGCATGAAGAGGGTATCAAATGCTTCATGGAGATTTTCTTCAGTGGTGATGGTAGAGCCACCTATCAAATCCAACCCATACATTCAAAACATTAATCTAGGCCATCCAATTCATTCATCATTTAGATCAACCTTAGGATCATGACCATCCATCTAGATCGTCCATCACTCACTAAAACCATTAGATTTAGGACATTTAATCACTGTCATTCATCCATTAAACCCTAGATCTAGTGTCAAACCCTAGAATATAGGACACCATTCGTATATCTATTGCATCACATGAAAATCTCAAACTCCACAAGCCTCCATGCGCATGCAATCCTTAAGTTTCCTCTCCAATCCATCCACCTCATGTGCACCACCTAAGATCATATCTTTTCTCCCAATCCAATCCAATCACAATCCACGCGATTTTTTCACTAAAAACCCTCCATGTACTTAGACAAAAACACATCTAGATACACTCCTAAAATCCCTAAACACACCTCATCATCCACACCTCACACGATTTTTGCACAATCCATCTACCTCATTCACATATCATTAGGTCAACCCTCCACATCATCTTCTCATCATCCAACCATTCATGTATCTTATCTCTTAATCCCATCCATTCATTTTGCATTACATAAACCTTAAAACTACGTAGCCAAATTCGAAAATCCCATATCCAATTACTATTTTCTCTCATTCCTTGCTTAGCAACCAAGCTAACTTGATCCCCAAGTCACTCCATTCGATCCTACCCTATATTTTCTCCTAAAAATCCCAAATTTCTCTCCACCATTACTTAACGACAAAGCCAAGCCACCCAAATTCGTGTATGCCTTGTAACCCTAGCCTTTTTGCATCTTAAAATCTCCTCCATCCACTTTTAAATGAGATCCAATCTTAGCCCTCCATTCATAACTTAAACCAGATTAAATCCAAACCATCCATTTATTCCTAGAGCCTATAAATAGAGCACTAGGCACAACTTGGAATTCAAATTTGACCAGGAGCTCAAGAGGACTAAAGGCTGGAAAGAAAAGGCAAGAAGACAGAAGCCCCATACGATTTTACAAGTGAGAGTTGTAATCTTCGTTTTTGTTTTCTTGTACTTAATTTTATGTATGCCTGTACTTGAATTCTTGCATGAAATAAATACAAGAAGTTCCTATAGAACCCTGAAATATCCAATTTTCAGATGTCTTTTATGATTGTTAAGATTTAATTTTAAGGTTTGTATTATTTATTTAATTGATTGGATGTGAAATAGTTAGACCTTAGGTTGTAAGTATTGAATCTAAGTTACTAAGGCCCAATTGTTAAATTAAAGTCTATGGATTCTTAACTTCGATGATAGATGTCAATTGATATTTGGACTTTTACGCGAATTTAAAATCTAGGTTTTGTATTTGTTTATATAATTTTTGGGTGATGAGAGGTCTATTCCAACAACCAACCATTACATTCTGCACTTTTAAATTCTTTCATTTACTTTACTTGCAACTTTCTTTTCAGTTTTTTATTATGTTAGTTTCTTTGTTTGTTTGTTGTATTTTGAATGTTCAATTTATTATAGTATATTCATGTAATTCTTGTATTCAAGCCCTCACTCTCTGAAGATTCTTTAACTAGGGTTGGAGATATGATATTTTGGTCTTAAAACATGTGATTTAAATTAAGATGAGACTACCATTATTCTTGCTTCACCACTTTAATAAAATGATGATGGATTTGATTTTCGACTTGTTAAATTCATAAGTTAGATAATAGTGGTGTTAATTTTGACTTTCTAAGATCTAAATTAAAATTGTAATTCCATATATTAGATTTCTTAAGATTACATATTTTAAAAAGTACTAATTTAATTAAACATATATTTTGTGAATTCCTTTAGGTTCGATTTCGCACTTATAACACTATACTATAAATGGTTTGTACGCTTGCGAGATTTATAAATGTAAAATTTGCACATTAACAAGTTTTTGACGCCGTTGCCGGAGAAATCAAAATTAAATTGTGTGCCATTAAAATTATGTGATTGTAGGGAAGATTGTTATTTTTGGAATGTTCTATTTTTGGCAACTCTTTAAAATTGTAAACTTTTCTTTTGGAAAGTTCTAATTTTAGAAAGTTTCCTCAAATGAGATTTTTTTTGAAAATCTCAATATTCATGGAATTATGTTTTTAATTTATTTTTGGAAAGTTTTTATTCTTAGAAAAATCTAGTTTGGTAATTGATCTAATTTTGGTAACCATCCAATTTTAGAAAAATCTCCAAACTTAGAAGTTTTGTAAATCTAGAAATCTTATCTAACTTATGAAAGTTTCAAAATAATCAAATCTTGGAGACTATGGAATTATAGATTGATTTGGTGAAACTGAACTTTAAATTTTTATGGTCTTGTCTTAGTTAAAATTCTTGTTTAGTGATTGTAAATATTATATCTCCTCCAATAGTTGTAGTTCAGGAAAATTGCATCTAGATTAGGTTTCATTTATTCTTTATGAGAGTTAGAATCTTCACTTTGTTTTGTGGTATTTCAATGTACAGGGATTTTGAATAGCGCTCTAAAAATTTCTGGCAGGAAAGCACTAGAAGCCATGGTAAGTGCCTAACCTCATTTTCTTTAATTTTTTTTTTTTAATTTTCCATGCATTCATATAGAACTTTTATTTAGAGTGTTTTGCATTTATTTTGCATAAAAAACAAAATATTGCATATTTATTTTGTTCATTCATTTAAGTTGTTAGTCTTCATGCATTAGATTAGATTGTTTGCTTATTGTTTGCATATTTGTTTTGAGTATTGAATTGATAGATTTAGGCTTGCATTCACTAAAATAGAAAAAAAATATTAGTAAATAAAAATGGTTCATGCATCTCCTAATAAAATCAATTAAGGAACCATTATGCTAGATTTTAGGGTTTCATGCTCATTAAGAACCTTTTTAATCTAAATCAATTTTGTAACCAATGAATAGTTTATCTTCAAGAATGGTTTAAGGCTAGGTCTGTCACCAAGGCTAGGTTTGTTATCAAGGCATGAGGTCGAGCATGTCTAAAGATAAGTTGGGGCGAGAAGCCGTCTGTGCTCCCCGACTTACCTAGGAACTTACCTGGTCATCCTGTGGTTAAACTCTCATTGGAGACTTAGATTATTTGGAGAGAAAAGTAGAGGGGAGTCTAGAGACAAATTTTAGGGTCCTATTAGCAGCTAATAAAAATTCAATTTCTCTTGAAGAAATTTGAATCTAGATTTAGGCATTTTTATGTATATTTTTGTTTGAGCGTGTGTGATCGTGTTTGTGTATGCTTCATTGGTCACGTGACTCCACCAATAGCTTGGTTTGAGTTACACTTCCCATCAGTATATCGATCGTTGCATCCGGGGCTCAATCATAAATATAGATAGTCCACCCTTACCACCACCCACATCACCACCACCACCACCCATTCAGCCATTTCACCCACACTAGAACCATCACAGGATCCGCCCTATCAGCCTATCCCTAACTTGATAGCCAACCTGTAGGTCCAACATCTGACCAGAATTGATAAGGAAGATCCATTTACCCATTACATATTTACCCATTTACCCATTTACCTATTCATCCATTTATCCATTTACCTATTTACTCATCCACCCATTTACCTATTCACTCATTTGCCCAAACCCACTCATCCATATCCACACATTTACCCATTCAACCCCAACCACCCAGACCCACCTACCCATCTGTCTAATCTGTCTATGTCTAAGTTGGTCAGAGTCGTCAATGTCTCATTTGAGTTTATTGAGCCTAATTTAGGTTTTTCATTGAGTTAGTCTAGCCTAAAAGTCAGTCATACATCATTTCATCCCAAGGTACATCTCATACCCTGATTGTTCGTTTTCTAAATATTTCTTCTTTTGTACCTAGCCAGTGTAGATTAGGGAATATTGAGGACAATGTTCAATTCAAGTTTCGGGGTACTAAGGCATCACATGTTATTCATATCCATAAAAAATATAAGGGGAGAGTAAGTGCAAAACTGAGACCCCTTAAATAAAATAAAAAAATTCAGCCTCCATCATCCATCTTTGTTTTTGTGACCAGCGGACATTAAAGAACTAGATATAAGTCATGCACGTAGACGGTCGAGTTCTTGTTTTCGCAATGTGTCTGTCTAGAACACAAGTTTGTAGGAAATCATTTCCTTAGCTATGAGGGTGAGGAAGTTGGAAATCCAAGAGGTGGAACCCAGACCTTTATGTGGTCGAAGCACTCTGGCCACAAAGAGGAAAAGCTAAGAGGCTAGGTGTTTGTCACAAATGTGGACGTTGGAATTGAGATAGAATAATATCAGAGTATGGAGTCCGCTGTGAGATAGCAGTAAATAGACTCATAGGAAATAGACAAATCTATGTAAGGGCAGAGTAAGTCCCAAAAGACTGAGACGCCTTGAACTCTAGAGAACTGTTGATTTCCGACTTAGCGCTTACAAACGTCTTGACAATCTGTAGTGGATCTTTGGCCCATAGACTTGATTTCAAACTCTTGTTCTCTTCTGGCCTTTGAATTGTAGATTTTCCTGTCTTAGAATTAAATAATTAACCAACTACTTAAAATCTAAAATATTGAATTAATCTAGACTCTCATAAATGGATCCAGATTAATCAATTTATATTAAAAGTCCTAAAAGTGGTATGAATTAATTATAAAATTCCAAATCTTCCAATTTAAGCTCACTTCTT
This sequence comes from Chimonanthus salicifolius, assembly GCA_013350335.1. NCBI lineage: Eukaryota > Viridiplantae > Streptophyta > Magnoliopsida > Laurales > Calycanthaceae > Chimonanthus > Chimonanthus salicifolius. The sequence continues at coordinate 42,998,002 of CM023534.1, read as the reverse complement.
TCAATTATCCACTGTTTTATGACTTTTTCCTGTATTTCACAAATATTATCTACAAAACAAGAAAATTACATTAAACGCATCTTTTATTTATAAAATAAAGACTAACTAATCCAAAATTGAAAGGCAAAAATGTAATTTTTCTTTTCTCAACAAATAATAACGAAAGTAAAACTTCAGTCCACTAGCTCTAAACGAATCCAAACCTATGGTTGAGCCTGACCCATCTCATTCTCCAAAAATTTCCTGACGTAAGGGAATGAGTTCCATGCCCAGTGAAGAAAACAAACTATAAAATGTTCTATACAACTTCAAGGAATTAAGCATTATGGAGTTCATCTCATATCAAATCAAACTAAACAATATCAAAGTATGATATGTAATAATAACATGATGCATGCTTCAATCCCATGCATCTCAACTGACAAATGAAATCACACATGTGCATATGACCCATCAAAGGCAAACAGATTCCCCGGTCCATCCCCAAAGGATGTGTCACAAGCCTTGCTCCATCCCCAAAGGAACGTGTTCCAAAGGACCAAATGGTCAATACCTCATCAAAGTAAACACAATCCCCGGTCCATCCTAAAGGATGTGTTACGATCCATGGTCCATCTCCAAAGGACACAAATTATCATAAACCCTGTCACACCCCGACCCGAAGGGTGGGCCCGGAACGCTACTGATTTTTTTTTTTTTTTTTGAAATTAAGCTCCCTCAAGCATTCTAACTGGGCCAGATCAACAGTTAGGCCCAAAGGTTACACATGATCTCAACATGTGGACTCAAACATATACCATAAGTCTGATACCAACAAAAGCACAACGGCAACATATAACATGTTCACATAAATCCAACACTGAATTATCATTCAAATCACATCAGAGTAACTACAGAAGCATAGTAGTTTCAGTACATAACATTGATACAAACTAAGTACCACACCCGGTACTTTATAAAAACAAGAGGTTCCAAGAACCAGAAAGCAAAGATAAGGGTATTCCCCTCAGTGGGGATCTCAAAACACCGTTGTAACTTATCCACCCTAAGCTTGAAATAGAGGGTTCTCCTCCTCGGATTCATCTCCTGAAAGGTGAGTGGGGTGAGCTAACTAGCCCAGTGAAGGAAATGTAACAGTGCAGTTTTAAAGTAAACAATAGGTTAGCAATAATCAATAGTTGCAATAATATCTCATGCTTGATAACAACTAAACATAATATCATCATCAGTCCCATAATTCATCATTTCTTTTCCATTACTGCTGTCATCCAACGTCACACCTACCGACTACACTGAGACCATTGTATTAAGTCCCGACACGGTCAAAATGCATCATTGCAAATACATCTCCGGCTCTCCCATATTCGATACTGACACCCTTAAGTTAGCAACTGTTGACACCCATGGTCCAGTAGACGTAAACCATCTCTCATATGGCCGATATTGGTTCAATCACGTGGAAGAAGTCTTACACATTTCATATGATCAACATCATAGCATTTACCAGCATCATAAGCACTCTTACCATAGTGCGTCAAGTCTAGACACATAAGTGGGTTCGTTAAATCTGAAACCACTCATTGCTCAAGATTCATCTCAAATAACAAAACCTGTTTACATTTTAGCTACAAAGTTAAGTTCCCTCACCGTATATGTGTGGTTTCACGGTCTCTGTTCAAACAACAAACAAGTGTACAATCAATCTTAAGCCACATACATAGCATCAAATACATACACACAAGTAGTATTTTGATATCATCCTTGTTTTTTCAAAAATATCCAAGGTACATGGAATTTAGTCTCCTACTTTGTTTCTATCCTTTTTAAATTACAATAATCCACAATATAAGGTGCTCAGTCTAAAACTCATATTGTCTTCTGGGCATTGGCCAGATTGACTTATTGAGTTAGGTCTAAATTCTCAGGTCACTTCTCGGTTGTCTTTTGGATAAGACCAGATCTGACATTTTGAATAAGGCCTTGAGGTCACTCAGTGCCCGACAAATATAGCATCGATTTGGAAGTGAAATCACTCAGTGTCCTACCAATAGGGTTGGCCTGGAAGTGAAATACAATAATATTTATACTATAGTAATAAGAGAAGAGGGTCAGTACATTTTTTTTTTCAATGGGTACTAACATCACAAGCATCAACATAATCCAACAATAATATTTTTTTTTTTTGGGTACTAACATCACAAGCATTAACATAATCCAACAATAATTTTTTTTTTTCTCTTCTTCTTCCTTCATTGTCTGCAACAGCAGACAGTGAACGGGCGACACTATAGGAAAAACGAATCCGGAAACAGTGGGTTTTCCGAATTTGGTTTCCATATCTAGCCGGTCCGATGGATTCCTCTGGGAGTTCTCTTTCCATAGGGAGAGGTTTGGAGCTTTGAAGCTCACTGGGCCAACCGATTTTAATACTGAAAGCTCACGGGTACAAGGAACCCATGGTTTTTCCTTAAACTTTGAAATGGTTTTTCTTACTCAAAACTAAACCAAAATTAGTTTTTCTTGATTCTAACCACCTAGAATTTGAAAAAGAATACAGTGGTTACCTTCACTGGAGTTCTTGGGCTGAAAATCCGGACTTTGAAAAATCTTCCCTTTAAGGCTACGGGTGACAAGAACAGAGAAACAAAGGTTTAGCTGGGCTAGTTTCTTGGCTGAGGGGGAGACTGAGAGAGAAGAGATTTGCTGTGAGGGAGAACAGCTGAGCTGAGGGTCCTTTTATAGAAATCTGGCCGGGAAAGGGGGCCATCCTGCCACTGCATGCGGTTGCATGCCGCATGCAGCGGCAGCTGACGTTCCAAACAGTAACCGGCAGATTACTGTTTGGTTGCAGATCAGCCCTTCCAAACTTTCAGTTTTGCAAAAAGGCCCTTCATTTGATAAAAAGTCGATTTTTTACTAAAAACAAGTTTTGAAAACTCAAAACTTAATCTAACCTTACAAATAAGTTGGGTTTTGAAAACTTTGATCACCATAAAAATTTGGAGATTTAACTCTCACTAAAAACCATCGATTTAAATAAAAATCACAATTTAACACTATTTACTTAATTAAACAAATATTAAATAAACTAACTTAGAAACCTCATTTTGGGGTTTTGAAGAATAACTAGACCATACTTAAAATGGTCTAACATAAAATACTTGTTTCAAAATTTATCTCATTTCCAAAATCATTTAAAATAATTATTACTCCCTTTCGGAATTTTGACGAGCGGGTTTAAGTACCATTTTCTGAAAATAAAAATTATTTTAAAATCAGAAATACAAATCCTTGATTAAAGAGAACATTCTTATCCAATAATAATCACATAACAACATAGTTTATAAAAATAATAATAAGAAGCGGTAAATTATCAAAATGCCTCTCCAGTTGGACGAGCTGGATCACTGAGCTTTCGAGCTCGGATTGGGCCACACCTGAGCTTTCCTCAAAGCCCTAACCGTAATCTTCGAGATTAATCGGTTAAACAAAATTATTAAGCTAAAACACGCCTAATCTGGGGCAGGGTATTACAGACCCCATCAAAAACAAATACAATCTTCAGTCCATCTCCAAACGACGTGTCATGGTGATCAAAGGCCCACACAAAATTTGCACAATAAATGGTCCGAAGACCCCCACACATGAGTACATCAAATGGCCAGTGTTCCAACCAAAAATCGCATCTCAACACCCACCCAACTGTGGATGCTCATGAATGCTCAACATATATTCTTAAATGAATGCCAAGTCATGTATATCAATAACATGCTCCAATTAGAAATTAAATAATTTCTCAAATAAGCATGTTCCAATAACAATAAATCAAATCGATACATCATTCTAACAGAGGCATCATAAAAAATTCATGCTAAACCATAAAAAAAATTATGAAATACACCAATTTCATAAATCAAGAATGAATAAATTTTCCAACAAACACAGCCAAAATTCTAAATTTCACAAACCAATTCTGGAATACTTAGTTGTGGTTTTTCAACAAAGTAAATGAGTAATAAACCAAATATCAGGGCGGACTGAGGTGCTCATGTGGTACCCTGCCCCAAGGGGACCCTGTGCCTTAGACCAAATAGCGTCCCACATGGGAGAGAAAAGCGCCAGGTGGCGCTGGGCGCATGTGGAAGTCCCACGTCGCTAGTGTGGGCGTGTTCTCCTTGGTATATAAGTTGGAGACTCTCCTCCATCAAGCACAAGGCCTTTTAAGGTGTCTCCTTGTGTGGGATCTGCATAAACAAAGCCGTGCAGACTCGGGTGCGGGCCCAAAGCAGACAATATTATGCTTGGTGGACTGGGGCATTACAAATGGTATCATAGCACGGTTCAACTTTTGGATTGACAGTGTGGCCTGGTGCGTGTGTGGTCTGGTAGATGGAACCAGATTCGACATATAGACTCGGGGACGGCTCTGGTCTTAAGAGGGGTACGTTATAGTACCCCTCCCCAAGGGGGTTCTATGCCTTAGACCAGATAGCGCCCCACATGGGATAGAAAAGCCCCAGCTGGCGCTGGGCCCATGTGGAAGTCTCACATCACTGGTGTGGGCGTGTTCTCTTTGGTATATAAGTTGGAGGCTCTCCTCCATCACGTACAAGGCCTTTTGGGGTGTTTCCTTGTGTGGGACCTTTACAAACAAAGTCGTGCGGACTCGGGTGCTGGCCCAAAGAGGACAATATTGTCCTGGGTGGACTGGGGCGTTACAACTCATGGCTTCGAACATTTAGCCAAAATATTTCCCTTACATTAATGAGCTTGCACTGGAATTTACTCGTCAATTACAAATTCCCAGTCTTTCCATAAATCTAAAACCCTTGCATTTAATCCAATCATCAACAATCAATCTAGAATAACAATTGGTATGTAATAAACCAACATACAAAAGAATTGTTTCCCTCACCTAAAATTACAACGCAACATAACGCCAAAAATCCAAGCTTTTACGAACAAGCCTTCAAACCAAATTCTCTGTAATTATTTTAGGGTTCCAAAACTACTTAGGGATTTTATTCCTTATTATTAAAAATTAAATGAACCAGTCACTTAGAGTCATTAGGGTTCTGGTCCAGCAAATAAAACTCAAAAATCCAAGGTTTCCACAATTTACAAACTTCTCCAAGAAAATCAAAATAGAGTGAAAATTCGCTCATATTACAAAATTTTCTGGGAATAACACATTAATCAAGAAATTCACATTTCTTGCCAGTAGATAGGTCTTTGAATGCCATTTCCAAAAATTGTTTTTTAATTTTTCAAAAAATTCAACATCTATTTTTTTTAAGATATTTTTTGCTTAAAATTTTATTTCAACTCATTAATTAAACCTTAGTTAATAATTTAATATTATTAATATAATATTCATGGCACGTGTTTGACCACAGTTGAACCCGATTGAACCTTATTTAATCCGACCTTCCACCATGATGGTTCGGTTTTTAAAACATTGTTCTTTATAATTATTATTGTTATTATTATAACATATATGTTGTCATTTTCCCCTCTCTTGCACTAGACAATAGTGAAACTCCCAAGAAATGGAAGACTTGATAAAATGATGGGTTGAGAGGGTATTTATAAATTAGACCTCTCACCCAAATTTTCCTTCAATTCCAATGTGTGATTAAAAAATTATACAAAAAATAATTTTAAATTTAGTAGAAATAATGTCTCCAAGTTCAAATTTCTTGTTTGGTTCCAAATTTGAAAGCAAAGCCTTAAAGAATTTGAGCTTTGCTAAAAGGACAACAATTAGAATTTTTAATTTATTTTTTTTAGAAAAATACTACAATACATTATCAATGTCTTTGTCCATAATGGAAGGCTCTCAGCTTTGACATTGAAGAAATTCAATTCCCATATGGACATTTTACAATAGATATAGAAGATTGTACTGACCTCCAATCAAATCCAAATCGATAAGGTATAGATTCCATGGAACATTTTGGTTGATGACTCAGGGAGGCAAATGTAAGTGAAGTCTCACTACAAATCAATGTTATCAGAATCGAACGGACTGCAGTCAAACTGCAGTTCATCCTTGGCCCATCTTCTTCACGGTTCGGTCTAATTAAAAACCTTCTGAACAGTCAAACTGCGGTTCACCAATGTTTTTCCTAATTGAACCTGTGAACCAGTGGACCCAGTTCACTATGTTTAAAAAAAATTAAAATATATTAAATTTTTAAATATATATTTAGTACTACATTAGCTGGTGATATTTACAAGATTTGGTCATTTAGGACTTGTGGCAGTGTGTTATGAAATTATGATATTTATTGTATGATACCAATTTAGCAACCTAATAAATATTAATTAACTAATAATATATAAATAATGATGTTAGTTATTTATGGCAATTATCTTAAAGGATATATAACATTATAATATTATTAAAATGAATACGTTAATAATACGATTATTTATATTCGTTCTTATGTTATTAATAATGTGAATATTTGCATATTTTTAATGTAAATATTATATTTATCTTAGAATTAATTAAATACTGTTATATTTTGATATTTTATAATTTAAGTGAAAATAATAATTTCATATCTAAATAATAATTTTTTTGCATTAAAAATTTATTCAACTCATTAATTAAATCTTAATTAATAATTAAATATTATTTATAATATTTATATTAATGACACAGATTTGACTGCGGTTAAACTTTATTTAATTAAACCTTCCTCAAAGACATTTCGTGAAACAATCTAGTTCTGATAATATTGTTAGATATCATAGCTTTGCCTTTGATCAAGGATAAAATTCTCGATTTCATAAATTTAAAATCACATTTGAATGTCTAAATGAAAGCGAAATAATGATACAAAGACATATCCTTGAATCCTAGAATCTTCTTGATTTTCTGTATCTTTGAAAAAAAATTAAAAAAAAAAATTGAAAGAGAGAGAATGTGTGTATGTATTGGCCCATAGTATACATATCAGTGCCTTGATTCGTACGTATCGGTGCACCATTTTTTTACCCAAGATTCAACCTGAAACATTGAATTCTATACCATAATTCAAGCCCTTCAGCATTAACGCAATTATTTGATCCAAAGGGGTTTATTTTGTATCCAAATCTTGAGGCTCTGAATATTTGAATGCCAAAAAAAAAAGTTACTGCACAAATGCTAAATGGATGGCATTTCTACACATAAGCACATTTCCTCTGAGACATAGTTTGGCAAACAAATTCAAGCGATAGATGCTAGTTGTTGAGTTGTTACTAAGGGCAGCCGGTATAGTATGCAAATTATGGCTGGCTACGCCGCATAATATAGTCAGTCATACAATTAAATGATATTTCTTTTTTATGATGTGATTGGCTATAATTTTTAGCCAGCCTCGCCATACGGTATAGTGTTAATTAGAATGACTACTTTTTCATATTTTATTATTATTTTTTATGTACATTTTTTAACAAATTTAAAAGAAAATAAATATAAAGACATTATATATTTTTTCACAAGTAATTAAATAAAGGCGCCCCATTCGGACACCCCTTTTTCTGCCATGGAACACCCCTTTTCAAATTTTACGTGTAAATTACCGTTTTGCCCACCCCTTCGAATGATTATACAGTTAAATTTTCATATCCTTCGAACCATAGAATCGTTCGAAGGATCATAAAGTTCTTTCGAATGATGCTACATTAAAAAAATTGAACAGTAATTTTTTAAAAAAAAATTGAAAATACACATTACTTAAAAAATAACTTTAAAATTTAATTTTTGTTTCTTAATAGCTATAATTTTAATTTTTTGTACAGAATAATTTTAATTTTTTGTTTCTCATATATTTTGTTCACAAATGTAAAGGAAAAAAAAAGTCAAAAGGTAAAGAGTTAATTTTTATTTTTTGTATAAAAAATAAAATAATAAAGTAAAAAAAAATAATTATTTGCCCTAATATACAAATTATACCCAAAAACAAAAAAAAATCCAAAATAATCAAATAAATAAATAAAAAGAGAAACTAAAAAAAATTAAAAACTATATACAAGTTATATATACAGCCGTGTGTATATATATATATATATATATATTAAAAAAAAAGGAGAGAAAAAAATAGGAGAGAGAAGTTAAATGGCTGGCTACAGTTGTGTTACATGTAGTCAGCCATTTAACAAAAATTGTTGTGGGCCCCACTTGTAGCCACAACCACACGGTTAAAACATGGTGGCCATATGGCCAGATACCGGATGCTCTAAGTGAACTACTTCTGTGATGGGCAAGTACAACAAACTCAGCCCATGCATTGACATCTTAATGGATTTTGTGTTGGGCTCCAAGGACAAAACGATAACATCATTGTACTTCTGTGACCTAGATCACTTTTCAAAGATGACAGACATCATTTATTTTTATGATCAAGTTTTTTAGAGTACGTAACTCGTCTTTGGTGTATGTGTAAGCCTTCTTATTTATATACATCAGTAAATTTATATGGAATAATCCTTTGGGTGAAGTAGAAATCGAATTCAGAACTGGCCATCACTTCAATCCTAGATTCATTCTTTGTGATCATGATACTATGTTAATATTTTTTTCAAACAGATTGCAAAGTTACAAGGTGATCCTAAAACAATTACTTCAAAGATGCATTTACACTTTTTAGAAACAGATCTACATTTCTATAATGCTCATCAACCCACAAATAGATTATCAAATAAAAGTGCTGAAGAAAAGCCTTCGCAATCTCCTAAGAGCATTGTTGGTGACAGGTAATTCTCCTTTTTAAGATTGTTCAACGAACACCATGAAAGATGTTTGATTTATTATGCAGTTCCAATGCATGCTCATATTGGCGATGATGCAGTTGTTTTTTTGCAAATCATGTATGAGGGTTGCAAACTGTCGTAAAAAGAAATAAAAAATAAAAAATAGCTAATGATAAATAACGAATGATATCAAGTAGGACAACATAGGAAAAAGGGTATAACATTTGATGTGGTTAGGCCTGTAAATGGATTCAGATTTGGCTCGGATTCAGGAATCCATTTGCAATCCGGATTCCTAGAGTCCGATAAGGACTCTCAGATCGCTACAGTCCATTTAAACAATGGGTGGCCACGGACTGTCCATGGACAATCCGTCGGAATCTATTCTTAAAATAAAACGAAACCGCAATCTCATTCTCTTGCACTAGAAGAAAACCCTAAATCTCTCACCGTCACTCTCTCATCTCTTCCCTTCTCTCGCCTTCGCTCTCTCCATCTTCTCTCTCACTGCTCTCCCTCTCATCCGCCTACTCCTCTCTCACTGCACTCTCGCTGCAAGTGTCTCTCTCTCACTACTCTCTTTCGTCCAACTTGTTCCTCTCTCTGCAGGTACTTTTTTTCCCTTTAACTTTTATTTGATGTGGGTTGATTTTATTTTGAAAAGATCCAATGTCTCCCACTCCTTGTAGTGATTTATTTTAATTTTTTAATATTGTAATTTGAAAAAAATCTAGGTGTTGGAGATCAACCACCCAATGGAACTGGAAGTATTGGATCTCAAAACTTGGTTAGCAGAGTCAGAATTTTCAGATAAGCAAATGAACAATGATTGGGCTGATCCTGATACATCAACCAGGCCCAATTGTTAATGCAGCCCTCCTGTTTAAAGTAAGAAACCTGAATCATTGTTTCATGTTTGGGTTTTTACGAGTCATATATTCATCCAACAATTTTTATCATCACCTAATTACCAATTGTATTTTTAAAAGCAAAAACATAATTTTGATTTTCTGCCTCCATATCATGCACTTCACCAAGTTTCACTGTAAATTTTCCCTTTCATGTTTTGTTTCTGTTAAATATTCACAACTTATTGAATGGCATTATGATTTTGAACCAATCTTTCGTGACCCACTTAGTTTATGCACTAGGCCTTAAAGTGTGAACCTTTGCTTCGTGGAATGAATAAGTTGTGTATATAATGGCAATCAATACACAGGTACACAACAAAGGACAAATACATAGGTACACAACAAAGGACAAAACCTACTTGCTAACATCTTATGTAACCAAATTCTAATATGTTCTTGTTATCTAATTTGACTATTGATTTTTGTTTCTTTTGGGTCTTTGTTCAAAGGTACTGATTTTCAATCCATGCGCTCTTACCTATTTGGCCACTTCAGTATGAGGATAAAGATGGTTCCAGGAGATTCAGCTGGGACAGTAACTGCATTCTATGTAAGTACCTTTTACTTGGGCAAAACAGATTATGATAGGGATTAGTGTCTCTAATTATTCGCTAATGTGGGTGTCAATGGATTTTTCATTTTGTAATTTAAGCTTTATGTTCTGTATATTTGATTTTGTATTGTTTAAGTTGTAAATGGTTTGATTGTGCTTATACTTTATGAATTGTGAGGTTTTCTATGTTATTGTTTGTTTTGGATGGAAATGAGAATTGATTTTCTTTTGTCTTGTGATCTAGGATCTGGTTTTTATGGAAATTAGGTGCTGGAAATGACAGCATTTTAAGGATCATTATCAAATGCATAGTTTTTTCTACCATTGTTGTTTTAATAGAATAGGAATTTTGGTACTGTGTTCTCTTTTGCTGTAATATCTGGATTCCTATTTTAGGATTCTGTATCCAAAATTATATTACTTGTTTAAAACAATTCTAAAAATCAATAGGATCGAAGGAGTGACAGAACCCTTTGAAGGAATTGGACTGGCATGAAGTTGGTGGTTGGGAAGAAAGGAGTAGAAGCCATTGAGAGAGTTGGAAGAAGTATCCATAACTTAAGAAGAATATATCGAAACAGAGACTTGAAGAATGAAAGAAAAGAGATACAATTTGACTTGTATAGAAGAATGTTAGTGCTCTGGCTTGCCGAGTCACTTGTTTGTCAAATCTATGACTCCAGTGAAGCATTACCTTGAAGTTAGAAGCTCAAGGATCAAGCTCAAGATGGAAGATCAATCAAGATTCAAAGGATCATCAACATGTATGTTCCCATTCCATGGCTCTTCTTCCCGTTCGATCTATAGATGGATCAGCATTCCAGTAGCCGATTCCCCTTTTATCGGTCGGTTGGACAATTCAATTCCTTTATCGATTCGACCGCTTCATTCCCATCTTTATTTATTGAGCATATTGAGCATCTTTCTTAAATACCTTTTAATGTAAATTATTAAGTAAGTATTATTTATATTATATAAAAAGAGAATATAAATAAATATAATATAAATAAAAGTAGAGAAAGGGGATTAATTGGCTAAAAGATGGTGACAAGTTAGTGAAAAGCTTTCTCCAAAACGGGCAGGTAGGATTTCCTAGCTGAGTTTGACTTTGTGTTGGAGTCCAAATATAAGCCAGGAAGAACTAACCAAGTAGCAGATGCCCTCAGCAGGAAAGCTGAACTTGTTGCTTTGAAGGGGGAAGAGCTAGCTGCCATTTGCAGAATGCAAGGGACCTTGCTGGAGAGGGGAAGGTTTAGAGAAAGACCCCTTCCAGGTGGCTAGGCTAGTGCAACAGGCAATCACACAAGGTAAATTGGCCATAGAAGACTCTAGATGGACCCCACACCTTAAGATGACATTGCCTAGGCTTAGATATCACATCTGGATAATTTAAGTAGCCTAGAGGTTGTTTGTCACCATAACCAGAACATGAACGTAATGTGGACTAACATTGATTTTACTGTCATGCCGACAGATCGTGTCTGACGATCAATCGTATTTGACATGGACGATCTATCGTGGTCATGCGACCAATCGTCTTGGAAAACAAAGGTTCTGGTTGGAAATGGTCTCTCAAACACCTAAGGTCCCAGGGCGATACATTCGTGCAGGCGATGCATTACTGGGAGAGGGTCGATCCAATCGTGCATTACAATCCATCGGCAGGACTTAGGATGAAATCTGGACTATCATTCACAGTCATTTCTCAGAACGACAGATCATGTAGACGATACTTCGTCTGGGTACATGGCCGACCAATTGCACTCACGATCGATCGCCTAGAGCCAAATTATAGTCAGGCTCAGGATGATGCATTCGTCTCGCGGCGACCTTTCGTGTGGTATAGTGCACGATCAATCAGTCGCACGACCTATCAGCGAGACAGGGCAGAAATACATTGGTCCCACGACCAATCGCCCTGGGTCTGCAATCAGTCTCAGGCTGATACATTCATCATGCCGTGATCAGTCAGGAGTAAGCACGGACGATTAATCGTGTGTCACGATCAATTGGGTGCAAATTTTTTTTATCCGTTGGAAGAATATTTAATACGTAACAATCATTTTACAACGGTAAAATTTGAATGCACGATCGATCGTGTAGGACGATCAATCGCCCGTGACGAGGTTTTTGCGATCTCTATTTAAGGTCCGAAATTTGTTGAGGGAGTTAGAGTGTAATGACCCGACCCGATTTTTCGAGATCTTAGGGGTTTAGTAGCAGTAAGTAGAGTGTGGGCTCCGCGGTGGGCCTCGGTTTGTCCAGTTTTGAGCTCGAGAGCTCGATTGGCATTTTGGTAATTTTGTTTAATATTTATTCATTCATGCCAAAAAAAATATATTGGAAAATCACACCTTGATTATTATTTTAAAACTAATTTATAAATATTGTGTTTTTCTTTTAAAAAAAATGAGAAGAAAGGTTTTGGAACCCCAAGCCCTAGCCCACCCTATTTAATGTCTCTTTCTCTCTCCCTTGAAAAACCCTAGCAGCTCCCTCTCTCCTTCCACCTCTCTTCTCTCTTTTTGAAACCCTAGAACCCTAGCTGTTAGCCGCAATCGCCGGCTCCCCCATTGTTCTCTTTTTTTCTCTTGTCTTCCTTCCCCAACCGAAACCCTAGATCTAAACCCATATGCCACCGCTCTACCCTCTTCCTCTCTTCTCTTTGCGACACCAACCCTCACCCTAGCCGCCGCCCCTCTAGGTTGTTTTCCTTCTCCCTCCTCTCGGTTTCCCCTTTCAAATCACCGCCGTCTCTCTCTCTTCAACTGAAACCCCAAATCCCCAGTCGCCCTTTTTCTCTTCAAGCGACCGTCGTCGTTTCTCCCACCCTCTTTCCCTCTCTTTCTCGCCCCACCCCCTCTATCGATCTCTCTCTCCCTCTCGGGCCGCCACTGCATTCTCTCTCATCTTCCTTTTCTTTTCTTTTTCCACCCATTGCAAACCCTAACCCTAATACCCAAACCCCTCCCCCACATCCATCTCTACTCGGCCCAGCAGTGACCCAACAGTGCAAGCCCAACTCCCCCGGACCAGTCTGTCCTTGGCCCAGCTCGTGTAGGCCTAGCCCAGATCCAGCCCAGCAAAATCAAGCCTTGTCCAGTCCATGAGCCCAGTGGAGCTGCCCAGCTCAACAGATCTAATTCGGCCCTGGCCCATCTCGGGCCCAGCCCATGCCCGTTTTAGGCTTGTTCCTGGCCCGTTTTGATGATCGTTTCTGGCTTGTTTTCAGACCGTTTCTGGATCATTCGCAAGATGTTTCCAGCCAGACTTGTGGGATCATCCCAATTTTGCGAGACCGTCCCAATTTCTCAAGCTCGATAATCCGTGCATCGTCTCCTTCAACCCTGCAGCTTGTTTTATCACTTGGATTTCAAAAGCAGCACATAGGTATCACCAATTTTAGCATGCACTATACGCATTACTTCCAACTAATGTGAAGGTACGGAATGCAACGAATGTGGGTCCCCTAGTGTAATGGGTTACTCGGCAAGGGAACCATTGTTACTATTGTGTGGCGGGGATCCCCATCCGGGTGTATTTGTACCCGATGCTTGCAGAAGCATCTATGAGTTGTTTACCAAATGTCATGATTGATTGATGGTGCAATAACTTGGTTGCTTAGAGAGTGAGATAACCTACTATGCATGCGATTGATAATTTGATTAACATGTTGTAGATTCACATGCAGTAGTTAATAGATGATATTGGTTGTTCTACCTGTTTGGGACGTGTTTTGTTTGATAACGTGCATAGAGATAATTGTGCATGTATGTAGCTAGTGTATATAGAATGTCAGTGGGGCATGGGTACTAGGCTAAATCAGGATTTAGAGACTCCCCTTAGCTTGTCGGGTAGTTAGGGTTGAAGGTTATGGAAAATCGTACAAGGGGGCGTGGTCTGGCTGTGATTGTTAGATGGTAGAGTATGAGTAAATGTACTCCCTAGTATAGGCTAAACAGTCAGGTCAACCTTTAGTGGTCTTCGGACGCGCCTATGGGAGAGGCGTGGTCCGGTTTGAAGGGCGTAGGTCCCAAGTACGGCTGAGGTGCCGGTTGACTATTTACGAACATGGGTTGAGGTTCGTCCTCGTGGTCCGGTGTACGGCTGAGATGCCGGTTGATTATTTACGGACATTGGTTGAAGTTCGTCCCCGTGGTCCGGTGTACGATTGAAGTGTCGATTGATTATTTAAGGACATGGGTTGAGGTTGGTCCCCGTGGTCTAGTATACGGTTGAGGTGCCGGTTGATTATTTACGGACATGGATTGAGGTTCGTCCCCGTGGTCCAGAGTACGACTGAGGTCCTGGTTGATTATTTACGGACATGGGTTGAGGTTTGTCCCTATGGTCCGGTCTGCAGTTGAGGTGCCGGTTGATTATTTACGGACATGGGTTGAGGTTCGTCCCCATGGTCCAATGTACGACTGAGGTGCCGGTTGACTATTTATGGACATTATTCGAAGTTGTCTCCTTAGTTCAGTGTACAACTGAAGTACCAAGTCTATGGTGCGTGTGAATTTCTGTGGAGGTGACCCAAGAGGTAGGGTAGTCGTGGAGTAAGTTGAGTACGTACTAGGTCGCCCTGGGAGCTAGGTGGGTTGAGTGTTTGTTGGCCCACATTTTGGCTAAGGGGTGTGCTAGTGTGATTACCAGTGGTTATGACCATGGGATTCATTGTTGAGACTTGTGTTGTGGCTATTGACTCACTAGGAGTTTATGGGCGCCTAACGAGTGAGTTCAGTCGACTCATTCCGTAGAAGGCCTATGGAATTCCATGAGGGGTGTATGTGCCAGTTGCGTAAAGACTAGCAGATGGGGCCCGAGGTTACATGTATGACTACCGGGAGTCTAGTACTTGGTTGAGGAGACCACAAATGGGTCCGATTGGCAGTCCGTCGAGGATTTACGTGGTGGTTACTCCGGTGTTATAGTCTGTTTGGGAGTCCAGTGAGCCCGACTTATGGGTTGGTTGTGGTATGTGTACGGGTTGTCCTGGGAGAGTCATTGGACTGGTTGAGGGCTAGAGACCCTAATCTGGATAGGGATCGGTTTGTGTACCCGTGGGTGGGTGGATCGTAGTGGATGAACATGTGAGGGAGTTGCCCTAGAGTTGCATTGGGTTGGTTAGAAGACGTGCTGGAGGCACGGTAGATGTGAGCTTATGTGTTAGGGGTAGGGCACACGCTTGCATGGTCACGCACGTAGACATCCTATACTTTGATGTGTCCATATGATTATATGCAGTACATGCTTGATGATATATGATGCATGTGTTACCCTCACTAGGCATGTAGAGCTCACCCCTTGCCTCACAGGTGTTCTTAGAAAAGGGGTCGATAGGACCCTCGATCAGGTGTTGGGCATGGAGCTGCTGTTTTATTTTCTGTCATAGTCTCATTTTATAGTTGAGAGCTTGTTCATGTTTTTGAGTTATATAACCTCACATGAATTGGATAAATGTAATAATGGAATGATGTTATTGCTTTAATGATGGTTAATGCTTTATTGGTGATTAGCTTGTGAATTGCCCATGGTAAGTGTGGGTTGCGAGAGCAGTGTCTCCCATCAAAAAAAAAAAAAAATAGACCCGATATCCATTTTTGGAGATCTCTTTGGATGTTTCGGAGATAACACTCCCGTAGCGGGATGGGGTGTTACATAGAGCTTTTATTTGTAATTAGAAAAACTTGAAGAAAATCTAGAGACTCCGCACCTCCCTCACTCTCTCTTTAATATATACATTTGGTAAATCATTTAGAGATTCAATCACCTAGTTGATTGAGATCAAGAGAGAAGAAGAAAACTAGTTTAGGATTTACATTGGAAAATTATATATCCTAGGAACCCTCTCCCTATCTTGTGATTGCTCCATACAAGATGTACATCTTCATCATCAACAAGATCATTAGGAGAGTTTTTTGAAGAAACACATTTCACCAAGGTTGACCTTCAAAAGCAAGTGTTTTTCTTTGTATTTTATTTTCAATTCATCATTGTAAAGTGGACTAGATCAAGGAGATCAAACCACTATAAAAAATAGAGGGACAAGGATGTAGACCGTGGTTGGTCGAACCTTTCAAAACTAGGAATAGTGTAAGTGAAAGTCTTACACTATTAGTGATTGTGTAATTCCCCACTTAGTGATTTGGAAATAACCCAAAGTTGGATGAATTTTAACAGTTGAGGTAGGTTATTTAACCGAACCATTATATATCAATTGTATATATGTTTGATTTTGTGTGTGTGATTGTTAACTAGCACATCTCTTGCTCACACACATAACAACACCTTGATTAATCTTATTATTGTACTTTGCTAATCCTAATTAATCAAGAATTTTTTTTAAAAAAAAAGGGATAAAAAATTGGGGATTGGTGTATCCCCCCC
Source organism: Chimonanthus salicifolius (assembly GCA_013350335.1). Taxonomy (NCBI): domain Eukaryota; kingdom Viridiplantae; phylum Streptophyta; class Magnoliopsida; order Laurales; family Calycanthaceae; genus Chimonanthus; species Chimonanthus salicifolius. Next base: position 42,981,403 of record CM023534.1, on the reverse strand, counting down.
CCCCCAAATAATTGGGCTCTATCACTCTGGGACTTTCAAAGAGGAACATGATGAAGAAGAAGATATAAAGATAGAGACAATGAAAGAAGGAAATAAAAGGAGAGAATTTGACTTGTATGTAAATTATGTGATAATTGTTTGAAAACTTGTGGAAGATGGGAGGAATACTTTCAGAGGTTCTATGGGTTCTTCTGTAAATGCCTCCATGCTTATGGATTACCTTATTTGGAGATTATCGTATTTTCTCAATTTTCTTCTGCAAATGGCCTAAATATACAATCTAAATACATATTTTTTGGTGAAAGGATAAAGAGAGACAAGTGTGTATTTCGGTTCTTTGTTGTACTGGGGAATGATGGCCACTCAGTAGAGGCCTTTTGGTGAGGGTAACATAGTATACTCCCCTTAAATGTATCCCATATGCACATCTCTATACAATTTTTTTACTAAAAAAGAAATGTCTTCTTTTGTTGTTCAAAAGGGGAAAAAGAGAGATTCTGAATGCATCGAGTGATTCTTACTGATTTGTCCACATCTCATTTGTGCTTCCTGTCACGCTCTGACCCAACGGACACGTGAGGAACAATAATATTTTTGTTAACTCTAAAGCATGCACAACTCATAGTCCAAACATGTCACCTACACGTGGTGCGATATTCCCCACGAATCCTAAGATTTATTGGACCATTGATTTGATTGAACTGAATTATCAGCTGCCTACGTACTCCAATGGAGATCAAATCTTGCGTAATTCTCAATTCATTTATTTCACGACACTAACCTATGTGCTATTCATGATGTCACATCAAGACATTCTAATTACCCAATCGTGGGCCTCATCAGTAGAATAGATCTCATCTATCACTGGTCTAGCCAATCACGAGTCTATATCGACCATGGGAACATTGTCAACCATGGGATCAATGTCACACATGTGATAAACTCAACCATGAGACCTATATCCGAACATAAGTACATCCATCATTGGGGATAATACTCTAAATATGGGTCCAATCCTTTATGGAATCAATGCCCTCTGTAGGAATATCCATCCACGGTATACAATACTCATCCATGGTCACAAAGTCCTCTATGGGAAGAACCAACCATGGGAAAATAATATCTATCCATAGAACTGTCACGTCTAGTATGAGACGAATACGTCTACCATGGGACCACCATATCTATCATGGGGTCAATATGCCCACCATTAATAACTAGACATGAATCTAATCTGTCTACCATGGGAACAACATCCATGGAATTCATCATCCATCCCTTTTAACTCTTCATTCAGTTAGTATCATCTATCCATAGGTAATAATCATCCATGAATATAATCACTCAATGGGTATAATTCATCCATGGGCATAACTCATACATTCGTAGAACCAATATATCTATCATAGGACCAACATATCTACCATAAGACAAATACGTCTACTATGGTACCAACATATCCACCATAATATAAATACGTCTATTATGGAACCGACATGTCTAACATAAGACCAATACATATACCATGGGACCAACATATCTAACATAAGACCAATACGTCTACTATGAGACCAATATGTCTACCATAAGACCAATATGTCTACTATGAGACCAATAGGTCTACCATAAACCAACATCCGGGCATGAATCTAAACCACCATGTGAACCATCATCCATAGATATACACATCCATCACTGGTAACACTCTATTTGTGAGTATAACTTATTCATGGGTATAAATCATCCATGGGCATAACTAATCTAGGGACATACCATCTACCAAGAGATCTTCTATCCGTAAGAACAACACTCAAATGAATCAATGTGTTACTGTGGAAACAATATCAAATCATCATATCATATCATAAACATAGCACGGCCCCTACCAAGACTTAGAGCCCATGACTTACTAAGCGGGAGACCCACGACAAGCGTGATCAAGTCTACCTCCCTGCATCTCTTCACCTCATGAATGATTCAGTCAAGCTCTAAGACGGTTAGACTGCGTCTAACGAAGTTATCACCACCCCCATGGAATAAAATAGTATTTAGATTGCACAACCACATAAAACATGTGTGTGGAATAGTCGTAAGGGCGCCCTACAGTATATAACATGTAAGGGACTCACCCTGCGATGGCAACCACACGAGACTAAGTCTCCGTGGAAAAACACCACTATCTCGAATACCTCTCTGCGATAGGAAATCAAACATTACAATCACGTGAGGGACGTACCCATACCACGTCTCAATATCAAGTGACTAAGTCACATGTATATAGATATATATATATATATATATATATATTGTTGGGTGTGTGTGTGTAGTGTAGTGTGTATATATGTGTATGGTGTATTGTTATGTGTGTGTATATATAGGTGTATGTGTAGTGGGTTTGTGTGTGGTATGATATATATATATATGTTTAGTTGTGTTTGTGTGTATATATATATATATGTGTTGTTTGTGTGTGTGTGTATATCTGTATATGTGTATGTTATGTTATGTATGTGTATGTGTATGCGTATGTGTATGTGTATATTATGTGTATGTGTATATGTATATATATATATATATATATATGTGTGTGTGTGTGTGTATGTGTATGTATATATATGTGTATGTGTATGTGTATGTGTGTGTATATATATGTGTATGTGTATGTGTGTGTGTGTGTATATATATATATATATGTGTGTGTGTGTGTGTGTGTATATATATATATATGTGTGTGTGTGTGTGTGTGTGTATATATGTATATGTGTATGTATATGTGTATGTATGTGTATGTGTATGCGTATGTGTATGTGTATATGTATGTGTATGTGTATATGTATATATATACATGTATATATGTATATGTATATATGTATATATATGTATATATGTATATATATATATATATCAATGCCACAGTCTCTGTATGTTCATATCGAGGCTCCCGCAGTCTCACGTCTACTCAAGGCCTTACTCATGAAATATATATATACTTATCTCATCATTTTAACTATACAAAGGTGAGACACAATGATCTACTGATAAGGACAATTTACCTTTTTCAACGCACTGAGTCATAACATTATCATTACGTGAGGGATATACCCATACCACGTCTCAATCATCATCAATATCACATAACATACCCATGCCACGTCTCAATCATCATCACGTGAGGGACACACTTTTACCACGTCTCAATATAATCATCACGTGAGGGACACACTCATACTACGTCTTAATATAATCAAGTGACTTACTCACATACATCTCAATGCCACAGTCCTACACTTTTGCTCAACATCTTACATCATCCATAATATAAATGGATGACACAATACATCTTTTGATCGAGCTGAGTCACAATGCTCTCAGTTACCACATAGTGGGTCAGATCAACCGTGGTTCATCATTTTCACATTTGGGTTGACATTGGGAAGTGGTTATACTTTTAGCTTGGGAAAATCAAACAAGGCTTTCTTAGCTTTTACATTGCATTTCATGTATTCTCAATCATACTAACTCGTCCCCATTGTAGCACAAGTTAACCCCATTGGGTTCTAAGATACTTGACCTTAACTCACCTATATCACTTAATTTAACCATTTATCAAGTTCATCTTCAAACTATGAAAATCCGTTCTACACATTGTTAGGTCGATCCACCACAACCATTATCAACATAAGTACTCACTATACACATCATCACAAAATCCAAGCATGGCATTAAAACACATTGATCATGCTTATTATATGAGTTACCCATCTAAGAATTCCAATCACAATTATAAGAATTCATTTGATACATACATTACTCATAACTATACACAAGTATGAAAAGTTATTAAGGCCCTACATTACACATCTGGGGCAATCTTGATTTATCATACATTCTATCATAGTTCAATACATCACAAATCGATAAATTCTCAATTATAATAAACATCCAATCATAGGGAACTTGGAAAACTCATACATATGTATCTGATACACTATATTCATATTAATCACACATAAGCATCAGGAGGTCAAAACATAACCTTACCCAACTATACATTGGAATATACATAAGGCAATATTCACTTAAACATATTATCACACACATTGTGAGCATGAAATTTTACAAATATTATCAATGCTCTAAGTGTATGACATTCTCCAATTTTACCTAATGCTATCAAACTCGAATCGTATTGGTATAGGAGTGTGAATCGTGAATCGAACATCGTAAAATCGTACAATTCATATATTCTTTTATTCCCATAACCATTTTGCTGACATGGGTCATTACACTACCCCTAGATGCTACGTTCATTGTAGGATAATAATAACCTATAGTTTGTTCTGCACCTTCTATGCAGTGAAGTTTGTATTCCTATGAATATGTACATTATTATTTCTATGAATCTATTATTGGAAATCTTGTAGGTGCTAATTCATTCATCATCACCATCGCCATCGCCATCATCTTTAAGCCATTTATCCCATCAGTTTGAGGTTGATATTTATATTTGGATTTTGTAAATTATTTTTCATGGGTCGACTACTTATCTAATGCTTATGGGACTTGAATCCACAACTATTAGGCTGCAAAAATGAGCCATTGCTAGTTGTGTTTTAGGTTTTTGTCACAGATGCTTACCTTTATTATCAGATAATAATAAACTATCGTTTGTTTTGAACGTTCTCTCTAATGATGGGGGCATGAGATGTGTGTGTGAAGTGGAAAGTTGAATGCATTGACTGAAATTTTAGAAAACTCTTCTTATTTTGAATCCCATACTCTTTTTAATTCCTCGAGCAACTTGTGTGGCCCTTTTTCTCCGCTTCCTTTTTCCTTAAAAACTCCCAAAATTCTCTTTTTCTAAATTTATTTACTTATTATTATATTTTGTATCTTTATCTTTAAACTCCTACTCCTTTACTCTTATTTTTAACCTTGTAGGTAGAATTTGAAGCCCTTCTTCCTGATAGAGATCTCTCTCTGACTTCACAAAAATGATGTATAAGTACTATTTTATAATTCTTGAAGCACTTTATTATTCTTTTATTTTTATGCTGAGGCAATTTTACTTCATCTCATTTATGGTCATTGTTTTTATATATTGCATTATTAATGCATTTTCCTACTCTTGCCTTCTCAAGTCTGATTTTGGAAGTACACGAAAGAGATCACTAACAAGTGGAAAAATTAGAGGAAGATGGACAATTTGAAAAAGATCACATGATATTTTATTTAAATGCATTTTTTTATTTACTATTTGTTTTGTATTAAGGGTAATAAACCCAATTTGATTTTTTTTAGCATGTTTACCTTTTCTTTATGTTAACTGTGGTATAAGTTTGAAAGCTCACTGATCGTGGTATGTGTAAAATATTGTATTAGGTTGAAATGATGAATTCTAGACTTATAGATAAGTGTATTAAGGTTTTGAATAAAGAATTTAATTTAAAAATGGCTATTAGGCCTGATAAAATAAAATAAAAATAGGTTAAAAATGGGTATTGGACTTGTAAGCATAAATTTTTAGGTTAAAAAATGGATATTGTGCCCATTAGCACAAAAATTTAGATTAAAAAATGGATATTGGGCTCATTAGCAAAAAAATGTGCTCAATGGGCATTCAGACACTTAATGGGCCACAGACGGTCCAATATCCACACCCACATCTTATTGGACCCTGTGTAATTGGGCCAAATCCAGACGGTCTAATAAACCTAATGAGTCGGATCCAGATCCTAACGGAGCCAGATCTGGATGCGTTTACAGGTGTAATGCATGGTTTTGAGAATATGTCAATGTAGGAGGTAAAGCAATGTGGCTTCTATTCAATAAAAAGTTCTAAGGGGCTAAAACTGATCAATTTTTTTACATCGTAAAAAGGTTGCTAGGATACACTTTCGATAACTTGGGTCCCCTCTAATCGGAATATCATAAAATTCAACATAGATGGATTTGCTAGGGGAAATCTAAGTCCAACAAGGATGGACAGTGTCTTGAGGTTACAACTTAGGTTTCCACAAAGTTAGAGGGGCAAGTGAGACAAACCTTCTCAGTATTAAGAGCCTTAACTTTATCGTCAATCTATAGACATGGATCACTGGTAATTGAAGAAGACGTGACAAATGCAACTAAATGAGCTCTCTTTGCGACTTATTATTTCTTTACTCAAATCAGTCACAATACAACCATCATGTCAGATTTCTATGCCAAAAATAAAGTCGACAATTCAATCGCAAGAACGTTGTTTCCAAGTAAAAAGGGGTTTTGTATAGATGTGATAAATTGTAATTTCCTTTTCATGTATTTCTTTTTGCTTTGTTTGTAGTCCTATTTTTTTGCTCCTTCAGTCTAGTACTTGTAGACCCTTTTCAGTTGATGTAATGGATTTTTCAATAATAATAAATTTTGGCTTATTAACGCTAAAAGAAAAAGAGAGAAGCAAAGCAATTGACATGGGAACTGTCACGGTTTACCTTTAACCCATTGAGGTAACAATGCAGCTTTTCAAGAGAATCTGTGAATACTAAAACAGAGAAACTACCAAGGATTAAAGATATAAACAATATTAGTTACAATGACCCATTTCCACACACTAAGGATCAAAATAATACTCGTTACCTCCTTTGCTGTTTTACTTCCAGCAATTGTCAAAATCAACCACTGTGAGAAGTCTGGAAAAGGTGTGTGGAACACACTTTCTGCACAAAAAGGGTCAACTACCATAGAACCGAGGTAGCTTCAAAGAGAACTTCTGCAATTTCACATGCCAAGAACTTCTGCAATTTCACATGCCAAGTTAGTATGGCATCAAAAGGCCAAAAAGGAGCACCCACTAGAGTCCCTACGCATTGATAACATTGAATAATTCAGGTGTCAACCATTCATCTAGAGGCAGCGGAGATTGAGGTGGCTCCAATGGATCTGATGAGGTTACCAATGGTGCTGACTGTGGAGGGTCTCGACAACAAGGCTGTGCCATTTGCAGTGGAAGGTTGCAATCTTCGTTGATCACCTCAGAACTAAAACAAACATAGAAGGCACTTTGAGATGACCACAAAGTGTTCCAACATTATGATGAACACCGGCATCGAATAAGAGCAACAATATAGAGAAGACAGTAAAATATTCAGTCTGGCTTCCCTTAAAGAAGAGTGAAAAGTTCGCTATCTTAAAATCTTCCATTTCTGGAAAATGACTTTTCACTACCGTGGCTTCTACAAATGCATTAAGGTTTTTTAAGCAAAGTTTTTGTAGTCATAACTCAAAAGACAACAAATTAATAAAGGGTAATCCTTCTTCCATTTATAGTTTAATCTCATGAGTGCAAAACAGCTGATGATTTAAGAATAATGTTTCAGACCTTCTTTCCCACTCCTCCCTTAAAAAATCATATTATTACCAATAAAATTAATGAATAAAACACAATTTACAAAAACAGCAATGTGCGGCATATTATGCCACACAACTTTGTGGACCCACTTGGACATCATGTAATATGTACCTTGGAAAGTCCATGGTAGAATAGATTTGATCAGATCAATAAGCCTTGGTTTTAAAAGCCACAAAAGCTTGAGTAAAAAGTAGTTTGAAATCATCAAAATTCGGAGGCATAAATCTTTCCAATGGACCCATAATATGGGACTAAATTGGGCTTCCCAAAGGTTCACATGGCATGCACAGCTCAAGCACATGTGCAGGCGAACATTTCACTTTCAAAAAAATAAACAAAATAAATAAACAAAAATGCCATTATCTTTTATCAACAATTCCTTCACCTCTGTATTGGTGCGTCAACAAAATTGAGTAGATATTGTTACCGCATTTGAGAAGGAGGATCCAATCATTTGGAGGTTGTATGCCATTTTTCACACCCGGAGGATCCAATCCTTAGGAAGCTGTAGCAAGACATTTACTTGGTCAATCATTGGCACACCAATGTAAGAAATAAATACTTGGTGGGGTCCACATCTTTCCTTCTAAATTCGATGTACTTGTTGAACATTTAGGATGATAAGATATTGATCTTGTGGGTCATGTGGATGATTGGATGTGCTGCGATTTCAGCTCATGTATCATGGATGCCATGCAACCATCTATTCCACTTGTTTCATTTTAATAATTCTATATGAGCAGAACTTCTCCCACGGCATTACTTATTTGCAAGAGTTGGATGACATTCCAGTCATCACACACACACACCAAAAAGAGAAAAAGAAAAAAAAAAGGGAGAAAATACTATAAAGCAATGTTGTCAAACTCGAATCGCATCGTGAATCGATCTATAGGGGTAAATCGTGAATCGTAAATCGGATATCGTAGAATCGTAAGATTCATAACGTTTTTTCTAAAATTATTATCCATAAATTTGTTATTTATCATCCATCGGAAATAATGATCCAAAAAAAAAAAGATAAAAAGAATATCAATATGAGATTTAAATATAAAATACTAAGTACTAAAAATTTGAAAATTTTAAGAAATTAGCAACATTATCTTTAACTTCTTTTTTTAGCGATAACAGAAAAATCCGTTAGAAGAATATAAGAAGTACAAATACAGAGAAAAGGGTCCACAAGGATTAGACCAACAAAAGAGAAGAAAAGGTACGAGCAAGTGAAAAAAACAAAAACAACAAAGATAATCAAATGAAGAAAATGCTTGCAAAATGATTGTCAACTCCCAATTTGGCGAAATAGTCCACCACACCATTAGTTAAACGCCCTACTTTAGCAAAAGATACTCACATCCCATTAGCCAATTCTCTCACCTCTCTAACCACATTGACCAGTCTCCAAGGTGGATGCCTCAACCCCTATGCCCATTTGAGTGCATTTGCCGAGTCCCCTTCTATCACTAGATCACACTGCCCATAATCCTCCCAAATGACTAAAGCTCTCCTAATACTAATTTAAATCCTTGATACTCACCGATTCGTTGAACATCATGGAAGTTTCACCCCTATGATTTCTAAGTACGCCTCCAATCCCAGTTGGACCCTGTTTCCCTCTAGATGCTCCATCGATGTTAAATTTCATGGTGCCCTGTTGTGGTGGCCACCACTTCTCTGTCGGCTTTACTTTTCTCCTTTGATCACTCATACAACCCTCCCAAGATAAGATGAGATCGTTGATTTTGAGACCCTTGAAATTGGGATCCGTCAAGATCCAAACGAACCATCTCCACTTGGCAATTTGGAAGAGGTTGTTTTCATCAGAAGATACTCCTTCGAAGATTCTTGCATTTCCTTCTACAAAGTCCATAGAATACAACCGGGATCGTTTGCCATGCAATTTCCAATCTAGGTTCAGCCTCGGAAGGTTCCAAGCTCCGACAGTTTCTACACAAGAAGTTTCAAAAACCCAAGGAATCCCTAAAAAGTTGATGAATTTTGTTGTCCACAATCCTTTTGCAACTATACAATTAACAAAAAGGTGATTAACATCATCATGTAACGACTCGCAAAAGATGCATTTGAGATCTTCATTCCTAAGCAATCCTCTTCTTTTCAATTCTGCCCTAGTAAGAATCTTCTCTTTTAAAACACCAAACAAAAATTTAGACTCTTGGTGGGGCATCCCCCTCCCAAATTGATTTAGTGATCTTTTCGTCATTAGAAAGTTGACTTTGAGCCAAATTCACTATAGCTTTGATCGAGAAACTACCTGAGGAATCACCTCACCAGATCATTTCGTCCTCTTTTGTCGGCATGAGTGGGATTTCCCCTAAAAAGTGTCAAAAGACCGTTAAGGCTTTCCTCTTCAAATGATTTGAACCTTCTGCGGAAGTCCAAGTACCAGGAGACTATCCTACCTTCCCTCTTAACATAGTCATGGACCAAGGCATTAGCATTCCTCGAGATTCTAAAGAGTCTTGGAAAAGTTTATTTGAAAGGCCTCTCTCCTAACCATAGGTCTTTCCAAAAAAAGGCGTTATCGCCTTTGTCTACCAACATTATATTTATCTTAGAAGTAATATACATTAAAAAATTAAACAAAGGGCTATTTTGCTTTGAGAGAGCCCAAATTTTTACATATTCTAAAATAAGCCTACAACAGTGGAAAAATGGTCTCAATTATTAAAAACAAAAAATAAAAAATCTGAACAGTGAACAAATGCCTTTATTTAGCAGTATTAATCTCCCTACAAAATAAAGAAATAGAAATATTAGAAAAAAAATTGAAATGGTGGCCAAATCCAAGACAAGTACAAGGTGTCAAATTTAGCTAATCCCTAAAAATATCATTGGCGGATTTAGCATAGTACTTACATAACTGTAAATTTAAATTATTTTAAACAAAAAAATGTGTGGAAATAATGGTAATAGCCTAACAGAAAGCAGTGTACAGGTTACTTTAAATAATCAATTGACAAACATATAATTATTGTAGTTAACTTTCAAATTAATATAGGTGTAACAAACATTTTTTTCATCATGAAAAATAATGTTAACAAGATACTAGAGAGTAAAAGTACATAATCTCATTACAGTCCTTCGAAGACGACTATCATGGTAATAGAGGACCGGTTAAATGAAAATAAATGAAAAATATGGCGGAAAATGAAAGCGAAAGAAATGAAAAAAATCTTTCAGGTCCTCGTACGATTGCATCAAACCTTAGTAAAATAAAAAAAACAACACGAGCTATTAATTAGCGATGAAGAGAGGAAGCTGCAATGAAGAGACGAAGGAGAAAAGAAGGAAACGAGCAACGGGATCCAACAACAATGAGAAGAATAAGAAATAGGAAAGAGGAAGAGAAAAAGAGAAGGTATGCAGCAACGATTGCAATCCTTCCATCTTCATCTAAATTGCATGATTTTCCCTCTTTTTTTACTTCTTCCTCTGGAATTGCATGACACAATGATTTGTTGGGTTGAATCGCACAATTTGTGATTCAACTCAAGACTCACATGATTTTTGGGCTATACCGATTCCAAATGCAATTTGAATCACTAGACCCTCCGAGACGAGTCGAATCGTACGAGTTAACTTGTAACAGCACTGCGAGAAAGGCTATTATCTTTGCTTCAATTTTACCCAAAAAATGAATTAGAAAACCCTAACCACATACCATGGAAACATTAAGCGTGAAGTGGAGGGTGAGGAGAGTGGAGGGCATGGACTAATTGTCCCGCCCTTTTGTGATGCAGAGCAGGCCCAGTTTCAAGCCAGACAACCATAACTTAAATAAAAAGGGTCTTCTAACCAACCCTAAGGAGGGGAGAATGAACGATTGAAAAAAAGAGAAGACAGGAGCAAAGGAAGAAAGGAAGTGGAAGCAGCTGCCGATTACGCACGAAGAGACGGTGGAGACAGGGAGAAATGTGAGAAGCCATCTCTGTCCAGGTATTCTTCTTCTTCCTCTTCTCTCTCTCTTTTCTCCTTTTCTTTTCTTCTTCCGTAGCCTTTCGCCCCCATTTTCCTTTGTCCAAATCCATTTCCGCCATTCCCACATTCATACCCCTTGCCACCGTGACCTTGAAACCCACCGAAACTCCTTCCTCGACCCTCGCCAGCCCCTCCAACACCCCTCCCCTTGCAGTCCCTCTACAGTTCCCTTATTGCTCCCGCTGGACCTCTTTAGACCTCACTATACCTTCCGCCAGTCCCAAATAGTCCCTTCTAGTGTCGTTAGTCCCATTACAGCCCTCATACCTTTCCAAACAGCCGATACCAAGCCTCCTTGGCCCCTTTCCAAGCCTTCGTTCCTCCCATACAGCCCCTCATCTGCCATCTCCAGCCCATACTATTTCCAGATTTGCTGCAGCCCTTCCTTACACCCCCATTGTTGATGTCGCCAACTCCACATTACCCTACCCCGTGTCTTCATTTTTCCTTCCACAGTCCTTTTTTTTGGTTGCAGCAAACCCCTAAGTCCCTCTAAACCTGCCGTAACCCCTTATCTTATTCCTATTTGACTGTTGTGTCCCATCTGTCCTTCACCTTAACCTTTTCCATATTCCATTTTGCTGCCTTAAGCCCCTTTTCCCCACATCCCGCCACCGACACCACAAGAAAACCACCAATTACTGCCAAACAGTCTGAATTAATCCCCTTTGGTGATAGATTTACATATTTTAGGGAATGGGTGCATTATTTTTATCGTTTTTAGTATTTAGAGAACTACATTTAGGCATTTAGAGTTACCCTATCATCTGTCCTGCATCATTTTGTATGGAAGTGAAGTCACCTTGTTTTAGGATCAATTTCTTAGGTTTCAAGAACACACATTTACAATCCAGACTAGGTGATTTGCATTTTCAAGGTAAAAGCAACTTCCCCACCTTAACCAACCAATCCAAACATAAACCTGGAACCATCAACATAATCAACCACGATATAGGCAGTCAGATCAGTGGATGACGGACAAATCTGAAGTCCAATAGTAGTGGCGGCTTTTAAGTAGATGTATATGTAAGCATTGTCTCACATCGATTGTGGACCATTGGAATGTAAGGTTTATAAACACATGGGCACCCTCTCCTTAATGGTCGGTTTTCAAGGATGAGTTCTACTCATATGTTTTACAATATTTTCTTTGCAAATGTCCAATGAAGCACAACAAGCTATGTTGCACTAACCATTCAAAAGATACAACACTGTCAGACTCTTCACCATTCTCCTTTTGAAACCAAACTAAATTGACGCAGGACAAGACAAGAGGTGACCCTAAATGCCTAAATGCAATTATGATGTAACAAAAAACTAGTATAAAGCAAAATATGAGGCTGAAATTAAAATTAAAACTAATAATAGCAATTAGAATAATAAAATCTACCACAAACAAACATGAAATTCTAGGAATTCAATATAAGCAATTATTGTAACCCAAATCAAGTTATATCTCAAAAATAGAAGGCCCTCAAGTCAAAGAGGATTGTTAGATCACACAAACATATAGATTCCACACTAAACAAGAGTAAATTTAACTGTGTAATATGAAAAGGAAGTCAAAACAAAGTGGGACAGCCGTATTTGAAACTGTATGGGATATCTGGGACAGCAGTGTATGACAGGGACAAAGGCTAAGGAAGAGGTCTGGGTGGGTTCTTGATGAGGGCAGAAGATCCAAAAGGGACTAACAGCACATGTAGAAGGACTGTTTGGGGGTAACGGCAGGTGTAGATGTGAGTTTAGGGAGGGGCGAACCTGATGGGAGGGGTTTTAGGGGTAGGCGAAAGTGGTACAGCAGGGAGGCAGGCTTGGGGACAGATAACGGCAACAGTGGATGGAGTTTTGGGTTCCAGCAGGCCAAAGAAACAAAAGGGAAGAGAAGAGAAGAGGAGAGAAGAAGAGAGATGAGAGTACCTGGAAGAAGAAGACGATCGAAGAGAGCTTCATGCACCAAGCACCAAGGCTTCTCGCCGCAGGGACTTTTTCCGAAAATCTCAAAACTTTTTTATTTCATTGTGCATCAATAAGTTACAAAAGAGAGGCTTTTATAAGCTTCTACATTACTTAAAATAAAATAAAAGCAACAAGGACTAAACTACCCTTAAAATAAACTAAACAATTACAAAACTACCCTTACTTAAAATAAAATAAAAAATAGGAAAGGGAATGCAAGGAATGCACCGCATCGTAAATATTGATATATTTGCAACTTCAATCCGTTAGTGGAGTGGTATGAATGTATGATAGAGGTCATAGTGGGTTCCTACCCTAATATCTATCATCTAGTCAAAAAAAGTTTTTGAAATGTTATACATTTTTATTTCAGTTTGTAGGCTTTTCAATTTATATTTTGTAATTTCTTTTTAAATGAACTAAATAGGTAAATGAGTTTGAAAAGGTTTGGATTTGGTACATTTCTATTTACTCACTATCGCCCAAAGCCTTACACAATCACAGTAAATGAGCAATTAAGAATGATGGACTAAATCTACAAATAGCTCAACAAAGTTGGGTTCACTTATTTAATAAATGGCGTAAGTTTGGTACAAGTCAAATTGGACCAATTGTTTAATAAATGGGTTGTGTTCAGTCAACCCATTTAAGCTTGCTTAGACACTCAAGTTGAGTCAACCCAACTAAAAATGTCTTAGGTCAAGTATGGGCCAAACTGTAAGTTATTCAAGCACTCAAGTAACGTCAACCCATTTAATAAATGACGCAAGTCAAAGTATGGACCAAATTGACCCATTTAAGATTGCTCAGATTGGATCAACTCATTTAATAAAGGGTCAAGTATGGAATAAGTGAAGCAGAATCATTAATGTAATAAGTGGGTCGAGTTCAATATGAGTCGGATTAGGTCAACCATTTAACAAATGGACCAAGTTAGATTAGCACATTTAATCATGGGTTGGATATTTTGGTTGGTCAACCCATTTAATAAATAAGTTATATCAAGTAGAGATCAACGCAATCCACTCAATGCTTTAGTTACATCAACTGATTGAATAAATGAATGATAGTCATCTGATAAAAACCTAAGCATATCAGTGACCAATCACCAAATTTGATGAGAAAGGGGGGAACAAAAGAAACAAGGGGAGAGAGAGAGAGAGAGAGAATTCGCAAAAAATATAAAATAAAATAGAAGAAAAAGAGAGTTTACAAAACAAAACAAAAAAAGAGAAAAAGGAAGACTTCGCAAAAAAGAAGAAAGAAAATAAAATCAAATCAAACACATAGACAAGATGAAAAAATGAAAGAGATATTATATGAGAAAATCAAAATAAAGAAAGAAAATGGTACACTGAAGTCGATGAAAGCGAAGAATTTCTTATTCTTCTCTATTTCTTCCTCCTCCTTCTGTGAATATGGTTGTTTGTGAATTTGGTTCTCCTCTCTTGGACAACTAAAACAGGGAAATGAAAGGGAAAACAAGAGATCAGAATAGCGCAACAAGTCAATCTGTTATAGGTCAAGTTGGTCAGCCTAAGGTGGCAATGGGTTCGATCAACTCGAGATGGCTTCAGGGGTTAATTATAATTGGCAATGGGTCGAGTTGAGTCAAGTTCTCTATAGAGATTAGCATGACATCTAACCAACCCAAGCCAACTCAATTTTTTAGAAATTCTTTTGACCCAAACTGACTTGAATTTAAATCACATGAGAGAGAGAGGTATCATTACTACTCACATAATGTAGAGAGGTGGGTATTGGAATTGGGGAAATGAAATGCAAAAGGTAGAATCGTAAAATCTTTGCAATTGGTAGAAAGGTGGTATATATATATATATATGTTTGTGCGGTTGTGTATACTTGATGATCTTTATCAAGGATCCACTTTAAGTTCATACCTTTTTATTTATTTTTTCATTTTTTTTTTTAAATGATAAGCAATTGTATTCATTCAAAGAATGGGAAACCTCCGTCTCTTCGTAGACAAAACATTAAGAAGTGTGGCTTCTTTTATCCAATCAAAACAAAATTTTATACGCATCATATACAAATCAGGGCTTTTCAAACCCAGCCATCCATGTGGACCCAATTGGGCACAGAGGAGTTTGCACCATACATGCACACACACATATATATCGGTTCACTTGTACTACGTTGCACATAGGGTGGGAGATTCAATGAGGTGGGGATAGGTCCATTCGATATGTATTTTTTGAATGATGCTTCTCATAAAAAAATCAAGTCCATTGGATATCGAAAGGTAAGATTTTTACGGGTCCAAAAATCAATGGTAAAAATAGAGGCAGTTTTGCATGGATTCCAATCCACCGATAAGATCAACTCAAAATGGGCAATAGTTAGCACTTGTAAAAAAACTTTTATAGTGGAAGGTTAGGGTTCCAAAAAATGGGCTTTTGAGGGTTTGGGTTGAGATTCATAGAGGAAGGTTAAGGCTTCAAAAAATGGGCTTTGGGGATTTAGGTCAAGTGGAATTCAACATCTTATGGGTCTTGGTAACATGAAAGTTGACAGATGTGGGTGCATCAACCCGGCTGGTCCCAATTCTAAATCTAACCCAACCCATTAAGTTTGGATCAGGTTGAGTTAGGTCAATTCAGATTTATTTTATAAAAAGTATGACCTAGACACAAATTTTTTCGAGTCCATTCAAGCCAAGTTCACAAATTAGGTCAAAAATTGCCACCCCCAACGTTAACAAGCACTCCATCTAACCTGACCTAACTCGAATTTTTTAAAGTTTTTTAATTTGACCCAATCCGAATTTAAATTTTCTTAACCTAACCCGACCCACCCTACAAGATATAGAAATCTCCTATATCTAAAGTAAAAATAAAAATAAAATGATATACACATTCTAAACATAATTAATTTCAAACAACACAAAATTATTATATAGCGCACATAAATTGAGATTGAAAAGAATAAAGATTAGCACTTAGAGGTCATATTCTAGTTTAGTAAGCATCCATGCAATTAATGAGAGAGCCAATCATCCATGCAATTGATGAGAGATAAATGCATCCATCACTCATCCTTTACAAAATTTTACTGTGAGAAATATGGTAGAGAAAGAGAAATGGGTAATAAAAGAGAGAAGGTATATATGAATGGTAAAAGAGATGCATGGAGAGAGAAGAAAGAGACGGATGAAGAGAAATGGAATGAGATGGGTGAGGAGGGAGGATGGAGGGAGGGAAAGAGGGAGAGAGAGAGAGAGAGAGAGAGAGAGATGTGGGTGATGCTTGCTTCTGGGACTCTCTCAAGACTCTAAATATTATCTTAAAAGTAGGGTTTAGTTCATAAAATAGGGAATACATTTGAGAATTAAAAATTTGTTGGCTACTAACTAGTTGAATGGGTGCAAGGGTAAGTAGAATGAATTTATGAATATAAGAGCCCCATACTCAACCCGACATAGAGCTAGATTCAGGTCAAGTGAGGTTGGGTTCAATTCTTCTATAAAAGATGACCCAAACCCAAATTTTTTTAGATCGTCAGGCTCGATCCAGAAGTTGGGTCAAAAGTTGCCACCCCTAGGCCAACGCATTTAATCACGGTCGAATCATGTCAACCTATTCAATAAATGGCACAAATTGAGTATCAAAGTATGGACATGATCAATGTATTTAAGATTGATTGCATCAAGTCCATGAAGGTGACTTTCATAAGTTTCTTGAGAAAGATCTTATCTTTCAAAAAAAAAAAAATCTCCAAGATCTCAATGGAAATTTTTTTTGGTTGCATTTCTTGGAAAATTTGGCCCTGTAAATTCAAATTTCTAAGAGGATTTGTCCAAGCATACATGGGATGTCTCATTTTCCTACTAAGATTTATGCAAGAAAACATGCACTTCGCATTTTCCCACAGATGACTTACTAAAACTGAATCTATTATTTCTAGTGTAGAACCCACTTTTTCAACAAGACAAACCATTGTACTAATGGCTCATGCATTCCAGACTTAGTGGAATTGGGCTTTGAGCCAAGCCCATCTAAATTCTAAACTTTTTCAAGCCTTGGCCTAACCATTTCTTTGACCCCTCCAACATAAAATTTCTCAATTTGCCTCTAGATTCCACCCATGAAGTTCCACAATCCATCAAATTCCCTCCAAATGCTAAGTCTCATTCCATCATTCCAGCTAAGTAGTCAATGTAATCTTTGATTGAAGCACTCTTTTGATCTTGGAATGTTGATTTCAATGCACTCTCCCCCACCTTAGTTGCATGGGTACAGGTACAAGTCTCAAGAGTTCAACATTGGTGCGAGGTGTCGGACTCAACAATCTTAAAGAAATTCACACACAGGGGCACAGCACCTCATTAAAATAAATTAGAACTAAATTCATTTTGAATGAAAGTAAGATGTGGAAATAACACTAATAGAAAATAATGTAATATCTACCCTAAACATTTAGGTGAGAAACATATTGATATTTTAATCAGGTTTTAAGAGGAAAAAGGTATTGCACTATTTAAGTCATCTCAGAAAAAAATGTTAAAATGTACTAAAGGAGTCCATGAAGAACGGCTGAGAGTGTCTATGAGTGTCCAACATAGGTCTGAGTGTCTGCAAGTGCCTGTGCAACACAATCCCCCACCCATCTATCATCTTAGAACCCAATCTACGACCTGTTATCAACCAATGGCCTCATATCCTTTTCATAAATTTCTCACCTATAACTTGGGGCCCACAATTTAGATAAGGCTTCCCAAACCCAATACCACCCAAAAAAAAAGGAAGAGGTTTAATGTCCCCCTTTCAAGTTATAACAATAGTTACAACTCCCATAAAAGTTAACACAACATAAAAGCACACTGTCACTTGGGCATCAAAGAAAAAACAGCAAATGCATGAGACTTGAAACCACTCACTTTTCAATGGA
Organism: Chimonanthus salicifolius; assembly: GCA_013350335.1. NCBI lineage: Eukaryota > Viridiplantae > Streptophyta > Magnoliopsida > Laurales > Calycanthaceae > Chimonanthus > Chimonanthus salicifolius. Next base: position 42,963,147 of record CM023534.1, on the reverse strand, counting down.
TGAAAGCCCCTGCAGATCCTTCAGTGCCTGGTTGATTGCATAAAGAGACATTTTCTTTACCTGTTTCACATGTAAAAAGAAATTTCCGCTTAAAGAGAAACATTACAAAAATGTATCATTATTGAAGTGAATATTTTTTTCATGCTTAAAGGATAAAACAAAGAAGAACTTAGCTCCAATTAAATTTGTATTCATTTTTTATCTGATTTGCCAATCTATGGGACAAAATCATATTACAGCTGTAGTTTACAATTAAATTGCCTGCTCAAATACTCCAAGGTGTGATTGGAGAACAATCAATCCATGAGAGTTCTCAATACATGCAAGAATGGAAGACAAAGACTAATACATGCAGTCATATATACAAATACACTTGTACTGTGTATTGTATACATATATAGTCTGACTGGAAGAGACGCATTACCTCTAATTTGTCTTCCTTGGACATGTGATCGTCAGGTAGTAAACGGAATTCTTCAGTCAAACGGATGCACTCACTCACATTTTCAGGTGAGACAAAATCAAGAGCTACCTTTATACAAGACTGAAACAGGAAAACAAGAGTGTCAGGAAATACATCAACTAGATGCCTTAATTTAAAAAGGAATATTTCTTATTATTCATTTAGAGAGTAGAATTGATGTAGCATATTTTAGAAACCATGTTGACCAAAAGTATGCATCATCCAGCATATTTTTAGATAACCTTGAGATTTCTGACTTGATGAGGACATCCAGCAGGAATAAAGACTGCCTCTCCAAGTTTTTGCACAAAAGTCCAAGGTTCAATTCCTGCCGAAAGACGAGAAAGAAAATACCTGTTAACATGAAAATATGATTATAACGATGGGTGAAGAATTACCAACCAAATTCCTCCTTGAGCTTTCTTTTGTGTTCCAGAGTCAAATAGAAATTCTGGTCATGAATTGGGTGGACAACCTGGTCATAAAAGTCTAAAATAAATAATCATACAACTATCAACAAGAATAACATGAATATTATTAGCTTGATTTTAAAAGGTTACCTCCACTACAGGAGAACCAGGGAAGTAACTTAATTCTCTCGAATGCTTCCTCAGGTATTCTTCAAGCTTATCAACATCTTGCCGCCGGAAAATGTCCCAAAGAGCACCACCTTCAAAAAGTTCAGGACTGTTTCTGTAGTTGTCATTGTCTTCTACCATCTTGTCCTTGTGCTCATGTGCTGGTGGGATTGAGAAAAATTTATTTTCTTCATTTTCCTTGCTATACAAAGTCTCAATCAGCACCTTAGATTCAGTTTTATTCCTAGACGGGTCACGATATTCTTTCCCATTCCTATTGAATCCTCCGTCTTCCCCAGTTTGACCAGCACTAGACTCCCCATTCTGTGATTCACTCAGCATACCATTTGTTGTCAAATTAGACTTCAGCTTCTTGTCAGAAATGGAAGTATTCCTCTTCCACTTTCTCTTTCTGCCCCTAGATAGCTGCCTCCCCACACCTTTATCAGAATTACCCATTTCCTTTCTTGTATCATTCTTGATTTCCTCAACTGAAGGGAAAACAGAAAGGCATTTCTCGGTGCTTTGATTCTCAACAAATGTGTCAATTGCTTCAGTAGTTCCATCTTTGACATTAGATAGATCAATATCACCTCTATCGCATGTCCCATTCATATCGATTTCCACACCACTATCAGTTTTGATAGCAAAGGAAGCGGTCTCTTCCATTAAATCACACAAAGGACTGGACCTACTCAATTTTTCCTTTGAAGGTCTAGCTCTCCACTTCTTCCTCTTATATTGAATAATGTGGTCAAGGCTCTTTTCCATGTCTTTGAGTTGAAGAGATTGATTACACATACTATCGTCTTCAGAGTTTCCTGATCTAGTTCTTCTCCCCTTCTTCCTCTTATATTGAACAATGTGGTCAAGGCTTTTTCCCATGTCTTTGAGTTGAAGAGAGTGATGACATATACTATCATCTTCAGAGTTTCCTGATCTAGTTCTTCTCCCCTTCTTCCTCTTATATTGAATAATGTGGTCACAGCTCTTTTCCATGTCTTTGAGTTGAAGAGATCGATGACACATACTATCATCTTCAGAGTTTGCTGATCTAGTTCTTCTCCCCTTCTTCCTCTTATATTGAACAATGTGGTCAGGGCTTTTTTCCATGTCTTTGAGTTGAAGAGAGTGATGACACATACTATCGTCTTCAGAGTTTCCTGATCTAGTTCTTCTCCACTTCTTCCTCTTATATTGAATAATGTGGTCAAGGCTCTTTTCCATGTCTTTGAGTTGAAGAGAGTGATGACACTTACTATCGTCTTCAGAGTTTCCAGTTCTGGCAGCAACCAAACCACTCTCCTGCAAATTCTTGTCTTCAATAACACATACCTCTTCACTTACTTCCACGCTTAATCCAGGGACAGGGCACCCATCTTTTAAACCAGAGACAATAGCATCCCCTTTCTGATCAGTAACACCCTCATCAAATTTATTAATAACTAAACCTGTATGAAATTGATAGTTCTCTAAAGTGGAAGTTACAGGTAGTAATGGCTCCCTATCAGGTGATTGGAAATGTTGCAGCTCTGGCAAGGATTTGGCTACAGATGTTTCTTGTTGCATTACATCAACCTTTTCATACTCTGGTTGAACAAGACTAAAATTTTCTCTTGGATCTCGATCCCTGTACGTTTCCTTCAACTTCGCTATACTGGCAAGCTGATCTTTAGTAAGAACTACTTCTGCAGTATGTGTCAAAACATTTACCTGAAATGCAAGGTAAATGAACAATGAATTAAAAAGATAACAAAAAAATTGATCAACATCAAAGATAAAAGATAAATTGTCACGCCCCGCCCTGCCCCACCCCACCAGGATCAGAACAAGAGGGTTTTTTTTCCCTAACATTGAGCATATTCACAAGAGATACCTAAGGGTTTCTACGTTCACCCTTCCATAACATACAATGGAAATCTAAACATAATATGTCACACATTCTCTAGCATGTAGACTCAAACATATACCATATCTCCCAGTAAGAATACACAAAACCATCAGAATTGCACATCAGAACCATAGCATTTTTATTACATGTCTAATTGTGCCTCAACCTGGCACACAAAAGTTTACATCACAAGATTCCATAACATAATAAAATTCCCATCTAAGGGAAAAAAGTACAGTCTCCATCCCTATAACAGTTGAGGTTCATCATCCCTCCTCAGCCAGGTTTCCTGCAACATAAGGGATATGAGCTAAATAGTCCAATGAAGAGAAGACAACAGGTAATAAAGCATATTATCCTATAAACATGTTATCACACCACAATTTATACACTCAGAAAATCATGCAACTCTTTTCATGGGGCCAACACCCTGGCATAGTAAATCTAATCTCAAATGCATGCTCTTTTCTTTTCAAAACCAATACCCCTGTCAATCGACATATGCTGTATAGATCTGGTTACTCCGAACCAGTGCTTCACAGAGTCCGCGAATACGTTATACACATGCGACCTGATGGCCCAATGATTCACCTCAGTACGTATATACGCTCGACACCTGAGCTATTCATAGCTCAGTGCTTCACGCAGTGCATGAGGGTAATTTCTCTTGATATGCACATTACACCAGCAAAATGGACATCAATGGATGGATTGAATCCCCGTTTAACCCGTTAACACATCTCACATGATCATGATATACTTCACTCAACTAGCATGGATTTCTACAGCCCACCCGCATGGAATCATATTTAATACACAACAAATTAGTAGTTGTATCAAACTATACTACGCTGAAAGTAAACTTGTGACACTCAGTTCAGTTCCCCACAAGCCGGGGTAAATAAATTGCAGTATGTAACGACTATAATTTAAAACACATGAGAATAAGAAGAAGGCATTAACAACCTCTTTTACCATTTCTGAAGACCGGGTACAGTCTACCCTTTAACTATCATTTAGCCAGATGAATATACGCATGTACAATCATAGCGAACTAGTTTCAAAACTAGGGTATTTTACTGCGAAATCACACAAAGCCCTACAATACACAGTTTATACACAAAAATATAATAACGTGCATTCCCATTGGAACCACGAGTTGGAAATTGATCCTTTACACGATCACCAACTTTTTAACCAGTTAGCCTCTAGGGACATAACTGGGTCCCATACACCGTTTCAAAATGGCTAGGCCTGGGCTCCCGGATACTTTCATATGCTCACGTTTCACACTTAGAAACATATTTTATCCCTTTACATGTGTGCAATGTCGGTATCACATTCTAGTCCCGTTCACATCTTTTCCATTAGTATATTCTCCATGAGCCCCCATTATTGCCATAGGACAAATGGTATAGAACTTTGGATTTAAATGCAATATGCGATGCATTTTAAAATGAAGATAGTGTGGTTGAATCTCCTCACCGTTAATTGGCGAGTGTTTTGAAGAAGACTATAAAAAGTTAAAACTGAATAAATATAGGAGTACAAAAATTTTAGCTCGTACCAGCAAGCGTAAATAAATTTATGTTTTAACCTTTTTAAGTCTTTTAATCGAGAAAGTAAAAAACGTGCAAGTACACATTAAAAATAAAGATCTTAGAAAGCAAGGCATGCACCAACACACGCATAGACAAATGCAGAATAAAAGTTTTCAAGTGAAAGCGAAAATGAATCAAAAGTAACAAAGTTAAAATGACACTGAAACTGGGGTGTTCCAAAAAGATTCGACAAACAAAACAAAGAAGGAACAAAATAACACCCAAAAATTGGCGTTTTAAAGCGAAAAGTAAATAAATTACTCAGTGCTGGTCCCAAATCAAAGATCCGAGAGTTCAGTCCAATAGGTACAAAAAACAGTAAATGACAGTAAACAGTAAACACCCTAACGTTCGATAGGTGTTTTGGTGCAGTCCCAAAGCGTCGGTATAGGCTTAGCCACCAATGAGCAGAGTTGTGCACGGGACACTTTTCAAATGGGCAATATTCATATCTGTAGCCTTAGATTAGTTCCAAGCAGAACGTTAGTCACTAGAATCTGCTCTTCACTCAGATGGCATACAAACCCAGGAGGTCTGCAGATGGAGATATTCTCTTAGTAGGTGCATAAGCTTTGAAGACATTCCAAACGGGTGTTCGGGATTCTAGAGCTTATCCCTCGGAAACAAATCTGAGAATGGACCCAAATTGCACAAATTACCTACGGAAACAATAGTACTGGAAGTTTCCTAAGAGAGATAGAATTTGGCCTAAATGGTAAGAAAGAGAAAAAGACTGTAAAAAGCAGTAACAGGCCCCCACTCTAAATAAAGTTTGAAAGAAGGTTCAGAATGTGTCAGCCACTGTTAGATGCAGTAAAATAAACACACAAGACTTAAAATAAACATTCAAGCGGCCAAATACATGAATTTTCCTCAAAAAATCAGTTTTCCAACTTTTGAAAACTTATTCAAAAATACCATTTATATCCCCAAAAAATACTACGAAAAAACCCCTAAGAAAAATCCACCAGTTCGACTGGTCAATGTTATCAGAACCGGACCGTCTAACGAACCGTCTTCGAGGCATTTTGGATTCAACCACGGTCAAATCCAATCTAGTAATATAATATAAATATTACATATAATATTAAGTAAGACACCGTTTACCAATAACATTAATATAAATATTAAAAATAACATTCAAACTCTGAGTAATATACCAAAACGGTGAAAGATATGGGATAAAAATGGTAATAAACCTTTATATTTCAAATCTATCTATTTTTTAATATTATTTTTTGATATTTTAAGGGGAAAAAATTTGAAAAAAATTAAAAAAAAATTCAAATTTTGTGAGTTCGCGGCTCACGATTTTAACTTCAAAACCGCAGAAAACCGTAGCTCTGACTGGTTTTCTGTGGTTTTGACCCAAAAATGGTTCCTAGCCAGGACCGAACCGCAGCCACCGCAGGTTCCGGTCGAACCGGCGGTCCGACTTCGATGACACTGCGACTGGTCGAACAGGGTCTCCAGGCACTGTTCAAGTGCCGTGTCTGTTCGACTGGCCAAGCAGGTTCGACTACTCAAGCAGTCGGCCCATTTTTCTTCTATTTTTTTCTAACATTTTTTTATGAGACTTCCACTGGTCATTTCTATCTAAAAACTTGAATAGAGCTTCGCTATAGCATAATCTATGAATGGAGAAAAAGAAATAGGGAGAACACACCTAGCAATCCTAGAAAAATTAACACAAGTTAATGCTTGCAGAAACAGAAAACTAAAGAAGAAATGAACTACAGAAGAAGGAAAAATGAAACTGAAGAAGAGAAAGAGCATAGATAGATAGCGACGGAATATTAAAAAATTTCAAAGGCAGCAGTGGCCTTTCATAGGCATATCTAGGCTTCCCCCATCCGTTGGATGGGTGAGCCAGATGGATGGCCGGAGAAGGTTGCCTCTCTTGCTTTTCTTCTTTCTTTTCTTTTTCTTTTAATTCAAATATTCTTTAAATAATAGTAGCTTTAATTTAGATATTTTAGAAATCTTGTTGACCTAATCTGTCACGCAGATGGGTCCAGAACACTTCAAATACTTAGGTTTGTAAAATCACAAAATTGTTTTGACGTAAAAAACCCGTTGATCTGGAGAAAAAGGACGTTTTTAAGAAATCGACGGTTCACATTTTGAGAACTTGACGTCCTAGATTGGGCATTTAAAACATTGGAATAATATTCTGAAAACACTGGAGAGTTAGATAAAATACATATTAAACGTATGACTTACTTTTGCAAATTTTCAATTTATGGGGTATTTAAAAATGGAGGTTTTGCAAAAAGGATCGTTTCTTGACGTCTAAAATATCTGTCTCGGAAAATCTTCTGAGAAATCTGAGAAATAAATTGAGTCTACTACTCAAAAACAAAGCACGTGTATGAGTTTCAAGGTCTGATATTCTCAGAAGAGCAATTTTATACACCGAAATAGTTTCAAAATCACTATTCACTATTTTTCATGAGACGAAAGGCGTTTAGTAAATGACTATTTTGCCTTTCCAACTTTAGGGAGTCGGATTTCTAAACTAACGAGCTAAGATTGGGTCATATTTGACCTTCTCAGAAAGCTCACACAGTACTCTACATAGTTAACCGTTCACAAAGTAAGATTAACGGTCCAAAACACAAAGATTAAGCCTAATCAAGGGTCAGGGTCTCACATATATCATTTGAGCAGCCAAAGAGATGTGAACGGTAAAGCTTGATAAAGCCAAAGAACATTTTTGACATCCATTCAAACTGACAAGAGAAGATTTGACCAACTACTTGACCACACAGAATTGCAGATACTAGTCATCACCATGAATCGATCATCCCTTTGTCCAATCTATCTGGGGTTGGCTTATACTACATATCCAGTCAACCCTATCTGTAATCATGTCACCTATCAGCCCACATTCTACGAAGTCCTTTCTTAACACCTCAATCAATGTTTTTGGCAGACTACCTTTTTCCCAATGCCTTCTACTTGCAACCTTCTACTTACAATTCCTCATCTTGTCTCTACCATAGCAACCTTCAGACTCTAATGCACTCATTTCATGCATATATTTTTATTGTTACACAAGACATTCATTGAACACATGCATCTCCATCAGCATTACTTCATATTTTCTTCATGGCTTAACATTCAGCTTTATAGAAATTATAGCAGATACTGGTCTTTCCACTAATACTTATTATTTTTAAAAAAATGTAACAATTAAAAACACCAAAAACAGAAAACATTTCAGAATTCACAAGGAAAACATCATTAGATAGTCATTAGTTAGAGCTTAGTGGATCCCCAAAGAAAGTAATCTTTTAAAAATCCACCCTTTAGCAACAAGACAGGATAAAAGGATTTAATGCAGATCGATGACAGGCAACATTGACATTTAGATTTAAATGAGAAATGTACAAAAAAAATTAAAAAATAAAACAACTTGAGGAAGATTCATAACAGGGTTAAATTATCTAAGTTAGGTTCCATGCACCAAGCCTCATAGTAACTATAACAGAACCCATGAATTTCAAACTGATATCACCAATGTCTCTTCTTTCTTTGAGTTTATCATAAAAGAGGGTAGATTCATCCATGTCAAACTCAATAGATCCCTTTATTGGATAATGCAAGAAAAGGGCATACCGCGTCAGACATGTCACAATGAAGCTTAGTTACAGAATCTCCCCAGCCCAGCTCTTCAGCAGCTCCATAAGCAATGTATGTTTTCGGCCCAAGGTCGGGTTTGATGATTTTCTTAGGCAGCTTTGTAGCAAGATTAAGAAAACCAAACTTGGGGTTAGTATATTCCTGATATGGCAAAGCTCTGCGGAATTCAGCACCATGGCGTGGTAAGCGTTCCTCAAAGAGATTAGAAGGTGGCCAATCCCTCAGTTTCAGCATTTCAGGCCCTAAATCTGTAAAACGTCGTCCCTCCATATATCCTTTGAAAAATTGGTGAATATTAATTTCAACCTGCGTATCATCACAAAATTTTAATACAACTGTAAGACATGATTTATCCCAACAATGAAGTGAAATATAATTGGCCAATCAAAATACTCTACACAAGCAAAATGGTAAACGACCAAGAAATAAAGATTGCAAGCATAACTTGAGGATAAAGAGATGATTGACAAATCATATTAGAACATTAAAAACAAAATATTATCTCAATGAATTATAAAGAAAAGGAGCTCAATTCCTGAAACCAGACGGTCCAATTCAGTTCGGATATCAAACAAAATATAGAGAAAGTGCAAACTAATCTTCCATATTTATTATCCATGATGTAAATATGAAGAGTTAGAGTCATTAAATGGTAGAAGAGACTGGGCAATCTGGTCTGCATGTCACTAGAGCATACAATCACAAAGCAGATTTATAACATAAAATCCTCAGCCAGACTACATTAAAATAAAACTGCATGGCAAAAAGGAATCTTTAGCCAGACTACAATATTTTGTCATGTGTCATGGTAATTGAATTCCCACTTGGCACTCTAATCCTAATCAAGATACCTTTTTTCAAGAATTTCAAAGGGAGACATCTAGTTGATTGATTTGATGGTGGAAGGGATAAAAGTCAATGTCTCTGTAAATAGGAATCTCGAAAAGTTTGTGTAACATAGGTCACCCCAAAAGGTAATTGAATCCCCACCATGCACTCTAATCCAATGCAGGGATCAAACTTGTTTGATACACCAACCATTGCCTTGCCCATATACAACAACTTTGGAAAGTGAACAGAGATCAAAAACCGAGAGGCAGATTGTACATGTTTACAGACTTCTTATGAATGATAAGTTAACATGCAGTCTCAGAGCCTTTTGCCCCATTCCATTTTTAAGTGACTCATCAAGCAATTCTGAAAAGGAAGTAATTACTCTCCCAGTGATTTTTGTTTTTATCTGCTGTTGAAAGAGGGGCAAATTCACCTACTTCGTCTTGATCCAAATGGATGCCTAACCTCCACAGGCACTTATCAAGTAGAACAACGTTCAGTTTCTTAATTGGCATGATTCCCAAAACCACATCCTCGATTTTCCAGTAAATGCAGGCTTGCCTCAAAAGATGATATCTGATCGTCAACGCAAATGGAAGTTATTCTATAGTTTATTTTCCAGAAACTAAAACTTCCTTAGAACAATCTGCATTTTTATCACTTCATATATCCTTTTTGTTCCATGAGTGTTTTCTCCACTTGATCTCCTCTTGCATTGACTTCATTTTACACTCCTTAACAATTATGAGCTTTCACCTCATCCATCAATTGGCCTCACTCGTCTTATACATTCAACTCTTGATTTCAACTAGCAGCATGTATACATGCTATTCTAATTTAATGATATAGTTCCTCTTCCACTCCTTTGTTCTTGATGCAGACTAGGTAGGATAAAATACCCCACTCAATCGCTAAAGCAGAAGCCTTGATACAACTCAAATATTTTGGTTGTATAAAACAAGATACGACGTGGTTTAATGCAACCCATCAATCTTATCAGTAAACCCAACTTTCTTAAGTAAATGAAGTTAATTGAATCAATTATACTCACAAACAATTGGGCTTGCAAAATATGGGTTTCCTCAAAACCTTCCACAAATCAATTGGTTTTAATTTAGTTTTGAAAAGACAAGTGATGCAGGACAAGGGATAAGATAACCTTAAATACCTAATGTGGTTATGAAAATATTAAAAGGATGAAAATAATGCACCCGAAATCTAAAATGGGCGGAAATTAATTAGTCAATTAATAATTGCAATTGAATAACATAAAGTTGACACAAATAATCACGCAAGTCCTAACAATCTATGAAAATGTAAATAATTATATAAATTTACCAAACCAAATTAAGGAAGGGTAGTGGTAGCAGGAAGTGAAACAGACGGATCTGGGACGTGTTTTGGATGATCTGGGACGTGGTTTGGATGATCTGGGACGAGTTCTGGGATGGATCTGGAACAGATCTGAGACAGATCCGAGATGGTTCTGGGACAGATCTAGGACAGTAAAATAAGATGGGAAAAAGGTGGGACAAGAGTGTCGGATAGGATTCGACTAGGGTATGGCTAAGAGAAGAGAAGAAGAAAAGAAAAGAGAGAGGAGAAGATTGATAGAAAATACCTAAAAATAGAGGAAGGCTTCTCGCCTTTGTGGATTCCACCACGGCAACCTTGATTCCTCACCGAGGGGGTGTCCAATTCGCATGGAGCAGAGGAGTCTCTTTTGCTTCAATAACTCTTCATTAATTCTCAAATCAAGGTTACAATGAGTATTTATAATGACTAACACATAAAAAGACTGAATTACCCTCACTTAATTAGAAAAGTCTAATTACATCAAATGACTAAATTACCCTCAAATAAAAATAAGATCCCCAAAGCAAATACTATAATCAAATCCAATACTCTACATCAATCTCCCCATCTGAGAAAGAACTCGACCTCGAGTTCAAGCAGATGAAAAGACAAAAATCTACCCACGCGCGTGTCTTCCCAATGTGGGGTCTTCAATGTGTCATCACACGCACGTGAGGCCTTCAAGTATCAACCACGCAGATCATCATCGAGCCACAATAAGAATGCTGGATAGACTCTCCTCCGCCATCGACAGTATACTCAGAATCCAACACTGATATCATGATCAACTCTAGATGGCAGCAGTAGCAACATGTGAGTAGAATGCACTTCCGATGAGACAAGACTCTTAAATCTCTCCATTGAATCCAGAGTAAGTAGCTGTAGCTCACACTCAGGCAACCAGGTGACTTCTATCATGGGCCTGGGCTTCCACATCACAGGATATAACTGATGTCCTTCTACAGGTGTGGAAACAACTTCCTCGACCAGGATAAATGTTATTTATTCTCTCTTGGATGGCAAGGAAGGTAAGGAAGGTACAAGCTAAACGGATGGACAAGTGCAGACCATGGGTCATGGATTGGATCAGGAAAACCAATAGGTGGGTCAGGGCCATGCTGATGTGGGGTGGGCTTGTAGGTGAAGATGTTGGACCTGGACAGAGTGTTAGGTCCTCCATATGATCATTCACATCAAATTCCTTAGACCTGCAACGAGTATCTGCAACAAATTTATATTGTTCATCACTTATATTAATTTGACAGTTAATTTCAACGTGCAAATCGTAAATGCACATCCCTAGAAGGCTCTTCATCCACATTCTGTGATCAGACTCAACATGAACGGTCTTCAAGACGTTCGTCATTTTTGGTAAGTTCTTGATGCCTAGGTGGCTGGAACTCACTACGACCAACTCTTCGGTCTCTATTCCTATGTCTTAGAGTCTTACGAGTTGCTGGGACTCCAAGTCTGGTCCTAACGGCGGCCAAGTCGATAATTAAGGTCTCTTGTGTCCTCTAGAGGTCAGTAAACTGGACAATCAACTGGCCAAGGGCTTGATTGAACCAAGCTGGAGGTTGTTCTCGTGACATATTTCGAGATGATTTAGAATATTTTTAGCAAATAACCCCGCTCCTAGTGGTCATGCACAGATGGACTCTGGCTATATGTTGTGACCTAACTCTAAATGCAATGAATGAAAAGAATGATGTAATGATGACAAAGAATTTTTTTCACAAAAAATACGATGCAACCTAAGACCTTGGATGTTTCAGGAAACACTCTAACCTAGCTCTGATACCAAATTTGATGCAAGACAGGGGATAAAGTAACCCTAAATGTCTAATGTGGTTATGAAAAGATTAAAAGGATGAAAATAATGCACCTTGAATCTAAAATGGGCTGAAATTAATCAGTCAATTAATAGTGGCAATTGAATAACATGAAGTTGACACAAATAATCACGCAAGTCCTGACAATCTACTGTAAATAATTATATAAATTTACAAAACCAAGTTAAGGAAGGGTAGTGGTATCAGGAAATAAAATGGATAGATTTGGGACGTGTTTTGGATGATCTAGGACAAATTTTGGTTGATCTGGGACAGGTCGGGACGGCTCTAGGACAAATCTGGAATATATCTGGGACAGATCCATGATGGTTCTAGGACAAATCTGGGACAACAAATTAAGATGGGAAAAGGGTGGGGCAGCAGCGTAGGATAGGATTTGGCTAGGGTATGGTTAAGAGGAGAAGAAAAAAAAAAGAAAAGAAAAAAAAAAAAAAAGGAGAGGATTGACAGAAAATACCTAGAAAATAGAGGAAGGCTTCTCACCTTTGTGGATTCCACCACAGCAATGGTTTGTTGGTTGGTTCTGAATTGGGTTTCAAACTAACTTTAATCGTCTTTGGCTTCTCATAATTCAGCAATGCCCTACAGGAATTGCCTGCAACTTGGTTGCTTGCCTTTGAACTATCAACGTCTAAACCTCAGTTCAATTCTCAATGGAGAAAAGATAAAAAAAAAAAATTTCTAATTACATGGTTCATCCCAAGTTCTCAAATACAATGCCTTTAAAGAAGGAAAAAAAACACCGACTTAATCCCTAAGTACGAAGATTGTATCGCTTTGCCATAACTAGCCCTTGATCGAAGTATGGTATGAGCCTCAAATGACTCTCAAGCTCTGATACCCATTCTAATGCAGGCTGGATAGGATAAAATACCTCACTCAATCGCTAAAGCGAAAACCTTGATACAACTCAAATATTTTGGTTGTATAAAACAAGATACGACGTGGTTTAATGCAACCCATCAATCTTATCAGTAAACCCAACTTTCTTAGGTGAATGAAATTAATTGAATCAGTTACACTCACAAACAATTGGGCTTGCAAAATTTGGGTTTCCTCAAAACCTTCCAAAAATCAATTGGTTTTAATTTAGTTTTGAAAAGACAAGTGAATCAAGTTTGATATACCTAATATCAGGTTGGGTTTTTAATCAAACACGTTTCAACGATGAAACACCAAATGAGTGTTATCCATGGTTCAAAACAGATCCAAAACAGTCCTTAAAACTGGCTTAAATTTATTGAATTGGTCCCACCCGACAGGTTTCAGAAAAATTGATGGTTCAAAACAAATCCAAAACAGTCCTTAAAACTGGCTTAAATTTATTGAATTGGTCCCACCCGACAGGTTTCAGAAAAATTGATGGTTCAAAACAGATCCAAAACAGTCCTTAAAACTGGCTTAAATTTATTCAATTGGCCCCACCCGACAGGTTTCAGAAAAATTGATGGTTCAAAACAGATCCAAAACAGTCCTTAAAACTGGCTTAAATTTATTCAATTGGTCCCACCCGACAGGTTTCAGAAAAATTGATGGTTCAAAACAGATCCAAAACAGTCCTTAAAACTGGCTTAAATTTATTGAATTGGTCCCACCCGACAGGTTTCAGAAAAATTGATGGTTCAAAACAGATCCAAAACAGTCCTTAAAATTGGCTTAAATTTATTCAATTGGTCCCACCCGACAGGTTTCAGAAAAATTGATGGTTCAAAACAGATCCAAAACAGTCCTTAAAACTGGATAAAATTTATTGAATTGGTCCCACCCAACAGGTTTCAGAAAAATTGATCAAATCCTTTCAATAAAAATAGAATTTTAAATGAGTGATTTTAGTCCAAAAATTGTTTCCAAAACGCTGTTTAGATCTGACTCACCCAATTAAATTCTCAGTAGTCCTACTGAGTCAAGAATTTAATTTACGATGGCCATAGATTCAATTAACCCCGAACTTAAGAAGAAGTTACAAAATACCTGGGCTTGATAAACCGAAGGTCAGTGCCAGATGAAACACACTTTTTAGGCAAAAAGGATGGAATCCTCATCAAAACTATTATACAGGTTTTTCATGCTGGAAACTAATCAAAATCATCTAAACCATTTTATTGAAAAAAAAAAAAGTAATGTTCACTACTTTCAGATAGATTTTGGAAAAACGAGCCCCAGTTGTGGGCATTCACATCTAGTAGCAAACAAACTGCACATTCATTCCACATATTATAAACTTCACGTATAAAATTATGTGCAAAAAGGGTAAGAATACATGAGAAAATACCATAAGGAATGACATAAGCACAACTAAATATCTCATGGGCAAGCATGCATCAAAACTGTATAACATGTTGTCATGTCTTTATCAGAAAATATACAAAGCCTGAGCTTGGTTATCAAACATATAGTATACAGTTCAGCTATACACCATGTGGGGGATAATAAACTAACCTCAGACCAGTCTCGACAATCAATAGCCTTCACCGACAAAGAACTAGCAGGCTTGGTCCTTGTTATCTCACGAAAAGCACGCCACATAACCATTGGCTCCCAGCTTAAACCAGATGTAAGCTCAAGAACACTGCGAACTATTACTGGTTCACCTTTAACCCAATGCTTCCGGAAATGATCTAGGTCTCCATGTTGAATATCCCTAGCAACTGGACAGTACAGATAGTTGTCGGTAGAACCTTCTCTGGATGCAGCTTTCAGTAAATTTCTATTACCAATATCAATTTGGCCACCCTTATTAAAACAGGAGCACTGCACAGAATTAAGAGAAACTTTGACAGATTCATAGTCACAAACCATTTCTTCTGCCTTTTGTTCCAACTCTGAGACCCACCTTTCAGGAAACATACACTTCAGGTCCAAAAGGGATTCACCACAGCCACCTAGTTCCCTTGGGGGGCAAGGAATACTTCCACTATAGTTAGCTTTCCATTCAGTAATTTTACCGAGATTACCTGCAGCAACTTTTTCCACAGTAGTTGTGAGACCAGCTCCTTCACCATGCCCCTGGTCTTTCACACCATCAGGAAGATGCATACTCAATGACTTTGAGGCTTTCTGTAAGCATCCTTCACGAATCTCCCGACAACAAATTAGGCAGAGATCATATCGACATTTTGAACAGCTTCTGTGAAAGTCAAATATCGAAGTCTTACAATTGTTGCTGCTCCAAAACAATTTTTCAAGGTTAGGTCTTCAAATCTCACTAGTTAGTCCACAATAGGAAACAAAGAAGAATCGATGATGCACTGGAGCATAGTTGAATTATTCAGAAAATAACTTTACCATAATGCACGCTCATCATTAACACAAACTGCCTGTTCAATCCTTATCTCAGATAATGGTATACCTGTCTCAAATGGAACATCTGATCAGGGAACCATTAAAAAAAATGGTAACAAAAACCAAGTCATGGACACACCTTGAATCTTGGCTTCCACCTTTTTTTCCATCATTTGTTCCTGATGCAATTTTTTCAGGATGGGAAGAAGCTCACATAGTAAATATCGAGAATGCCTGATTATATCATGTTTGTCTATTGTCAATTTTCTCTCCTGCATTTGAGTAAAATATGCTATCAGATATCGAGTACACATATAAGATCCATTTAGGATTTTTGTGAAACCATGAATGCCACAAACTGTCACAAAAACACACCTGAAATATGTCCCTTCGCAAGCATGCCTTGCAGTTGCAATTTCCGCAACAGAACGGACAAGCCTTTGCTATTTCTGCCTCTGATGTCTTAGGATACCTTGATGCCAAGCCCAAAACATCAGGAAGAAAGTTTTTTAGATTCTTCTTTTTCAGATAGAGAGAAAAGAGAAGAGAGAATCTGTACACTGATGATGTTGAAAATTTACTTCAGAACAACAGAAACGGAGGAGACATTATATGTTCTGAATCAACTTGTTGTGAACCAGACAACCGGTTTTTATTTAGTATGAGTATACACCAATTTTATTTTATTTTGAGGTCCGGAGGTGTCCAGACATCGCACCTGACTAGTCCTCCGGGGTGTGTGAAAATCCTCCTATCCGCACACACCGAGTAAGTCGATCGGACCTTACTCTATACATATTCCCATGGGAAATGGCCCTTCATCAGGGCTCCCATGGTTTGAACCCAAGACCTCCCTCTAGAGATCTTGCTCCCTAACCAATTGGGATAACCCCTTGGGATCAAGTATACACCAATTTTTCCCCTCATACTCCTCGTCATCCAATGAATAGGATTTATATCCAACTTGAAGTCATTCCGGGATAAGCTCATCATTCTATTTAGCTCAAACCTTATTAACTTAGAACTTTTTACCCTTTAAAAATATCTCAGAAAGATTTTGTCAAGTTGAATGTTATCATACAACTTATTCAATATCAGATCCATCGAACTAATTCATTTTCACCATTTAATATAATCCCTATAAAAGCTTAATCCTACAGTCCACAATGAACCTGTTCACAAAAGATAATTTCTCCGTAAAGCAGCAACAAAATGGGTATGTCTGTAATTCTGTATGATACATGCATTCTAGAAAAAGAGGATTTTCAAAAAAAAATTGTGAACTTTTCATTGGAAAATTTATTGCCTTCCAAGGATTCATGCATTTTCCTAGGAATGGGACCCTTTAGTAGGCCACACATGGAAAAATGATATCCTAAGAAACTAAGTAGACCAGTTGCCACATTTCATTTTCTAGTAGAATTCTAAAAGAAAACAAGGGCAATAACATCAGAAAGAAATATAGAATCAACATGGCAATAAATAAAGAAGCGTATGAGCAAACTGGCCCCGAGTGCCTTTACCATCGGTTAATGCATACAACACAATATCGTTTCTTTTTACAATTGGTACACCGAACAATACTCCTGTCGTTAGCCATGCATTGATGACACATGGTCGAAGTCACTCCCATCATTCGCTTCCGCACCAAGCCCTGCACCCGAAAAGAAAGAGAAGAAAAAATCCATTAGCAATACAAACAAGAAAACGAAGGAGAAAAGAAAACCCCTATTCAATACAAGCATCAAGGAACCGAACGGACCTCCTTGGCCACTTTCTCAATGGCATGCTGTTTCGAACTGCGAGTAACCCTGACGGAAGCAGATTCCGCCTCCTCGAAATCTTCTCTCTCTTTCACTTTCTTCACGGATTTCATTTCGCCTGACGAGAATCCCCTCCCCCTCTTCGACTTCCCGGGCCCCCGAAAGCGCTGGCTTTTTTCTTCTGCAACACTCTTTTTTCTTGGAAGAGCCACTGTCTCGAAATCTTCTTCCTCTTTCACTTTCTTCACGGATTTCATTTCGCCCGACGAGAATCCCCTCCCCCTCTTGGACTTCCCGGAGCGCTGGCCTTTTTCTTCTGCAACACTTTTTTTTATTGGAAGAGCCTTTGTCTTGAAATCTTCTTTCACTTCCTTCAGGGATTTCATTTCGCCCGACGAGAATCCCCTCCCCCTCTTCGACTTCTCAGACACTCTTCCCCGAAAGCGCTGGCCTTTTTCTTCTGCAACACTCTTTTTTCTCGGAAGAGCCTCTGTCTCTTTCTTCTCAACAGAGAGAAGGGACCTCTTCGCGGGTTTCTGCCTACGGTTCATGGCAACCCTAAAATTGTTGTTCTTGGAACGAGAGCAGCAGAAATGCCATTGGCAGAGGGTCGTGTCTTGGAGACGCCAGTTAGTGCACTGCCGATTTTTTCCGTCCTTACGGATACAACGGTAGTGATCGGGAGGGAATAAGAAACCCTCTTCTTCCATCATCACCGGCGGAAAACCAACCTGGATTCGTCCGTTGCAGAAAACTATGGATTTTGAAAATATAAATAAAATGGCTAGTCCGTCCCGCCAGTCTAGATGTCGCCTATACTCACTGTACGACGATGGGATTGTGGAGTCTAGAGGCGGGATTTAGAGGCGGGATTTAGAATTAAATTACTTAAAATGGTAGTGGAACGACCAATATATCCGTACGAAATTACGACCGCTAGGAGTGTTCGGCTCCGGAACTATAGTTGGGTTGACCATTAAAAACTCTCTTTTTTAATTGATCCATCCGGCCGAGTAAAACTTAATTTGTTGGAAAAAATAAATAACGTACGTAAAAACTTGATTAGCCGTCTACAATTGGGGAAGGAAGAGAGAAGGAATTGAAAGGAATGGAGATCGTTTCGAAGAGCTTGTGGAAATTTGATGTGGATCAAGTAGTGTTAAAAATTGTCCTTAGTTTACATAGGCAATATGAACCAAATGAATTTTTATTTTAATGGTTCAATTCAAAGTTAACTTCATTTTAGGGAAGAATTAAAGTGGTTTCTTATAATCGTCGCTACTAGCAATTTTAGCAGTATTGGTGGTACTAATTTTTAAAGAACACAATTTTCTAATATAAATTAATTAAATTGAAGATAAATGCAATTGAGTAATGTAAACTTGACAAAGTAAGATGCTGAATTGAATATGGGAAAACAATCACAATCTAATTCAAGAAAATAGAAACTTACATTCAAATTGAAAACTTACTTGGATCGTATTCAAGACTTTGAGACTTGTCTCAACTTTACTGCAAACTTCAAATTGTAGTCACCAAACTCGAGTGCTTTGAGTGGAGACCCAAGGTAATGAGGGCATCAGGCCCAGTGATTCATACAGTGGACTCTTCTATGGACCTCGATCATATTGAAGAAATGGCATTGGCTTTCGTGGCCCATTTTTATCATGGCAACCACCATTGGACTCCTAGTATTCTAGCCAAAATTCCTACATAGCCTAATGACCCATTTGAGTGACCCAAATAAGCTTAAAATGGATCAAACCAAGTCACGCCCCGCCATAGCCAAGGCGCGACTTGTCACGCCCCGACCCGAAGGGTGAGCCTGGAACGCGATTGATATTTTTTTTTTTTTTTAAGGCTAAGACAATACTCAAGCATTCTAACTAGGCCGGATCAACAGTTAAATCCAAAGGTCACACATGATCTCAATATGTGGACTCAAACATATACCATAAGTCTACCCAACAAATAGACATAGAAAATACAAACATCAATACACATAATTCCAAACATTGAATTATCATTCAAAACCCCATCAGAGTAACTCCAGAAGTATAGTAGTTTTCAATACATCACATTGATACAAACTAAGTACCACACTCGGTACTTTACAAAAACAAGAAGTTCGAAGAACCAGAAAGCAAAGATAAGGGTATTCCCCTCAGTGGAAATCCCAAAACACCGCCGCAACTTATCCACCCTAAGCTTGAAATAGAGGGTTCTCCTCCTTAGATTCATCTCCTGAAAGATGAGTAGGGTGAGCTAAATAGCCCAATGAAGGAAATATAACAGTGCAGTTTTAAAGTAAACAACAGGTTAGCACAATAATCAACAGTTCCAATAATATCTCATGTTTGATAACAAATAAGCATAATATCATCATCAGTCCCATAATTCATCATTCTTTCCAATACTGCAGCTATCCACTGTAACCCCTAGATACTGTAATACCCTGCCCTAGATTAGGCATGTTTTAGCTTGATAACCTTGTTTGACCGGTTAATCTCGAAGATTACGGTTAGGGCTTTGAGGAAAGTCAGGTGTGGCCCAATTCGAGCTCGTGAGCTCAGTGATCCAGCTCGTTCAACTGGAGGGGCATTTTGGTAATTTAATCACTTGTAGTTATTATTTTGGTGAATTATGTTATTATGTGATTATTATTAGATGATAATATTCTCCTTAATAAAGGATTTATATTTCTGATTTTAAAATAATTTTATTTTCAGAAAATGATATTTAAATCCGCCGGTCAAAACCCCGAAGGAAGTATTAATTATTTTAAATGATTTTGGAAATGAGATAAAATCCAAAACAAGTATTTTGTGGTAGGCCATTTTAAGAATGGTCTAGTTATTTTTTGACACCCCAAAATGAGGTCTCTAAATTGATTTATTTAACATTTGTTTATTGAGTAAATAGTGTTAAATTATGGTTTTCATTTAAATCAATGGTTTTTAGTGGGAGTTAAATCTCAAATATTTTATGGTGATTAAGGTTTTCAAAACCCAACTTATCTGTAAGGTTGGATTAAGATTTCAAGTTTTTAAAATATTAGTTTTTAGTTAAACATCAGATTTTACCAAATCAAGGGACTTATTTGCAAAACCAGAAGTCTGGAGGGCTGATCTGCAACCAGCCCAACTGTTTACTGTTCGGTACGTAAGCAGGCACTGCATGCAGTGGCCACCCGACCTCCTTTTCCGGCCAAAAACTCTATAAATTTGGCCCTGATCAGCTGGTTTCAATCCCTCCAAACTTCATCTCTTCTCCCTTAGTCTCAGCCTTTGTTAAACTAGCCAGACCCAGCCGACCCTTGCCTCTGTCTTTCTCTGTTTTACCAGCCGTGAGCTTAGAGGGAATTTCTTTCAAAAGTTGGATTTATAGCTCAGGAACTCCAATGAAGGTAATCACTGTGTTCCTCTTTCGATTCTAGGTGGTTTAGAATCAAGAAAATCTGATTTTGACAGAGTTTTGAGTGTGTAAAATGGTTTCAAAGTTTTAAAAAAATCTTAGTTTTTAGTTTATCAGTGGGCTTTTGGGATTAAGATCTCATGGCCTACTGGGTTTTAAGACCTTAAACTATTCCTTCTGGAAAGAGGACTCCCAGAGGAGTCCATCGGACTGGCTAGGTGTGGAAACCGAATCCGAAAAACCCTCTGTTTCCGGATTCGTATTTCATACAGTGACTGTCGTCACTGTATGCTGGTGTAGACAGTGGAGGAAGACGACTCTCGGATGGTCCGAGAGTCGATATTCGGATGGTCCAAGGGTCAGACCTTCGGACGGTCCGAGCTGTAACCCTCGGACGTTCCGAGCTTCACTCGAAGCCAAGGAACGCCCGAGACTGGTTTGACCCACTCGGACGACCCGAGCAGACTTCGAAAGGACCGAACCCCACTTCGGATGTTCCGAATTGCATAGACCCACCGAGACTTATTTTCTTCGTTTTTTCGGTTCGGAAGGTCCGAGACCCGATCTTCGAACGATCCAAAGTCAGGCCCATGTTCCGAGGTCAGTGACTAGTTTAGGTGTGGTTCGGATGATCCGAAGCCACAGTACCTGGTTCCGAGGCATGTTCCGAGGGACCTAGTTTTTAAGTATAAAATATTGTTGTTTGATTATTTTGGATGCATATGATGTGATGTGATGTTAGTACCCCTTTTTGTTAATTAAAAATGTACTAACCCCTCTTCTCTTATTACTATAGTGTAAATACTATTGTATTCACTTCCAGGCAGACTCTATTGGTCGGGCACTGAGTGATCTCACTTCCAGGCCGACGCTATATTTGTCGAGCACTGAGTGACCTCGAGGCCTAACTCAAAATGTCAGATCTGGTCCTATCCAAAAGACAACCGAGAAGTGATTCGAAGATCTAGACCTAACTTAATAAGTCAATCTGGTCAATGCCCAGAAGACAATATAAGTTTTAGACTGAGCCCCCTTTTTATTATATTATTATCTTGTGGATGATTATAATTTAAAAATAATAGAAACAGAGTAGGAGACTCAATTCCATGTACCTTGGATATTTTTGGGAAAACGTGAAATTTCAAAATACTACTTGTGTGTACGTATTTGTTATGTATATTGATTGTGCACTTGTCTGTTTGTTTGAACAGAGACCGCGTAACCACACAATCACGGTGGGGGAACTTAACTTTGCAACTTGATGTAAACAGGTTTATTTGATATGGATATTGAGTAATGAGTGGTTTCAGATTTGATGAACCCACTCATGTGCTTAAATGTGACGCACTATGGTAAGAGTGCTTATGATGCTGGTAAATGCTACGATCAGACGAAATGTGTAAGACTGCTTCCACATACCTGGACTATTGAATCAATATCGGCCATATGGGAGATGGTTTACGTCTACTGGATCATGGGTGGACTATGGGCGTCAGTTACTGAGGGTGTCAGTACCGGCTATGGTAGAGCCGGAGATATACTTGCAAGGATGTATTTTGACCGTGTCGGGACTTAATACTATGATTGTCAATATGGGATCTAGAGGCTACGTTGGATGATAGCAGTAATGGAGAGATGATAAAATGATGTGAATGATGATGAGGCTTTCTTGATATTGTGAATTTATTATCAAGAATGAGATATTACATTGTAACTGTTGATTATATATTAACATGTTGTTTACTTAACTACACTGTTATATTCCCTTCACTGGACTAGTTAGCTCACCCCACTCACCTTTCAGGAGATGAACCTGAGGAGGAGAACCCTTTTTTTTCAAGCTTAGAATGGATAAGCTGCGGCGGTATTTCGGGATTCCTCCGGAGGGGAATACCCTGGTCTTTACTTTCTAGTTCTTGGAACCTTTTGTTTTTATTAAGTATCGGGTGTGGTACTTAATTTGTATTAATGTGATGTATTAGACTACTGCATTTCTTTAGCTACTCTGATGTGATCTTATAATGATAATTGAAAA
Source organism: Chimonanthus salicifolius (assembly GCA_013350335.1). Taxonomy (NCBI): domain Eukaryota; kingdom Viridiplantae; phylum Streptophyta; class Magnoliopsida; order Laurales; family Calycanthaceae; genus Chimonanthus; species Chimonanthus salicifolius. The sequence continues at coordinate 42,940,432 of CM023534.1, read as the reverse complement.
GTTGGATTTATGTGATTCTATGTTGTGTTGTCGTTGTGCTTTGTTGGTATCAGACTTATGGTATATGTTTGAATCCACATGTTGGGATCATGTGTGACCCTTGGGCCCAACTGTTGATCCAGCCTAGTTAGAATGCTTGTGAGTTGGTTTAATTTATCTTTAAAAAAAAATCAGTCGCGTTCCGGGCCCACCCTTCGGGTCGGGGCGTGACAGATACTATATTGACACCAATAGTATTAAGTCCCGACACGGTCAAAATACATCATTGTAAGTACATCTCCGATATGCACCTCAAAACCGGTACTGACACACCTTGCCAGTCACTGTCGACCCACCCGATCCAGTAGACGTAACCGACACCTCAGCTCGGCGATGATTCAATAGTAAAAGGTACGTGGAAGCAGTATCACATCTCATGTGATCAATATCATAATATTCACCATCATGATAAACACTCTTACTATAGTGCATCATATCTAGGCACATGATTGAGTATCTTACTTGGTTTCTATCTTTTTTAAATTACAATAATCCACAAGATAATAAATAAAAAGGGTGCTCAGTCCAAAACTCATATTGTCTTCTGGGCATTGACCAGATTGACTTATTGAGTTAGATCTAGATATTCAGGTCACTTCTCGGTTGTCTTCTGGATAGGACCAGATCTGACATTTTGAGTAAGGCCTCGAGATCACTCAGTACTCGACAAATATAGCGTCGGCCTGGAAGTGAGATCACTCAGTGCCCGACCAATAGAGTCGGCTTGGAAGTGAATACAATACTATATATACTATAATAATAAGAGAAGAGAGTTCGTATAATTTTAATTTAACAAGGGGTACTAACATCACCTGCAATCAATAACAATCAAACAAAAACATTTTACACTTCAAAAATTGGGTCCCTCGGAACATGCCTCAGGAACCAGATACTGTGGTTTCGAATCATCCGAACCGCACCTAAACTAGTCATTGATCTCAAATCTTGGGTCTGACTTCGGATCGTCCGAAGATCGGGTCTCGGATCATCCGAAGTCCATCCGAAACGAAAAAAAAAAATAGAGAAAATAGGTCTCGGTGGGTCTGTGCACTTCGGAACATCCGAAGTGAGGCTTCGGATCGTCCAAGTGGGGTTCGGTCCTTCCGAACTCTGCGCGGGTAATCCGAGTGGGTCAGGCTAGCCTCGGGTGTAACTGGACTTCGGGTGAAGCTTGAAACGTCCGAGGGTTGCTCTCAGACAGTCCGAAGAGCTCGGACCGTCCGAGAGTCGTCTTCCTCACTGTCTGCATCAGTAGACAGTGACGATAGACAACATGTGAAATGTGAATCGTGAGACAGTGGGTTTCCCGGATTCTGTTTCCACATCTAGCAGGTCTGATGGACTCCTCTGGGAGTCCTCTTTCCATAGAGAATAGTTTTAAACTTTGAAACTCAGTAAGTCATTCGATCTTAACACCAAAAGCTTACTGACACAAATAAAACTGGGTTTTTCCTTAAACTTCAAAACCATTTTACACACCCAAATCTTAAACAAAACTAGTTTTTTTTTATTCTAAACCACCTAGAATCTGGAGAGGAACACAGTGGTTTCCTAGGCTAAAATCCGGTCTTTTGAAAATCTCTTCCTTCTTAAGCTACGGTGGAAAAACAGAGGCTGGGATCGGCTGGGTTTTTTGTCTAAGGATCAAAGAGCTGAGAGGAAGAGACAGAGATGAAGTTGTGGGAGTTAAACCAGTAGATTGTGGTCCAATATATAGGAAATTAGCCGGAAGAAGTGGCTGGTTGGCCACTGCATGCGATTGCATGCAGCTGTTGCCGACGTCCACTATAGTGTAACCACTGTTTCGGGGGTTGGTTGCGGATTAGACCCTCAGAACTTCTAATTTTGCAAATAAGCCCAGATTTGATAAAAACTGGATTTTAAACTAAAAGCATGATTTTAAAAACTCAAAATCTTAATCCAACATTACAGATAAGTTGGGTTTTGAAAACCTTAATCACCATAAACATTTTGGAATTTAAAACTCACCAAAACCCATTGATTTAAATAAAAATCACATTTTAACACTATGTATTTAATTAAACAAATGTTAAATAAAACAATTTAGAAACCTCATTTTGGAGTTTTAAAGAATAACTAGACCATACTTAAAATGGTCTACCATACAATACTAGTTTCCAAAATTATTTCATTTCCAAAATCATTTAAAATAATTATTTCCCCCTTTCGGGGTTTTGACGGGCGGTTTTAAATACCATTTTCTGAAAATAAAATTATTTTAAAATCAGAAATACAAATCCTTTATTAAGGAGAACATTATCATCCAAAAATAATCACATAACAACATAATGCATAAAATAATAATAATAATAAGCGGTAAAATTACCAAAATGTCCCTCCAGCTGGACGAGCTGGATCACTGAGCTTTCAAGCTCGGATTGGGCCACACCTGGCCTTTCCACAAAGCCCTAACAATAATCTTCGAGATTAACCGGTTAAACAAGATTATTAAGCTAAACTATGCCTAATCTGGGTCAGGGTATTACACGACTGGGTTTTTTTTCTAACACTTAAGTATTCACTAATCAGCGGAAGTCTCAACTTAATATGGGCTTTGATCATTTATTCACTCAGAAGTCCAAACATGATGTTAGACAGGTTCAGATCCAACCATGACACGGCCAGGTGAGTTCCCAGGAACTGAAAGGGTCACAATGGTCCCACTTAAAACCCAAACTCCTTAGACAAAACTTTCCTGGACACCGTGGACATGAAGGACACTTTACTAGTCAAACCATAGTCTGTAAGCTTCAATTCTCAAGTTTACCTGTAAGCCAATATAAAATGTCACACATGCTCTTCACATGTGGACTCACTAAGAATCTAAAAAACACATTATAACATAATATCATAATATCACATCAGAACCATTATTCACAGCCCAGTGTTTCACACAGTGCGTGAGGGTAATTTGATATACACATTGTCAAGCCCCAGAACGCGACTGATTTTTTTTTTTTTTTTTAAAGACTAAACCAACACAAGTATTCTAACTGCGCCGGATCAACAGTTAGGCCCAAAAGGTCACACATGATCCCTAACATGTGGACTCAAACATAAACCATAAGTTTACCCAACGAATAGACATAAAATAACACATTGCATGATCACATAATTCCAACACCGAATTATCATTTCAAAATCATCATCAGAGTACTACAGATACATGGTAGTTTTCAATACATAACATTGATACAAACTAAGTACCACACCCAGTACTTTACAAAAACAAATGGTTCAAAGAACCAGAAAGCAAAGATAAGGGTATTCCCCTTAGTGGGAATCCCAAAGCAACGCCGCAGCTTATCTATCCTAAGCTTCATATAGAGGGTTCTCCTCCTCGGGTTCATCTCCTGAAAGGTGAGTGGGGTGAGCTAACTAGCCCAGTGAAGGAAATATAACAGTGCAGTTTTAAAGTAAACAACAAGTTAGCACAATAATCAACCGTTGCAATAATATCTCATGCTTGATAACAAATTCTCAACATCAAGTAACATATTATTAACATTCTCATAATTCATCATCTCTTCCAATACTGCTATTATCCAATGTAACCCCTAGATACTATACTGACACCAATAGTATTAAGTACCGACATGATTAAAATACATTCTTACAAGTACATCTCCGGTATACACCTCAAAACCGGTACTGACACACCTTACCAGTCACTGTCGACCCACCTGGTCCAATAGACGTAACCGACACCCTCGGCGATGGTTCAATAGTAAAAGGTACATGAAAGCAGTATAACTCATAATCAACACCATAAGCATTTATAATCACCATAAGCACTTCTTACAATAGTGCATTATGTCTGGGCACATGAGTGGGTTCATCAACATGAAACCACTCATTGCTCAAGATCCATTTCAAATAACAAAACCTGTTTACGCTACTGCAAAGTTAAGTTCCCTCACCTTATATGTGTGGTTTCGCGGTCTCTGTTCAAACAAATAGACAAGTGCACAATCAATATACATAGCGTCAACAACATACATAGAAGTAGTATTTCAAATTCATACTTGTTTTCCCAAAAATATCCAAGGTACATGGAATTGAGTTTCCTATTTGGTTTCTATCCTTCTTAAATTACAATAATCCATAAGATAGTAAATAAAAAAGTGCTCAGTCCAAAACTCATATTGTCTTCTGGACATTGACCAGATTGACTTATTGAGTGAGGTCTAGATACTCGGGTCACTTCTCGGTTGTCTTCTGGATAGGACCAGATCTGACATTTTGAGTAAGACCTTGAGGTCACTCAGTGCCGGACAAATATAGCGTTGGCCTGAAAGTAAGATCACTCAGTGCGCGACCAATAGAGTCGGCTTAGAAGTGAATATAATAGTATTTACACTATAGTAATAAGAGAAGAGGGGTTAGTACAATTTTAGATTAACAAGTGGGTACTAACATCACACGCAAACCAAACAATCAAACAAGATTTAACACTTAAAAACTGGGTCCCTCGGAACCTGCCTCGGAACCAAGTACTGTGGCTTCGGATCATCCGAACCACACCTAAACTAGTCACTGACCTTGGATCATGGGTCTGACTTTCGGATCGTCCGAAGATCAAGTCTCGGATCATCCGAAGTCTATCCGAACTGAAAAACAGAGAAAAACAAGTCTCGGTGGGTCTGTAACTCTCAGAACATCCGAAGTAGGGCTCGGATCGTCCGGGTGCGGTTCAGTCCTTTCGAGCTTTGCTCGGAACATCTAGGCGAGTCAAGCCAGTCTCGTGCGTTTCTGGGCTTCGGGTGAAGCTTGGAATGTCCGAGGGGTCCTCTCAGACCGTCCGAAGGGTGTGACACTCGGACCTTCCGAAGATCGACTCTTGGACAGTCCGAGAGTCGTCTTCCTCACTGTCTGCACCAGCAGACAGTGACGGTAGACACTGTATGAAATACGAATCCGGAAATAGTGGGTTTCCCAGATTCAGTTTCCACACCTAGCCAGTTCGATGGACAATCGAACTCCTCTGGGAGTCCTCTTTCCATAGGGAATGGTTTGGAGCTTTGAAGCTCAGCAGGCCACTGGATTTTAACACTGAAAGCTCACGGGTACAAGAGAACCCATGGTTTTTCTTAAATTTCAAATTGGTTTTACTCACTCAAAACAGGGCCAAAATCGGTTTTTCTTAATTCTAAACCGACTGGAATCGAAAGAGGAACACAGTGGTTACCTTCACTGGAGTTCCTGGGCTAAAAATCTAATCTTTTGAAAAACTCTCCTCTTAAGCTACAGTAAGAAAAGCTGGAAAATAACAGAGGACCAGCTGGGTGGAGGGTTGCTAGATTTCATAGCTGAGAGGGAGACTGAGAGAGAGAAGAAAGTCTGAGGGATTGATCAGCGGCAGGGAGGGCTGGATTTATAGAGTTTTGGCAGGAGGAAGGGGCCTTTGTCCAGTGCATGTCGCTGCATGCAGCGGGCGCTGACGTCCCGAACAGTGTACACTGTTCGGTAGTCTGGGTTGCAAATAAGTCCCTTAAACTTTCTGAATTTGCAAAAAGGCCCTTATTTTGATAAAAACTGGATTTTTTTTACTAAACATAAGATTTTGAAAACTCAAAAACTTAATCCAACCTTACAGATAGGTTGGGTTTTAAGAACCTTAATCACCATAAAAATTTTGATATTTAAAACTTACTAAAAACCATTGATTTAAATAAAAATTACAATTTAACACTATTTACTTAATTAAACAAATGTTAAATAAAACAACTTAGAGACCTTATTTTTGCGGTTCGAAGAATAACTAGACTATACTTAAAATATTCTAACATAAAATACTAGTTTCAAAATTTATCTCATTTCCAAAATCATTTAAAATAATTATTACCCCCTTTCGGGGTTTTGACGGGCTGTTTTAAATACTATTTTCTGAAAATAAAATTATTTTAAAATTAGAAATACAAATCCTTGGCTAAGGAGAATAATATCATCCAATAATAATCACGTAACAACATAATTTATAAAAAAATAATTACAATAAGCTATAAATTACCAAAATACCCCTCCAGCTGGACGAGCTGGATCACTGAGCTTTCGAGCTCGGATTGGGCCACACCTGGGCTTTTCTCAAAGCCCTAACCGTAATCTTCGAGATTAACCAGTCTAAGCAGGACTATTAAGCTTAAAACACGCCTAATCTGAGTCAGGGTATTACACACATTACATTAACCAATGCACATCATGAATGGATTAAATCTTCGTTTAGCTCATTAATACATCTCACATGATCATGATAAATTCTCACACAACTAACTTGGATTCTTAAGCTCACCCGCATGGAATCATAATACATAACAAAACAATAGTTGTATTAAACTATACCATGTTGAAAATAACTTATTACACTCAGTTCAAATCCCACAAATTAGGTAAATATATTGCAGTTTGTAATTGTAACGATTGCCCCTCTCGGTGCGTTTGATAAATAAGATTCCTCGGAGGGAGACTTACATCACGACGTGAGTAGAGTACAAAGGCCCAACCCTGAACTGGCCCATTCTAGCACATTCACGGATTGTAATCCATGATAATATTTACCCATGTTAAAATAATCAGCGGAAAAAATTAAATTGCATTATAAAAAAAAATTTAAGGATTCTCACATAAATAAAATACAAAGTTAAGTGCACTAGGAGTTAAAACTATTACATTTCCAAAATAATTACTCCTACAAATACACTTCATTCAAATCCAAAATGTAACAATTTTAGTCATGCTTTCTTTTTGCACTAATCTCGCTCATACTTTGTTGCCACTTGGTCCGGCCTCGCCTTCATTTCCTTGTGCTGTATTTTCATCTAAAATGGGAAAATTATGGGCTTAGTCAACGCACCCAGTAGGAATTCCAACCAAAGGAGGTCCACCAAGGAATACCATAACAAAATAATATATACTTGCAAATCTTATGGTTAGAGGTTCTTATGATACAAAATAATACATTTCTCAAATCATAATCATATAAAAAATATCAATCTCATACTTGAATTATAATGTACATTTGTCATGTTGTAATTTACTGTGGGTGTCATGAAGAATGTATGCCCTCTATGTCCCATGCTCAACCATAATTCTCATCTCAATGGTTATATGTTTGGCCTATTATGTCCTCATAATTTTCGGTGGCAACTGGTTGGGTGTTGTTCCCAATACCAACAATTTAACTGGAGCTACCGGTGGAGTGTTGCCTCTTTCCTCCGCGTAGAGCTTCAGGACTTCCTTGACCTAGGAGCTCTTTGGCCCAATTGAATGCCATATATTCTGAACCATGGACCCGACCAATCATAATAATTATTCAATTCTATCAATTTATCCATGAGACCATAGTATGTCCAGACCATTCAGCTTTGGCTCGACAAATGCAATTCCCATCCCATGCAATGTGCATGAGGTACATGAATGCATAATGATGATGATAAATCTCTTTGCATCGGATAATTTCAAATCATTCTAAAATATATACATCTTTGCTCATCGGATGTGAAACAGTTCAAATATATCATTTTCATAATCAAGCTAGTAGATTTCAAATAACAATGCATTACTTTCAAATTTATATACCATGTTAAGGTCACAACTGTTGAGACGCAAAAAATGACATTTTTACCCCCGATTATTCAAATAACTATGAATGAAAATATAAATGTAATCATGATTAGTATACCTGAACTCCATGTCTAGGCTTTAACTTTATTTACAAATTATGGAATATTAATGATTAAGTTAATTTGAAGTCAATTCCAGTGTATGATATGTAAAAATATTTGATTCATGTATTAGTTAATTTGATTTATTTGTTTACTTAAATTATTTGATTCAATTCTCTAATTCTATGATTCTTTTAGTTCTTTTATTTTTTGATATCTAAAAATTCAAATCTTGTTTGTGAGCTAGGCTAGGGAATTAAGTGAAATAATTTTCAGTTAACTTTATGTTAGAGGTAAATTATTACCATGTTTTCTAATTAATCCATCAACATAAGTTTCAAGTGGATCTTTAAATTAAATAATTAATAATTGATTGTGAATTTTTTTCAAAGATATATTTTCTGCAATTCTATTTGGTTCGACCTCGCACTTATATTGTTATATTATAAATGGTTTGTATGCTTGCAAGTAATAAATGTAAGACTGCATGCAAAACAAGTTTTTGGCGTCATTGCCAAGGAATTACAAAAATATTCACAAATAATTATTACTTTTTAGTTTAAAATTTTTTCTTTGAAACTTGGATGAATTAGTGGATTTCATATTTAATTCCATCATTCCATGTTCTTGATTTAATTCTTGGAATTTAATTTGAGATGTATTGTGTTGAGACATGAAAAATAACATTTTTACCCTTGATTATTAGACTAGTTAGCTCTCTACCTTTTATATATTAGGTGCATTTAATATTGTCTAGTTTTGTAGAGAAAATTGAAAAAATCAGGAAACCATTAAAAAACTAGAAGAAATTGCAGTAATATGTGTTTAAATTGGAAGACTTAGAATTTTTAATAATTGATTTTGCCACTCTAGGAAATTTTCATTATAAATTGATTAATTTGGATTCAATTATGAGAGTCTAGATTATTTCAATTTTTTTTAGATTTAAGTGGTAAAATAATTATTCTAAGTTCTAGAGAGAGATGAGAATCAAGAGAAAGAGTATGAGATTGAAGAATATGGACCAGAAATCTAGTCCATTGGGATAGCCCAGTACTCCACTGCGCATTCAGTCAGTGGGCTAGATACGTGTACGAGCACAAGTCCACTGATCTTGCCAGTCAAAAGTCCAATTAGAGTTTATTAAAACCTAATTGCTCTAAGTCCGTAACCCATATCCAACCCAAATCCATTATCCCATGTGCATAGCATCTCCACCATCCATTTCATGCATTTAATCTCAACCACTCATGCATCTCATCCATAGTATCTAGAAACCCTAGGATCATGCGCATAATCATATAGCCACCATTCAAATTTCACAGAGCCTATCCCCATGTCATCAAATCCCATTTTTATCTCTAAGATTATCTAGATCCAAAATTCTCTCAAAGCCAACTTGTACTCCAAGTAACCTAGAATCTCTCACTCCATTTTTACACATCACAGACACATCAAATACAAAACACGCGATTTTATCAAATGCATTTAGATCCATTCGAAAATCACAAGTCAACCCTAGCCACATCATCATATCATATCTCATCTATTCATGCATATCAACTTTAAATCCTAACCATTCATGCATTGCATTACATCAACCCTAATCTCTCCATGTCAATCGGCCAATACCTATTTTTCTCTTTCTCATTTGCATATCACAATCCAACACACACAACACTCTCATTTCCAATAAGCTATAGCTGTCCATGCCTACATACCTTTCACCTATCAACCTTCAATCCAAGACATCCATTCAACCAACTTAAACCATGATCAATCTCAACCATCCATCCTTTCCTAGAGCCTATAAATAAAGGCATTGGGCTAAGGTAGAATTCGAACTTGACTTAGAGGATTCAAGATTTGTTGTGGACCAGAGGAAAAGAAGGAGAAGAAAACAAGAAGACCTTGGAACTCGATTTTATGGGTTTGAATTTATTTTTAGTTTCCATTCTTTTTTTGTGTTTTATTTTGAATTCAAATCCAAGCATTGTAATTCGATTTCCATGATTATAAATAAAATTCAAAGTGCAATGTCCTTTTAGGTTATGGTTTTCCAATTAGTTTATGATTATGATGATTGTATGCATTGATTTTAATTTCTTAATTAAACTCTATATGTAACAACCCGTCCTTTCAACACAATATTGTCCTCTTTGGGCCCCACGTGGGATGGCCTACACGGCTTTGCATTGGGCCTGGCCCACAAGACCAAGCCCAAAAGACCTTGTGCTAAGGAGAGGGGAGGACCCTCTTTATAACCCCCACACCCCCTCCCCTCATGGGCGATGTGGGACTTTTTTCCCACACCCCCATGTGGGTGGGGTGTTACAATCCACCCCCCTTAAGACCTAGAGTCGTCCCCGGCTCTGTCACATCATACTGACAAGGGGTCTACACAAGCAACACAACACGGAAGGATAGAGGGCCCACACAGTCCAAGTGTAGAACCTCGCTCTGATACTAAATGTAACAACCCGTCCCTTCAACACAATATTGTCCGCTTTGGGCCCCACGTGGGACGAGCCGCACGGCTTAGCATTGGGCCTAGCCCACAAGACCAGGCCCAAAAGGCCTTGTGCTAAGGAGAGGGGAGGACCCTCTTTATAACCCCCACACCCTCTCCCCTCATGGGCGATGTGGGACTTTTTTCCCACACCCCCATGTGGGTGGAGTGTTACAATTATTGTGATACCCCTCCCTCCCCTAGAGTCCCACATCGGTGGGAAACAAAAGGGAGGGTGGGTTTATATTAAGCCACCCATGTGTAACTTAGTGTGAGGCCTTTTGGGCCGGACCAGGTGGGCCTGGGCCCAAGAACAAAACCTTGCGGGTTCGAGCTTGTGTGCGAGGCCCAAAGCAGGACAATATCACACTGAGTCAAGCCCTAAGCCCTGTGTGTTCGGGTCGGGTCGTTACACTATAGTCGAATTTAATCTGTGGATTACAAAATTGGATGCAAAGCCTTTTAGCTTGATTGATCCCCAATTTTAGTTGCTAAGGCTCTTAGTTATAAGAGTGCAATGTCTTTTTAGTGCTGAGAGAGGAGCCGAGCATAGTCAGTCAAGTGTAAGGTCTGATTTTCTAAGATGCATTTTAATGAACTCTATGGATTTAACAATAGAAATAATTATGGATGTAGACATGAATGTGATTATGATTAATTTACGTGAGCTCCATGTCTAGGCTTTAATTTTTTTTTTTTTGTTATGGGATATTAATGGCATGATGATTCTTTAAAGTCAATTCCACTGTATGATATGTAAAATATTTGATATGTTTATTTTATTATTTTATTGATTTATTTGATGTATTCGTTTGTTTATCTCTTATTTTCACTTGATTCTTTTAATTGTTAATTCTTCGATTCTTTTATTTGTTGATATCCAAAAATCCAAATCTTGTTTGTGAACTAGGCTAGGGAATCAAATGAAATAATTTTTAGTTAACTTTATTTTAGAGCTAAATTATTCCCATGTTTTCTAATTAATCCATCAACATAAGTTTCAAATGGATCTTTAAATTAAATAATTAATAATTGATTGTGAGTTTTTTTCAAAGATAAATTTTGTGTAATTCCATTGGGTTCGACCTCGCACTTATATTGTTATATTATAAATAGTTTGTACGCTTGCGAGTAATAAATGTAAAACTTTTTGCATGCACAACAAGTTTCTGGCGCCGTTGCTGGGGAATTACAAAAATATTCACAATAATTATTAATTTTAGTTTATTTTTTTCCTTTGAAACTTGGATGAATTAGTGGATTTCATATTTAATTCCATCATTCCATGTTCTCGATTTAATTCTTGGAATTTAATTTGAGATGTATTGTGTTGATACATGAAAAATGACATTTTTACCCCTGATTATTAGACTAGTTAGCTCTCTATCTTTTATATATTAGGTGCATTTAATATTGTTTGCTAGTTTTGTAGAGAAAAATGAAAAAAATCAAGAAATCATTAAAAAACCATAGATATGTGTACGAGCACAAGTCCACTGAGCTTGCCAGCCAAAAGTCCAATTAGAGTTTATTAAAGCCCAATTGCTCTAAGTCCATAACCCATATCCAACCCAAATCCATTATCCCATGCGCATATCATCTCCACCATCCATTTCATGCATTTAATCTCAACCACGCATGCATCTCATCCATAGTATCTAGAAACCCTAGGATCATGCGCATAATCTTATAACCACCATTCGAATTTCACAAATCCTATCTCCATATCATCAAATCCCATTTTTATCTCTAAGATTATCTAGATCCAAAATTCTCTCAAAGCCAACTTGCACTCAAAGTAACCTAGAATCTCTCGCTCGATTTTTACACATCAAAGATGTTGTGCAAATTTTAAATTTATAACTCGCAAGGTACGAACTATTAGATAGTATAGTGATTAAGTGCGAGGTCAAACCCATCGGAACTTAGGAAAATATATCCATGAAAATACACCATTGAATTACTTATTTTAAGAACTTTGAGAAATATGGAGGAAAATCATAAATATAGAGTTATTTATCTAATCTATGAACTTTAGTTTTTATTTAGAAACATTCTAGATTTAAACATAGAATCTAACAATTTAAACTAATTTTAATCAAGATAGCTGGATTTAATCTAAAAATATAAATAATCTTAACCCAACTTAAAACACAAAATTAAGATGCAATTAATTAATTTACCAACCTAGTTCCACAATTTTCAAGAATTTTGAATTCATAAACAAAAGAAAACAAAAATAACATCTAAATTACCTATATACATATTTATAATGGAACTGGTTCAAGTAAATCAATGAAGCATTATTTTCCATATTTTCAAAATAAAACAAAGGCCTAGAATATGAAGCTCTCGTAAATTACCAATCATGCACTCAAAATTTTCATTCATAATTATTCTAAGAATTAAATCTATGGATTTCATTAAATTAAAAATCTCAAATTAAACCTTAGAATGAATAGAATTTAAACTTTTTCTCCAAATCTAAAATATTTTATCGCACTCTTAAAATAAGAGCCTTAGATAGAAGAAGGAAGTCTATTCAATCTAAATTTTTATCACATTTAATTTGAAATACTTAAAATAAATCCACACATAGACTTAATTAAATAATAAGAATCAAATCAAATAATCACCATACATCAATTGAATAATTGAAAAACCATAGACTACATAAGTCACACCTCAATTTTATTTTTGAAACATGAAATAGAAATTACAAATCATGGAATTGAATTAAATTGAAGAAAACACAAGAAAAACAATGTTAAAATTCAAAATCCACCAACCTAGAAACCCTTTGTAGAAATTAAAAATCCCATAGCCTTCTTGATATTCTCTTATCTCCTTTTCTCCTCCTCTCCAATGCACAACCCTTCAATTTCTTCAACCAAATTCAATTTTCTCAATGGGAGAGGGTTAGTATTTATAGATGAAAGGAGGTGGAATTAATGGCTTTGATTTAAAGATTTAAATAAAGCAATGGACACATGAAGGGCTGATATGGTTTGTGCTAAATATGGAATAACTTAAATGAAGCAATGAGATAAAATTCGTAAAAGGAAAGTGGGTGTAAAATCCCAGTTTTTTACACATATATTATCTTACAACTCCGTTTTGACCTTTTTAACATCTAAATTAGGAAAAGTCATAAACTATAAAGTTGTAGCCCTTGAAGTTTCTTTCCAACACAAAAAGAATCAAAGCAATTGGACATTGGAGTGGAACTTTATCACCAAAATACTAAATATATGTCAAACCTGTCTTATTTTTCTCCTTTTCTTATTTTTTTTTTTCTTAATCCACTTGCTAAATTCGAAAATCCTCTTATATTAGCTTGTAAATTTCGAATTTCCTCTTGAGATAATGAAAATAGTATTCACACATGTGGATTTCTTCATGGGCTTTTCTTAATGGGCTCAATAATTGGGCTTTTCAAAGTATGGAAAATTTAATAATTAATTTTACCACTTACAATCAATTCTAAAATTAACTAAATTAATCCAAAGTCTCATAAATGATTTGCATTAATTTATTTACAAATAAAATCCCTAAAATTGTGGTAAAATAATTATTAAAAATTCTAACTTTCCAAAATATCAACTTATGCCTGTAAATTGCAAAATTTCCCTTTTGAATTCTCATATCTTGCATTTCCTTTTAAGTCCTACAAAACGTCCAAAATCTCATTAAACATATTCTAAAACACAAAAAAAAAAAAAAGAAGAGGTTAACTAGTCCAAATATAAGGGTAAAATAGTTATTTTCTTGTGCTTATCAAATAACACCACACAATTTTATCAAATCCATTTAGATGCATTCGAAAATCACAAGTCAACCCTGACCACATCATCATATCATATCTCATCCATTAATGCATATCAACTTTAAATCCTAACCATTCATGCATTGCATTACATCAACCATAATCTCTCCATGTCAATCGGCCAATACCTATTTTTTCTCTCTCTCATTCGCATATCACAATCCAACACACACGACACTCTCATTTCCAATAAGCCCTATCCGTCCATGCCTATATACCTTTCACCTATCAACCTTCAATCCAAGCCATCCATTCAACCAACTTAAACCCTGATCAATCTCAACCATCCATCCTTTCCTAGAGCCTATAAATAGAGGCATTGGGCTAAGGTAGAATTCGAATTTGACTGAGAGGATTCAAGACTTACCATGGACCAGAGGAGGAGAAAATAAGAAGACTTTGGAAATCGATTTTTCGGGTTTGAATTTATTTTTAGTTTCCATTATTTTCTTGTGTTTTATTTTGAATTCAAATCCAAGCATTGTAATTCGTTTCCATGATTATAAATAAAATTCAAAGTGCAATGTTTTTTAGATTATGGTTTTCCAATTAGTTTATGATTATGTTATGATTGTATGCATTGATTTTAATTTCTTAATTAAACTCTATAGTCGAATTTAATTTGTGGATTACAAAATTGGATGGAAAGCTTTGTAGCTTGATTGATCCCCAATTTTAGTTGTTAAGGCTCTTAGTTATAAGAGTGCAACGTCTTTTTATTGCTTAGAGGGGCCGAGCATAGTTAGTCAAGTCTAAAGTCTAATTTTGTAAGATGCATTTTAATGAACTCTATGGATTTAATACAAGAAATAATTACAGATGTAGACATGAATGTGATTATGATTAATTTACGTGAGCTCCATGTCTAAGCTTTAATTTTATTTTTGTTATGGGATATTAATGGCATGATGATTCTTTATAGTCAATTCCACTGTATGTATGTAAAATATTTGATTTGTTGATTCTATTATTTGATTGATTTATTTGATGTATTCGTTTGTTTATCTATTATTTCAATTCATTTGCTTACTTGCTCTGTTTATTTAATTCACTTGATTCTTTTAATTGTTCATTCTTTCACTATTTTATTTGTTGATATCCAAAAATCCTAATCTTGTTTGTGAACTAGGCTAGGGATCTAAATGAAATAATTTTTCGTTAACTTTATGTTAGATCTAAATTATTTCTGTGTTTTCTAATTAATCCATGAGCATAAGTTTCAAGTGGATATTTAAATTAAATAATTAATAATTGATTGTGAATGTTTTTTCAAAGATATATTTTTTGTAATTCCATTGGGTTCTACCTCGCACTCACACTGCTTTATTATAAATGGTTTTTACGCTTGCGAGTAATAAATGTAAGACTTTTTGCATGCAGAACAAGATTTTAGCACCGTTGCCTAGGAATTACAAAAATATTCACAAATAATTATTACTTTTCGTTTAAACTTTTTCTTTGAAACTTGGATGAATTAGTGGATTTCAGATTTAATTCCATCATTCCATGTTCTTGATTTCATTTTTGGAATTTAATTTGAGATGTATTGTGTTGAGACATGAAAAATGACATTTTTACCCCTGATTATTAGACCAGTTAGCTCTCTATCTTTTATATATTAGGTGCATTTAATATTGTTTACTAGTTTTGTAGAGAAAATTGGAAAAATTAGAAAACCATTAAAAAACCAGAACAAATTTCGGTAATATGTGCTTAAATTGGAAGACCTAGAATTTTTAATAATTGATTTTGCCAGTCTAGGAAATATTCATTGTAAATTGATTAATTTGGATCCAATTATGAGTGTCCAGATTCTTTTAATTATTTTTAGATTTAAGTGGTAAAATAGTTATTCTAAGTTCTAGAGAGAAAGATGAGAATCAAGAGAAAGAGTCTGAGATTGAAGAATATGGAATAGCTCCATTGGGACAACCCAGTGCTCCATGCGCATTCAGTTAATGTGCTAGATTTGTATGCGAGCACAAGTCCACTAAGTTTGCAAGTCAAAAGTCCAATTAGAGTTTATTAAATCCCAATTGCTCTAAGTCCATAACCCATATCCAACCCCAACCCAAATCCATTATCCCATGCGCATAGCATCTCCACCATCCATTTCATGCATTTAATCTCAACCACTCATGCATCTCATCCATAGTATATAGATACCCTAGGATCATGCGTATAATCATATAGGCACCATTCGAATTTCACAAAGCTTATCTCCATGTCATCAAATCCCATTTTTATCTCTAAGATTATCTAGATCTGAGATTCTCTCAAAGCCAACTTGCGCTCCTCTAACAATTCAACCCGTTTAGTGGGCCCGGATTACTATTAATTTTTTTTCCAATCAATTAAACTCCTAACTGGGCTGGATCATCAATGTAAACAGTTAAGCCCAGTAATAAAATGTCATACATGCTCTTCACATGTGAACCCAAACATATACCATATATCTACCTATTTACAACACATATCATACAAACAAATATTTCCATCATATAATTAAACGTAATCATATTCATATTCAAGATAGGGTTGCTAACGATGACATGGTGGTCTAATACATGATTAAAAAATAATAAGTACCACATGCAATACTTATACAAAACATGGTTAAGCAACCAACAAAACAAATGAGAATGTATCTCCCATCTGTGGGAGATACAAGCAACAACTTCATCTTTGAAGATCCTAAGCTTGCAATGGGGTTTCCTCCTCCTCAGGTACATCTCTTGAAATATGAGGGGTGTAAGCTAACTAGCCCAATGAAGAGAGCATGTCATATATAATAATCAATATCAGGTTAGCATGTGCAGATAAATCAATAACATCATAATGGTCAACTTATACTATCTTTTATACTTAAGATCATAATTGGTCTACTATACCAATATATCAAGTCACCAGTATCACTGCCAATATCCACCGTAACACCTAAGAACTACACTGACTATAAATAATTTAAGTCCCAACACGGTCAAAATGCAGAATCTTGCAAGAACATCTCCGACACACCTGGGCCAGCAATTGACACACCTGAGCCAGTAGATGCAAACCGACACACCTGGGCTGATAATAGTTCAGCAGTTGAGGGTACGTAGAGGCAATACCATTATCATTATAATGCTCAAATTCATAAATATTTTATCATCAATAATCACAATATACGATAGACATCGTTAGTATCAATAAGCACATCTCATAGTAGTGCATCATGTTTAGGCATATAAATGGGTTCATTAAGTCTAATCTTTGAAACCACTCATTGCACTAGATTCTCTTAACCTGATTTACTTCTACTGCAATGTTAAGTCTCCTTACCGAATAACGTAGAGTATCGCAGGTATCTGTTACACACAAATGGGAGTGCCATGAATATACAATCACAATCAAACATAATACACATATATATACAACACCGAATACATTCATAGTATTTTTTTCTCCTTTCCCAGAAAACTTCCAGGGAAATGGCTGTGAGTCCTCATAGTAGGTTACTACTCATTTTTAAATTATAATAAGTAATCAATCAAAACATACAACAAAATACTCAGTGCTCAGTCTCATATTTCATCCTGGCCAGGGTAAAGTATTGAGACTTTGCCTAGAGGGTATAGATAAAGTGCTCAGGACACTACACATATTGTCTTTTGGATTGGACCACAGAGACATATTGAGTTAGGCTTAGAGAGATATAAAATGCTCAGGCCACTACTTGTATTATCTTCTGGATAGGATTATGGAGATATATTGAGTTATGCCTAGAGATATAAAAAGAAAATCACTCAGTGCCCGATCCTTTCTTTTCTATCGAGCGGTGAAATTAATCGCTGCACTATAGATAGCTACTGAGCAGTGTTTCCACTGCGTTACAGGTAGGGAGTTTCGGCCTGGAAGTGAACGATCTAAGCGGTAATATAAACAAACAAGTAGTCAGAGTTAGTCACATTTTTAATTTAAAGGCCTTCAAAATAAATTATTGAAACAAATAATATTCCAAATTTTATAAATTTAGAGACAAACCAATCTTCTTATTTTTAAATAAATACACATAATATTTTCATGGACCAAAATCAATAAAATATTTTGAACTAATATTATATATATATATATATATATACCATAATCAAATTTTGAGTTAAAACAATAACTTAATTAAAAAACAAGTAAAAAATATTAAAAGCCTAAAGTGTTGAATTAAAATAAAACTTTATGATCATTAAAACAAAATCAAAAGGCCTAAACTTTATGATCATTAAAACAAAATCAAAAGGCCTAATGTTTTAAATAAAATTAAATCATACAACAAAACTAATAAAGTGTTTGAAACCATATACTTAAATCTCACAAATGAATTTAAAATAAACAAAACTACTTAGTTTATTTTATTTATTTTTAAAACCAACTAAGGTAACTAAGTAACAAAAGTTTCCCTTTGGTCACTCGTATTAAATAAAAACTAGGCAAATAAATTCAGGAATAATTAAAAGTCTAAGACCATCTATTATGAAACCCAATTAAAATCATAAATCAAATGAGTAAAAAAAATGAATAAAAGCAATACTTAAGTTGAAACTCATCAAAGATGTTGGCTATATATGGCACCAATATCCATCTTAAGGAGTTGGGTGCTGTTGGGATTTTGGCTTAATTCATCTGGGGTTCAAGTGAAAAAAATTCAATCAGAACCATGGCTGATTTTAATCGAAGGTATCAAACAACAAGAAGTATATAAAGAAGACTTGCTGAGAACTGGAAAAAAGTAATATACACGACAGAAATCTGAGGGAGATTGGGCTACTAATGAAGAAGGCCATTTGCAGTTTGGAGCAAATTAGTTAGAGAAGTAGAATGAAGGAAATCATGAATTTAGAGGATGGTGGAGATTTTTTATTCTTTTTTGGTGGGGATGGCGTGCAACTTGGGCGGGTGGGCTGGGTTTTGATTGGGTCTGCCCAAGCTTGGACCCGAACTACAATTAAAGGGCGGGCTTGAGCCTGGACGCAGATAGTCAAACCCAATTGTATTTGGATGACCCGAGTTCAATTTCAAACTCAAAATGTACATGCAGGCTTATCTAAACTCAAGCTTATTTGAGTATAAAATGGAAATTATTTGCATTGGTCTATTAAAAAATAAATTCTGTATGAGATAAATTTTATGTTTTTGCAAAATATTAATTAAATAAAATATTTTTATAAATTATTACTCAACTCAATTATAAATATTAATTAAATATTTTTCACACAAAATTATTGGAAAAATGCCATTTTCGTAATAATATTGTGTTTTTATGACAGTTTTCATTTTTCGGGTAAAAATCTTATTAGAACGCTCTAAAATCTGTCTACCGTTGTGGCATTGCCCAGCTCTTTCTTTCTGAGTTTAGGCTGCGATTTTCCAACAGACTTTTTCATTACTTCCTCCTTCTTTCCACCGGTATGTTTTTCTTCTCTTTTCTTCCCTTTTTTCTCTTCACTTCTTTAATCTAATGTTATCATAACTGGACTCTCTAACGAACCGTCTTCGAGGCATTTTAGATTCAACCGGCTTCACCTGCGGTCAAAGCCGGTCAAGTAGTAATATAATATAGATATTACATATAACATTAAATAAGAAATCTTTTATCAATAATATTAATATAAATATTAAAAATAATATTCAAACTTTGAGTAATATACCAAAACAGTGAAAGATATGTGATAGAAATAGTAATAGACATTTATATTTCAAATATACACATTTTTTAATATTAATTTTGTATTTTTTGAAGGGAAAAAGGTTTTTAAAAAATTTCAAATTGTGTGAGCTGCGAACAGAAAACCGCAGTTTGGATCGGTTTTGACCCAGAACCGGTTTTGATCCAACTCTTTTTTTTTAAGACTAAGGTACTCAAACATTTTACCATATTAATCTTTAGAGCATGTGTAAACTTTTTAATTCACACACACTCACTACAGAATTATGTAGAGTGATCCTTTTTGTGTTGAGAGAGACTTATCCCAAGATCTCCTATAAACATGAGTGTAAATTAATTATCAAACTAACCCCTCAGGTTATGCATTAAAATCACCTTGCGAAAAAACTATTGAATGACGTCAAAATATTATTTATTAAGTTTTGGTGTTATTTTTAACATTTGATAGACTTTGATTGTGATATTTAAAGACCTCTCTATCTTTTGTCTAAATTGCAAATTTTTCTCCTCTAACATTCTGTATGTTCAAAATGTTCTTTAAAAATAAAATATTTTTAGCAAAGTAATCTATCATGATAATTTATAAAAAAAAAAACAAACTTATATAGTGCAAATTGTAAAAGTTATATGAATGAAATATGGATGAAATTTACTCCTGTCAAGTTAATTTTCTCTCCTGGGTTGGGCCATCAAAACAGACAAGGCGAATTAAAATTACATAGTTAGCACATTTAGATGCATGTGAAACATCATCTATCTTTTATTCATTTGGTATTTTACACATTTCATTTAATTATTTTAAGCTATTTATTTTTGATAAGTTATTTAAAAAGTATGTCTAACTAAGTTAATTTCATTGTTACAACTCTTAATTAATAAAAGGATTTTTTGGATATTTAATGTTGTTAGAAGGAGGTGCTAGCAATTGAATAAAAAAGATAAAAATAGCTTTTGTCATTATCGAAACCATGGAGTAAATTTTTGCAAATTACCCTTTTAAAAGCTTATCTATAAACTTAAAAAAAAGGGTGATCTAGTTCACAATAAACACAATAAACTAGTTAATGACACATACTTTTTATTTCTTAGTATGAAATGGACGTATAAATTGTTCGGATCTAAGTTTGAAAGAGAAAATAATAGTTGTTTGATTGAGCACAAACAGTGCTTGAGTGTTTGCTAGTTTTGTCCAATATCATGTTATACAGGGTTGCAACTCGAGTGGGTGAGACTCAGTGTCACGCCCCGACCCGAAGGGTGGGCCCGGAACGCGACTGATTTTTTTTTTTTTGAAAAATAAACTGAACCACAAGTATACGCATTTTAATTGGGCCGGATCAATAGTTGGGCCCAAGGGTCACACATGATCCCATCATGTGGACTCAAACATGTACCATATGCCTACCCCATAAAATAGACATAGAAAAATACAACATCAATACAAAATTCCAAACATTGAATCATTATTCAAAACATTAACACATAAAATCAAACCATTGATTCATCATTTACAAAATCACATCAGAGTAGCTACAAAACGCAGCAGTCCTAGTTCAACACATTAGCACACGCCAAGCACCACACTCGGTACTTTACAAAGGAAAATGGTTCCAAAAACCAGAAAGCACAAATACAAGGGTATTCCCCTCAGTGGGAATCCCAAAGCAACGCCGCAGCTTGTCCACTCTAAGCTTCAAACGGATGGTTCTCCTCCTCGGGTTTATCTCCTGAAAGGTGAGTGGGGTGAGCTAACTAGCCCATTGAAGGAAATATAACAGTGCAGTTAAGTAAGCAACATGTTAGTATATAATCAACAGTTGTAATATAACATTTCATGCTTGATAATAGAATCACAATATCAAGTAAAGTCTCATCATCATTTCCATCATTTCATCATTTTTCCATTACTGCTGTCATCCACCGTAACCTCTTGGCACCATATTGACAACAATAGTATTAAGTCCCGGCACGGTCAAAATACATCCTTACAAGTATATCTCCGGCTCTGACTTAGCCGGTACTGACACCCTCAGGTCAGCAACTGACACCCACAGTCCACCCATGGTCCAGTAGACATAAACCATCTCTCATATGGCCGATATTGATTCAATAGTCCAGGCACGTGGAAGCAGTAATACACATTTCGCCTGATAATAGCATTTACCAGTATCACGAGCACTCTTACCATAGTGCGTTAAGTCTAGGCCAGCATCATAAGCGCTCTTACCATAGTGCGTCACATTTAGGCACATGAGTGAGTTCATCAAATCTGAAACCACTCATTGTTCAAGATCCATATCCAATAACCAAACCTGTTTACATTTTAACTGCAAAGTTAAGTTCCCTCACCGTTCTGTGTGGTTTACGCGGTCTCTGTTTAAACAACACACAAGTGCACAATCAATATACATAACAGATACGTACATATACGTAGTATTTGGAAATCATACATTTTCCCACAATTATCCAGGGTTCATGGAATTTAGTCTCCTACTTGGTTTCTATTCTTTTTAAATCATCCACAAGATAATAATATAATAAAAAATGGCTCAGTCCAAACTCATATTGTCTTCTGGGCATTGACCAGATTGACTTATTGAGTTAGGTCTAGATCTTCGGGTCACTTCTCGGTTGTCTTCTAGATAGGACCAGAGCTGACATTTTGAGTAGGCCTCGAGGTCACTCAGTGCCCGACTATAGTGTCGTCCTGAAAGTGAATCACTCAGTTCCCGACCAATAGGGTCAGCCTGAAAGTGGATACAATAGTATTTACACTATAAATAATAAGAGAAAAGGGGTTAGTATAAATTTTAATTAACAAAAGGGGTATTAATCATCATAACACATCACTTACCATAGACAAGCAAGATCAGACATGAATAATAATATTTTATCATTTAAAAATTGTGTTACTCGGAACATCACCTCGGAACTGGGTACAGTGGATTCGGATCATCCGAACCACACTAAACTGAGTCACTGGCCTCGGAACATGGGCCTGACTTCGGATCGTCCGAAGACTGGGTCTCGGACCTTCCGAAGTCCATCCGAACTAATAAAACAGCTAAAACAGTCTCAGTGGGTCTGCACAGCTCGGAACGTCCGAAGGTCTGGGTTCGGTCCTTCCGAGCTGGGCTCGGTCCTTCCGAGCTTGGCACAGTCCTTCCGAGCTCGGCTCAGTGCGTCCGAAGGGTCTGGCTCGCCTCGGGCGTAACTGGGCTTCGGGTGAAGCTCGGAACGTCCGAGGGTCACGGCTCGGACCGTCCGAAGGTTCGGACCATCCGAAGATCGGCTCTCGGACCTTCTGAGAGTCATCTTCCCCAACTGTCTGCGCCAGCAGACAGTCACGGCGGAAATACAGTAAAATGCGATTCTAGAAAGGGAAGGCTTCCCGGATTCGGTTTTCACATCCATCTGGTCTGATGGACTCCTCTGGGAGTCCTCTTTCCATAGGGAAAGGTTTGGAGCTCAGAAGCTTACTGGGTCATCCGATCTTAAGGGTAAATCCTCACGGGTACATGAAACCCATGGTTTTCCTTAGATTTTAAAACTGGTTTTTCTCTATCAAAACAGGGTCAAATTTGGTTTTGTTTGATTCTAAACCGGTTAGAATTTAAAAAGGAACACAATGGATACCTTTGCTGAGGTTCCTGGGCTGAAATTCGGATTTTTGCAAATCTCCCTATAAGCTTACGATGACTGATAAAGAGAGAAGGAACAAGGGTCGGTCGGCTGGGTTTCAGAGGCAGAGAGAAGAGAAGAAATCTGTGGGAGTTCAACCGATCGAAGGGGGCCTGCATTTATAGGTTTTTTGGCCGATAAATCGGCTGCATACGATGGGACGGGACGGAGGTAATTATCACTCGCCGGAAAATGGGCCGAGCGGCCAGTGCATGCGCTGCATGCGGCTGATGCTGCTACAGTGCCAATTCTGGGTTTTGCAAATCAGCCCTCCAACAGTTTCCAAATTGCAGATAAGTCCCAGTTTTATAAAAATTTGATTTTTAAAACTAAAAGCAATAATTTAGAACCTCAAAAACTTGATCCAACCTTACAGATGGGTTGGGTTTTGAAAACCTTGATCACCATAAAAATTTCAGAATTTATCTCTTACTAAAAACCATTGATTTAAATAAAAAATCATATTTTACCCATAATTACTTAATTAATCAATTGTAAAAATAACCAATTTGTAAATCTTATTTTGAAGTGAAATGAAATAACTAGACCATTCTTAAAATGGTCTAACATCAAATACCATTATCAAAATTTATCTCCTTTCCGAAATTATTTAAAATAATTGAAACTCCCTTTCGGGGTTTTGACGGGCGGGATTTAAATACCATTTTCTGAAAATAAATTCATTTTAAAATCAGAGATACAAATCCTTTATTTAGGAGAACACTATTTACCAATAATATACACATATCAACAATATTTAAAAATATACACAACAAGTGGTAAATTACCAAAATGCCCCTTCAGCTCGACGAGCTGAATCAGCTGAGTTTTTGGGCTCAGATTGGGCCAAACTTGGCTTTCCTCGAAGCCGTAACCAAAATCCTCAAGATTAATCGGCTAAACAGGATTATTAAGCTAAGCCATGCCTAATTTGGGATAGGGTATTACACTCGGGGGTAGAAGTATCACTGGGCCTGAGATCTAGGTCCCATGAATATCGGTCGATATTTCTCTCTTTCTCTCTTTTTTGTCAAATCTCGGTCATATCAGTCGAGATCTCGCCCGTACGGACGATATATCTCGTATCATACGAGATATATTGGGTGTCCAAAACTCGAGATATCTCGGACGATATTTCTACCCCTGGCGAGACTAGATATAAGGCCAATCAGACATTGTGCCTGTTTTATTTGGAGGTGGGCTTTTTTTTTTTTTTTTTCAAAATAGGCTTGTTTGTATTATTTTTATAAAAATTATATATAACTCAATTGTCATATTTCTATAAAATATTTAACTAAATAAAATTATTTTTTTTACAACTTCTGACTCAAATTTGGGCTTTTAGGATAAAGCTGGGTTGTAAACTAGGCCCCTTTTGACCTGAATTCAAATTTAGGCCTGATGTTTTGAGTCCAAAAATGTATGGAGTGAGCCCAAAGTTTAACGAATTTTTTGGGGTTTTTTTATGAGGGCTCGCGTAGGCCCGGCCCGAGTTGCATCCCACCTCTCACCTCTGAGGCTCTGAATTCTGAAACTTCTCGTCATCGTAAGAGACGCCCCTTCCCTCTTCAGCTCTTCTTCCTCAGTTCCTCTCATGGCCACCGCTCTTTCTATTATTTCTGTCGCCGCCCAAGGTATCTCTCTCTCTCTCTCTCTCTACTTATTTCTATTTTATTTTCATTTATTTCTGCTCTTTCTGCCTATGATCTGTAGAAGCATTTTATTCCCTACTCTTGAATTGTTTCCCATACTTTTCCTTCAAAGGATTTGTGTTAACTTTGAACTTGTTCCTCAGCTTATTAAATTTCAGAGTTTCGTCTGGTAAAGATACAGAGAATTAAAATGAGGGAAATTGTGACTATTCAAGTTGGTGGTTTTGCAAACTACATTGGCTCCCACTTTTGGAACTTTCAGGTAAAAATTTTGGTCATGTCGATCTGTATTAGTTGTTTAATATGAGAGATCAAAGAATGAGATAAAACGATAAATCTGCAGTGCGTTGATTGTGCTACCAACCCCCACACCCCCCCCCCCCCCCCCCCCCCCCCCCCCCCCCCCCCCCCCCCCCCCCGCCCCCGCCCGCCCCCCCCGCCGGGAGAGTAGAAAAGAGCTTCGTATGGTCATGCGTAAGTTGTTAATGCCATTCTGTTCCAATAGGTTCACCGGAATAGATCTGAACAGATTTGTTCTGCTCTCCAATCCAGCTCGTCCCTTGCCTATTTTTTTAAAATCTTTTTTACAAATTTAAGTTTTAAGAAATAATGAATCCTTAATACATGTTTCTCACTTTTCATTCCCTTCCTGTTGACATGCCTCCGTTTCAAGAAGCCCATTAATCATAGAAGTTATGAAACTAGCATGCAACGAGAACTAGTCTTGTTTTGACCATTTTATGAAGATGCAGACCTTTTGCCTAAAGTATCAAAGCATGTTGTTCCGAGGCAACAATAACTGAATGGTATTTTCTAGGGGGACTGAGAAATGCTTAACCCTTATCATCTTTAATGTGTGTTGAGAAGTGGACCATTTTACTTTAGATTTTTATTCTTCCTATATTTGGGCTATCAATTTTATTATTCTCTCCCTCTTGCTTAGGTTAACTTTCACCAAACAAAGTTTCGAGGGGTTGGCCTTTGTCAAAACATTTGTTGCTTATCGGGCCTGACACACCAGCTCTTTTTTTTGTCTTTGCTATTATCATATTCATAGGATCCTAGTCATATACTTCCATTAAAAAACTTCACTATTTGTTTTTTTATATTTTCATACTGGGCTAAACTAGGTTGTTGACTTCATGGATTTTATTTTGAAGGATGAGTTACTTGGATTGGCTGAGGAGCCCCATGGAGATCCCATCTACAATAATCCATCCATGGATATGGATGTCCTTTATCGTACTGGTGAAACACAACAGGTGACTCTATTATTGTCGACTATTTCGAATTCCATTGATGTTGATCACTAACCTTCTTATTGAAATCACATGCAATCATTCCCTTTTTTGTTTTTAAAATCTGATATTTTATACTCTTGGGGTGTAAAACTTACTTTCCATCTCTATGGTAAAATCATAATACTACCATGCTGTCTAGTTAACAATGGAGTCATATTCGGAAGTACATTAAACTGAACTTCAGAAAATATATAATCTCTACATTTTTTTTTCAAGCTGCAAACTGTCCAACCTGTTTGCAGAAACATGATAAAAATGTTATGATGCCTTAATAATGACAAGTTCTTTGGGCTTTTTTCCCCAAATTTGGATATGTCTCCTGATTTGCATTTCTTGATGAGTTATAATTTCTTTGGCCTTTTCCATCTTTTTTTTTTTTTTTAATGTTTTCACCTTGCAAACTCTTGTTTCTTTTTATAAATGTATTCATGTGATCAAAATCTAATAAAATAGTATTTTTTTTTTAAATATAATATGAGCTCAACCGTTTTGTAGAAATATATCCTAACCATCAGGTTATCATACAGAATTTTCAGTCATTATTTGCTTACACTTTAGAAGCATTTGCAGGGTACTCTTACATACACCCCTCGATTGGTATCAATTAATTTTCAAGGTGATTATCCATTCTATGTTTTTTTTTTTTCCATGAGCAGTTCTTGTTTCTTCCTATGATGTGCATGAAGTGTTCGTATGCTTGGTTTCTTTATACTGTGCTTTAATTTTTTTGACTTAGTACCAATTGAAGATGGCCTTTTATTGCCTTCAAATGTTATAAAATAGATGGGATAAGGCTTCAATTAGGAGAATGAAAATAATGGCAATGTAGGACAGTCCTCTACATTTCTTAGCCTTGAAAATTGAAATCAGCTTCAAGACTCTTAGCTATTACCTCCTAACATCAGATCTATTTTATAAATGAAGTGTATAGTAGTTAATCTCGTTGTCAATGAGTAGGTTTGTATCTATAATTTTTTTAATATAATTTTGAAGATGACATGTAAATTAGTTAAGTAAAACCAAACGAAATGGATAAACATTGTCAATGAGTAGGTTTGCATCCTACACATTGATTTGTTTGTGGATATCCTCTCTTGGGCAGAAGCCATGAGATTGTGGAACTGCAAACTAATGTTGACAAGATCTCCGACTTTAACATTCACCACTAGACATGCACCTGTGAATGAGGAAGATAGTGGCTCCAGGATATGATAATTTTGGAAAATGAAACTCATTTTCTGATCAAGAAAGATGATTCTCCTTGACATCTGATGGTACTAAATCTCTTTCCAAAAAAAGAGAGTAAAAAACCTGCAGGTACGAAGATAATCAAGTTTGTTACATTAGTGATATTACAAGCATAGCTTAAATAATTTATTATATACTACAGTTGATGGGCCATTGCCTAATCTTGTCTAAGCTTTCAACAGAATATGTTTGTCTATGTGCATGTGTTCCTGTGTTGGATGGAATATGGATGGTGTCTTTGTGTGCCATAAAGACCATGGACTGTGACTTTTAAACTAACCCACCTCATCTAACTGTGCCATGAAAAGCTAATGACCATGGAGTGTGACTTATAAGCTGAGAATGATTCATATGCATGGAGTGTGACTTAAAATTTCAGTTTCACTTATTGCCTAAATAACTGCTAAGGTTTTTTCTTTCTTGAATGCCATCCATCATTGATTAGAAATAAGTATTCAATCACATGCTCTCCAAAACAAGGGAATGGCCTCCCTATTCAATCTCTTGAAAAAATGACGTTGGGAAGAAAATCTTCATCAAAGATCATTCAACTTCCTTCTGGAGACTTGTTATTTTGAACATTCTTTGTAGTCTTATTAATACAAATAATATGAAATGTTGCAGTGTGAGTGAAATTCATAGTTACCCAATTTGTATTAGCAAGCGTTGAACTGTGGACCGGTTTGTTCAAATAATTCAGTTTGATTCACTGCAGTTTGTTTGGCCTTAATTGCTTTGATTTATAATTTGAAAATAGTTCAATACTAATTTTTTCTAGTCCATGGTGGATGAAATTAGTTCAAATCTCCATTTCCTTTTGACTCTCCCATATCTAATATATATATTTTTTTTGAGCAATCATCAAAAATTCATTAAGAGAGGGGAAGAAAGTACATGAAAAGGCCTAAAAGAATTAGACCGAGAAAAAGAAGAAGAAACATGATGAGAAGAGAAAACAAAGAGAAAATCTCAAATAAGAAAAACACCCTCCCAGTGGTTGTCGACTCCAAGCTTGGCGAAAAAATCTGCTACGCCATTAGCTGATCTCCCAATTTTGACAAAGGAGACACCCATCCCACTTACCAAGTCTCTCACCTCCCTAACCACATTGGTCAATCTCCAAGGTGGGCGTTTCACACCTGAAGCCCATTTAAGAGCGTTCGCTGAATCCCCCTCAATAATCAAGCTTCCTTGGCCATAAACCTGCCAAATAACAAGAGCTCTTCTAATACTGAGAATTTCTGCTTCATTTGCATCCTTCACTCCTATTGACTCATTGAACATGATGGATGTTTCACCCAAATGATTTCTGAGGACTCCGCCAATCCCTGCAGGACCCTGATTTCCTCTACAAGCTCCATCAATGTTGAATTTCCAAGTACCCAATTGAGGGGAACTCCAACTCTCCTTCCTCTTAACCTTCTTATCTTGACCTTTCAAGCAACCCTCCCATGATAGCATGAGGTCATTCATTTTAAGACCCTTAAAATTAGGATCCGCCAAAAGCCATGTAAACCATCTCCATTTAGATTTTTGAAAAAGATCATTTTCCGATGAGGCTACACCTTCAAAAAGCCTTGCATTCCTTTCTTTCCGTATAGACCAAAGGATGATCGATGGTAACAATTGCCAAGCACATTTCAACCTTCGTTTCAACCTTGACAAATTCCAAGCACCCAACGTTTGAACACATGAATTGGCAAAGACCCAAGGAATACCCAAAAAGTCAAGGAAGTTTGTCCATAATCCTTTGGCAACATCACACTTAACAAAAAGATGATCAATATCTTCCACATGAGAGTTGCATAAGATACAAGATAGATTGTCCTCATCCCCCACCAAAGCTCTTCTCTTCAATTCAGCCTTTGTCAAGATCTTCTCCTTAATAACACACCACAAAAAATTTGGACTCTTGGTGGGGCGGCATTCAACCAAGAAGATTTAGTATCATTGTTGGAAAGTTGACTTTGCACCAGGTAAATCAAAGCGTTCACTGAGAATAATCCAGAGGGATCTCCAGCCCAAATCATTTCATCCGAAGCGGATAACAACAAGGGAAATTCTCTCAGCTGATTCGTAAGACTGTCACGGCTCTCCTCTTCAAAAGATTTTAAGTTTCTCCGAAGGTCCAAATTCAACATGAAGGATCCATTCTCCCATTTGATAACATCTTGAACCAAAACATTAGCATTCCTCGCTATCCTGAAGAGTCTTGGGTAAATCTCATTTAGGGGCCTCTCACCAAACTACAAATCTTTCCAAAAGAGGGTCTTATCGCCTTCCCAACCAAGAATCTAATGTGTTGTCGGAACAAGGAACCCACCGAGCCTATTCCGGATCCCAATTTCCACCAAGCTTTAACACCTGGAGATCCAAGACAATCAACTTTTTCACTGAGGAACCAACCGCCGCCTGACTCAACATCATATCTGGCCGTTAAGACTTTGACCCATAAAGCGTCCTTCTCTCTTCCAAATCTCCAAGCCCATTTGCATAACAAAGCTTGATTCTTGCGATATAAGGGAACAATACCCAATCCACCTTTTACTTTGGGCTTCACTACTTCTTGCCAAGCCACCAAATGGACCTTTCTTCTTGCCTCATTGTCTCCCCAAAGAAAGTTTCTGAAGAGTTGCTCAAGTTTCTTTTCAATGCCCTTGGGGAGTTGGAATAAGGAGAGGTAGTATGTTGGCAAATTTAGGAGAATTGCTTTGATAAGTGTGACCCTGCCGCCCAAAGATGAATATTTCTTGCCCCATCCCGCTAATCTTTTTTCCACTCTTTCAACAACTTGTGTCCAAAATCGCTTAAGTCTGGGATTCCCACCCACAGGCAAGCCAAGGTAGGTGAAAGGGAGTTTGCCGGAGCCACAACCAAAATCTTCTGCCAACTCCCTAGTCCGGGCGTCATCCAACCCAATACCGATGAGGGAGCTCTTCCCTAAATTTATCCTGAGGCCCGAGACTAATTCAAAGCATCTAAGGATAGCTTGGAACCCCAAGAGTTCCTGTCTATCATGATCACAGAAGAAGAGAGTATCATCGGCGAACTGTAAATGAGTAATAATTGGACCATCAGGATCCACCTTAAAGTCTTTCACAATTCCTAGCTCTTTAGCTTTTGCTGCCAACTTATTCAAGCTCTATCCCACTAGAGTGAAGATGAAGGGGGATAAGGGATCGCCCTGTCTGAGGCCTCTATTTGCTTGAATAGGATTGGTGGGTGAGCCATTCACTAAAATAGAGTATGATATATTTTCAATGCAAGCTTTCATCCAAGAACACCATTTGGAACCGAAGCCCATCCTTTGAAACAGATAGCCCACAAAATACTAGTCCACAAAATCATAAGCTTTCTCTAAATCAATTTTAAAAAGAATACCTGGCTTCTTGTCTTTGTATCTCATGTGAACCAGCTCATTAGCCACAAGGACCCCGTCAAGAATTTGTCTGTCTCCCACAAAAGCACTTTGGGTCTCACCAATAATTTCTGATAAAACTTTCTTCAATCTTTCTGCTAGAACTTTTGCGAGGAGCTTATAAACACTGCCCAGAAGACTGATCGGACGATAATGTGATAAGCTGACCGGACTCTCTCTCTTGGGGATGAGAGTGATGAAGGAGTTTTTTAAGTTCTTGTTGATGAAACCATGATGGTAGAACTCTTTGAAGAACCTGGAAAAATCTAAGCTAACAACATCCCAACATGTCTTGAAGAATGAAAAATTAAAGCCATCTGGACTTGGTGCTTTATCGCCCGCCAAACCATTCAAAGCCTCCTTTATTTCTTCTAAGGTAAAATCCCTTTCCAAATAACTAGATTTCCTGTACTGATCTGATTAAACTGAATTCCATCAAGAGTTGGTCTACAATATCTTGTATGAGATAATGACGCAGATGAAAGCCGCTCAAAAGAACTAGAAACATTAGTAGCTTGATGAATCGGCTCCACAGAACCAGGGAATGGCCAATGTAGCACACATGGGGCATGAGAGGGGACACCACTTATAGAGAAGGGATAGTGGAGATGGGAAAGAGGAGGGGAAAGGAGCGAGAGTACCCGGTCAACGCTGAAGAAGGGCAATGCACCAACTGGCTCTATGAAGATATGGTGAGTTGATTGATGAACGTTTAGCATAGCCCCATTCGGATCCCAAGAGTCCCGCACCAGCCGCAGATGGGGGATCCCCAACTCCAAAAGAGAAGGAAGAGCCACCTGGTAAGAAGACTGCCGCCAAGAGAAAATGAAGAAAGCCGATAGCTGCCCTGAGGTCGAAAAGAAGATCCGCGAGAAAGGGGAGGGAGCAACATGGTGACCCCGCCCAAGCCCAGGGAAAGCCGCAAAAGAATTGACGTAAAAAATGAGGGAAGGATGAGTACCAAAGGACCCTCCCACCAGCTCGAAAGGACTAGTGAAAAGGGGTGAAGCATCAACCTGAAACATCAATCTGGAGAACATACCCTGCGGCGATGCAAAAAAGGGTTAGAAGAAAAATAAAATGAGAAAGTGGAGGAAGTACCCAAAACCGGTGCTGACGCGGAGAAGCCACCAGGGGGGGGGGGGGGGGGGGGTGTTGCAGGAGAAAGAGCGGACCAAAAAGGAGACGAAGATGGCACAAGAGAGTGGCGGAAAATGAACACAAAATGATCCCTGATAGCTTTCCTGATACCAAATTTATCTCAATCTGTCTTCCATCTACCACAATGGATCTGATAGTATTAGTAGCTTTCCTAACATTGGCACATCTGTGGAAGAATTTTGAATTTTTATCCCCTTCTTGTAACCACAAAATCCGAGAACGTTGACGCCATTCCACCTCTTCCAATCTTAGACAATCCCAAAGAGAGGATTTACTAATTCTCTTAGCTGCCAACTCATCATCTTCCAGATCCCTTTCCTCTTCTAAATTATTCCAACTTTCCAACTCCTTTAGTGCCGCTTCGTTTCTATCTCTAATTGGACCTCCTTCAGATTCCACCCATTCTTTAATCTTTGATTTAAGAAAGATTAATTTCTTCGATAGAGTGAAGCCTCTCCAACCTTGCACCTCAAAATTGTTCCACCATTCCTTAACTAAACCAAAGAATTTGGGATTCTCCAACCAAATATTACTGAAGTGGAAAGGCTTGGGACCCCAATCTATTTCTTCTGAAACTAGCAAAACTGGGCAGTGATCCGAGATAGGGCAAAAACTCTTTACCTGGCTAGTGTTGGGAAAGAGCATATCCAATATCTAATATTTTAATTCGTAATAAACATGGTTTTAGATGACAGCTTCAGTAGCTGTAATGATAGCTGCTGAAACTGTTAAGCTAAGATTTACTACTGGTGTTACATTAGATACTCCTGTTTCTATTATTACTGTAGCTTTTGCTTATAAGATGATATACATTTCATTTTCAGGATCCCTTGGTTCTCTACGTTCTTGTGGTTCATCATATGATGAGATGGCATCGTCTGATCCTTCACATGTGGTCACATGGTGAGGGTTTTTACCATTGTGTGTGTGCATGCAGGTGTTTCTTTGTTGGGTGGTAGAAGTGATCTCTCTTCTTTGTACCATTGACAGGTCGGGTAATGTTTCCAGACATGCATCTGAGCCTCAAAAAAAGAATCTATTTCTGCAAAGCTTATATGAACAGGAGAAACTGACGGCCTTAGTTAATGATACTAAGAGTAATGGTCCTTCGAATGGGTTCCAAGATAAAGACCTAGTTGAATGTTTAGAGAACGATGTTCAGTTTTGGACAGATTTTTCAAAAGTTCATTATCATCCTCGAAGTCTATACGAATTGAATGGCTCATGGACAGATGTTTATGAATTTGACAATTATGGGATTGGAAGGGATGTTTTATCAGGAAGTTTACAGGGAGAAGAGATGAATGAGAGGCTACGATTCTTCATTGAAGAATGTGATCATATTCAGGTATCCTATTCATTGACCCTTTCTTTTGCAAAATCACTCTACTGGAACCAAAGTTGTTACAACCATTTCATTCTGTAGATATGGACCTCATATGATGTTGCCCCTCCCCAAAATTGAAGGCTGCCTTTTGTAAAATCCTCGGCTTCCATATGATTGGGGTACAAGTATTGGTGTCAGTTTTACGTAGATGTGGTTTATATTAAAAAGTGACTTAGTGCATGAAGTGCTTCGCTTCCATTATTTTCTTATCTTGTAGCTAAATACCATGGCACAAAAAGAATTAGATGGAATACCCCGACATCCAACTTCTGACTCCCGAAACATACTTGTTTCTATATCTGTATTTATATTGCTTTGTTTATGTAGCCAGGCATCATGAGGCATTTTGTTGTCCAAGGTGCTTCTTTTTCTTTACATTACTTTGATTTTATGTTGCATGCACTCTTCAAGGTGTGTGACACACTCATGTTGGATAATTGCACTCATGTTAGACACTTGCACCTGTTCTTCATGGACTCTTTCAGTTTGTTTTAACATTATTTTTCAAGATGACAAAAATATTACCACACACTGCTCGTCATTGGAACCTATTTAAAATATTGATATATTTGTCATTTGATTCTTTAGAGTAAAGATACTAGATTATTTTCTACCAGTGTTTTTTTTTTTTTTTTTTGCACTATTTTTATTTAAAATAAATTGAAATCCCATTTTTTTGGTTTGTGGAGTCTGAAACCTCACATCTGTACTGATGGAACTGAGCTTTGTTTCCTTAGATGTATTTGAATTAAAGAATCAGTCCAAGCCATCCTTTCCCATATTTTTCCTTGTAGTTCACTGATTGTTGGTACCTATGTCCCCTGTCAACCTTACCTGCAACTTTGTTCCAGTTCATCTCAAGGGGTCACACCCTCCTTCATGTGCAGCTGCACCCTGCGGCTACATGTGGAACCTTCTCTGATACTATGTTAGAAAATCATGACATGATAACATTTTTGAGGTAGAACTCACTCTCAAAGCTAACCATTGAGAGAAAGGTGCCTCAAGTGTTATATAATCATTGGTTTCTCAAATTAGGCGATGTTGGACTCTCTTACCACTTCACATCCTCTCCATTGTTTTGATGAAATATTAGGTCTAAAGTATTCGATGCTTGTTTTTCTTTTTTTTATTCTCTCACTCAAATTATGTTCTTCAAGTTAGATTTCTGAGCTGATGAAAGATATGGAACTACTTTGGATATGGTCCCCGTACTTTCAGACATTTCAATCAATGATTCCTGGTGCTTTTTTCAGGGTATTCAATTCATTGTTGACGACTCTGGAGGGTTTTCCAGTGTAGCTGCAGAATTTTTGGAAAACATAGCAGATGAATATGCAAACACACCTGTTCTGCTTTATGCTGCAAGAGAACCGGACTCTTATATGAGCAATATTAGCAGAAAGAAGTCTGTTATGCGATCTCTGCATGATGCTGTGTCTTTCTCAAGATTATCTTCTTTTTGTAAATTGATTGCACCAGTTGGACTACCGTCCCTAAGTAGAAGTATGCTTCCTCGGAACTCTTCAAATATTTGTGAATCACATGATTTTATTTTATTGTTTCACAAATTGTTTATTTGCACTCGTTCTTGGTAATTCTTCCCAAGGGAACAATTGCTACTTTCATTGAGATAGGTGAAAGGAAATTGTTTGCACTCACTTTCAGCGGAATATGTTTTCCTTCGGGGGAGGTGGACAAGTCTTGTAATTGAATTGGGCAGAAAGGACATTATGGAGCAGAACACAAGATTATTTTAAATTGAAAATGTTTAGTTTATCAAAAATAGGCAAGAGAAATAGTAGATACCTATTCGTTTTAAGGGGGAAGGTAACTTTTCCTTGGAAAATCCAACAAAAATGGAACTGTAAAATGTTCCTTTGATCAAAGTGACAGTAACTTCTTTTCCCCATACAATGCCTGAAATTCCGTTACTAGAATGTATGCAAGACCTAGGAGAGGAGAGGAGGGGGGGGGGGGGGGGGGGGGGGGTGGTGGTGGGGTGGAGGGTGAATAGATCTGATCTGATTTTATTTCCTATTTTAATAATTTATCAACTTAACAATATGTGCAGCGGAATAAACGTGTGTGCAAGTGATAAACTAATTGAATGAAACCATTAAAGCAAACCACACATGCACAACGATATATAGTGATTTGGTTCACCTGAACCTACATTCACTGTTTGACTCACCCTCTCTAGGGTCATCCAAAATCCAATATGTATGGGAGTCACACCCAAATATTACAACCTAGTTTTGAAAGGTTCGACCGCCCTGGTCTAATCCTTGATACCTATTTTTTAAGGTGGTTTAATCATACTAATCTAATCCACCGTACAATGATAAACAAAGTAAACAAAGAACACTTGCCTTGGGCTTTAACAATTCTTCAAAATGTGTGTTCTTTTTGTAGATGTCTCTGTGCCTTCTTCCTTTAGATCAGGTCCATCTTTTGATGTGTATTGGCACAACGGAATATGGATTATAGGACAAGAGTTTTACTGTTTTTAGGTCCTAGAAGAATGTCCTCATCTTCATAATTAAACAAGCATTGAATGCTTAAACTCTTCCTTTAAAGGATGATGAAGGTGAGGAGATTAGGGAAGGAAAAGTCTCTGGAGAATGCCTATGTTTTTCCAATTTGTCAGCTGTGTATTAAACAAAGGCTTAAGCATGTATTTATAGAGTTTTTGCCCAACAGTTCAGTCTCGAGGCCTCCAGGATTTCTTCGAGGCCTCGAGCCTGTATATGGAAATACAACACATTTCAATTTCAAATTTCAAACTTTA
Organism: Chimonanthus salicifolius; assembly: GCA_013350335.1. Lineage (NCBI taxonomy): Eukaryota > Viridiplantae > Streptophyta > Magnoliopsida > Laurales > Calycanthaceae > Chimonanthus > Chimonanthus salicifolius. The sequence continues at coordinate 42,904,036 of CM023534.1, read as the reverse complement.
ATCTTACTGATATTTAGGTAGAAACTAGCTCACTCATTCGCCACATGTCCATGATTGGCAATCAGATTTATTCAATTAACTAAGCACGTGATGGCAAATAGGTTTCCACAATCTTTTTTTAAAATCAAGAGGAGCCTCTTGAAAATTTTAAGATTTGTAAGATTGTCAATCACTTGAGTAGACTTCTGGAATTTCCAGATTTGCATGTAATTGCAAATTACAGAGAGACTTTTATCCCTTATTAGATTGAGGAGCCTTATAAAGGTTTCTAATTATAACCATGATTGCCAATTATGATGAAGGCATAAGATGTTTCGAAATCATGAGGCGCCTTTCCCCTTTTTCAGATTTTCCTTTCCAAATTTTGTAAGATAATTGGTCAAAGGGCAGATGGCCCTGAGATCACACGCTGAAGTCCAGCTGTCATAATTTTCACTCAGTTATGGGCAGGCTTTGAGGCCTCGACAAAATGCTTGAGGCCTTAAGGCTGAGACTAAACATTTTTCAGATTTCCAATTTATTAATCATTGATTTCTAGGATGTTTAGGCTTGACCTAAGGTCCACTATAGTCCACTTGCCTCTGTGTCAATCACATGTTCAGTGTAGTCTCTTCTATGCATAGTAGATCTCCTGACATCTTCACATTCTTCCAAGGTAAGGTCCAACACACACGGTCACGCTTGATCACTGAATTGGCAATACATAGACTCGGTCAAACCGAGGCCTTAACAATGCCAACTGCCTCTCATTTTGTTGCCAAGAGTCATATAAATTGCCTTTCACTTGTGTTACAAGAACACTACAAACTTCCCTATGTCGACCTCTTGTGCCATGCACATGATAGCATAGCTACTGAGAGGAAGATACAACTTTTCTTTTGGTTTTTTCTACTTCTGCTGACATTATCTTCTGTAATCTTTGAAGGTAAGGCATCTACCTATCTCTGCATTGACGATGCAAAGCCTTTCCACTGCAGTGCCATATATGCTGCTGCCTTACATTCTCTTACTCTACCATTTCGGATGGAATTGCCCAGGCCATCAGTTGACTCAACTTCTGCCATGGGTGCTGTCGATATTAATGGTTTGATACATATGTTAGCAGACCAAGCTAGGCAAAACATGGTGGCTATCTTGGATGTTGCAATGCCAGCACCTTCTTTGGATGGTATCATTCTTATTGAAAAAACCTTCTTTGAGATCTGTTTTAGGTGTTGAGAACTGCAAATTTATTTATTTATTTAATAATCTAGGTGCACAAAACCAAAAATCTTTCCATGGAAGCCTCTATTCTTTGACACCTGATGTTGCTGAGGAGGATGATGATGAACAAGCAGTGGAGTCAACGGTCATTCATGGTGCTCTTCTTTCAGGTACTATTTATTAGAGCTCTGTTGATATCAGAAGCAACTCTTCACATGGCAACTGTTGAAAATTTGAGTCAAAGCCGAACGACCAAAAGTAAACCAACCCAAGAGTTTTGAGAAAAAAGGGTTTTGGGTTGACCTAGGTTCATTTTCATCCCCAAAAAATTGAGCCCAAGAGTCAGAGCAGGGCCAGTGCAAGAAAGTCTGAGTTTAGCTTGAAAACCCGAATTTGAGTCAAATTTCATAGAAACCTAGTTTTCTTTAATTAATAAGTGTTTAATATAATTTTTTTTAATATACAATACATTTTTATAGAATGATACAAACAGCTGCAGTCTGCTTTCTCGTTAATGGGGGTTGTATTTTGTTCCTCATTATCAATAAAATGATTAACTTTCCCCAAAAAAGGAGGATACAAACAAACCCATTTTAGGTGAAAAAAAATCCACATGTGCATTTCAGGTTTAAAATTGGGCTTAAGTCTTACTAATTGGGATGGGTTTGGATTTGACCAAATTTTGGGTCAACCTGGGCTCCACTCCAAGCTGGCCCAACACCTGATCCACCCCACCTAAGTTGCGGCCCTAGAAGTAACAGACCACTTCTTTCTTGTTTTTACTCTTATTTTTTTACCGTTTGGGTTTCCTTCAACCATCCTTGAAATTTAATCAAGCCAGATAACTTGGACGAGTTTTTTGTTGGGGTTGCAACGTGTCCCAGATCGGGTGGGAAATGGAGGAAATAGAGAATTATAAGGGGCTGGGCAATTCCACCTATCAGGCTGGTCTTTTGGGCTGGAAGCCCATACCCAACAAGTGGTATCAGAGCTGGGCCCCAAGTCAATGCATGTGGACTCAAGATCCCTTAGCCGAACAAGATGGTTGGTTTGACCTGTCGGAGAGCCTCGTTTGATGGGGGATTGTTGAGGCTGCAAACGAGTCCCACATCAGTTGGAAAGGGGAGAAATAGAGAGTTATAAAGGGCTGGACAACTCCACCTATCAGACTAGTCTTTTGGGCTAGAACCCCAGGCCCAACATTTTTCACCTTGACTCAGAAAATTGGTATAACTCATTGACTTGCAACTTGCTTGACTCAAAATCCCACTGAATTGGGTTAACTCAGACTTGTCTGAGTTTTTCAAGTTTTTAAACTACGTTCTGTAGGAAGTTCTTTTGGGCAGATGATGCCATTTCTTTCTGCTTTTCTCTTTGGTCTCACTGCTGTGCTGTGAAACTTGATAGTGGACTTCAATTGATTTCTTTGACAGGAAGTCGTCGGGCATCGATTTCAGAAGTGAAAGATGCAGTTAATTATGCTTATCAAAACAGTATCTACCAACCAAGGTTCTCACACCTTTCAGTGGCTCTCTGTCCTCTTCCCGTACCCTTACCATTCCCTTCAATCTTTGGAAGCCTTTTAGGCCAACATGGGGAATTGCTAGCTAATCCAATTCCTGGGTCCCAATCAAGGGGATCGCTTGACGTTCGTTCAATTCCCATGACTGCAAGGCTGCGTTCAAGCAGCGCGGTTTTGCCCTTCATTGAGAAAAGATTGGCTGATCTTCATAAATTTGGTATTGAACGAGGAGCTCGAGGGGTCGATGTGGTGCGTGGTTGGGGCTTCCAAAAGGAGGATGTAGAGGATTTGGGTGAGACATTATCCAAGATGGTGGTGGCATTGGATCCTCATTCTCAGGAATCATCTGATTCGGATTAGATTTCAGTGACCATTCTATTGTTTTCATGCATGGTCTTGATAGAACACTGAAAACTGAGTAACTACTACAAGTGGATTGGAGATCCCTCCTTATAGGTTGTTGTGCCTGTCAGAAGAAGAAGAATATTTCAGTGCAACTAATGCTGGACAAAGGAGGCCATGTACACTAAACAAGATCGACCATTGCTGCCAGAAATAGCGTCAAATGTTATTGTATTAATGTATTTTTTTTTCTTTTTTAAGCATAACATTGTAGTTTGATATTATAATTTTTAATTTTATTTTAATAATATAATTCAAAACAACTTAAGGGGGTTTGATAAATAATTAAAATTTAACCACTGGATGTGTGGCACAGTTGTTTGCACTCCACGTCCTATCTTGCCTTTGACCCTGTTTGCCCCTGATTTAAGTGGGCCAGCTGCGTGGGCTAAATGTGTGGATTTTAAGAGATTATTCTTGTTAGATAAATATTCTATTAAAAAACATTTACTTATTCTCAACTGACAAATGCACGTGCTACTCATCTTGTAAGTTTTAAAATATATTTCATTTTCTTCTTAAAGTTGAAAAAAAATAGATGACTTTGTCTGAAAAGAAAATTTTCAACTTAAAAAAATAATTTTATAATTTATGACCGAACTAAGTCATTAGTTTTATATAAAATAAAATAAAATAATATTTATTTTATAATTCCAATCTAAATATAATTGAACAGTATGTGTCAACCGTTAAAGATACAATTTTTATGTATAACTGTTATCTTTTATTTTTGAATATACGTGTGGGGAATGTGGAAAACTAGGGGATATCCATCGTAAAATTTCTATGGGTGTCCACTATTCTTAAAGTACACTAAGGTTAAGTTAAGGAGATTCGAACATGTAGAAAATAACTCTTATCTTGAGTGAGTGAAGAGAAAATATGAAGTAAACTAAAATTTATAAATTTAAAATAATTTAATATAAATTAAATGTATTTTTACGGCTTTTTTTACTTATATCCTTTTTTAGTCATCTCTACGAAAATAGATACTTTCTTTTTAAAAATGATAAAAAATCTGAGTCTGTCTGCCTGTCTAGTTTGGAAGACTTGAGCAGTCATTTAAGTTTTTTGTTTTCTTTTCGTAAAGGGTAGGTAACTCAAATCAACTTGACACGTGCCATGCGCATGTTAGCATGTACGCTGACCTGGGCTTTTTTTCTTTCTCGAGGGAATGAGATCGAGAAAAATACGAGAGACGAGAGACGAGACGAGAGACGAGAAAAACTAAATAAATAAAGAGTGTGTTCAGTATTGACTCGTGCACACTTTGACTTGGCAAATTCAAGCCGTGTTCCTCATGTCCACCAATTCAACTCTTTCTCTGCCCTTTTGTGTTATTTTTTTCACTCACTCGTCCTTCAAATGTCAATCACATGAAAAACAAAACCAGTAACATTGACTTCGTCCTTGGTCCCATTTCTATTCTACACTTACTTCTAAAATATTAAAATAAATGATAAATACTTATAATTGCATTTTAATGATTCAATTTAAATTTTATGAATGTCTGATATATAGTTATTTTTAATCTAAATTGATACACTAAATGACTACAACGATAATAAAAATAATGGTCCCACTCAAATGATGTTTTATCTTAAAAAAATTTTTAAAGACTTTTATGTGTAATTACTGTTATCTAGTTCTCAATAAGATACTAATGTAAAAAATACTTTAATTATATTGCAAATTTAGATAACAACCAGTATAATTTATGTTAATGTCAAATTGAATTGAGAATTCAATTTATATGGACAGGTGGGTGTGAGTGCCTTATTTTTTGAGGTCTTTGAATTGTTACTTAAAGTCAATTTTAGTAAATCATCTCTTTATGTGATAATAGTTGTTAGAATATATGTTAGAATATGTTGCATTCACTTACAAATATTACATTTTATTTATTAATTGTTATCTATGTATTAAATGCATATTTCAAGAATTTTGTTGTTAATTATTGAGTCCATCGCTGGATGGATCTTGGTCAAATAAAATGTTTAAACAATGTCAAAAATATTATTCTTATGATATTATCTGTTAACAATAACATTAGAGTATTTTCAAAATTTGAAGTTTTGATTATGATATTATGTAAAAACATTCATAAAATTAGTAAATAATTTCAGTCAGTTTATTTACTCCTCAGGAGCACCAAACGACTCCAAGAAATTTCTGGGTCCTTACGGACACACCTATTCCAGGTTCTAACCGCGTCTGAAAACAAAAGCAGCTGAAGCAGCTCAAGAAGAAGAAGACGGAGAAGAGGAGCAGAAAAGAAAAAAAACCCAAAATTCTACTTCTCCTCCCGATCTAGGGTTATGACTTTTAGGGTTTCTTCTTTCATGGCACTTTTCCTTTCCTTCTTCTTCTTCTCGTGATTCAGCAATGCATTTCTGGAAGAGCTCAAATTCCCCAACTTCTTCTTCCTCTTCTCCCAAATCCTCTCCTCCTTCTCCTCTCTCCAAGCAAAAACGTGTCTTACGTGACATCTCCCACTTATGGAGCCGCCGCGAGCAGTCCCGGGAGCCGCAGCCGCCGCAGCAGCCCCGGCTCACGCGGCAGCGTAAGCTGCGCCACATCTCCGAATTCGACATCCGGCCTTCAGTATCAGCCAGTTCGACGCCCCTGTCCCGGTCGCCTTCCCGGTGGGGGCCGTCATCTGCGAGATCGCTGTCTGCTGTGTCGCACCCGCTGCCGGTGCCTGACGACGCGTTTCTGAGGAGAGGGGAGTCGGCACTGTCGTATTCCTCGTCGAATTCGGGGCTCTTTCCTCTCCCTTCGCCAAAGGAGGCAGAGGTTAACGGTGTAGATGTCGGAACTGGAGATGGTCCTCTGTCTTCGAGCCCCACAGCTCAAAGGTATCAGATCGTTTCTGGTTTTTGTTTTAATTTTACTCACATGAAGTCATCACAATTTCAAAGGCTTTTTTTTTTTTTTTTCAAATCAGCTGTTTTTTTGCTTCTAATTATTGCTGTTGTGGCGCTTTTTTTTTTTTAAAGCATTTTTTTCTTCTGAAAATTCCTCAAAGATGTACTTTTTTTTTCGCCGAGAGTGCTTCAATTTATTTTTTGAGAATACCTCGTACCGCCATGTTGTACTAGCAAATGACCAAGTTATCGGTAGTAGCGCACATTATTTTCTCAATCTGTCATGATTTATTGTCGTATCATGATCTTAAAACGTTGCAGTACCACAATGTTTAGTCTATCTGTGAGGCTGTGTATAGATGGGGACTTCTTACCCAATTTGCTGAGTTCTTTTAGTTGGAACAGAAGTAGAAAGTGGGGTTGACGGTTGTCCTCACTTCTCCTCTTGGAGGAATTCTCCTTTTGGAGGAAAACGATTGATCTTTTCACTCTTAACAGGAGACGCTCACCTTCTCCTCTGCTCTCTTTCTCCAAAGGACAATGGGAGAAGTCTCCTGCTTTAAGTTCTCCCCATCCAAACATAGCATCGAGAATACAAGATTAGGGAACAAAAGATTAGTAAAATTAAGAAGTTTGATGATTGTAAGTTGTTGAATACTTTGTAGCCCAGTAGCCTTACATTGCTTATTCTACTAAAGGAAGCTCTTTTACCACATGTTGTTATTACCTGATTTTTCATAATTTTGAAGTCCATTCATGATGATGATGGTGATGCTATGAAGTCGGCTTCTTTTCTGTCTCTAATTAGTCCTCACATGACATATTTTATTTTATTTACAATAAATGGAGTTCTTTTTTGTTATTAGGTTATTTTTATTTATTCTGTATTCACATTTTTTATGTGGTTTTATATGAGAATTCTGTTGGGGGATGTTTGACATGCGTGCGCGTGCGCGTGCGCGTGCATGCTCACAGTAGTCCTCTCTTCTCATCTGCGGAACCATTGTAAAGGGAAGTACTCACCACAAGAAGGTGATTATTTGGGGGGGGTTGTATGTGAAATCACTTCGTTTTTTCTCTCACAGTACTCCTGTGCAGACTCGCATGAGTCATACTCCATTTAGCCATTTAGCACTCCTGTGCAGACTCCATTTAGACTCAAATTCATGTAAGTGGTGTTTAGCTAGTGGGTTTAGTTCAGAAGCATTTTATTTTAATATGGTAATTGATAGATAGTGTGGACGCATTTAATCACTTATTGAAGCAGATTGAAATAATAGGTTTTATATTTTCTGGCATCAATGTATTATGGATACAAGGTTGCAGAACATAATATGCTGCTGACCATCTCCTATTACTGAATTGCAGCAGATTGTCCTACCCAAATTTTCACAAGGGTGCAGAGCATGTTGATACATCAACTGGGTCTATGTTGGATCAAGGTAAGCATGCATTTCAAGATTCAAGTGCTGTCGAGAATATTCGAAGCAACTTTAAGGTGAATTTCCCTGCTAAGAGTGCTCCTACAAGTGGTTTCTCAAGTCCTGTACTGAGTCCTAGAAGATTAAGCACTGGAGACTTTTCCCCTTCTGCTTACATGTCTTATCAAGGGCAGCTTCCATCATGGTCAGATCCAGTCTTCCCAGCTTCGGATATGATCTTTGATGCCTATGCTTCTCCAGAGAAATTTCTGGCAAGTCCTGGCCGTTCTCCCCTCCACAGTCCAAGAACAAGTAGTCCTGGTCCAAAATCTCCAAGTAGAGCTGCTTCTCCAAAGCATCCCAAGATGGCCCCTGAGAACAATGCAGTGTGGCATGATAATAATGTGGCTTTTGCTGGCCATCCATTGCCTCTTCCTCCAGGAGCTGCAGTGCCTTCACAGACAACTTTAGTTCATCAAGGTACAGCAAAATCAGATGTCTCACCAATGATAAGTCAGTGGCAGAAAACAAAGCTTATTGGAAGCGGAACATTTGGTAATGTTTATGTTGCCATTAATAGGTATGTTTGCTCTTTTATCATTGAATTAATTCTTTGACAGATATCATTTATTTAATTTTTTAAAGGTGTTCTTGCATTCTGTATGATTCTTCTCTTTGTTCTGCTGCATCTATCACTTATTCTTCTCTCCAACAGGGAAACAGGAGCCTCATGTGCCATGAAAGAAGTTAATATTATTCCTGATGACCTTAAATCTATTGAAAGTGTGAAGCAGTTAGAGCAGGTTAGTTTTTCATATATCTTATGTGCGCAAGAGTATTTAGAATATCTTATTTTGGTGAAATATAACTCAAAGAACTGAGCTCTAGATGGGAAAGTTGCAATGTTGGTGGTGGTGGTGATGATGATTGTTGTTGTTGTTATTATTATTTTGATATAATGAGTTTTCAGGACGTTTTTTTAATCCTCTCTTCTTGATGTTTAAATTCACTAATGTGCTGTTTTCTGCACATCTATGTAGCTGATTTACTTCAATTTGAAAACAAAGTTTAATGTTGTGTGCTCAGTTTTTTAAATGTAAGAACAAACAAAGGGATTTTCCTTGGAGCTTTGCTGAATTTAGTTTTTCATGAATTGAATATATATTTTTTTCTGTCATGCTGACGCATTGACTATATGAGTAGAGCTGATGGTTGACAAGAAAATGAATTTCTCCGGCTGCTTTGTCATTTAAGACAATGCATTTTTTTTAAAGAATAAACTTTGCATCTTCTTTCTTATAATTATTTTAACAAGTGATCGTTGAACATTCAGGATCTCATTTGCTACTTAACTTTGTATCGCGAAGTGTTATCGCTTGGATATAAACTTCCATCTGTCTGCATAATATTTCATTAACGTCTATTGCAATTGGATTTATTTGTGGGGGGTAAAAATCCAGTAACAAACAACCTGTAACGGCACCAAGATGCCCTTGGTGGACAGATTTACCACTATACAATGGTTGCAGGACTTTATTCTTGATCTAAACCCCAGTTCAACCTAAGGAGTTGGGTTTTGTGTTAATGACAAAATTAGTCCAACCAACCAATTTCTGGGACAAGTCAAGATATCAGTGCTACAAGAGGACATGAATTAGGATTTTTTTCTTTTCTTTTTTCTTTTTTTGGGAGGGGAGTGGGGGAAGAGAGAACATTGCTAAAAGAGGATAGATTTATTATTTTTTTTTTTGAAGATATGAATGAGAAAAAGTTGCTGGAAAGTTAAGAACAATGAGGCCTGAAATCTGTGGCCAAGAACTACGTTCTAGTTGAACAAGGCATTTTAAACCTGTTAAGAGAAAGGTCTCCTATAGCTTCAATTGGTCAGATATCATTAAAAAATAAAAAGATGAAAAAAACAAGGGTTGAATGCTCAATGCTTTATGTCTATAACTTGGATCCAAGGAAATGGATCTCTATCTTTTATGCAGGTGATTAAGCTTCTAACTCTAATTAACTAGCAGTCATATTTAACCTGTAGTCCTTGCATTAACATAGAGATGGCATTATTTCTAAAACTGAAAATTTTAACCATGTAACAACTCTCTTAATTTCTTTTTATGTCAATTTATGGATTTTTGTCGAAGTGATTTGCAGTTATTTATACTTGTTTTCCCTTTCTTTTGCAGGAAATAAAAGTTCTTAGCAAACTAAAACATCCAAACATAGTGCAGTATTTTGGAAGTGAAATTGTGAGCTTCTCTCTGTTTTCTTGTTTACTGTGTATTCTTGGATTCATTCGTTTGCAATGTTTATGATATAGACCCTTTACCAGGAAATATTTTAAAATACCATTATTTTGTATGTGCAGGTTGAGGATCGATTCTACATTTATTTGGAGTATGTTCATCCTGGTTCGATCAATAAATATATTCGCGAACATTGTGGAGCAATGACAGAATCTGTGGTTCGCAATTTTACTCGCCATATTGTCTCTGGGTTGGCTTACTTACACAGCACAAAAACAATCCATAGGTGCCTATGACATCTATTTCCAAGGCTTTACTAAATTTGTTTAGATTCTCATTTCTGCAGTCTCTCCTTTCTAGCTAAAGAATAAATAGCAGTTCAAGCTATTCTATTCATGATTTTTCAAAGTATGTATCCCTGCTTCATGTAATGTTTGTGTAGGTGTGTGCCCATAGAAATGATAACTTTCATCTGGCTTTGAATTATCATCTGGGTTGAGCTTCAAAATGGATACAGCCTACAAAAATCTGTACGGCTTTCAATGTGGCTTGTGATGGCCTTGAGAATCATTGACCAGACTAATATCTTTTATTACATTGAACTTCAGGAAAGAAAATGTGATTTATTTCCACTCCCAATGTCTGGCTCTGGAGAGGGAATAAGAGAATCCTATTCCTAGTGGGAGTTGATTATATGTTTTTAACATTGATCAAAGTGACATTCATGTAGCACCATTGTACTGCCCTTTTTTGGCTGTATCACAACCTGTGATATTTATGGCTATCTACGGTTGTTCCTCGTTTCCTATTGTCATTTTGAGAGAGAAATTGTGAATGTGATAAGTGGAACATGTAGAAATATAGAATAGAGAGAATTAAGTAAAGCTTGGAGATTCTAAAATGGGAGTTATTTTTGTGCAAAGAACAAGATTCATGGCATGTTTGTATTGATTCTAACAGGGACATTAAAGGTGCAAATTTACTTGTTGATGCATCCGGTGTTGTCAAACTTGCAGACTTCGGGATGGCGAAACATGTGAGTATGACTTTTCATGAACACAGAACCCCAAATGACATGTCATGAAGCATTTTTTACGTGAACTTCATTAGAATCTCTCTCCTACTTGCTTTTGTCACGCCCCGCCTTCCAACACCGAGACGTGCGTGATCTGACTGTACAAATTTAAATCACCTGCTGCCCTAAACGGGTCTTACTTTCAAAATCTGTGGCTAAATTCACAACAAATATAATTACATTTACAAGCCACCAAAACTCCTCAAGCCCACAATCTGCTCGAAGACATAACATCTCATTTGAGCTTCCCAAATAACTCAAAGAGATAAATATCACTCACATAAGGATTCCTAAATGCATCACTTACTCACATTTCCATAACAATCACATTAAGGCGTTCTCAAAATTAATTCATACTTGAATTCATTATACAAGTTTCCACAAATTAAAAATAAAAGAATAAATAACTTTCTCAAAGTCTCAAATCAAATAAACAACCAACTTATAATCTAAATAATAAATTCTGCACTAACTAAGCGTTTCTACGAATTCTTCATCGACTCCTCGCCTTCTAAGCTCAGTTGTGATTATCGTTCAGACCCAAGTCCAAGGGATTGCCTGCAATGTAAGGGATGAGCTCCATGCCCAGTGAAGGAAACAATAACACAAGCATAACATATGATAACCCTACTTCCTCAATGATATTTCAAATAAGCAAGAATAACAATTTATTTCATGCTCATGCCTTTGCAAAATGTAATGCTTAATGCCAAATGCCATATTCCAACCCATTATTACATTTACTGATATTTGGTGGCCTTCTCGACGAATCGAGGATAACACAACATTGCCTTAATGGCCTTCTCACATAAAGTGAGGATAACACAACCCACCACCAAATAACAGCCCTCATGACTTGTCAAGGATATCACATCTCTTCTACCGTAATGGTCTTCCCACTTAAAGTGAGGCTAACAACACTACCACCGTCGTGGTCTTCGTGACAATCATGGATCGCACCCCCATACCCAATGCTATGAATATGAGAATGCTATGCTCAATGCCAACTAACATGCTTACTTAATCATGACATACTTATAGAATTATAACTTCCATTCTAAGCAGATTATCACATCATAATCGATGTCTCACTTGCTATAGCATGCATATACCTTGAAATAAATATAGCAATAATCCAAGCATCATAATGATTTGAATCATATATCCCAACATTCAAACATGTAAAATCAAGATTGCATTTCAATAATACCATACAATTATTCACTAATCTACGAATATAAAATCATTGGATCTTTCAACATTAATGGTTATATTTCACAATCCGGGCGGACTGGATCTCCTCACGGCCAATAGAATATTTAGCTAAAATCTCCCTTACATTACTGTGAGCGAGCACCGGACTATAACCATCATTAACATGTATCCAGTCTTTTCTAGATCCAACAATTATATTCATAACATACAAACAATGCATTATTTTTCATTACACAACAACAAATAGAAGATTATATGAATACATGGTATGTAGTGAATTGTTTCCCTCACCTAGAAGTTTTCGTATTGTGAATGAGAAGTCCACGTAGCTTCCAAGTGATAATTACTCTTGAATACCAAAGTCTGCTGCGAATATGTTTTAAAGATTCCAATCACTTTTAATATTTCTTCTAACAAATATTTCTAAATAGCATGGATTAGATCGGTGTATAAGGATTATTAACCATGGGTGATGTGTGCTGCCCTCACCTATGTATGCTAAAAATACAAGGTTAAGAGGCTAGGTGTGAGATGGTTTTCTATCTCAGATTCAAGCTGGACATTAACAAGACTGGTTTAAGCATCCAGTTTTAGGTAGAAAGAGGACCAGTTTTACTGATCAGTTCTGAGTGAAATTCTGGACCAACTAGTCCTCAATATTAATGTTTTTGGGGCTGAAAATTAGTCCCTTTAACTTGCTGATCTGGGGTAAGAAACCAGTCCCCAACTGTAAAAGCCTGGGTATTAAATAAAGAGGAAATTGCAGTGGGGGCTACTATAGAGAACTGTCAAATATTAAATATTTGGCATTGTCTAAATGGTTTTGGCACAAATCAGTTCTCCATAAGACTTTAAGGAAAATGCACATCTAAATTATTTAAAACAGACAAAATTCATAAAAATCAAAAGGAAACAAATCTGTGACGTTTAAAAATAATTTTGAGTAGTCCAAGAAAACCCACGACCAAGATTTGGCCTGGTTTGAAAGAATCACACTTGGCTGTTTTAAAACTAGTAGGACAGCAATGGAAAACACTTAAGTTTTGGTTGTGTTTTAAAGTCCTAATCAGTCCCCACAATCAGCGATCTGAAGATGAAAAATCAGTCCCAGATTTAGTTATTTGAGGAAGAAAACTGGGCAGGTACTGTTCACGGATCAAGTATTGGGGACTGATCTGAGTTACTAAATAGATCCAATTAACTGAGATAAATAAATTCAGCAAGGTGGCTGGCAATAAGGGGACTAAGATCAGTCCCGATTTTGCTAGTTTTGGGCTGATTGGTCGGCTCAAATAATTACACGAGGGAGAAAAGGAAGAAGAAACCAAAGGGAGAAGAACAACTTAACGGAAATTGGAGGACATACCTGTTACTAGCTGCAACTGGAACCAAGGATGACAGAGAGCCAGCCACACGGTGGTCCTGGGCTCTGCTATTCGAACCAGAATGGTCTTTGAAGAGGAGAGGAGCAAGAACTCGAGAGAGATTTGGCTTTCCCTTCTTCCTGTTGAGGCTTCCGCTGCGATTTCGTTGAGATTTGGTTGCTGTTTTGAAAAGGGTAAAAGAAGGGAAGGCTTCGCAGGTCTCTTAAAGGGAGGAGAGTCCTATTGGTAAAGGAATCCCATCGGTGAAAGGATTTTGGACAGTTTCCATTTAGGTAGGGATTTGAGTCCCAAACGAATAAGGAAGAAGAAGAATCCAATCTGAACAAGGAATCCCATTGGTGAAAGGATTTTGGACAATTAGATTCGACCAGCGAAGGTGGGTCCCTTTAAATTATTGATTTTAATAAATTGTCCTTTATTTATCTTTTATTAATTTTGTCAGTCATCGATTAAATTCTATACACTTAAAATTGGAACTTATTTATTTATTTCACATTCTTAATTGAATATTTCCAATTGGGATTCTAACTTAGGGGAATTAAAATCTAAGTTGATAATTTATTTTCCATTCCCTTAATTTAATTCGAAGGGGATAAATTTGTAAATTCTTATTAGGGAGAAAGTGTGAAATCGGAGTCTAATATTAAATCCCTAAATTCAATTGTGTTTTTCCCAAATAAAATTATCAAATTAAATTAACAAATCAATTTAAACTACAATCATTTTCTAAATTAATTTTACCCGTCACAACTGACCCGTTACCCCAGGTCGGGTCATTACAGCTTTTCATATTTGTTTTATCTTATATTAGTTACCTAGAGTCTCAAAAAACTTAAATCAACAAGGGAACAGTGTTCTGGGTTGGTGTTTCATGTTTTCTTGTCCTTATGCATTGTTTTTCTTTCGTACCATAGTAGACAAAGGTGCACCTTAAATGTTCCTAGGCTCCAAACCCATTATGTGCCTCACCCAACTCTAAGGCAGGCTCACCTTAACCGAGTCTGATCTTTTAAGAAAAAATTCTATAATAATCCTTCTTTATTTTTCTACAATAATAATAACGATGATGCTTAATTAGCAACTCTAAATAGTATATAATATATTGTCTATGTATAAGATAAATATTTGTTTAACATTTTGAAAGCCTCATAGCCCATGTGTTTTAGAGCTTTTGACGAGTAAAATCGTATTTTGTTATTATTTATGGAACAAAATTAGGCTTACACCTAGAGATGCGTCTCTGCCTTAGGCTCCAAGACCCCTTTGCACCTTGATTACTATGATTCATACTAGTTATTTATATTGTTGAGTCTAGTTTACTGTGTGTTCATATTTGCATTGAAATGATGTGATATAGACAACTGATATTTACAGAAACTTCACGTTTCGGATGTTGGTCTGTATTTAATTATCATCACCTATGTGCTATTAAGGCTAATTTCCATTTGTACTCAGCTTACTGGACAAGGTGCACTTTCAGTAGTGGGAAGCCCATACTGGATGGCTCCAGAGGTATATTCTATTCCTCAGTACTGAGCCTTATATAGTTTCACTTTAATTGTAAAGCTTATATTCTTTCCTCCTTTTTTTTTTTTTTTAAGGTTTTGCAAGCCAATATGATGCAAAAAGAGAATGGATATGATCTTGCTGTTGATATTTGGAGTTTGGGCTGTACCATTATTGAAATGTTTACTGGCAAACCTCCTTGGAGTGAATTTGAAGGGGTAAGAACTCAGAAGTTGTATATGCTTGCTCAACTTGGAACTGGCTCTTAGGACATCTTTTTTTTTTTTAATTTCTAATGGTCTATTATAACATTCATTGAATTTGTGACCACCTATGGTGCACAACATGTTGTGTTAGTTATGAAATAGGCAGTATACTTTACAACTTTACAATGGCTGTGCAAATCCTGTCCATGCTTGTTATTCCAAAGTTGTTAACAGTTTTCAGTGAAGTTGTACGACAGGAATTTGTGTTGTGTAGATGTAAAGATTAGCCATTTAACCAAATGCCTAGGATACCAACTTCAGTAGCCAAGTTAGGTTGGCTAAGTTAGGCGTGCATGCGTATGTGTATGTAAATTTTCGTCTATGAACTGGCGCTCATGTAAATTTCATGCGGCGCTGGCCATTTGGGCCTGCCATGGCCCCATTGACGTCCTTCCCCCTCACACCCATATCCTTACCTAAATTGATCTCAATTTGAATTACATCTATTATTGGATTAAATCTTTACCTTTTAACACTGTTAAATCTTTGGGAGCTTAAAAGACATAACTTTGATGATCCAATCAAGTTGTTTTTTTTCGTAGGCTTTGGATCAAGCCCATTCATGTGGGCCCCACATAGGGATGTGTAGGAGGTGCACACAAAACGGTGTGTAGGGTATAGCCAGGATCTTAATTTGAGGGCCTCCATGTGGATCTTGTAGGGTCCATGTGGATGTGTTTGTTGGAAAGTCTGTGCAGGGGTAGGGTGCCTATAAAAAATTGCCTTGATTGAATAAGTGCAAGCCTTTTTTTTTTAAGGTTTCAAACATTCAATTTTATACAAAATTGGAAATTCATAGGTTTAGATTAATGGGTTGTATCACTCAGGTTTTGGTCAAATTGAGCAACTATCCAATTCATGGGGGTAAGTGGTTCTGAGGGGAGAAAGGGTGTGATTTGCCCCGGGGGCGGGGTGGTTGTAAGGGGTATGATTGGGGTCATGGTGGGCCCCTTAGGATTTCTAAATTGTTATTTGAGGCTAGGTACTAGGTGATTGTGGTGTGTGCACTCTAGACAGACTGACAGAGCATAGGGTTCACTTGATATGTTGCCTTTTTTTTGTGACGGTAACAATTATAAGGCCCATATTCGATACATTTTTCAATGATGTGAGAGTGAAATAACCCAATGAATTTCCACCATAAGATTGAATTTTTGAGGGTCTTAAAAACCATGAGTTCCTTTATTCAATCAAGATGAAGTTTTTAAGACATCATATACAACTCAAGGCCTTTGAAACCCATCCATCCGTGTTGGAACCCACATGCAGTGAGGAAAAAAAGGAACCTCCTGAAGCCTGCCTTGGCAATGCATACAAGGAGCACATTTGCAGTTTCACGTTGGGCTGTATATGATCTCCAAATTTGTTATGTGTGCATGTGCTAAAGAAGCCTATGGATTTGAATGCAATGGATCCCTATGCTATTTTACTTACACGTTCTATGGTGTTTCTTATATTTGTGCATCCTTGTCTTTCCACTATGCAGGCTGCAGCAATGTTTAAGGTTTTAAGGAATGAATCCCCACCTACTCCTGAAACATTGTCTGCTGATGGTAAGAGTTTCCTGCAATGTTGCTTTCAAAAGAACCCGGCAGACAGGCCTTCGGCAAGCCAATTGCTTGAACACCCCTTTTTAAGGAATTCCCATCACCAAGAAATTCATAGCTGCATACAGGCAATCTCAGATATGAAACTTACGGTAAATCTCAAATTTTAGTAGTTTCTAAACGATCTATAACCTTCAAAATGCCAAGTGTGACGCCATTGCTTTGGTTGCTTGAACAGGATATGGCCAAGACTCCAAGAGAGAGGACTGGTTCTGTGCAAAAGCTCCAAGGCACACAAGTTAGCAAAGGGAAACAGTTAATAAATGGGTAAGCTTCGTTCTGTTTATTTGAATATACAATTTTCAGTCAAATAATATGTTCTGGAAAACTAAAGCATTTAGTTTCTCCAACTTTGAGTTTGGTAATTATGCATAATCAGTGATCGAGGTTCATCCTCTTTTTTTTTTTTTTTTTCTTTTCAGTGAAGCAGGCAATTCTCATCCAGAATCTTCAGAATCTGCAGCACCTCGACGCCATTCTCCTCGTTCTACCCTTGAGGCAATTTCTAGTCTCTTCCCTTCACGTTCAGATCACATCACCTATGGTTCGAGCCACCGTTCAAATGCTCTACATGGTACACATCTTCGTGAGCAGCTGTCTTCACACATTTAAAGCGAAAAAGGCCCCATCCTTTCAGCTGCTGGTGCTTGAATGTCAACTGGCGTAAAAGCACCTTTGATGTGCTCAAGCCTCTTCAGCTCATTGAAGAGGAGAGTAGGAGTATTTCTCAGGAACTAATTTACTTGGTTAGTCGTATCCTCACTGAGCTAATGCACATCCAATTCCTAAGATCATATCCACCATGCCATTGTAGCTTCTGTATAAAGTGATAGTCTCTCTCTATCCTCTCTCCTTTTATTATTTTGCGTTTTCCATTTTGGTATAGGGTGTGTGATGCTATTGAGGGGTTGGGAAAGCAGCTTCTTGTATAATAATTATTGGTTCAGAACTGCGGCTAGAGTTGGATGGTCTGTTCACCGATGATATGTGGCAACTGTAAAATGCTCACATTCGAAACTTGGTTGTACATACGAAAGGTTCTCCATACTCTTAAGCTTTGTTTACTCGTACTTGCCATTACTAGGGAGGTCGCCTGATTTGATGTTCTTCATTTCTGAACCGAATTGCCAGTGTTCTGTTGTGTCGAATTCGACTGCCATTCCTAAGATTAAGTAACGTAGTAGCATCAACTGTTTGAATGGACTCTGTTCGTGTCTTTGATGATTCAGTAGCGAGTAGATTTTAGATGCATACCATGTCTTAGCTCCATTGATCAGGTCATGACGAGAAGTCCACCTGCTTATGAAAATCAAGGGTTAGAATTGAAGAGCTACAGATGCCGGGCTAGTGATCTCCAACAAGCAGGATTTTCATAAAACATTTATTAGCAGTAAGAATTCTGTTTAATGTACTCGATTTCTCATTTCGTCTTGATATATAGTGATTTGAATCTCTCTTTGAATGTCGGTGAAACAACTACCTCCATTGAAGAGGGGGGATATTTTGCAGAGTTAATTTAGTCAAAATCATATTTCAATAAATTTGAAGCCTTCTATGTTATTTTTGGAGAATATTTATATGCATACATTTCCATTATACTAGGGCCAATGTGAGCTCTACATAATATTTAAAGGTTTGGACATTCAAAAATAATTTAA
The DNA here is from genome assembly GCA_013350335.1 of Chimonanthus salicifolius. NCBI lineage: Eukaryota > Viridiplantae > Streptophyta > Magnoliopsida > Laurales > Calycanthaceae > Chimonanthus > Chimonanthus salicifolius. The sequence goes on along the minus strand of CM023534.1, from coordinate 42,885,660 downwards.
GTTCTCCAAATTTTGGGAACTTAAAAATAGACTTTAGTAATTTAGTTAAGGTGGTATTTTTTAAGCGTTTTTTCAGAACTCATTTATTTTTGGACTTTCTCAATGGACACTTGGGTGCACAAGTTTAAGGATTGACAAAATAATTTAAAGCTCTCAATTTTTTAAGAGCTTAAAAATATGGGTTCAATGCGATTTTTGTGGAGTCATATTTATGCTTAGGGTCCTTTTCAATCGACTCCAAAATTTAAAATTATCAAAATTTGGTGATCTTGAACAAAATAGTGTCATTAATCCAATAAAATTGTTTTTGGAGCCTAATATTCGTATCTAGAATTGACTCACCAAACTAGACCAAAATGTGGCAACAATTATACTTTTGCATCCCATGTAGGACTCACTTTGGCTTTATGCCATTGGTATTTTGGAAGTGTAAATATGACTGGGACTTTAAAAATTTGCTTTAAATGGATAATTGAAGCCATATTTTAAAAAAAATTAAATCATGAATACTTTAAATTGTTTTAATATTTTAAACTTTTACACTCCTCGTGGGCCTATATTTGTCTAAGTGATGTGTCGATTGAGAAGGACTAAGTATGATTCTACAACTCAACAATTTTACTTTCAATAAATTATTATAGTATGTTTTTAAAGAGTTCAAATTTTGATAACTTTATTCATTACCATTTGAGTAAGGTAGAACTAGCGCAACAATCAGAGAAAGGAGAAATTATCCATCGTGAAGTGTGAACTAATGTACAACGAAAGGTTGTGAACTATTAGCCGTTGATCAAACCAGAGTTTAAAACTTGAAACTTCTATTCAACTAGAAGTTTGACTCAGTTAAGTACCTTATATGAGTTTTTTTACTCGATTTGAAAAAAATTAGTAGGATTCATTAATTAATTTGACTTAAAATTTTATCAAGTCAAATCAATTTAAACACATTCGAGTTTAATCAAATTAAACACATTCGAGTTTTGAAGAGATTAAATTATGAGATTAAAAAAAAGTTAACATTCTAATTTAATCATATCCAACTAAAAAAAAAATGCAACTCTAAAGAATTTGGATGGATGATTTTCTCTTGGGAGATTGTACATTTATCACACGATGAAACTCGTATAATTTGGTGGGATAGAAAAAGAACTTCATAGATAATATAATTTAAGAAAAACTCTACCTTCCAATTTCGTTACTTGGTGAGATGTTATCATTATAATTAATCATTATTTTTTATCTATAGGTCAATTTAATTAAGTTATACTTTTTTTTTTGAACTTTATTATGAATTATAGTATCCATTGCTCCGTAATCTCTTATGTATTTGTTTATCATTTTTCTCCATAATTGTTCATTAAAACTTCTAAAAATTCAAAATCACAAAATTGATTCTGAAATCTATAAAGGTAAAATTCTAAAAAATTCTTATCCTTCATTTTCTGTGTATCTCAACTATATTATAAAAAAAAATTGAGGCGAGTCAAGTTGACGCTGACTCGAATTGTCAGAATACGGAGTCGATCGAGTAAACGAGCTTTCCTGAGTTTTACAGGACTGTCATTTGATATTTCAATTCCAATTCGAAATTCAATAGCTTTCGGCCTCACTTCGACGGCACAGAAGGCGCCTAGGAATTCCCAAAAAAAAAAAAAACTCACCTCACCTTTGTTGCCCGATCCAATCCCATCTTCCCTATCCTCTCTTTCTTTCTCTCCCATGGTAATTATTCTCTCTCAATGTGTCTCACCTGCTAATGTCATGCTTTTCGTTTTTATTTATATTTTTTTATAATGCTTGTTTTCTGATGCAGGTTTTTTCCTCCTTTACTTCTCTTGACGCTTGAAGCAACAATTCGACTTTTCGACTCATTTGCGTTATCCAATATGGAAAATCCCGTTTCTTATGGTAATTACTGTTATTTTCCTCTATTTCTCTTGTACCCTTTTCTCAATGGCGCGATTTGGTGTGCCCAAATTTGCGATTCCTTAACCCATGAGGGGGTTGGCCTGACGGTCAAGAAGCTCTCCTTATGAAGGGAGGTCTTGAGTTTGATTCACACTTAGCACTCCTCTCGGCTACTCTCTCTAGTTGTTTAGCCGGTGTGTGGGATTGGGAGGCTCACACATGCCCCAAGGACTAGTCAGGTTAAAATGTCCCCTGTCCAAATACAGGTGAGACCCCCGGACACCTTGATCATCAAAAAAAATAAATAAATTGCGATTCCTTTCACAATTCACAATTTTGGTCGTTCTTAGATAAAGGGAAACAAAAAAACTGCGTTTGCCCAAATATGGTTTTGGGTGAAGAAAGGATACATCCAAATGTGCTTCACATCACACAATTATTGTTAGTCTTCAATTCCTTTTAGTTCCTTTCTTCCTAATTGCCTGTTCTGATCACAACATAATGATTCGGTTGTTGATTTGCGATTTCTGGTGTCTTGATTTGATTAAGGCTACATTTGGATTTGGAGAAATTGCAGGGGATTCTGCTATCTGTCCAGCAGTAGAAAATTTTATAATGGATAGGGAGTCTACTATCTATTTTGTAACTTAGGCTCATGAGTTTGTTTTTCTTCACCTCTCACATTAGGATTGATAGGCACTAGATGGTGATCTATAATCTCCTAATTACTCAGATTATGCTTCATTGGAATCAGAATTTTGTCAGATATGTTTGCTTCTAACGTCTTCTTGTATATTCATGAACTCTCTTATGAACAGGTGGAGCAAAGACTGAAGTTGCTCAGTGCTTGATTGATAGACTTTGTAGTGTTTTTTCTGGCGGACTTCCGATTGCTGCACCTGCATCAAATTTAAGAACAAATGAATCTGAATTGGTGTGCTTTATTTCATACTTACTAAAACTGTTTATAAATAATTAATGTATGGGTACCCAAAGTGCATCTATATGTACCTCAATATTATGGCAAAGCAAATGGTAATCGGTTATCCAAATTGTTTAGTGGTTGGAAATTAGAATCCTAGTTTCCTTGGATACTGTTTTTCATCCTTTTCCACCTCAAATTGGTAGCAATGCTAATCAGAAAATCTATTCTAATCTATTCTAATAGGATAACAATCCTATTCCAATTTAGATAGCAAAGTAGTCCAATACTTACCATAATTATCATAACTTAAATATCCAAACATTAACCATCCAATCCATAGCAAATATATCTATGTTATTACAATTCCGAATGCTAGCTATTCAAATACTTAGTCCATGAATAACTTAAACAAAATATAACTTAATCATCCAAGCCCCTAAGCTTGGCTCCAATCACGTCCTCATTCCGTTCATTCCCTGTATCATCAACTAGGGTAGAAGTAGGGCGTTAGTCAACGCGCCCAGTAGGTATTCTAAATAGGGCTAACACATGGGTTAGTAACAAAATCATATATAATATCATATCCTTAAAACCATATGAAATCATGCCATGCCATATGTCTTATGCAATGAGTCCCACCCATCATAATACATGTAACCTCTTGATGGAATTCTCCTCATCAAGGTATCCCCACAGTGGTCTTTCGGACGCCCCGAAGGAGTGTGGCCTTCGGATTCTTCTTGATGGGATTATACACATCAATGTCTTCCTGCGAATGCCTCACGGACGCCCTAACGGAGCGTAGCCTCCGGTTACAAACTTCCCTCCCATGCCATGCATGAGATGTACATGTCCATATGCTATGTAATATAAATAACCATAGCATTAAAAACTCCACATTTGAAACATAATATATTTACAACGTAAATCATCAAAGTAAAGATTAAAACATATTACATAACTATGTTCCAATGAGGTAGAATCCTACCTAAGACAACTAAGGTATCCTTGAGCTTTAAACCGGCAACCGTTCACGATCGTGCCCCGTTTGTGTGGTCCCGTCACCTTGTTACACATCAACAAGTCAATCCATATTCCATTTGATTTTCCATTTGGTCTTAAGTCCATAAACACACCTTTGTGGGGTTCGGCCTTACACCATGGCCAAACCTCACTTACTTTGATTTTAGCCCTTCCTTTATTTATTACTCAATCATCACTCCATTAATCTAATCATTCACACATTAACCTTTTAACACACACAACAACCTAAGTCCATAAACATTCCTTAGTGGGGTTCAGCCATACAACATGACCGAACCTCACTCCTTTGGTTTTGTGCCCTTCTTTTCAATCCTTTGATCTTTTAAATTAATCCAAGATCAAGCCATCTTTGTTTCATTAATCTAAACACTTATAGATTAATCATTTAAAATCAATAACCACTTAAGTCCACAATAACATTCCCATGGGGTTCGGCCATACACCATGGCCGAACCCATGGTTCATCAATTTCACCTATTTACAACATTGCCATTACTCTATCTATGGCTAAACATTTTATTCATTAAAACATGCCTAAGTTCATAATCTGATCCATAAACCTTGTTCCAAAAATGATCCATCAAATCATAATATAATACCATATGACTCATTAAAGTGGTTTATGGGGTTCGGCCATACACCATGGCCGAACCCATGGGCCTTCCATTTTCCACCATTTTTCCATCTTAGCCATCCTTCTTTCTATGGCTAAACATTCCTCTTTTGTATACATATCTAGGTCCATAACTGATCCATAATCATGGATCCACAAATGATTTATTTAATCATAACATAAAACCCTAACAAATGCTTCCATTCCTTAGCTTGATTATCCATCCATTTAAACATGCATATATCCATACATAACCCCTTAAAAAATATGGTTCATGGGGTTCGGCCATGGTGTCTTATCTCCATCTTCTCCATGAACTCAATTACAATATTTAAGTCCATGAACCAAGGTCCCTCCATGGGTTTAACCATACATTTAGGTTCATCTTTTTGAAACATCAATTACCATGTTTAACATCAATTAAAACTTAACATCATCCTCCCATTATTTCCATGATCTAAATACATAACATAATTCAATAATTCTCTATAGGGTTCGACCATGGTCCTTGGTTCTCCATCCTTTACCTCATTTTAGGCCCATTTACATTGTTAATGTTTTTCCACCAATCTCATCCTTAAAAACTTTTAACATCAATAATACCCTTCCATTTTAAAATCATAAATCCAAGATTGGTCTTTTGATGGGGTTCGGCCATACATCATGGCCGAACCTCATCCAACCCCTTTTTGGTCTTTGATGGTTCTTGTATATACCATTTACCACCTTTGAGACTCCTTTTAAAATGATTAATATTATTCCATTGTTTCCCTCCTTTAGAACTCTTTAGAGTCACCAACTTAAGTCCATATAAAACCTTTTAAAATTATCAATAGCCTTCCATGGGGTTCGGCCATATTGTATGGCCGATCCCTATGGTTCATCACCTTCTCTCATAGCTTAAATTAGCATGATCACCTTCTTTGATGGGGTTCGGCCATACATCATGGCCGAACCTCATCCACCCCTTTTATCTTTGAGGGTTCTTATACTTAGAACTTAGGGTTTGGCCATGCAAAGGCCAAACCATGATCCTTGAACATAATACTTAATAAAATCTCATGGAGTACTTACCAATCCGCGACTCCTCTGGTTGCTTTCACTCCTTCTTGCTCTTCCAATCTTCTCCCTCCTTAGCCTCCTTTTCCTCCTTGATCCTTGGCCGAGAGTGCTTGAGAGATCTTGAATGAAAACGCAAAAAGAGGGTTTCGGCCAAGAGAGTGTAGGTTTGAGAGAGAGAGAAAAGCTTGGAATAAAAAACTACTCCAAGTCCTTTGTCTTTGAGAGTGGTCGGCTTTGTGTGTGAGAGGGAGAGAGTGAGATGAGAAAAACACCAAGTGTTTCTTGTCTTTGAGAGGTGGGAACGGCCAAGAGGGAAAGGAAGAGTGTGACTTTAAGACAAAACCCTTCTCTTGGTTAATGAGGGTTGCCAAAGGTGGTGTCCTTTGGTGACACCCCTTGGTAACTCCCATGTCCTTTCACCTCCCTCCTTTAAGTTTCATTTGGAGGTTTCATCCTTGAGATGAAACACTCCCAACGTGTGGCTCTTGGGTTTCCATCTGGAGATGGAAACGCTCCAAGCTTCCCAACGTGTGCCTTTGGTGTAACCTTGTGTAACATCAAAACCGTCCCCATTAATGACCATTTAGAGTTTCATGCATGAGATGAAACTCCCCCCTCCAACGTGTGACCCTTGACTTGAGTCTTTGAAACAACTATAACCCCTCATCTTCCCACTCTCCTCACTTGAGATGAAGGTCCCCATAACTTCCCATCCAACTCATTTAACTCAACTCACCTCTTTAATACAACTCATTTAATTCATTTGAATCAACTCAATTATTTGATTCTATTTCCAACATAAATCAGCCCCAACCTAATTAAGCTTGGACTCACTTGGTGGTCAACCAAGTCAACCACGACCCATTGGGTCCCAATTGGGCATTTTGACCCAATTGACAATTTTGACCCAATTAAATAAATCTCACCCATTTAATTCAATTGAAACATAACCACCATTCGTTGGGTCTTAATTGGGCATTTGACCCAACAACTTACCCATCCAAGGTCCATATCCAATAATTCACAATTTAAAGGGCAATTTCCATAAATATTTATAACTTGAAAATCCGGGGTGTTACAGTTAATGCTATTTTCATGCTTTGTTTTTAGGTTCGAGGTGTGTTACAAATGCTTCAAGGATTCTCCAGTTCCTTGTTCTATTGGGAGGAGAGTGCGCAAAGTTTTCGAGTCAAGAATGGGATATATGTAGTGCATCTTTCACAGACAAGTCTAAGAGGTATTCTCAGTCAGTTTCTATATGGTGCAACATGTTTAAAGCTGGTAGAGATTTTTGTAAAAAAGGTTGAGATCTCTTCTGCAAGATCTCCTACGTTGGAAGCTTTTGCAAATTCTGTATCTGTGTGGCTAAAGGTATCTGTGTTCTCACTTATTATGTGTCAAAATTAATCTCATTTTGTGCAAGTCTGATTTACCCTATTTTGTTGAAAGAGGTTGCGCAATGTTGCTTTAAGGGAGGAAATCAAGTCTGTTGGATCTGATAATGAAACTACTTTCACACTCTTGGGATTTACAAATTCTCTATCAAGGTATTGTCTTTTGAGTTATAAATTTGTTACCGAAGTTCAATAGATAGCTTTTTTCTGATTATTTTCTTTTGTTGATTTGTGTGTTGTCTATTTCTAAATATATTGGTGATCTGTAGGTGCAGTAGCTTAGATGGCTAGAATTCACCTACTACACTGAGACTGACATTTTTTAGGAAGTGGTATAGTTTCAAAATGTCTGCTTCAAATAATTGGTGGGCTGAGGCCACAGTCCCTAGTAGTCATCTGTTGCCTTAGAGAGAACCCTTTGTTCCTATTTTTTAAAATAAAATCAATAGTTCAATGTATATTATCTGAACTGCTCAATGCTCTTTGATCTTTATGATGGACAACGTTCCTTCGTTTTTATGAAACATTTTAATACTTCATCATTTACGTTCTCTATATTTTTTGTTGGATTACAGATTCAGCAAATTTTTAATGTCTGTCTCCTTCGGCTTTGCAGTCTTTGCTCTGGTGCAGAGTGTCTATTACAAGTAGTGGATGGAGCAATTCCCGAGATATATCTAGATTCTGCTAGCTGCTATTCCATCTAGTGAGATAGCAGTTCACATCCTCGACTATCTTCATACAAAGTTGAATGAAGTTTGTCTCGTGCAAGGTGGCGAGGTCACTGAAATGCTTTGGACCACCAGTATGAGTTTTGTTTTATATATGGTTGTTTGAACGTATGAGATTTTAATGCAGAGTGCTCCTTATAATTTCAGGAGGAAGCATACCATATGCTACTGGTTCTATTTACAGGAAGTTTACTCCCATATGTAGAGGGGCTTGATTCCTGGCTTTATGATGGAACCCTCGATGATCCATTTGATGAGGTGATTGTAAACTTGGTGTTTGAGATTACTCATGTGGGATTCAAATTGGTATGGTTGTGCTTGGGGTGTATCCAGAAATGGTTAAGCAGTATGGTTATTTCAGCATTCTTCTGTGCATTAGGGGATGCAGGAAAAATGGAACAATTATTTGTGGAATGTTATTTTGTCCACCACTGGCTATGTTTAAGAGACGATTGTTGCTACTGATTTGGGGTTGAAAAGTCAAGAAGATCTTATGGTTAGAAATGTCTTTCAAATTTAGTGGTGGTTTGGAATTAGTAGCCTAGTTACCTTGGATATTCAAATTTGCTGTTGATTTTGTTTTCCTTGATGCCCTAATTGAACAATGGAATGAATAACCATCATTTGGTTGAAACATTCAGACAAATTGTGAGTTGGGTAAATTCAAGACCCAAAAACGTAGATATGGTTAGAAATATCTTTCAATTTTGGTTGCTATTCTTTTGAATTTTGAATGTTTTGATGAATAGCGATTTGCATGAAGTAATATCATATCTATTGATTACAGCCAATGATTCAAAGCTTGTACTAACTCATGCTCTTTCTAACTTTAGTTTTTGTCTCTGTTCTCCTTTCAGTTGTTCTTCTATGCCAATGATGAAATTGCTATTGATCAACCTGCATTTTGGGAGAAAAGTTATCTTCTGAAGCTGTTTAGATCACGAAAACTTGATCTTGGGACTGCTCCAGTCACTGGTGATGCTGAGTCAACAAATGATAAGAGAGAGGCTGGCATCAAGGAAACTGGCCTTCAATCGTGTTCCGTAAAAGGGAAAGAGCCAAGTGATATTGACATGGTGGTATGCCCTTTATTTATAAAGGACAAAGCAAAGGCCATTGTATCTGCGGGAAAATCGTTGAAGCTCATGCGACATGTTCTGGTGGAGTCTGCAGTGGTAGATTATAAAGTCGATGATTACAATCTGTTTAAGTCTCAATCAGCCACCCATGCTGGACATTCAATGGGTATTGAACCTGGACATTGCTTTGGAAATGAATCAGTTGCTCAAGACCGGCCAATTCATCATGTGGAGAGTATGGGGGGGTTAACATTGCCTGAGGTTTTCTGTTTATCGTTGGCTGGTCTGATAGGTGACAGGAGCCACATCTTTAAATACTTTGAACAGGATTATCCGTGGGCCCCTGAGATTACCCGGATATATGAATCTTACATTTTAACACACAAGATGGGAAAGGGAAATGGTGAGACTGTACCCACATCTGTGGGCTCAGAGAAAATTTGGTGTAAGTTCCTAGCTGACACAATGTTCCAGAAGAACAGTCATATCAGTATTAGAAGTAAAAAGACCAATTTGAAGTATACAAGTATGGATTCAGATTGCTTGGATGAGAAGAATGAAGTGAAGGGCATTGCAGATTGTGATACCTGCCAACATCTGAAAGATAATGTTGATGATTTGGATGAACCACATCTTGTTCGTTCATTCTGCCCTGAAAATCCAGCCATTACTGTATGCAGGGAATTTCTTAGTGAGGCCTCTTGCAATAAACTGAATTTATCTAGAAGTTTCTGCCTCCCTCCTTTAAATGATGACAGCCTACGAGAGGCTGTTTTTGGTGGAAGTCATGGCAGTTCTGGTAATAATAATATCAAGGGCTTGGCTAAAGATACAATTCCCAGAGTCCAGGGGACAAACTATACTTTCGGTTTTCTTTTTGGAGAATCTGAGCATCTTCGATTGAAGGATGACATAAAAACTATAGAAGCTTTATTTCCCTTCCCCACTCTTCTTCCATATTTTCAGGTTCAATATTATTTATTTATTATTTTGAAAATCTGTTTAGTGTGCGTTTGCATGTAGTACCGAAATCAACTGTTTTAGACTAGTTTCAATGGTTATCCCTGTTATGGCATGTTTGGATGGTGCAGAAATCAAGGATCACTAAGGTTGATTATTGTTTTGCCCATCTTTTCCACCACAAATTAGTAACTGTGGTTTTGCTTATAATGATTAGGTCACAAAATGGAAGGAAAGCAGAACTCTAATTTCCAATTCCACACTGTCCTACAAAACACACGGTGATGGATAGCCTTCTGTACACACCCTACCTGAAAAAAGGATAACCATCTGCTTTGTTATAACATTAAAGCTTCTTGCAATTTCATATATTACCAAATTCTCTACACCTTGGCTGGCATTTCGTTATCATTGCTTATAATGATAAGGATGGTTTTGCTTATAATGATTAGGTCACAAAGTGGAAGGAAAGCAGAATTCTAATTTCCAATTGCACACTGTCCTACAACACACACGGTGATGGATAGCCATCTGAACACACCCTCCCTAAAAAAGGATAACCATCTGCTCTGTTATAACATTAAAGCTTCTTGAAATTTGATATTTTCTCAAATTCTCTACACCTTGGCTAGCATTTCTTTATCATTGCTCTCAGTACCTGTTTTTTTCTGAAACAGGACCTCCCCATTTCTAAGCTTCTGCCTTTCCAGAAAAACAGCACACTTGCATCAAGTGTTTGGAGTTGGCTTGAAGGTACTGAACTAAGAGCTAAACCACTCCCTGCAGTTATTGTTCAGGAATGCCTTCTTGCATACATAAAGAAACAGGTTGATAGTTCAACTGCTGAATTTTTTCCCCTCTTCTCTGAGAAACAAAATGGCGTATACTTTAAGTTTCTTTTCGGTATACATTCTAGGTGGATTATGTGGGGAAGCATATCTTGTTGAAGTTGATGGATGGTTGGAAATTGATGGACGAGCTTGGTGTATTACGTGCTATCTACTTGTTGGGTTCAGGTGTCTTTTTTTTTTTTTATCTCAAGCTAATAGTTTAGTTCTTAATCCTTGTTATCTAATGTATTTGGATATATACAAGTTGAAACATGATTGAAACTTTGGTATAGTCATCCAATTTCCCCAGAATGCTTGTTTAATGACTGAAACCATCTTCAGGTGATCTCCTTCAGCAGTTCTTGACTGTACTTTTTGATAAGCTAGACAAAGGAGATTCGTGGGATGATGATTTTGAATTGAATACTGTATTGCAGGTGCCACATGATTGAAATTTCTCATGTATGATGTATTTGTCTTTTATTTTGAGAGGTTATTCATGTTAGTGATGCTTGCGCAATACAGGAGTCCATTAGAAATTCTGCTGATGGGATGCTTTTAAGTTCAGCTGATTCTTTGGTTGTGTCAATAACAAAGCCTCATGCTTCTGATGATGAACACACAGTTACTTCTCTCTCAACTCCACGTAAGGGTCGTTCCTACAGTTTTGGCATTGAGGCCCTTGATATGTTGAAATTCACATATAAGGTGTGTTTTTATTTTTGATGAATGCATAACTTCTCTCTCTCTCAAATGACAATATCTTATCTGTACACTAGTGTTTTAACTGCCTTTATGTGTGTGAAAGGTTTCTTGGCCCCTTGAACTTATTGCTAACCAGGAGGCAATTAAGAAGTATAACCAGGTAGTATATTCCTGTTACATTCACAGCTGTACATTGGTCAAGTGTGTTAAAACTATCCATGTTTGCAACAGGTGATGGGTTTCTTGTTGAAGGTGAAACGTGCAAAATTTGTTCTTGATAAAGCTCGGAGGTGGATGTGGAAGGTGCTTGGTTAACTCATGTTCTCAGTTTAAGTTTTTTATAATGATAATCACATGTCATATTGTACAAGCCTTTCAAGTTTATTATGCTTCGAATTTGCAAATGTGGGTTTGGTAATCCAAAAGATTGGCCTGAGAGGCATCACTATGTACCATGCCTCAGAAATAACACATGAGATCATAGCCATCCAATTTTAGACCTGATTAGATGTATTTGTCCTTCCTGATCTATTCTTACATAGTGTCAATTTTGTAGAAACAATTTCATTTTCTGTTACAAGTTAATGTAATTTTTCACAAAATCTTAAGACTATTTGAGTCATGATCTGAATTGAATCTTGAATATGAAGTCCTAAAATGCATTTTTTTCTATCGTTAACAGGATGGTGGCACCACCGCAATTGCCCGTAAGCATCACATGTTGGTAGAGCAAAAGCTTCTCCATTTTGTAGATGCATTTCACCAGTATGTCATGGACAGGGTAAATTCCAACAATTCACTTCTGAAGTTGTATTATATTGAATTTGATTTCTTTATATGAGACTGATACCATGCAAATAAGTAGGTATTCCACAGTGCATGGATTGAGCTTTGCAAGGGTATGGCATCTGCAGGTTCTCTTGATGAAGTCATAGAAGTACATGAGGCCTACCTCATGTCCATTCAACGGCAGTGCTTTGTGGCTCCAGATAAGTTGGTAAGTATCTTTGCTACATCTTCGAACTGATTTTGGGTGCATTTGGATGCCACCAAATCAAATGTAGAATTAATGTTTTTGCCGAATGGAATGGTAATTCATTCAATTGAGCCAGAAAATGGTGCTGAGTAAGGCAGGATGCAATTTTCCCTTCCTTAATTCTGGAATGCCAGGGCCTTTTTCAGAAAAAAATAAATAAAATGGAATGCTGTAGATTCCCACCTAAAATTTATTGGATGTTTTGCTGTTCAAAAAGCATACTGCCAACCTGTATTGGATAGGGACGTGCATGCTACATTTTCTCATTTGTTTTTAGAATGCCTAAAGATATTCTTTCCCATTTGATAGCGAGATCACATTTCCAGAAAATGGTGTCTAACGTTTTTCATCAATTGCAGTGGGCACTGATAGCAAGTCGTATCAAGAGCATTCTTGGGTTGGCTCTTGATTTCTACTCCATACAGCAGACGCTGTGTAGTGGTGGAGCAGCTCCTGCTATCAAGGCGAGATGTGAAATGGAAGTGGATCGAATTGAAAAACAATTCGATGATTGCATTGCCTTCCTACTCAGAGTACATTTTTTTCCCGTGTCATATTGCATACATTAATGCTGTTTTTTTTATTTGTGGTTCAAGATGTGTACATGTCGGGGGCCAAGGTGCGTTTTGGCTTGCCAGTGCTTCTGTTGGGGTTGCCTATGTTGTCAAAGCCAAGTGCAACTCAACTCAAATTGCATGTTTAGGCTTATCCAAGTTCAGGTTTATTTTTTGGTCCAAGTTGAGGTTAGTTTGGATAATCTTATTGAATTTTACAAAAATAAATTATATATTAAATAAATTTTATAATTTATACATGATATTAACTAAATAAAACAGAACTTCCATACATCTATAAATTTGGGTTTTCAGGCTGGGCTCAAGTTTTCTTGCACTAGGCCTGGATTGGTTTCAAACTTGGTCCTGTCATTTTGGGTCCAAACATGGGCCCGGCCAAGCCAATATCAGTTGACTGCGAATTTTTAGGTTTTCATGTAGGTTTAGGTTGGACCCGGCTCAAGTTGCACCTTTGTATATAAAAAAAATGAAAGAAAGAAAGAAAAAGGTGCAATCACTACTTATGCCACTTTTTATTCAGTTGAGCCGGATTTCCTATCTAATTTAACATCATTGTAAATTATACTAATCATTGGATTAAAAGAAAGTCCTATGTCATTGTGGATCTTTGAAGCCTTTAAATCTTTACCCTTTTAGATCCATACTTAAACTGATCATTAAAGCTGAGTTATTGTAGATCCCCCTGTCCAAGCATGTAGACCTTCCCAACAAACCCATTGTCATGATCCGTGGTGGCCCCCACAAAAAGTTCACAAGGAGTTTGCAGTGTGGAGAATCATTGTATGTTCCCAACCGACTGCAAACACGTCGCATAACCGACCATCTCCATCTACTATTGGTGCATACTGATTGCAACCATTGAATTGATATGCACCTCTATATTGTTCCATCCTAAAAATTAATCATTTGGTTGTTCCCACCTGTTCAGTGTCTTTAACACCCAAAAACATTGATTCTTTTAGTTGGTGAAACTCTTTTCAGTTATGGCTCATAGATTGGACAATGGACACCATTAATTGATGAGACCTTAGCAGTATGCACTCTTATTGAATGTTGGGTGTTTTTATGCAGAAGTTTCATTTTTATAGTTTTAAAATGCTTCATATCACATCCACAAATAACCATCACCTTATATAATCAATTCTTTGTTGGGGATGACTGTAGGTTTTATCCTTCAAGCTCAACGTTGGCCACTTCCCTCATTTGGCGGACTTGGTTACTAGGATTAACTACAACTACTACTACATGTCTGACAGTGGAAATTTACTAACCACTCCCAACTCTGATGCTTCCTCTGGTAAGATGGGAAAAAGCTTTCCGGCCAGACCCGACTCGTAAGGCATTGTTTTTACAGATGGTTCTCGGGCTCGTTCCTGATTTGTCTTCGGGTGATACTTCTGTGAGTATGTTGTCTGCATTCAATCACATTGGCTCCTTTCCTGTATCACACTCAGTTTTTGAAGAGTATATTTATGTTCAGTTGTATTTTCCTTTTTTTTGACCCGACCTGACCTGAATTTTTTATTGTTCGAGTTGTATACATGTTGTACCTATTAATTGAATGGAAATGCTCAAAGCATTTGATGTGATGTACCCATTAGATGATTTTTTTTTATCTCTGTGGTTACTTAATCTGAGGGATGGGATTTGGCCCGAAGGTTTGAAGGGCTGAAGAATCTGGCCCGGAAAAGGCGGGTTTGAGTGTAAATTTTCAGCCCAAGTTATTAGGGCTGGTTTGAACTAAAACTAAAGCTTCACTATTATTCGAGCTATGCTCAGGCTTTTATATGGTTTAGTCCGAACGCCGAAAAGCCTAGCCTGATTATATTGACCTGTTAAATATATATTAGTTCGCTTAATGTCTAATAATTTAATAATTAATTACCGATTTAAAACTCAAAATCCTCATGCACTGGTCCACTTGATTTATTTTAAGCTAAACACTTATTAAAAGTCTTGTTTTCGGGCTCGGGCCTTTAGCAGGCCTCATCAGGTTCAGACTTATCATATTATATTTCCTATCTACTAATGTAAATGAAATGTTATAAATCATTTTTGTCTAAAACTTTGCACGGTTTTGGATAAATTTGATTCTAAAACATTATGTGATTTTTAACCTATTGATTTTCTAAATGCAAATGTAGGAACAATAGAACATGGGGCGTTCACATTAATTTAATCGTGTTTATAGATGATTCTCATATTGAAACGCTATTCTGAAATACCAGGTATCATTTTATGAGGTTCATTAACGTTACAAAATTAAATTAAGTATCAAATTGAAGTAAACACTGACATCTCAATTATAGAAATGAGTCTCATTTAGACACCTTTATTCCTTAAATTTAAAGAAATAAAAATAAACAAAATTTAAAGTCATTTATCTATCGAAAACTCAGAATAAATAAGTATACCACTTGCTATCACCATGTGATTATGATTGTTTAATGCAAGGAAGTAGAGCACAGATACACTAAAAAAGGTCATCTTGGTTTTGTAAATTGTGTAAAAAAATTATATATATTTTTTTAAAAAATTTAGAGCTCATCAAGTATAGAAATATAAATAGGAGCAGGAGGAAAGTAATTGGTAAAAGGCCCTCGACTCAATTACATATTTCAGTCAAATTTTTTGGTTGGGACTCATTTGAGTTGAACTACGGGTGCAACTTGGGTGAGGGACAACTCAAATTGGATTGATCCCACTAAAAAATATGAAAGAACTAATTCAACCCTGCAAAAATAGCTTGATTCAGTTTTAATTTGAGTTGGGCTAAGATCATACTCTATATAATCTGACCTGCTCGAATTACTTGAATTATAAAAATATACATTAGATATTTTTTTATAATTAACTTTCTACAATTATCATGTTTTAGTATTAAAGACTTATTTTTATAGATATCTCTTCACTTGAGACATATTATATAGACTGAATTATCTATTTAATTATATAAATTGACCTATGACCCAATTAATCTGAATAAAATTGGTTTACCTTCAGTGTCGACCTTGAGATGCCCTGAAATCTCAAGGGTCCTAAACAAATTCTTAAGATGGGGTCCTACTGCAATTAGTATCCTTCTTTTATTTTCTAATTTTTTGGACTTATTTTTTGGGCTTTAGGCGGCGGCCTACTCTACTTATACCCAATGTTTACTTTAACTAAAAGTAGGTTGGAGTTTTAAAAATGAATTGGGTCATGGGAAGATTGGAAGAAAATAAAATATGGGTTGAGTTGAAATGGTGACACAAATTAAAAATGAATGGGCTAAGATTTGGCTCTCAACCTTACCTGCCCGCCTAAATTACACCTCTAAATTAAAATATATAGTTTTTGGAAATATCAGCTGGTATATAGAAATATTGATTGAAAATTTCAAATATGAACTGATATTTAAAAATATCAACTGAAATTTACAAATATCAGCCAAAAGTTGAAACTTAAGTCTCAGGCAAGTTCTATAATCCTCCTTTTTGATACGTAGTAGAAACTAGAAACTAGAAAGCACCTCGAGCAACCCCCGACCGACCGACCGACTGACTCGAATTGGTATGTTACATTGTTGCCGTCTCTCTCTCTCTCTCTCTCTCTCTCTGCGTTCCGACCGGATCTGATCTATCTCTCTGTTTCGTTCATTTTACTCTACGACAAATCTCTCTCTCAACCTAGAACTCACTCTGTTTCGCTCATTTTACTCTCCAGCAACTCTCTCTCTCTCTCTCTCTCATCTGATTGAAAGATTTGCTGAGGACATGAATGTTTGAGACCGGAATTCATGATAAATTTGGCTGAGTAAGTTGTTGGAGTGATTTATTTAGGGCCAATTTTAGGGAGATTTGAGCATTGGCTTTGGCAATGCTTAGGGATAGTTTTTTTTTTTTTTTGGGTTGGACATGATGGTTTTTTGGATTTGGCAATGGTCATGATATAGCTTTGGGCGTTCTCATGATAGAGCTTCATTTTTTTTTTCTCGAAATTTTAAATCAAACAGGTTGATAAGGAATGTTCTGTTGGGATTTAATCCCCAATCAAACAGCGGAAGCCAAAACCGAACACGCCACACAATCCACAAGAGAGACAAACGATTTACGTGGTTCGGCCAAGGGCCTGCGTCCACAGGAAACAAATGACGAATTTCACTAATCAGAGGTGATTACAAAGTTTTCACTTGGTTGTTGTAATGACCCTTATCTCTACATGGACTATTCAAATCATTCCTTCTTACTGTCTTTGTTCTCACTTCCTGGCTACGTTTTGAGTGTATTGATGTGTGCCTAAAGAGTTAAGCTCCTTGATTAATGGTTGGGTGGTAGGTGGTAGCAAAAGCTTCAAACCTATCCTTTCATGTCTCACCTTGTTTGCAATACCGTGGAATGTGGAAGGAAAGGAACAAGAAGATATTCCGAGGCTAGGGTTATGGTAGCAAGCCTTACAAATTCTTTTATGACCGGCTAAATTCAAACACATGAAATTTTTTGGGATTGAAATGTCTCTATTTTCATATGTTGGTAAAAATAAGTCTAGATTGATAGGAATGTTCAATGGGTGCTTCAGGGTGTAGCACACTTGGTAAGTGCTCATTTTGGCACCTCAAGGTTGTAGGTTCAAGTCCTAACCCGGTAATTTATTCATAGAAAAAAAGAAAGAAACATGCCAAGTCAAAACGGAAATTCCAACCCCAGATTGATAGGATGTATGAATGGCTCCGATGATGGTGATGATTGCATTGCTAAAAGTCAATTGTTCTTTCTTATGATAATTATGAAAGCAAAAAAGAAAGCATTATTATCTTTATTATTTGTTCGCTTGCATTAGAGAAAAGAAGGAAAAGTACTTGAAATTGTCAGAAAACATTCATTCAGGTTTCAGCCATTCTGCTGCAACATAAAAGAAAACTAATTTTATCTGGAAAAGAAAATGTGATCAAAATGATGTTTGCTTTTTTTAACCAAGAGGAATGGTCAAGTATGACCCCACTAGTGGGGTTCCATCTGGCTCACCACCTCTATGTTGGATGCTTGATTTAAATACCCAATGTCGACAACAGCTTACAACATACCTCTCTCAAAAATAAAGAGAAGGAAGAAAAAGGGAATGACAAAAGCCTACAGCACAGTGACAAATGCTCACTGTGGCAACCGTAAAGGTTGCAAATTCCAGTCGTGTTGTCAGTTCCAAAAAGGATTTTTTTTTTTTTTTTTTATCATAACCACTGAATGGAGTATTCACTTGAACAGTTCGGAATTGTTCTCCATTTTGAAAAAAAAATGGAAAAAATGGAATTGTTCTAACGGTTTACTTTTGAGGTGATTGGACTACTATTGTGGGACAGCCACTTGGGTTTGTTAATTTTTCCTCTATTTTTTTTGGATAACTAGGTATCTCCACCCTGCATTGGAGTAGAGACTAATCTCGCAGATACACGAAACCACCTGCAAGCCTCGTGTATTGGGTAAGCAAGGGAAGAGTCGAACCTAAAACCTTTAGTCTAATCCTAGAAGCGTAGATCAACTGAGCTGTTCATGTTATTGAGTTGTTGGGAATAGCTTCTAGCTTTCTCACTCTCACATAATCCTATTTTAATAGATTTCCATTTTTTTCAATGATCTGATTGTCCTCAGGCAATCCACTGCATTGTTTGATCTGGTGGGATGATTTAGTATTTTTTTTTTTTTTTTTTGTTTCCAAGTTTTAAATTGATCTTTTTTTTTTCCTTGGGAAGATGGAAGGAACAAGATTGTAATGGAGTCTGATGTCCAGAGGTCTCTATCTTCAAGGGCAAGCCATAGAATAGACCGACATGGTCATGGCCAAGAAACTAAAGGTAAGCCTTTTCTAATCAATTAATTGATAAATAAATAAATAATAAAGGTGAGCAAACTTATAAAAGAAATAATCACATTTTTTATGGGGCTCAGATCTGGATTTTCGTTTGGAGCATATCCTGTTAGTTTGTGGATGCATGACTTATGCAACCTCTGTGGTGTCTGCAGATGTTGAATACAGCATATTTTCTGTCGGGACTGGCCCCACAAGATGTTCCCATGAAGATTATTTGTAAGAAGGGTTTTATACGATTGTTTCTTGTAGGAGGAATCCTGTGGTTGCTGCTCATTTTTGTTGCTTTATCATTTCATGTATGGTCCTGCCAATCTTCTTTAGCATTTATTTCAGGTATTCTTCATGGAATTTGTTTAAATAATTTACTAAAGATGAATTGTTGGTGTTTCTTGCGGCATGTTTGGTAGGCTGGAATTGGATTTTTTTTGGAATTTTATAATTCCTAACCTAAAATTCCATGTTTGGTGAAACAGATATTCTAGGGTAGGAGGTGTGAAAATCCATAAATTTCCTTCCATGGGATAATAAATTCTCATCTTATAGTGTTATTTTGGAACTCCAAAATCTTAAACTTACTTTAATTATAAAATTTTCATATTCCAGCTAATGATTCCAAGCCCACCAAACACAAAATGGATATCACAGGAATTGTCAAATTTAGCGAACTTTACTAATTCCGGATTTGTGGAGTTATAACTTCTACTGGAATTTCTAACAGACCCTTACTGCAGAGTCTTCATAAACTGTCCATTCAATCCTCTGTCTAATTTGCTATTTTGAATTTGCAGTTATTTGTAATAAAGAAAGCAAGCTGTTTCTTGTGTTGGATAACATAGGACTTGTTCCCAAGCAACACCGTAAGATTATCATAAGAAATCTACTTCTTAAGGTTCATCTCAGTATTATTAACAGTCTCATGATCTAGTACTTTTTTTTGGTGATTGTCATTAGGTTGTCCAATTCCTCTTGCGGATAACCCAGATGATGTTGTCATTCCAGAGACTAGTACTATTGACACAATGCCTCAGAAGCTGTCATATGTTTTGGAGGATGACAGCACAAAGGCCAACCCTCAATCTCCTCCACTATTTGGGGGGCATCAAAGCTGGAAACAGAGGGAGGAGAGTTTTAACATAAAACCCACCATGAAGGTAGGCTGCAAGCAGCATAAAGATAGTGCACATTACTTTAGAAATTCCTTGTTTAATTTTTATCCTTTTTTTATTAAGTGATGACCAAAGATTTTATTAAGATGGTAATTTTCTCTTACTGATATATTTAATTCAAGGGTGTGTCTGGGTGTCTGTAATGTCACACCCAATTTGAGTATTTTGACAGCATAGCATTTTTTATTCTCTATGAGTTTTCAGTCATCAAAAATTTGAAATTGCATCAGTCAGGATAGTTGCTTGCTCAAATGAGTGTCGGTGCCTGCTGATTGGCAATGATAATGAGTTGGGATGGCAACGATGTAAGCAATGTTCTGAAATCAAGACAATATCATAAAGTATCAAGGATTGAATCAAGTCAAATTGAATGGTAAATAATAAGTTGAAAACAAAATAAATTGAAAAAAATAGTTCAATTCTGAAATTTCCAATTTGAATAATCCAATTCTGAAATAGGACCTTATTTACCAATAGATATAGTTGTTCCACCCAGTGTTATTAAAATCATGACTGAAATGATTTTATTGGTGTCCATAGCATAAGGGAACCAACAATTGGTGGCATGTTGATGTCACCAATATTGAATCCAAGGCCTTGACTAGACACATGAATTGTTACATCTCTATGAGGGGGGCAGTAAACTTATTCAATTCTAAATTGGTACATGTACCAAACTACCAATTCATGGACATATACTGATTCTGAAAAAGTCTTTTAGAAGCTTTTTAAACATCACACATTATTATTATTGTTTTGTTGTTGTTGTTATTATTATTATTATTTGCTTATAAAAAAGTCTCGAGGGTTTGTAGAGAGACTAAGAAAGAGATTCTAGATTTTTTAGATGTTTCCCATTCATTTTGGCAACATTGATAATCAAATGCAATTTTTTTTTTTTAAAAAAAAAACCTTGATAATCAAATATGCTACTTTCGAGGGTTAAGTTATGAATGTCAGTAGAAATCAGCCCATGTCAAAGCCCTCTGATGGATTGGAGACAAACATAGGTGGAAGTTCAGTTGGTACCTTTATCATTCCGGAATGGTGGCATCATTAGGATTTAGGAGTGATCAAGGCTTTTGCTCCTATCTTTATGGGCAGTATGATAGGAGGCTCCAGCAGACATGAGGATTTATCTATCAGGGAGAGGTTTGAAAATATGCAAATCTCATTTGCAGGCTTATTGTTTTTTCTTTAATGGGCAGTGGAAGTATCTACGTAGATTGACTTCATCGCTTCATAGGTAACAATAAGAGGTAGACACTATCTGAGAAACATCAAAATGTGCCTTAAGTTGACTCAAATCTGTGCTGTCTTATTTTGCAGACTAAAAAATTCTCACTTGCTGTTATATGAATATTTATGGGACATGGTATATAGCCTGTTGGCAGGCATGTAAGACATGCATATATGGATTATTTATGTAACTCTCAGTACGGGAAGAAGACTGAATATTTCAAGGTTTCTACAATCCATAAGATCTCACAAGGTTAAAATTTGAACTTCGAACTAAATGCCTTAGATATATATATTATATTGAGAACATAAATGCTGTCTTGAAACCTTTTTTGCCTGTGTTTGGACAACTACCAGTATGCCAATGTTGATGTGTTGCAATATGTCTCTGTATTGTTCTATTTTATTGTGGTTCTCTCTATTTTAATCAACAAATGTTGTTTGTCTGCTATGATTTGAAAAAAGTTGTTTCAATTTGTCTTCTGTATTTTATCTTATGTTGTTTCAATACTGGAATTCAAATTGATAAGCAGTCAATAAATGCCTAAAGTTAGATTTGATAAGTATAGATTTTCAATTTGCTGGGTCTTTCAGGTGCACTGCTGGTTTTATTCGAAATGGGGGTGCAGAAATGGATGCTGCAGATGTCAAGTATGCCAAGAAATGCAAATTTGTTGTTGCTTCTGGCATTTTTGATGGGTATGATACACCACATCAACCTTCAAATATTAGCCTTCAATCCCAAAAGCTCTTCTGCTTTCTCATGGTGGTGGATGAGAAGTCCTTCAATTTCATCAGGAAAAATGTTAGTGTCAAAGTGGACAAGGATGGGGGTAAATGGGTGGGTATATGGCGCCTTGTGCTGCTGCACCATCCTCCATATGATGAGCCAAGAAGGAATGGTAAGGTTCCTAAGATCTTAACACACCGACTCTTTCCCCAAGCACGGTACAGCATCTGGATCGATGGGAAGATGGAGCTTATAGTTGATCCATTGCTCATTCTTGAAAGGTGGGTGGGCCTTTTTTTTCTTCAGCTACTGTGACATACATTCTTATGGTGTAGACATGTTGCTCGAAACAATCCTGTTCCTAAGGACACTAAGAGTGAATTATGTCCCAAGTGTCCCTTAATGTTTACAGGTAGGGCCATGATTTGGTTACAAATTATAAAAATTGGGTCTGCACCATGATAACAGTTGCCCCAACAGTTCTTTAGATTGGGATTTCTTCAGTCTTCCTCAAATAGTATTTGAAAAGGGGAAAAAACATATTTTCGAACTTTATGACAGACATGGATCATCAAATCTGAAAGGGTGGTGGGGGCATTTCCCATCCAAATTCAGACTCATTAGATCATGATCTGCATTAACAAACCATCATCCTCACCAATATATTCTTTTGTTATCTCAGGACAATATTCATGTTACATGGTACAGGACCTGATAAGCCATCCAACAATTAATCATTCAATTGCGAAGTATTCGTTGGGTTGACATGCTGTAGTTGTATGCTGTTTTATTGGTTTAAAATCATAGTAGTTTGTGTTATCTTTAAAAAAAGAACAAAGAAAAAAATCTACTAGTTTGTGTTGGTTTCAAAAACCAGGCTGCCTTACTGTTGTAATAGTTGCATTTGTCTGTTCTTCAGATATCTATGGCGTGGGAATCACACATTTGCTATTGCTCGTCATAAACACCACCAGAGTATCTATGAGGAGGGAGATGCAATCAAAAGAAGGAAACGCTATGCTCGACCTCTAGTTGATCTTCACATGAAAATTTACCGTTATGAAGGAATGGAATTATGGAACCCAATGAAAATGAACCCCAGTGGTAAGATGTCCTTCCAAGCTTATTTGCGTGGTTTAGGTTTCATTCTTATGACCCTAACAACAATCAGTTTGAGTATTTTGACAGAATGAATTTTGCATTTGGGCCGCTGCAGAAAGCGATAATTACTTAGATCAGGATATTTTTATTCAGACAGCTCTTCTTCCCAAATCGGTTTTGGCAGTTGGCACTGAGCCAAGATAGAATGGGATAAAATGACTTAAATGATGGTAGATGGGATGAAATAACCATAAAGTTGATGACGGGAAATAGGTAGTTCTCCTTCAATGAAATATATGACAAATGAAGGGGTCTTGTGTCCTCTTAACTGTTTAACTACGTACCCATTTATTCAATGCTGATGCATTGTGTATCATTTTGCATTCATGCCATATCTCTAGTTTGTGGTAATGAAGAGTTGTGCAGTTCCAAAATTCTCCAACAAGTGTAATTTTCAATTTCCATGTCTACTACCCAAATGCATAATATCCATCTGCTCCAAAATATTCAGACTGATTGATGCGTATATTACACAGGAAATTGTCATTTTATTTTGTTTTAACCGTGATTCTAAAATGTAGATGTACCGGAAGGAGCTGTTATCATACGAAAGCACATCCCCTTGAACTGATTTATTCAGCTGCTTGTGGTTCAATGAAGTCAATTTATTCACACCAAGAGATCAGCTGAGTTTCGGATATGTCGTGTACAGGTTAGAAAAGTCATTCAAGTTCTTCATGTTTCCCAATTGTGAATACAATTCACTTTTCATATTGCATAGACATAATAGGGAGCATTCTTCTGTTGTTGAGTGGGTGAAGGATATGGATGAATTTAAGAAGAACGCCACTGGATTGAAAGAGAGTAGAGGGGGTTTAGGCCTTTGGACTCCTTATCCCGGAGACCTTGATTCAGTTGAGCTTCCAACTGTTGAAAGAACATCAAAAGCAGGCTGAGGAAATAATCTGATTATGCAATGATTATTATTGATTTTAATCGACAAGGGGTTGTTGGTTCTGCTTCTTTCATTAGCTTTATTTTCAAACAATGACAAATAATTGCATTACTTCATGTAAAGAATACAAATATACAAATGTGATGGAGTCTAGTATAGAAGAGTGTATACAAGACTCCAAAAGAAAACTAAATAAATATATATACATAATTTAAACTTTTCTAACTCACTTTTAAAGGTTATTTTATTTAGATAATAAAGACTTAATTTTCATTCAGTATTAAAAAAGTCCATTTCTAAGTGTTTCCTCGTACCTATTTAAATAAATAAATTTCGATAAATAATCGAATTCTACGTTCAAATTTAATTGCATAAAAAAACTATTTTTAAAGAGAACCTAAAAGCCAATAAAATTAAACCAATTTAAAGAGCTACTGACACAAAAATAGAAAAATAATAAAAATAGTATTTTTCTGATTGGGTTTATGTAGCCAGGCAATTTAAAAAAAACATAGGATGAGAAAAGAGAACCAGAGGAGAGAACCAAGAAATTCAGAACCTTAAATTGACAAGCAGAGCTACAGAGAACCAAGAAGTTCAGAACCTTAAATCTGCAAGCAGTGACGCAGAGCTGCAGAGAAGAGTGTATATATATATATATATATATATATATTCTTGAAATGGGCTCAAAATCAATTGTACCATTTTTTTTTTTTTGCATTTATCTGTAATATTACATATATATATATATATATATTCTTGAAATGGGCTCAAAATCAATTGTACCATTTTTTTTTGCATTTATCTGTAATATGCATTTTTTTAAGAAAAAATTAAAAATCTGGCCCAAAATAGGCTAAAATGGCCTAAAAAAATTTGCCCCATCTAAGAGCCACTGTTTTGGATTTCACTGATATTTGAAACGAAGATGAACCCAAGTCTAATAGTATCTGACTGGGCTTGAGCTGATCCTGCTATGGCATCCAGGTCTTAGTCCATGGACATTTATATTAATAATGATGACGACGACAACACCTGATAGTAATAACTAATAATTCCAAAAGTCAGTTACATATGATCTTATCTAAACTA
This sequence comes from Chimonanthus salicifolius, assembly GCA_013350335.1. Classification (NCBI taxonomy): domain Eukaryota; kingdom Viridiplantae; phylum Streptophyta; class Magnoliopsida; order Laurales; family Calycanthaceae; genus Chimonanthus; species Chimonanthus salicifolius. Next base: position 42,860,671 of record CM023534.1, on the reverse strand, counting down.
CAAGTAAGAAATTTACATGTCACGTGGCTAGGATTTTCAGAGAAATCTGGTTGGTATGTGTTCATGAATATTGAGGGGGTAACTGTAGAATTCTTCATTTCTAACATCTCCATTCCTGTTTTGGAAGGGAACCCACCATGGCAGACCTCTGTCCAGGCCCGAATTCTTCCAATCGAGTGTGTTATCCAGCAGAGTCCCGACCAACATTGCGACGGTTGGTGGCGACGAAAAGATCGAATTCAGGATCTCATTAAACTGCAAAAACCAGATAACCCTGTAAACCAATTTTGAAAACTTTTTTACTTTTTCATAAATCTGGCCGGGTCACAGTTGGGGCTGTCCAAAAGGTCCAGTTTGCACACATTCTCAGGCCCTAATTGATGCCAATGGGCGAGGACCCCCATCAGTCATACTGGGGGTTGTACAAAGCCTCCTTATTTCTAAATTTTAACTGAAAACTAAAATATTGGTAGAAATTTATCGAATTTCAGGGAAGGGCCAATATGCCAATAGGATAAAATATCAGTTTTTTTTTTTAAAAAAAAATTGACCCAAAACTGATATACCTGAATTTTTGGATATCAACGATAAATATTTCCAAAAAAAAGAAGAGAAAAACTGGTACTGGAATGGCCAAAACAGCTGAAATATGGGCAAAAAAAATTCAGCTTATTTTTTTTTTAGGTCGGGAATTGTCTAGACGTCGCATCCGACTAGTCCTCCGGGATGTGTGAAAACCCCCTTATCTGCACACACCGGATAAATCGATGGGAGCTTACTCTATATATATTCCCATAGGGAAGTGGTCCTTATTGGAGCTTCCATAGTTTGAACTCAAGACCTTCCTCTAGAGATCTTGCTCCCAAACCAATTGGGATAACTCCTTGGGGTTCAAAAAAAAAAAATTCAGCTTATTAAGGGCTTCTTATTGCAGGTGCTGCCAAAATTTTGTCAGGCCCTTATATGCAAATATTGCAAAACATCAGAATTTTCTGAAATGGACCAAAACCGATACACCTGAAATTTCAGATATATTAGCGATAACTAGTTAAAAATTTAATGGGCCAAAAAAGTAGCCCATTTCGGGCCCAAGTTTTGAAATATTGGCAAAATTTAAAACTCAGGCATGGCCTGTTCCAGATTTGTCACACATGACCCATTTATGGAGTACAAAAATGTAACATTTTCCAGCAACAAGGGTTTAAGTTTCTCACCCATCCGGCGTTGGTTTTAACAGGCCCGTGACCAGCTGTAAGCAGAGAATTCATTGAAATATTGAGGAACTGAGATACCCAGAAACAGAGAAAGGCCCAATATGTAGAGGTTCCTGATTGAGTTGTGGTTTGTGAACTGAATAAATGAGATGCCAACAGCAGCTACCCAAAAAAAAAAATGGGTTAAAAAACATGATAAAGGAAATGCTAATTGATATTAGAACATAAGCAAACTCCTATTATGCTAACCTAATTGGGTACGGGTGTGAGGTGTGGACTTGGCAAACCCTACCCGCCTCTCTGTCCCCTCTTAAAAAGATAAAAAAAGGGAAGGAATGGAGACTTTGGAACCATATTTAAATAATTTAAACCCAAATTTATTTTAAATTAAAATGCATCGCAAAATAATACTGATAGAAAGTAATGCATCAGTGTTACTCTAAACAATAAGTGACGAATATATTGACATTTTAATTAGATTTCAACAGAAGAAAGGTATGTAATATTTTAATCATCTGAGAAAATAATGTTAAAAAAGTAATATAAGAATTCATGAAGAACATGTGTGAGCTTCCAACATAGATGCAAGACCTGAACCCAAACCCGAACCCGAATTCAATTCGGCTTCTTATGGGCTGAAGCCTCAGAAACCCCAGCTCAGTAGTGGTTTTATGTGCGGGCTTGGGCTCAACTCAACCCAATTTTTGCTGCTAATAGAGAAAAGAAGGGCTGATAATCTTTAAAAGAAGAAATCTTACTGACGAGCCCGAAAAGAAGACAATATATGGCAGCAAATATTGGGAATGGAATTGATGCAAAGAAAGGCTCCAAATTTTCCTGAAAAGAAGACAACATCATAAGCACTTGATAATTCAAATCATTTGGGTTATTTCCAAGTTTCCTACACGAGTTTGATATACCAAAGATGGAGAAGAAGATCATGAAGGCAGTTGATATCTGCACTGCTCTTCGGCTCCCTACCCTTGTCAATCCGAGAAGACCGACGTTTTCGCTACCAGAAAATACAGTCGATTATCAGTACAAGTTTAGAAAAATATTATAGATCGAGTCTAGAGTTGTATGGTTGGGATTTTAAATTATTCAAATTAAATGACAATTTTTTTAATTAAGATAATATAATAAATTTCTTAAAATAAATTAATATACAAAAGCACATATTATATATGACAGACCCTCCAGTTTAAATCAAACTTGAGTGTAAAATTAGACGCTTTCGTTGGGTCAGGGGTTAAAAATGCAATGCCCAATATCGACCCAATATATAACCGGGCCCTAATTTGAGCTCAAATTGAACTTGGGCCCAGGTCAATTTGACCCAAGTTTTAAGATAATAGCAAACTGGGCCAGATCATGCCCAGTCCAAGTTGCACCCCACACTAATGTAGCTAAAACTTAAACGGGTCAAGTTTATCCAAATTCCCTGTTTTCTGGATTGTGTCAAATCGGGATGGGTCATGCCCGACCCGGATTGCGCCCCACATGATGGTATCTTTCCTTACACTGATGCAGTTAAACCAATGGCAGCCCCAAATATCCCTTCGAGCAACATGCCTATGCCCTGATGCAACAACAAAGCAAGGATTAGATATTCTAGGTTTATAGTAGTTCTGGAATTAGAGATTTCAAATTCGAGTTTTGTAGTACGTCCAACGTGTAAAGTCCCACATATTCTTAAAAATGAGTAAAACATTCAATGTGGAACATGTAAAACCATGTCAAGTTCTTTGCAAATTCTTTATGACTCTAATACTTTTTAACATTGTTTTTAAAAATGATAGAAGTATTACCGTCCCTTTCTCCTTTTGAAATTTAATTAAAATATTGATATATTTATTGCTTGATGGTTTAAAGTCAAATTTGTACATTATTTCCTTTCAGTGCTATTTTCACACTTGAATGTTTCTTAAAATAATTAAAAGTAAATTTATTTAAACAAAATGTTGAGACCATAAATTCTACTTCTTTGTTTTTTTTTTTTAAATTCTACTTCTTGGTTTTTTTTTTTTTTGAACGATTGGATAAATTCAGTCAAAGAAGAGAAAAAATCCCAAGAAATACAAAATGGACTAACCTGCAAACCGATGCTTCGAGTGATTACATGTGCAGGGGGAGGTGTGGCACCTGCAAACCGCGCAGCTGCATAATATGTTCCAGTAGACTGTATTGGTCCAATCAAGTTAAGTAAGTCGAGTGAGCTTTTTTACTTATACAATTCATTGACTCGCTCAACTCAAAATCCTATCAATTCAAACTGACTCGTTTTAGCTTTTCTCGAGATTTTAGACTAAGGTTGTGAAGCTAACCTCAGCAGCTGAAACTAGTGTTGCACCCATCATCCCAAACACATGACTCGCACTGAAAATTGGCGCACCCCATTGAAATGGATATGGAATTTTAATCCTAGAAACAATGCAACAATAACGAATTCATGAATTAAAAAGCTGAAATTGATATGTTTTTAGAATAGAAGTAGAGAAATATGGCTTTACCATGGAGCAGATGATATAAGGTAGGACCTATCTGTGCGACAATGCTGCTTCGTCTTCTCCGGGACATTATTATATGCGCCACCGGCGGTGAGAACCGCGGCAAATGACCATATAATCATAATGCAGAAAATCAACCCGAATCTCTCAAACAAAGAATGTGCTCTCTCATGAATATGCTTTAAGTACTAAAAAATTGAAAAAAAAATATGCAGCATTCAGTATAATACTTCTCTATAGTTAAGGAAAAATTAAGCACTGCAATAGATAAAATAAATGCTGATTTTGATTAATGAAAGAACAAAACATATTTACTTGTTGGCAGATGACTGATAGAATTATCATTGGTAATCCGATCTCGACACATTTTCCTACCTAATGAACAGAGAATGGAAGATCAAATCTACTGTCATCGATAATAATTTTAACTAGATAAATGGCTCCTGAGGAGTTAATTTATAAATTTCAATTTCGAAAGGGGCCCAAATGCAAATTCTTTAAATTATCTTATAAAGGGTTTTAAAAATTCCATAAACTACAAAGGGCCTTTTCAAAATGTAGAGTTGCAGAAGGGTTTAAAGGAAAATATGTACCTCAGGGAAGCCTCTATTGAAGAGTCCAAGACCCACTACACAAACCACTGGAATTATAACGACGGGAGTGAAAAACCTACAAAAGATAGAAATTGAGGCATAATGGAAGAAAAAAATTCATGATAACCCAAACCACAGCAACATATTAGAATGTACTGTTAAACCTCTAATCACAATTAATTTCAATAATATTCCATTCATCCCATTTTAGTTGTCTAATTTGAAATATTTGTATTTTTTAACGAACTCTCTATATAAGGCTAGCACTCTATTTGATCTTATCCATTTCAACATATTTTATACTACTCCAATATAAATACGATAACTATTTTGGAACAATTTCAAAATCCATATAAGACAACTAATTTAGGACAGAGGGAGTAGTTCAAAAGAATGGATGGTTATATATCTCATAAGACATTTGAAACACTGAGAACAATAATATAATGAAAATACAAGCAATCACACAAAAGTCTATAAGATATATGTGATTTTAGGTGGTATGCATATGTCTGATTTCAATGTATTTTAGATTAGAATTATACAAGTGTTATCTTCTTCGAGCCTATGTAAATTACAAATGAACCATGTAAACGTAGAAATCCAATATGCGTCAGATCACCATAAAATACAAGACAACTTGACAACATAAGTAACATCAAATGGAACACAGATTGCATTTTCACTCTTGCCAATTATGTTTTGGTGTTGTATTTTTACTTATATCTAATGCTCCTCAATGGACAAATATATTTTTAGATTTACGTGTGGGAAACTCAGATATACAGTCCTACTAAAATCTCCACTGAGTGAACCCACTACCTACAGGACACACCAAGATTAGGTCATAGGGGTTCGAACCCGCTTTTCCAATATGTCCAAAATAACTAGGGCTCGGGTGAATCCGAAAACACTAAGAAATGGAGAAGACAAAGAAGAAAATATCAAATATAAAGTTAATAAAATGAATGTACCTTGTGTAGTTTCCCCATGCTTTACTATAACCAATGATAATGTTGACAAATGAAGAAACAATCATTGCCCCTTGTATTGCTCTCATTGTATGGACAAATCTCTGCAATCTCAATGACCATGGATTAATAACTAAATTTCTCATAATCACATTACTATCTCAGTCTAAAAACTCAAAAAAAGATTCAAAATCAAATCGAGTTGAACAAGTTTTTCAATTCAACTAAAAATAAATTGTACACAACCTCATGTTCATCTGCAAATGGGCGAAGAGCAAAATCTCTGATTATGGACATTACAGGGATGACAAAAGCAAATGATGCATTCATAACTGTAGGAAGGCGTGTCCCAAGAAAAGTTTGGAGAAGTGTATTCACTCCACTCATGAACAACAATGTCTGGATAACGCGAGCTTTGTCCCCCTATTTCCAAATTCAACATCATAAATACATTTGAATTTGTGTGAGCATTTGAGAAGCGGAATCATAGGAATACTTAAAATTTTACTCGTGTTTTTTCATACATGTCATCATCTAAAATATGAAAAAAAAAATGTACACTGGTGTCTCTTATAAGTAGAAATGTATGACGTCTCTATCAATTTTCTTTTGAGAAAGATAAAAAAGAAGAAGAATACGTACATGGTCTCCACCCATTGGAGGAACAATAAGAGTAGAAATCATGACCGTTGTTCCTAGCATGACAATGTAGTGTTCAAATGCTAACATAACTGTCTCCCCTGCAAAATGCAAATGCATTGCAAGTGATTAGCTTTTAGAAACGTAGAATCAAAATTACAATACTAATCACGGTCTAAACTTTGATGTGTCTAAGTGTAGTGGACTCACCCAGTGAGGTTTTATGCTGAATATTCCGTGATTTCCATACGTAATCCAAAAAAAATAAAAAATTGCATGGCTATTACAATTTTTGCAATCTAAGTTTGAATCAAATGAAATTAGTGGTTTTTGTACAAGAAGATGCAGAGCAAACACCAAATTAATAGAAAACAAAAAATAAGGTATAGACTATATGAAATTAGATAACTTGGCCTGTCTTAACTATTGAATTATAGACATTTTGGCTGTTGAACCATCAAATGATCCACCATTTGGATGGTCAGGATCTCTCGGGTTAGATTAAGCGGTTCGGTTGGCCTGTGAAAAAAATTATCACCCATGAGAACCGAAAACATGCCTGATTTAGGTTTAACATATGTAAATTTCAGTGTTTAATTAATTAAATAGTAATTTTTAAAGATATTTATCTCATGTATCTATCTGATATTAGAATTCATAATAAAATTTAATAGACTATTTTCCTATACTTATTACAATTTTGTAAAAAGAATAAGGAGTGGTGCAGGTCAGATATAAAAGCCAAAGTCACAAATATCTTTTTTGACGTATTATCAATTAGTGAAAATATCACTTGAAGTTTTTACCATGAAAATTTCAAGAATCTCTTAAAATTATTCATAAATTTGAGAAATGACGGATTTGACTTATAATATTATAATTGTGATATTATCATGGTAGAATTGAAATTATTGATGACAATAGAAGAATGTCTATAATTAAACTGATATTTATATCATAAAGGTGTGAGAAAAAAACATAAAAAAGTATTCGTTACAATGCCAAAAGCAAGGCAGGTCGATAGCCACAGGCCTTAAGGCTTGCCCAACAGCTGGACTTGGTTTGTCTCGATGACAAATGCATACATCTGTCAATGAAAGCTACAAAATCTTATCATATAAGAAGGCACATCTCATTAAGTTAAATTTTATCCATCTGGTTCTCTCTCGTTTCAGAAAGTAGAAGGTTGCATCTCGTTTCAGACAGTAGAAGGTTGCATGTTCGAATCCTCATAGCTTAACATTGGTGTGTCTTAGAGTGGACTCATCCGTTGAAGTTTTACGATGGGTATCCCACACTTTCTCACACATAAATTCAAAAAAAAAAAAAATTAGATATAAAAAACATATTTATTTCTTCTTTAAAAAATGAGAGAGAGGAAACCCTTAGAAGGTAACATGGATGTAAATAAAAATATTACTAAAAAAAGACCTTAAACTTAGAAAGAGTAAACAAAGGCTAGAGAAATAAATTCTAATCAGAGATCCAGCTTAGAAAAATTATAGAAAATAAGGACCAGATAGATAGACAGACAGACAGAGAAGTTGACTGATACAATTTCTAAAAAACTACATGCTATTGATTAGAAAATTATGATTTCTTCACGTGAGTAACATTTATTAAAACCTTATAAAAAAAAATCTTTAATTCATTTATATTTATATAGATTTTTCTATCTTTAGATATTACTATAAAAATTGAAACTCATATTTCAAAATCACTAAATTTAATCATAAAATCTCTATTTTATCTTTTAATTAATTTTAACATAAATTTCCTCTATTTTTAAATAATAAGAAGATAAAATTTTAATCTCTTTGAAAAAGCTTTTTTCTAATGCAAACAGAGCCCAAAGTCCGTAAGGGTTAGTAGATATCGGCCAATCTCCTGATTTTTTGGGGTAAATTTCGGTGGTTTAAAACTGTATCGATATCTTATCTGTACGATCGATACAGTCCGTATCGGGTGAGATTTGTACTGATGTCAATTCTCACATAGGAGATCTTGGAATAAAGACCCCTTGACATGAAGAGGGTCATTTTACATAATTTGTATCCAGCATGTGCAGAGGTTTACACAAAGAATTAGTCAAAAGATATGCCTAACTGAGTAAATCAGGTCAAACGTCTGAACACTTTAGTCTTCCAAACATAACTCAGCAGACACTTACTATCAAAAGTAAAGAAAAGACGAGCCATATGATCAGAGTAAATAACGACCAGACACATAAGTTACCACAAACACAATATGAGAGGAGGAGGGGGGAGGAGGAGGAGGAGGAGGAGGAGGAGGAGGAGGAGCTTACACCAAGAAGGGTGGGAGTGGATGCAGAAGTTAAGGTGATGGAGCTGTTCTGAAGGAGGATGAACTGGTCCGCTTGTTGCTATTGGTGGCACTACCACTGGCGGTTGTCCTCCGCCTTGTGTTGCTCCATTTGGATTAGTCTCTACCATTTCTTCTTGTGAATCAGCAACAAGTGAAACAAAAACAAGTTGCAAGAGAGATTCTTCTACTACTAAAAATTAACAAAATGAAGCAAGAACAAGATGCCACAAAGATATAGAGAGAGAGACAGAGAGAGAGAGAGTTTCTTCTTCTCCTCCTAAATTACTGACAAACGAAGGAAGAAAGAGATGAGAGAGAGAAGAATCAGTAGAAGGGAGTTCAGAGGGGAAGAACAAGGAGCGAAAGTATGGGCGAAAGGCGTGGGCACTTTGCCTTGAGATTGAGGAAATTTCACTTCTAAGAAAATCGATCCATTCTTTCAATAATTTACAACAGTGCCATGCAGTTCAAATTCATCGTTTTTAAAATGGTTTGAAGACCAACGGTAGTATCGTACTTATTTGAAAACAATGAGGTTACTATTGGTAAATAATAAGTAACGTTGAAGTTGGCTTGAACATCAGAGCCAAGCACGTGGAAACCCCGCCATTGATGGTACTGCCGACGCGTGAAATCCAAACTTAATGGAACTCCCAAGGAGTACCGGTAATTTATACACGTCCAAACCTTTTATTATGCACATACTAACTGTACTATAGTTTTAAATTTCTCGAGTCAGTCCTTCGAATTTTTTTTTTCACTAAATTATTATTAATTTCTTAAAAATATGGCCCATAAGTATTATATCGATTGATATATATATATAAGTAACAGTGAAATCATGATGCAGGCGCATTACAAAATTTGAAGAACAATTGAAAGATATATTATCAAATTGACTCTAATTTTACAACATTTTTTTAATTAAGCAAAATGGGCCTAGAATCATACAATTAGACCATCAAATTATTAAAATTAAGTAATATGGATTTTGAAACTCATTTTTTTGTCTCAAATACCTTCTTAAGGCCCACATGAGATTCTGTAAAATTGACTTAGTAAAAAAGTCAAAGAAGGTGGAATTACAGGGGTCAAAAAATCGGCTAGACCGACATATCGGCCGATATGCGATACGGACGATATATCGGCTGATAATTTTATCTCTTATATCGATATCGGCATTTTCTCTCTCCTCCGATATCAGAACCGTGAAAAAACCGTAAAAAACCGTGATGAACCGTGACAAAACCGCAAAAAACCGTGAACACCCTAAGAACCGTAAACCCTGAACCGCGAAAAACCGCGGAAAACCGTGAAAAACCGCGAAAACCGCAAAAAACCGTGAATACCCCTGAGAACCGTAAACCCTGAAAAACTGCGAAAACTGCGAAAAACCGTGTAAAAACCGCGAAAAACCGTATCGGTGTTTTAAAAGTTTTTTTTTTTTTAAATACCGATATTTATGAATATCGGCCGATATTTCGGACCGAATATCGGCCATATCGGCCGATATTCGGTATGTACGGCCGATACTTATCGTATCGACCGATATTACTCGGTTTAAAAAAACCGATATATATCGGCCGATACGATATGTATCGGCCGATATTTAAACCTTAGGGTGGAAATAACCCATCTCTTATGGTCTAGTTCCGATAAATGAAAGAAAAGCCGACCTCTCTTTGAAATTTATAATTTTTTAATTTATAATAATCAATTAATTTTAATCATGTGATAACCCAGAAAGAAAAGCTCACCTATTTGTGAAAAGATTTTAATTATGTCATAATCAATTAAGAGTCTATAATATGTAAATGAAAAATGATTAAAAGTAATTGTTAAAATGAGATAGATTTTGAAGTTTTTACATTGAATAATTGACAAGAAATAACTTTTTTTTTGAGTTATTTGTCAATTTTCAAACTTTAATATGATAAAAGTCTATTAATCCAATATATGCAATATTTAAAAATATTTTACGTTATTTAAAATTGATAATTAAATTAACTTAGTATGTCTTAGTGGTTAATATAATATTAGCTGATAATTTCATAATATCAGCCACTTGGTCAAAATATTATTTAATAACATAGTAAAAAAATCTAAAGTATTTTTATTGAAAGAATCTAAAGTAAAAAAGAATTGCTGAAATAACAAATATTGACCAATTTTTTTTAAATGTTAATGTTTCTAGATGGTAGACATTAGCATATCAATTAAATTTATCATTAAAGAAAAATCTTTGCCCACCTCTATCGAAGGGGTGGGTCCACCAATTAGCCAATTGGTTTCCGCCAAGTGTATTCATTTTTTTAAAGTCATCAAAGTGGGGCCTTGAAATTACATGTGGGCCTCACTTTTGGCTTTTAAGTGGGCCCTGTGGCCCCTTGTCCCTAGTTGGACCCTAAAGTTGAGGGCCCTTTGCTATTTTTTAGCCTGCGAATACGAAGAATGCACCTTACTTTTATAAAGAACCTATTTTCTAAGGGGAGCACTTACACACACCCGGTTTTTCTGCCTCTACACACCCGAATTCGGAAATTCGGGTGAAATTACGATTCTGCCCCCGCGTTTCCATTCATTCGAATGAATTCCCAGTTCATTTTGTCATTCATTCGAATGAATGGATTCATTCGAATGAATCACCAGTTCATTTTCGATTCATTCGAATGAATACATTCATTCGAATGAATCACCGGTTCATTTTGGATTCATTCGAATGAATGGGCTGAACAGTAACACGGAGTACTGTTCAGCCCGATCATTCGAATGCCCAGTTGTTCGAATCCGCCGAATGGATTCATTCGAATGAATGACTAGTTCATCTTGGCATTCATTCGAATGAATTGATTCATTCGAATGATTGGACATTCATTCGAATGATCGGGCTGAACAGTACTCCGTGTTACTGTTCAGCCCGATCATTCGAATCATTTGCACACGATTCCGCTGAATACATTTATTCGAATGAATGACCAGTCATTCGAATGAATGGGCTGAACAGTAACACGGAGTACTGTTCAGCCCGATCATTCGATTCATTCGCATACACAGCATTCATTCGAATGAATCAACTGATTCATTCGAATGAATGCCTTCAAACGTGCATTCATTCGAATGAATCAGATGATTCATTCGAATGAATGTATCAGAGGCTGCCACGGAATGACAGTCCATCTGGTTCAGCTGATTCATTCGAATGAATCAGCCCATTCATTCGAATGAATCCTCTGTTATCGGGCATTCATTCGAATGAATGGGATGATTCATTCGAATGAATGCATCAGAGGCTGTCTGGGAATGACAGTCCAGGCATTCATTCGAATGAATCAGCCCATTCATTCGAATGAATGCCTGAAAATGTGCATTCATTCGAATGAATGGGATGATTCATTCGAATGAATGCCCTGAATTGCCATTCTCAGGCAGCCTCTGATGCATTCATTCGAATGAATCAGCCCATTCATTCGAATGAATGCCTGAAAATGTGCATTCATTCGAATGAATGGCATGATTCATTCGAATGAATGCCCTGGACTGCCACTCTCAGGCAGCCTCTGATGCATTCATTCGAATGAATCAGCCCATTCATTCGAATGAATGCCTGAAAATGTGCATTCATTCGAATGAATGGGCTGATTCATTCGAATGAATTCCTGGACTGCCATTCTCAGGCAGTCTCTGATGCATTCATTCGAATGAATCAGACCATTCATTCGAATGAATGCACGTTTTCAAGGCATTCATTCGAATGAATGGGCTGATTCATTCGAATGAATGAAACTTATATATAAATCGATCCACGAAATTTCACTCGTCTCATTCCATTCAAAACCCTAAACCCTCGTTTCCCTCTCCCTCTCCCTTCTCCCTTGAACCCCTTTCTCAATCCCTTCTCCCTTAAAACTTAAACCCCATTTTCAACACCCACTTTTCACCCTTAAACCCCTTTTGCAAACACTTCTCCCTACAACCTCATTTTCAACCCCCTTTTCAACTCTCTTTTCAATCCCAAACCCTTGAACCCCATTTCAATCCCAAACCCTTATACTCCATTTTGAACCACGTTTTTCAAATAATTAACCCTAAAACCCCATTTTCAACCCCCCTTTTTAATTCCAAAACAATGAACCCCTTTTAAATCCCAAACCCTTAAAAAAAAATCATTCCCATTTTCAACATACTCACTCTCTCAATCTGTTACCTCGGGTCGAAGTTATCTCTCTCAAGCTAATGTCTGGATCTCGTATCTCGAATCGAAGGTAAGTCCTATCTCAGTTTTTTTCTAGAAATCATTATGGAGTTTGTTGAGGGATGTTTTGAAAGTCGTGAAGACCTTATAAATTATGTTAAGAATATAGCTCTTAAACAAGGATTTGTATGTACGATAAAGAGGTCATGTAAAAAGGAAAATAAATTAGTCCTTGGCTGCGATAGAGGAGGTAAATACCGCAGCACGGTTAGCTTGGATGACGATGACAGAAAGAGGAAAGCATACTCTCGCCAATGTAATTGTCTTTTTGAAGTTAAAGGAAAACAGATTGTTGATGGGTCATGGAAGTTGACCATAAAGAGTTTGGAGCACAATCATGATATATCGGATGTATTATTAGGTCATCCAAGTACAAGATGTTTTTCAGATTCTGAGAAAAGAATGATCATTGAAATGAGGAGTAGCAATATACCACCATGGCAAATTTTGACGACCCTTAGAAATCAAAATCCAGATATTGGAATATCAGCGGCTGATTTGTACAACTTTTGTTCTGCGCTTCGGAAAGAGCAACTAAGGGGTCGAACTACAATTGAAGCTTTGATAGAAGATCTTCAACAAGGTGGTTATCAATACTTTCTTGACTATGACAGTGATGGTCATCTATGCCATCTCTTTTTCGCACATCCGAAGTCAATTTTTCTTACCGACAGATATCATAATGTGTTTCTGATGGATTGCACGTACAAAACCAACAGATATCATATGCCATTGCTTCATGTCGTTGGTGTGACAAGTTTCAATAAGAATTTCTGCTCATGCTTTGCATTTCTAAGAAATGAGAAATTTGAAGATTATGTATGGGCATTACAGATGTTTAAAAAGGTCTTCGGAGTGCACCATGATCGACAAGTTCTTTTGACTGATAGGGAATTGGCGTTAAAGAATGCCATTGATTTGGAGTTCCCTAATGCTGTACATATTTTGTGTTCCTGGCATATCAACAAGAATATTGTCGCTCGTTGTAAACCTTTGTTTAAGAGAATGGAAGACTGGAATGCATTTTTTACCGAATGGAATGGCCTGATTGAGTCCCCAACCGAAGAAGCATTCAATACAGCGTTTGAGGCATTCAAACAAAATTTTAGAGCTGATTCGCAGGCAGTGAATTACTTAACAAGGACATGGATCCCACTTAGAAAACAATTCGTCAAGGCATGGATCGGATGGAGTTTACATTTTAAAAATCGAGCTACTTCAAGAGTTGAGGGTGCACATGCTATTCTGAAAAGTTATATATCTACATCTACAGGTGATCTAGATGTTATCAGAAGAAAGATAGCCCATGTCATTGAAAATCAATTTGAAGAGTTCAAGATTCAACTTGAGGATGAGAAGATTCGGTTTGCATGTGATGTGTCTATTCCTTTCTTTGATGAATTGAAGGGCAAAGTTTCTCATTTCGCAATGAATGAGGTTTACAACCAATATGATATGCTTATGAACCGATCATTGAAACCCATTTGTACGGAAGAGTTTACAGCTTCAATGGGCCTACCGTGTGCGCACAAAATGCAATGGATGGACAAATTACATTTGGATGACATACACCCACAATGGAGAATAGACTTAATCTCATTGGCTGACTTGAGGATTGAAAGGAGGAGCCCTGGGGATGTATTAGATGTACACTTTGAAGGTATTAAGAACAAATATGGACATTTGTCTTCGTATGATCAAGAGATGCTCCTAAATCATCTTCAAAATCTTGCCATCCATGATAAGCCAGTCAGTCACCCTATTATGCAACATTCTAGAGGACGTCATCCAGGTTCAAGGAATTCATCACAGGGCCAAACATCTACACGTCGAGATCCTTCTGCATTTGAGATTGTAGAGAATCAACTAAATGGAAGGAGATGTGGGTTATGCAAAAATACTGGTCATACGAGGAGAACTTGTCCGAATAGGCCACCTTCTTCACAGGCATCTACGAGTGTAGATTTAAATGCTGATTATAATGTAGGTGATTTCATTGAATCAGAAACAGCGAGTTTTCCACATGATAGTGGATCTTACAACTTTGGTGACGATTCAACATATAACTCTACAGAAATGACCGAAGTAAGTTCATTCCTTAAAGAGTTTATATGTATTTACCAATCGACATATAACTTTTCCATATGTTCTAATGTCATTTTTTTAAAATGTTATGCAGTGGTCTGGTGATCTTAGAGATAATGACGATTTCTTGCAATGGTGGAATCAATGAAGTGGAGATAGGATTGTCAATAGCTTAATTTTAAGTTAGGAATGCTGTTGAATGTACTTGTCAGCTTGAATGTATTCATTTTATGTGGAATATTTAAATGCTAATTTAGTTCAAAATAACATTTTTAAAGTAACGACCCAATTCACAATGAGCAGGAGATAAATAATATAACATGTTCATTCAAAATATGAATTTTACATCTGTTTTACATGTCAAGAACAAAAAAAAAAAAAGTACATCAAAGACAAATAATATCCGGATCAGAGGTAGAAGGTGAGGCAGGTGAAGCAGCAGGAGGTGCATCAGGAGGTGCATCAAGAGGTGCAATAGGTGGTGTAGCAGGAGGTTCATCAGGTGCAGCAAGTGGTGCAGCAGGAGGTGCATCAGGGGGCGCATCAAGAGGTGCAGCAGGAGGTGCATCAGGAGGCGCATCAAGAGGTGCAGTAGGAGGTGCATCAGGTGGTGCAGCAGGAGGTGCAGCAGATGGTGCAGCAGGAGGTGCAGCAGGTCGGGCAGCAGCTGGTGCAACAGGAGGTGCAGCAGGAGGTGCACCAGCTGGTGCATGAACTGGAGGTACATATGGAATAAGTGCAGTATGACGAGAACGGGGGCGAGAAACTGCTGGTGCTCGACTATGAACAGAACGAGAGCCAGTAGCAGCTGCAACACCAGTCGGACCAATACGGGGGCCAGAAGCTGCTGCTAATCCAGTCGGACGAACAGAGTGGCCAAAAGCTACTAATCCAATCGGTCGGACCTGGGGGCCTGAAACTGCTCCAAATGGACGAGCAGGGGTGCTAGATCCTGCTGCTGCTGCTGAAGCTGAAGCACCTGCTCCAGATGTAGGAGCATGGGTGCCAGTACCTGCTCCAGATGTAGGAGTATGGGTGCCAGATCCTGCTCCTGAAGGTGGAGCAGATGATCGAGATGGCCGAGCAGGAATGTCAGATGCTGAAGCTGAAGCTGAAGCTGCTGATCGAAATGGTCGAGCAGGGCTGCCAGATGTTGCTCCTAAAGCTGAAGCTGCTGATCCAAATGGACGAATAGGGACAAAAGCTGCTCCTGCATATTTTTTAGATACCCTTGCTCGTAAACTCCCATCTGCTTCTGCTCCTAATGCTGCTGTTATCCCCCTCTCTTGTGCTATAAGCACAGCCAATCTCAAAGTATCGATAATCTGATTCTGCATCACATCCAACCTTGCAGAAACCTGATCATATCTCTGATCCATCTTCTCCTCCAAAGAAGAAATGCTATCAAGAATCTGTTGTGTGTTGATTCCAGTTGATCCTTCTTAAGGAGGAGTCCCTGCCTCGCGTGCCTCACGCGCCTCAGATGCCTCAGATGGCTCAGGTGGTGGTGGTACCTGAAGTTGAAGTGCCTCGACAACTTTGGGTACCCATTTCTTACTCACTGTGTCGAGTTGGAATCCCATCTTCTTCAAAGTTGAATCATTGAAATAATCAAATCGGTCTAAAGAAACTTTATCATCGGGGAGAAGAGGGATTCCGCGTTCTTCAAAAAATGAACATAGAAATAGACCGTACGGAAGACTGCATCTTCTGGTCTTCCGGCAGGCGCGCATGTGACTAATGATGATATGGGAGAGGGAGATTTTTTTCCCATTCATGATGCACCAAATCAAGAAGACATCGAACCATGTCACAGTAGTATGCCCTTTTCTAGGGCACACACAGTTGACAACTATGTGGTGGATGATTCGTGCCTCTAATGTCAAATTCGTCAGAGGGGGGTCTTCTTCTCAGTAATATCTGTCCTCCCACAAATTTCGTTAAGGGCTACTAAAACGTCAAAGCCCTCAACATCAGTGGGCCATGTACGACTGTCGTACTTTCTAATCGCATCTTTGGGCAAATTGTATAGGAGGTCTAACCTATCCCGTGTAATGACAATTTCTTGCCCTCGGACAGATGTTTTAACCGACTCATCGTCAATTCTTTCCACATTGGCATAAAATTCTTTAACGACCGTCGGATACATATCACTTTTTAATGCCAAAAATGACCCCCAACCTATTTTTTCAAATAAATCTTCAACTTTAAAACCAAATTGTGTGAAATATGAGAGGTCCACGATTTTACCGAATATGAAGGACCGTGTGGAGAAATCCTCTCTGTACATGGTCGCCTCTTCCGAAGATACGAAATAGGTGGGGTCGAATGCGGTATCCTTCTTTTGTTTTTTCCCTCCCCTTGTTGAGGTCGCTTTCCTTTTCGAGGACGATGCCATGGGTTAAAGGGTGGGTTTTTCAAAATAAAGGAAGAAGTAGGGAGAATAGGGTGGGGTTTGGGATTGAAATGGGGGTGATTTGAATGAAAGGGGGGTGTGATTCGAATGAATGGGGTGTGATTCGAATGAATGGGTGTGTGATTCGAATGAATGGGGGTGTGATTCGAATGAATGAGGGAAGGGCTCGGGAAAGGGACTTCGGAATGAGGGAAGGCCGAGCTTAGATTGAGGAAAGGGAGAGCTAAGGATGAGAGAGACACGGCCGGAACCGGCGCCGGAGCTGGAGAGTGAAAGGGGGAGGGAGAGATTCGATCTAGGGTTTTGAAATGGACTCACGGCGAAGGAGGGAAGGGGTTAGGGTTCGGTGTCGATCGAATGAATCGACGGTTCTTATATATTAAGTTTGCATTCATTCGAATGAATCATGCCATTCATTCGAATGAATGCACATTTTCAGGCATTCATTCGAATGAATGGGCTGATTCATTCGAATGAATGCATCAGAGGCTGCCTGAGAATGGCAGTCCAGGGCATTCATTCGAATGAATCATCCCATTCATTCGAATGAATGCACATTTTCAGGCATTCATTCGAATGAATGGGCTGATTCATTCGAATGAATGCCTGGACTGTCATTCCCAGACAGCCTCTGATGCATTCATTCGAATGAATCATCCCATTCATTCGAATGAATGCCCGATAACAGAGGATTCATTCGAATGAATGGGCTGATTCATTCGAATGAATCAGCTGAACCAGAGGGACTGTCATTCCGTGGCAGCCTCTGACACATTCATTCGAATGAATCATCTGATTCATTCGAATGAATGCACGTTTGAAGGCATTCATTCGAATGAATCAGTTGATTCATTCGAATGAATGCTGTGTATGCGAATGAATCGAATGATCGGGCTGAACAGTACTCCGTGTTACTGTTCAGCCCATTCATTCGAATGACTGGTCATTCATTCGAATGAATGTATTCAGCGGAATCGTGTGCGAATGATTCGAATGATCGGGCTGAACAGTAACACGGAGTACTGTTCAGCCCGATCATTCGAATGAATGTCCAGTCATTCGAATGAATTGATTCATTCGAATGAATGCCAAGATGAACTGGTCATTCATTCGAATGAATCCATTCGGCGGATTCGAACGACTGGGCATTCGAATGATCGGGCTGAACAGTACTCCGTGTTACTGTTCAGCCCATTCATTCGAATGAATCCAAAATGAACCGGTGATTCATTCGAATGAATGTATTCATTCGAATGAATCGAAAATGAACTGGTGATTCATTCGAATGAATCCATTCATTCGAATGAATGACAAAATGAACTGGGAATTCATTCGAATGAATGGAAACGCGGGGGCAGAATCGTAATTTCACCCGAATTTCCGAATTCGGGTGTGTAGAGGCAGAAAAACCGGGTGTGTGTAAGTGCTCCCTTTTCTAAGAAGTTTTGAAATTTAATCAAAATAGGAAAGCTTTTGTATTTGGTAAGGTAGCGTTTTATTATTTTCAATAAAAATAAGAGTTTTGACGTAAATAAAAGAAAAAAAGATTTGTAAGGCCGACAAATACTGAATTTTATGGAGGATCACAAATAAATGGATGGTATCTAAGTAATAATCAACTAAAATCTAAAAATCTGCATCTAAATTCTTGATATTGGATCCAAATCCAATTTTGATTTGAAGTGTAAGACCCGAATCCGAATCTTGATTTAGATACTTCGATCCCAATTCTCATCTTATCCAACTAATGATACAAATCTGATTTGGATTTGGACTTCTCTTAATTTTTTTTTTCTCTTAATTTACAAAAGAAACAAGAGTTTCTTTCAAATAAATAAGAAAGATAAATACTTTTCTAATATAGATAAAATCCAAGTAAATTTGAGGGTGAGTTCTCTCCAACCAAGAATCACTGGTGCAGTCATTGAGCATGAACGAGACCTCTTTGAAACTCGATTGTTGCATTCTCGGGTCGACGCGAATGACAGTCAATGCCACCACACTCTAATGTAGTTTGAATTGGGGACAAACTCGAATAACGGTTGTTAGAGTTAAGTAGGGTCTAACTCAGAGAACCTTCTGATGATTTATTTTGATTGTGAAATTTGTGATCAATTCAACATATAAAACAAAAAAAAAAAGAAAAAAGAAAAGATAAACTCATCAGCACTAAACTTGGATAAATTCTCAAATAATCAAAAGTATATATAAAAATCTTTAATCTGAAATTAGAAGAATAAAGAAAAATAAATCTAAATACTATACTCGTTAACCCTCCTTATTCTCTCCTATCTTTCCTGCCAATTTCCTCTTGATTTTCGGTCTCCAAATCTTCTCACCTACGTTTTTTCCCATTGCTTGCTGGATAACAGAGAAGAGGGTTGGGCCCCCCTTCCATTCCTGTCCGACGGGGAAACTCTGGATCTTCTCTGCCTGATTTCTCTATGTCTTCCAATCTCCTATGTTTGATTTCTCCAATGTTATCAGAACCGTACAGTCTAACGAACCGTCTTCGAGGCATTTTGGGTTTAACCGGATTCGACCGCGATCAAAGCCGGTTAAGTAGTAATATAATATAAATATTACCTATAAAATTAAGTAAGCTATCTTTTACCAATAACATTAATATAAATATTAAAAATAATATTTAAACTCTGAATAATATATCAAAACGGTGAAAGATATGTGATAGAAATGGTAATAAATATTTATATTTCAAATATATACATTTTCTAATTTAATTTTGAAAGGAAATTTTTTTTAAAAAAATAAAAAAAATTCAAAATTTGTGAGCCGCGGTCCGAGGCTCACGGTTTGTGGGTAAAAACCTCAGAAAACCACAGCTTTGATCTATCTTCTACGATTTTGACCCATAGCCGGTTCTCAACAAGAACTGAACCGTAGCCGCCTCTAGTCTCTTCATGAAAACTGCGGTTCGGTTCCGATTCTCATAACATTGAATTTCTTGAACAGAGCTTGGCCCACTAGTCTCTTCATCTTCTTTCGTATAACTTTTTTATTTTTATTTCTATTTCTTCACATTTTCTTTTCGGTGCTTGGCCTAGCTTTCCTAATAGGTTTTCACCAACTTGACTTTTCATCACTTCTTTCCATTATCAAACTTCTCAAACCAACCATTTTTTGCTACTTTATTTTCTCCATTTATTTATTTTGAAATCGGGGTGGGGACCAGACAAATGTGGGCCAGCAGAAAATGACATTGGTAGTCCACAGTGGAGCCCTCTCTTTAGGTCAAATCTTCGGCTTTGATCAAGCTAGTCTCTATGGTTTATCACATCCTGCATCAACATATAAATAAGATTAAAATGAGATCAAACCTAACCTATTGGTCAAATATGTATTTCCAAGTCAATTCGTAGACTTTTCGATGTTTAAATTGAGTGGAGAAGTTTATGCATGCTCCAAAGATTAAAAAGTCAAGTTAAACCGATTAATACTCTTAATTTTAAGAGACCATTATAAGTGGAGTGAATGAAGCTTCACATTTTCTTCTCAGTGCTTGGCCTAGCTTTCCTAATAGGTTTTCACCAACTTGACTTTTCATCACTTCTTTCCATTATCAAAGCTAGTCTCTATGGTTTATCGCATCCTACATCAACATATAAATAAGATTAAAATGAGATCAAGCCTAACCTATTGGTCAAATATGTATTTCCAAGTTAATTCATAGACTTTTCGATGTTTAAATTGAGTTGGAAAGTTTATGCATGCTCCAAAGATTAAAAAGTCAAGTTAAACCGATTAATACTCTTAATTTTAAGAGACCATCATAAGCAGAGTGAATGAAGCTTAACTTTGATGGAATCATTCACTAAATTGATTTTCCACAAATAATTTGTAAACTATCTTTTAAAAATAAAAAATTCTAAATATCTTAATCCGATTTACCCCTTTTTCTAGTCGGTGGTTTATTAAAAATGAGAGAAGATTGTAGCGGCATCTTGGTGCAAATTTCAGCTTATATTTTTAAATATTTGCATTTTAAAAATATATTTATTATTAAAAAAAAGGGATATATTTTGGCTTGAGTTTAGAGTATCAAATTTAGCATAGGTCCTCTTGGAATTGAAGAATGATAAAAAAAAAATTGAAAATATGTTCTATAAACATTAAGTCTAGAGTATCAAAGAATCCACTAAGATCATCACAGATATTTAAAGAAAAGATGTTGGGACATGTTCTTTTAATCAATGAATTGGCCAATTGACTTGCAATATCCAAATTTGAGAACACTCATACAATCATTCTTCAAAAAAAGTAAATATAAAAGCAATTATCTGAAATCTATGAATCCGGAGAAAGAAAGAAAAGAAGAAGAAGAAGGGAGAAGAAGAAGAAAGAATAAGAATACGAAGGAGGAGGAGGTGGAGGTGGAGGTAGAGGAGGTGGTGGAGGACGTGGTGGTGGAGGCGGAGAAGAGAACCGTCTTCGATTGGCAATCCTGGGTAGTTTAAAACGACACAACGGGCAAGAATTGTTCTGCCTCAGCCACTGATCAATACAATCGCCATGAAAAACATGAGAACAGGGCATTGATTTAATCTCGGCTCCGGCCTCGATCTCTTCGAAACAAACTGAACACCCATTATCAACATTACCATCACCATCATCACTACATTGCCATTGGAACTTCTCCACCTTCAGCGCTAGAATCGCGGCGAGACTCGCCGGTTTGGCTCCCGATCTATTCCGTCTCCGTATAAATCCCAAATCCAGCACTTGTTCTTCGGTGAGAGGCTGTTCTGTGAGCGCATCGATCACGACATAAATCTCAATATTCTTCTCCTTCCCATCCAAAGCAGCCTTTGCCAATTCATGTACTGTGGTGCATATGGGAGCAAAAACCTGATCCACAATATGCTGGGAGACATGGGTCTGTTTAAGAATGTTTATGATGCAGAGTTTCGAAGAATCGGACGATAATAGATTGCAGATTTCAACTGGGAAGGACTTTACTTTACGGCAAATTAATCTCTCTCCATGAAGAAGGAAATTTCCTTGAGGCCCGTTGGTAACCCATCTGATTTTTTATCTGTATAAAATTGTAAGCTGAACTTGTATTTCTTGACCAATTTCCTCTGTGTGGTTGGATAGTTTGCTGCTAGTTACTTGCAATTTCACTTGATGAGAAGAAGACATGGTTGGAGGATTGGAGAGAGAGAGAGAGAGAGAGAAAAGAGAAGAAGAAAGAAATTTGATTTTGGAATTCTTTTTATCATATTATTTCCTACTTTCCTTAACTTCTCTATTTCGTTTCCTTCTTCTATCGTTGGCATGCGGCGGTGTATTTATGTGAACGAAAACGGAAATACCAAAGGAAAAACAAAAAACGAAAACTCTGACACGACACAACTGAGTCACGAGTTGAGTCCTGAATTGCCGTTACTCAATTTGATCTCATTTAGAACTCTGACGGTATCAAACTAGATTAGGTAGTGTTAATAAATCAATTAAAAAAGTCACAGGTATACATGTTTAGCTACTATGTGGAGTGGTGACGGATTTATTGAAAATATTTTTATTTGATATATTTTATTGAAGAGTATCAATGTAAAATTAAAATATTAAAAAATAATTTAAACTTATAAAATTTTGAAAAACTCAAGAATATGATTTAACTTATTGAAAGAAAGTGATTTTTTATGAATGTCATAATTAACGAAAAGATTTTTTTTTTATAGATCCATCATTGTCATGTGTGATGGCTCTCATGTCTACCACACTGACATGTGGGTATCAATTCAATGGAAAAAACCTGATTTAAGCATTTTAATATGTTTGATTTAATAAATTAAATTCAACCGTTGACACAAACGTTACTCAAGTTTAAATAATATGACATTTGTCAATGAAATGGGACAAACATAATTGAGTTACAAGCTTTTGATGCAGGCACTGAATCCGACTTGAGCTCGAGGGAAGACGTTGACGAGTTGGCCCTTCAAATTTGTCGCCGGACCGACTGAATGAAGCAGGGCCCACGAACATTGTCCATTAAAACCCACTTAAAAATACTTTGGGCCTTTAAAACCCCTGGACCCAAGCCCAATTACCCGTTAGAATACTTGAGTTTCATTCTATTAGGACTCTCCCACAATGGGGACGTCTAATACTGATAGGATTCTTCACTAAGAGGTAAGTTGATAAGAATGAAGAACACTAGCTTATCCTTCCAATGGTGAGATTGATTTGGACGAGAACAGTAGGATAAAGAAAAAGGAAGATGGGTTGACCTGTTAACCGACTTACTCATTTCGTAATTTTTAGTTATCTTATTTTTAAATTAAATAAGGCCTATAAATTAGTTTTTAGTTACTCATTTAAGTATTGATATTCTTTGCATGATGAATGTTTATTATTCATATTTTGCATTTATGGAATGCTTAATTAAATTTGAATTCCACATTCAAATTACTTCATGAGAAGGTTTTTGCGAGTTAGAGCTGGATCAGTGTTCGCCGTGTTCAGAATCTCAGTGCATTTAATTTCATTAATTAAGTGTATTAAATCTCTACAATCGAACTCTTGATTCCTCATTGGAATTATATCTCGAAAACACCTAACTTTTTTTGGTGAGGTTGATTCCCCCCTCCAATCCCATATTGAGATTAGTGCCTCCTCTCATTTTCTTTCTTGTGGGTGATTGAGAGATTTGAGAGGTCTATTTTTGGATTTCTTCATTTGAAATTTATGATTCGATTTAAAATCTTAGATCTAAACCCTATCAATTTTAAAACCCCTAAAAAGGTTTTCACCAGTTTTTCTATCTCAATTTTGAATAATATGATATTTGACGATGAAGTGGAATCTGACGAGTGTACAAATTAAATAGATAGTTTTGAATGTATAAATGTAAAAGAAACTATTCTTGTTAAACATGCATGTCCACGTAATTTAAATTAGGAGTATAACTTAGGTTGGGCTCAACCCAAGCCCATATGAAAGAATTATAAAAAATTGTATTTAGGTTGACTCAAGTGGCTCATTTTGAGCTCAAACATCAAGCCCAAATTTCAATTTCGATCAACTCGATCCCAATACAAGAAAGCTTGAGTTTGAAGTTTTACCCAAAGGCTTGAATATAAGTCAAAATTTGTAGAAACATAATTTTCTTTCATTAATATTGTGCACAATATGCACTTTAATAATATACTATATTTAAAAAATCATGTGAATAAACTCATTTTGAGCTCAAATTAATAGAAACCCAAATAAGTCTTAACATATTCAAGTCAAATCTTACAAATACGGACTTCAAATTTGGGTTTGAATAACTCAGCTGTTGGATAGAGCTTGAGTTCTTAAATTATAAATTTGCCTAGGCTTGGATTAGCCTAAAACCTTACTTGATTTCTCCATTGAATTTGAAAAGTTATGATTTTAAGAATCTAAAGATCAGTAATTGGGTTAAAGTAGACACGTCGCCATGTTGAAATTTTATTATTTTACTAATAACATATTAATAGGAGTTGTATCATCGAGTGTAATTGTAAATAAGATCGTTCAATGATTTCGGTCAACTTTTTTTTTTTTAAAATCCCAATTTCATTTTTATTCTCATGGCCAAGCTTGCGTGAAGCCCTTAGATTTTTTTTTTTTCAAAGGGTTAAGTCCATTTGGAGCGAGAAGGGGTTGTTTGTACTCTGAATGGTTAGATGGGCCACACATGATGAAGTCATCAAGTCCGATAAATCCGACTAGTGCTAAAGTGAAGATGAGCTAGTCCAATAAAATCGAGTTGACCAGTTTGCTTTTCAAATTCATGATCAGATCGATGGTGGGAAGAGAGGGCCCCACTTAAAAGCCATGTCAACTTTGACTCATCACCACGTGGACCCACGTCGATGCTCCACGTCATCACCCAGATGAGCCCCATCACTCAATCGGTGCTAGTTCATATCCAGCCTTGTCGCGGTATCAGCTAATGAAGATAGTACAGATAATCGGATTTTTCTTGATATGAGAAGTTCAGAGCATCAGATTTTTCTCGGAATCCTCTCTACCGACCTAAGTACCTGTCACTCTTTTGCTTCCTAGCTCTCTTCCTCTTCTCTCTCCATATATACAAATACCTAGCTCTCTTCCTCATGGATAGTTGCTACAATTCCTCCATGGGCAGGCGGATATACTTATATCTTCTCCTTTCATTGCTTCCCATCAGCTCAAGTCAAGTCATATTCATGGTGAAACGTATGTAGACTCTTCTTCGCTCCCTCTGTCGGAGCTTCTTCTACTTGATCTGCTGCCTTTTGTCTTCTTTCACAGATCGTGTCTCCTTCATAAGATCGGTCGGTCCCCCTATTTGCTGTTTGGATCTCCTGCCAGCTCTCTGTTTTGCTGCCAGATCGACTTTGTTTGCAGCGTTGTCAATTGTAAGCATGGTCGTCTTGACAAAGTTCTAAAGTAAAAAATTTAAATGAAGTTTTATAATGATGTGATTCGATATTTTGAGATTTTAGAGAGATCTGTGGGCCTTTGATATGATTATTTTTTAAGAAAAATATTTGAGAAATAACATAAAATCTTAGAATTTGCACCATTAGATCTTTCAAAATATGTACACACACGCTCCTCAATTAGATATACATGAAAAATGTAGAAAAATCACAAAATATTTTGTTTCTGATTTTTTCTCAGGAATTTTTTATTTTGAAAATAATATTTTAAATTATTTTGAGTTTTTATTTTTGAAAAAATATTATTTTTAGACCAAGGTTTTGTTAAATAATTTAATGAAATTTTTAGAGTTTTCCAAAGAGGTATTTTGAAAATCCAATTTAAAATCCCCAAATTTTCTTAAGTTAAGCCATTTTTTCTTCTTGGATTTTATTATTTAAATTAAATAAATCAAAAGTGAAGTTTCCACTTTAAAACCCCTATTTTGAGAGCCATTTTAAGTGAGTTTTGAAATAATGAAACTCAAAATCCAAAATTTGTGTGGGACCCACACCCCACACCCCACTCACCCAAATCTCATTTTTATTGGGAAAGGAGGAAACCCTCTCCTAACCCAAATCCCTCTTTACTCATCTCTTCCTCTTTTCTTCCTATCTACCTCTCATGTAACCTAAACCCTAGATTTCTCTCCCAACTCCCCTCCAAGCTGCCGCCTCTCCCTCTCTTTTCTTCCCATTTTCGTCTCTCTTTTCTCTTCTTCTTTGTATTCCATTCTGCAGAAAAGATAAAACTATGTATTATATTTAATCGCTATGCTATTACATATATTTATAGTCTCTAGCCGACCCTAGGACTATCACACTCAGACTTAAATACTTAACTAATTATAAATCAAATATACCTCTTAATTAGAGGTAAACCCAAACTAGAATCCTAATTACATAATAATTCTATTAATATTAGAACTCTAAATATATTCCAACACGCCCCCACAAGCTGAAGCGTGGATGAACGCGAAACTTTGAACATGAAGAATCGACAGGTGAACTGCAAAAGTGGCAAACCAACTGGCCACGAAGATTTGTTGAAGCAGCATACTAATTGGCTGCAAAACTTGTTGAAGTGGCATCGTTGACAGGCTGCAAATATGTGTTTATGTGGCAGCGTTGACTGGCTGCAAAAATGACGGGCGGCAAAATAGATTGCGACCTGAAATAGAGAAAGAGGTTCCGACGACGGCAGTGGCCGTAAGACAATTATCCGGCAAACAATGATCGCAATATGCGATAAATACAGGCAATGAGTGATCTGCAAAACAAGGAGCTGAAGCCATCACATTGATCAATTAGATCGTAAAGGCCAGCGAACAATAGCTGTAGCCATAAAGCCCAGCAAATAAAGGTTAAAGTCATAAAGGCCAGCAAATGAGGTTGTAGCCATAAAAGGCCAGCAAATGGGGCTATAGCCACAAAAGGGTAGCAAATGGGGCTACAACCATGAAAGGCCAGCAAAAACTATAACCATGAAAGGTTAGCAAAGGCTGTAGCCATGAAGGCCAGCAAAGAGGCTGTAACCATAAAAGGTCAGCAAAAATTGGGGACGAATCAAAGTCCTCCAAAAAATGAGTGGATGAATTCCACAACAAATAGACATGTGTCCAAAACATGCCGTCTCATTTTCGAGAAACTACAAAACAAGACGTGCTCGAGAAGGGAGAAGGGCAATTTGTGTCCCTTTCTTCGACTTCAACAAGCGTGCTTGAGAAAGACAATTTGTGTCCCTTTCTTCGGCTTCAACAAAATAAGAGGAGAATGGCAATTTGTGTCCCTTTCTTCAGTTCTCCCCCTTTCTTCTTGGCACAGATCTTTCAAATCGTGGCGAGAAGAAACAGCAAAACAAGGTTGCTCGAAAGGCAGCTACATAGGAGGAGAATGGCAATTTGCGTCCCTTTCTTCAGCTTTCCCCCTTTCTTCTTAGCACAGATCATGGCAAGAAGAACCAACAAAACACGAATGGTGCAGAACTATATTTGGATTCGACCTCGCTGGCGACGGCAAATGGTAAGGAGGCGAGTGGTGAGGCTACCTCTGATTGGTGGAGGGCGTCTGAACTGTAACAGACCGCAAAATATGAAGAAGAAGACTAGCTCAGAAAGCACACCAGATTCAAGAATGCCACTTCCAGGTCCCACATCCAATATAGACTTTTGACGGAAGTTGGTTGGGTTTTGGAAGATGTCGATTTGTATGCTGCAGAACGACACCCGAGAGATCAAACCAAGCTCTCAAGATCAATCGAGGCATAGAGGCACAGGTGTTCGGCACCAGCAAATCTAGATGTGCAACCAAATCAGAATATTTGGGCAAGATGGGGCTGCAGAGAGGCTTTTGACCTAGTGAAAAAAAAGGGTCAACTGCCTCTTTGCAGCCCCATCTTGCCCAAATATTATGCTCTGGTTGCACATCTAAATCTGGTTGCGGCCGAACTCCTGTGCCTCTATGCCTCGATTGATCTTGAGAGCTTGGTTTGATCTCTCGGGTGCCGTTTTGCAGCATACAAATCGACATCTTCCAAAACCCAACCCACTTCCGTCAAAGGACTATATTGGATGTGGGACCTAGAAGTGGCATTCTTGAATCTGGTGTGCTTTCTGAGCTAGTCTTCTTCTTCATATTTTGCGGTCTGCTGTAGTTCCGACGCCCTCCATCAATCAGAGGTAGCCTCACCACTCGCCTCCTTACTATTTGCCATTGCCAGCGAGGTCGAATCTAAATATAGTTTTGCACCATTCGTGTTTTGTTGGTTCTTCTTGCCATGATCTGTACCAAGAAGAAAGGGGGAGAGCTGAAGAAAGGGATGCAAATTGCCATTCACCTCCTACATAGCTGCCTTTCGAGCAGCCTTGTTTTGTTGTTTCTTCTTCTTTATTAATATGACCATGTATCTTCCTTCCTGCTACCTAGACAATAGCTATGTTCGGCAGCAACATGGCAGTTAATACAGTAGATAAGAGAGTTAGTGTAGCCAGTAACACCGCACTCCCGACAAATAGTAACCATGCTTTATGTGAGGAACGAGAAGAATTCGGCGAGATGAGTGAGCATATGCAAAGAAACCTGAAGTGCACAATCAAAGGCTGGACAGAGCAAGGATATAAGAAAACTCTAAAAAAAAAAATCCCAACAAAATACAAAAAGGGGGGAAAAACTAAAATGAAAAGAGTGCAGAGAGTCTGTTGTGGCCAAAGACGGGCTGAGCGTTGAGTGTATGCTCTTCGTAAGTCTTCCATTTTTACTTCGTTCTTGTTCTTTGTGTTTCTTCTCTTGTTTAGGGTTTGCAGTCTCATTCATTTAGATCTCCTTAGATCTCTTCTTGTTTTTTCATGTGCTCCTTTTTTAGGCTCTATATGTTTGTGAATTCCTCTTTCATTCTCTTTCTCTGGTTCTTGTGGGGTTTGTAGAATTTATTTCTCTTGGTTGCATTTGATTGCAGTGGGTTTCCATTTGTTTCTCTTCGTTTAGGGTATTCCAAACGACACAGTATCTGGTCGCCATTTAGAAAAGATAAAACTATGTATTATATTTAATCCTTATACTATTACATATATTTATAGCCTCTAGCCGACCCTAGGGCTATCACACTCAGACTTAAATACTTAATTAATTATAAATCAAATACACCTCTTAATTAGAGGTAAATCCAAACTAGAATCCTAATTACATAATAATTCTATTAATATTAGAACTCTAAATATATTCCAACACTTTCTTCCATCTTTGTGGCAGTTTTGAGTTAATGGAAAATGTGGTCTTTTTTATCGGGGGCCTAAGGCCGTTTCCTAACTCACCTAGTAGTTGAGTCGGCCCTAGGCCTAAGAGCATTAGGCCCAATACAAGAATATAAACAAAAGCCAAAACAAAACAAATGGAATCTGCTGCAGTAATAAAAACTAGTCTCCTAAGACTTGGAATATGCCTCTAAGCGAACCGCCCACACCGTTCTTTGCAAAAAAGTTTACCACCCTGTCGGTTGTCCGACTGATGTGCTTAAAGGACACCTCGCGGATTGAGACCAACTCCTTAATTCCCCCTTACCAAAGTGATTAGCCTCCAAGGAGGACTCCTCTCCCTTAGCCCATTTAATAGCATTGGATGAGTCACTGTCAATCACTAATTTCTCTTTTCCCAAACTTGCACCTAAAGTCAAGATTCTCCTAATATTAAGAAGTTCTGCGTCATTAGAATCCTTAGACCCCACAGTTTTCGTAAAAACGATACGAGTGGAACCCGAGTGATCCCTTAGAACGTCCCCAATCCCTACTGGCTCAGGGTTACCCCTAGAAACTCCATCCATGTTAAATTTCAAAGTCCCACGAAGCATAGGGGATCACTCAACCTGAATCTTCCTATTTTGAGCAAAAGACTCCATACAACCCTCCCAAGATTGTATGAGAAAGAAAGAGAAAAATTCAAAAAAATTAACTCTAAAAGAATGGGATTAGCGATATTTACAATAAAGAAGATTTTTTTAAGAAATATGACAAATCCTTAGAATGATTTAGTTTGAATTGATTCACCTTGATTCATTTTTTATGTCAAAAAACCTCAAGACACCCTTGATTAAATTTAAATTTCATTTTACAAGAAGCTCCCTTCTAAAAAGGAGGTCTCTTATAGGTGAGATGCTTAAATACCTTCGATCATCAAAAACTGTTTTGTCTAATCGTTTAATTCCCATGACAATTTTGGCTGATTTTAATGGATTAAATCAACTACACAATTTGATTTAATAATCCAAATAAACTCGGTTGGATTTGTTCCAAGCTTTGAAACGAGTTCCCTTGGAAATTGTAATTTTATTTCAATGATTGGTTGCTACTAACTACAGTTTACATCCATATTTCCAGTTAATTGAATTTGGGTTGTATTTATTTTGAAATTGAACATGGTTTTTGACACATGTGAGACTCATGTGGAGCACGTGTGGATCTTTGATTGTTGAGGCCAGTGTTATTAAAGCCGGATTGGGCCGCGGTCAAACCGCTGGTTCGACCATAACTGGCGTAATCGCTGTTCGGTCCGACCGAAAAACAAGATTTTCAATCGGACTGCAAAAAATCGTTTACGGATAAAATCGCAAGCCGTGAACCGTGGTTCACAGAATTTGAAATTTTTTAAAAAAAAGAAAAAAAAATCCCCTTCAAAATATCAAAAATTAATATTAAAAATGGATATATTTGAAATATAAATTTTCTTACCATTTCTATCCCATATCTTTCACCATTTTGATAAATTACTTAGAGTTTGAATGTTATTTGTAATATTTATATTAATGTTATTTGTAAAATGTGTCTTATTTAATGTTATATGTAATATTTATATTATATTATTACTTGACCGGTTTTGACCGCGGTTGAAACCGGTTGAATCTGGTTGAACCCAAAATGCCTCTAAGACGGTTCGTTAGATGGGCCAGTTCTGATAACATTGGTTGAGGCAACTCATTGAACTTCTGTCTTTCGTCCTAGGGTCCAATAAACCAAACCTCTTGACTCCGAGCCCAAATCGACTAATCTTATATAAGCTTTCTCCATTTACAAAGATGTCCGCATCACATAGGCTACTAATTTATAATTTAAGATCAAAAGATATTTTTAGTCATTAGATTCAGATTCAACAAAATCAATCTCTCCACTTAGTCTTATGCTCACATGTTCTTGGCAACTTGTATAAGGAAAGGACTGCATTATTCCTGGTGGTGCCCCTTCTTTCTGTATATAGAATAAGAAGATTTTTTTTTTTTAATTGAATGTTAATGGATATTCCAATTGGGAAATCACACTTATAATGAGTGAATGAAAGAACCCCATACAATTATTTTTAATATAGAGTGAAACGAATACGAGAAAGGCCAGAAATAGAAAATTAGAAAGAATAATAGAAATAAGTTAAAATGACTATTTTTTAAAAATAGAAAATGCCCGAAGTACTTAAAATAAATTAAAGTTTAATATACTTAAAAAGTAGTACTGTCGAGATATGTAGATCTAACTCTGATACCAATTGATAAAAGATAGAGGTCGGCTTTAACGTCTACCTATGCGGCTATGTCTACATACTAAAAAGAAGATTTATCAATTGAGGTGGTATAAATAAATTGAAATAAGTTAATATTTGAATATATGGCCCTCAAAATTATTAGATGAATCAAGTTGTAGTTTTTAAAATTTTAAAAACTAATAACGTTACATTTATTTTAAATTATTATTTTTTTATTTTTTTAAAAATATAACTTGATTAATTTAATTACAATGATTTTTTATAGATTTTGTTCAAAGATAAACTTTTTAATAATTCAAATAATGGACAAAACTGAGACTGACGCATGTGATGTAAGTAAATTATTAAATAATAGTTTATAAAGTGAGTATCTATCGGTCTCTTTACATATTTTCGAAGGTAACTTTTACATCAATGATTTCAATATCCACCCGCCCTTCTCATTTAGTGGGTAATTAATGAAATTCTTTGAAATTTTCATTTGAATCATCTTTCACCATTTTATTAAATATTATTTTTAAAGTGGATAAAAATTTAAAAGTTAAAATTAAATATTAAGAGGATTCTATATTTAAAATATATATATTAAGATGATGATAAAGGCCTTACACCATCATAAGATTACAAACATAGATGTAGTTCTACTGATTGCATTCCGCTTCAGAAGCTGGAGATTACGAGTTGGAACCCTTATGGCATACGTCAAAGTTACACTATGGTGGAAAGTAATTAGTTGAACTATAACCATATGAGTAGAAATTGACGACCTAGATAAAAAAAGTGACTGAGTGATTCTTGGGGCCTTGACTCTCTTTGCTCCCTTCTTTCTCTATATAGAATTACTAAATTTCAGAGATTTTGGTCCAAATTTCTCGGTTAGAGAGAATGATGAGAAGATGAGTGAGTCCACTACTACTAAAGGTACATTAAAGTTAGACTAGGGAGAAAGTAACCACTTGAACTATAAGGGCCTTAGGAATCTCTTTTGCCCCCTTCTTTCCTTATATAGAAATACTAAATTTTAGATTTTGGTCCAAATTTGAGGCAGAAAAAGAAAAAAGAGATTCAGAGAAAAAGAAAGAATTAATGATATTTAATGCCAATGGATATTCCAATTGGCCATTGACTCTAACAATATAATATCTGAATCTAAGAACGCTCATACAATTACTTTTCAAAAAAGTAAAAAAGAAGGAAAAAATTATCTGAAATCTATGAAACCAAAGAAGAAGAAGAAGAATAACAAAAAAAGTTCATTAACTTTTTTGCAGAGCTGAGAACCGTCTTCCAATTGACAATCCGGGGCAGTTTAAAACGACACAATGGGCAAGAATTGCTTCGCTTCAGCCACTCGTCAATACAATCGCCATGAAAAACATGAGAACAGGGCATTCTTTTAATCTCAGCACCGGCCTCGAATTCTTCCAAACAAACAGCACATTGGCATTGGAACTTCTCCACCTTCAGCGCTTGAATCGCAGCTAGACTCGCCAGTTTGGCTCCAAATCGTCTCCCTCTCGCTGATTGTCTCAATCCAAAATTCAGCACTTGTTCTTCCCTGAGCTGCTGTTCTGTGAATTCATCGATATAGACATAAATACCTATGTTCTTCTCCTTCCGAAACAGAGCAACCTGTACATATTCATGCACGGTGGAGCATATGCGAGCAAGAACCTGATCCATAATATGCTGGGAGACAGTGGTCTGTTTAAGAAGGTTTATGATGCAAAGTTTCAAAGAATCGGGCGATGATAGATTGCAGATTTCAACCGGGAAGGACTTTGTTTCGTTGCGAATTAATCTCTCTTCGATGATAAGCCCGTTGGCAACCCGTCTGAGTTTTGTACTGTATAAAATTGTTAGCTGAACTGGTGTTTCATAACCAATTTCCTCCGTTTGTTTGTACTCTCGAAATTTCACTTCTACAATAAACATGGTTGGAGAATTGAAGAGCTCAGGGAAAAGAGAAGAAAAGTCGCCTGAAGTCGGAGAGGAGAAAGGAGGAACTGCTTCTCAGTAAAGCGAAGCGAGAAGGCGGAGAGCCGCCGTCGTAGTCGCAGGGGAATCGCAGAAACTACAAAGGCTGTCTTTTGTATTTATGATGCAGCACGGACGACCGGGGAAACCTAGGCACCGACGATGAAGGAACAAGTCCAGCCTTCCACGTTTCTTATTTTTGCTTTCCTTTTTTTATTTATTTTACTTCCCTCCCTTCTTTAAGATTGATTCAGAACCGACTTCCCTTTTTTACTTGGATTTCTATTTTCGATTTCTATTTTCGTTTTCGATGTGTACTTAAACCTAGAGGTGAAACTCGGGTCGGGTTTTGGCCCGAACCCACATGACCCGACCCAAAAATCATGCGGGTCGGGTTAGAGGGGTCGGATCGGATTGAGGAAGTCAGAAATCCACATTGAATTCAGGTCGGGTTGGGTTGAGAGATTTTTAAGTTAACCTGACATGGTAAAAAGTAGGCTAAAGTAGGTTCGTGGGTCGGGTCAAATAGGGTCGAGTTATAATTCGGGTCAAGTCGGGTCAAGATATCCGAATCAAAAGTATAAATTCCCATTTTAATAATGTATATTTATCAATACTACCATTTTAACTATAAATTCTCAACAGAATCGCATAAAAACGTGATAAAACGATAATAAGCCACTAAATTCCCTATAAATTTCTAGTGCTATATTAAGTTTTTAAGTGAGTCAAGTCGAGTCAAGTCAATTTTAAAAAAACTTAACCCGACTTGTTCCAAATTTAATTCGAGATTTTTTAATCAACCCAATCGACACTAATTTTAAAAATGTAAAATCTAACCCACTTGATTTCTCGAATTGAATCATATGAACCAAATTAAAATCCAACCATAAGTTTCACCCCTACATACAACCCTATATCAACATCATCTCATCTGCATGGCTTGTATAGTAATGAAAGGGATAAATCACGTGAGGTTTTCCCATAACTTCATTTAATCATAATTTTGTCGATTTAAATATTTTCGCTATAGGATAATGGTGGATTCATTAAGTCATCCTTTTTCTGTAAATCAGATAGGAGTTTTGAGATTTCTTTAAAACTCAATAAGTTTCTTGACATTTTAAAGAGACATAGGATGTTTTTCCCCATGGTTAGAAAATTCAGAGAATTTTAAAAATTTCTAAAATAAAAAGTAATTGATTATAATCATTCTTCTATTCCATTCACACACGTAAAATTTAATTTAGCCTCTTACAAATTCATTTTTCATATTAACAACAATAACAATCCATTAGTTTCATAGAAGGTAAAAAATGTGATCAACTCAGGGTCAGTCCTTTGATCTCTAGTCCACTAATTCATATTGATCTGAGATTCATTTTGGGGTAGTAATCTTTACACAGTTGTTTTGTTTACACAAACACGGGTTTTAATGTATTTTCCATTTTGACCTTGGAAATCGGCTTGTTGAATCAGTGATTCTAATATTGTAAGGGTTAGACGACCCGATTTCCAAAGACAAAATGAGAAATACAGTAAAACTCATATCTGTATACACAATCCTCCCATGGGAGGATCGCTGGCCCTCATTTTGTGATCCCAAACACTCATCGGCGGCCGGCTTTCCTTTGGGTGGATTTTGACCCTCGACTACAACATGGATGATGTTCTCTTCTATTGCTCTGTTAGCATTTTTTTATCCATAATCAACTGGAATGTATCGCTTTGGGAGTTGTAATAATCAATCCTACATCTTAACCCACTAATCCATAGGTAGGATCAAGCTTTCCTTGAGGCTCTAGTCCACTAATTCATACTTCAGGTTCTCTGATCTTAGGGTCGACTGCGGGAGTTCCTTCTAAATTTCATTCAATACTTCGGTTATATGAGACAATATTTGTAATTTAGGATTTTATCTTTAATCTGTTATAAAGTCAAAACATACCAATATGACCAAAATTTCAGCCCATTTCAATTTTTAGGATGAATCATAATACACATTTTTCAGTAATATCTGCCTCGAGATAACCCAATAATTTTTAATCAAAATATTGGATTTCAAAATAAAAGAGGTAGAATTCCATCAAGACAAAAATGAGACAAATACCCCAAAAGACAAGTTCTCTATCGACAAAAAATAGTAAACCCATCAGTAATTAACAATAGAATTCATTATTTTGTGAAAAATCATTTCTTTTCCATGCAACAAAACAATGTATAAATATTTCTAAAAAGAAAAAATGTTGGAAGCTTTTGTACAAGAGATGGGTAAAAAGAATAAGAGAAAGCCATTCATCATAAACTTCCTTTCCGTGCATCCAAACAGATTCTCTGAATTTTCTGGAAAAATAAATAAGGGAGGAAATCCATTCCTCTATTCCACATTACTTTATTGCATGGAATCCATTCCTCTATGATATTTCAAAGAAGAGATTTATACCATTAAGAATGACCAGAGAACCTGTTAGAAACTTGCTATATGAGAGACCCATAAAAGGACCTTAAGGAATTTTACATAAAAATCACCATATTCATTTCCCGTTTGTGGGATTGGCTGAATATTTTTAGAATTCCAGAGAACGTCAACAGTGTATGACAGAAATACCAAATTTGGGCTGATCTGGCCTTCAAATTTAGGCCCAACTACTGGTCATGCTAAGTTGCTGTCAAGCTTGTCAGCGACAATCCTTTTGGCCAACCCAGCCGAATGAAGGATGCACACAGAGCTTTATTTTTTATTTTTTATTTTTTGTGTAGCATCGGTATTTCTACTTCACATTGGAGACGAGTCTAATCTCACGAACATGTGTAAACCTCCCAATCCACACACTGGTTAAGTCGATGAGGAGTTGTCCAGATGGGCAAACAGAGCATATTTACACATATACACCACACACTTTGGACATGCACGCGTGAGCAAGTGTCCTTCACATTTTTCATACAAAGGTTCTTATGTTTGGGTTTCTCCAGAACTACATAGTTATCCATTATTAATTTATTAAAACCAAAGCACTTGATACTAACGAAACGTATCAGAAATGAAAATTAAAATGGTTGACGTCATTGCAGAAGACATTGAGAATTTTGACCACAAATCATTATTGTTTTGAAATATGTAGAAACTAAATTGACAAAATTTCAAATGGAAGTGATGAGTTTGAATTATAGAATCCGTTAAAATAAATATCCATACCAGTACAAACCCATATAGATTGAAAAAAATATAGAGAATGATCAAGGTCCACATAGGGGGGGCATCGATTGGCCTTAGAATCAAACAGTTCACATTGTAGACTTGGCATGAACTCTATGAGAATCTTGTCATTTAATGATGAAAATGGGTAGAAGATTGGAGTTGAGTATAAACAATATAAATAAAATACTTCTGGGTATAAGAGAGAGACCGTTACAACAACGACCGAAATGTTTTTGCCTTTACATCTCTCGACAAACAAGTCTGCAGTGTTCTTGAAATCTTTAGAATTGAGAAGCAGAGTTGTAGTGATATCCCTGTAAATACCCAAGAAAATAGAGGTAAAAGAAAAGTATGCAAAGTCGGAAAAAACCCTAGAAACAGAAGTCCCAAAAAGAAGAAGACAATAAAAGAAACCATGATTCTCACTTCTATATCAGTTACTGTAGCTGGTAGTGTGCAGGAACTGTAAGAGATTGAGGTTGAGGAGGAGGAGGAGGAGGAGGAGGAGAGGAGAACGAGGGAGAAGGAGGAGGAGGAGAAGAGAAGAAGAAGGAGGAGGAGGACGGAAGGAGGAGAAGAAGTAGTGTAGTGTACGTTATATGCAAAATCAATCATTTTAATTATGATTTTTATTCAACCTCAAATTTACTTAAACATAGGTTCAAAAGTCATTCTAATACTTCACCTACAGAAGGACAATGACTTACAAATTCTCAGCGCCAATGCCAAACAACTAATGCTGCAACACCAACATTGTTCAACATAAAATTTAAAAATTAATGATAGACGTGACATGGATGCGAAAGATCTAAGAGCAAGAGTTGTGTTTAGATAGACGGATAAAGGTATCTGAGTTATACACTCCAGATGGCCAATAGATAGACTTTTGTCCAGCAGGAAAATTAAAAGTCTCTAGCAAAAAATGAGCATGCTGGAGATGGAGATGTGCATAGTTGGGTTGAAGTAGAGACCAATATCACCTTGAGAGTGGCCAACAAAGAGAGCAACACAGACATAAGAGAGTTGAAACCTATTTCTGCTGCATAAAAGGATTTTAGATAGTTGCATGGATTTGGGGATCATGCATCATCTTTGGCATATTGCATTACATGCAACGTTTATTTTATAACTTGCATGTGTTTTATCACTTTATTTATTTAATTCTTTTACTTTAGAATTCCTGTCGGCTATATACTACGTGCTTATATTTTATTTCTTTCACTAGATTAGGAGTTCATGTCTCCTTACATTACAAACTTTTTGTTGGAATATATTTAGAGTTTTTATGTTAATAGAATTATTGTATGATTAGGAGTCATAGTTTGGATTTACCTCTAATTAAGATGTGTATTTGATTTATAATTACTTAAGTGTTTGAGTATAAGTGTGATAGCCTTAGGGTCGGCTTAGAGGCTATATATACATGTAATAGGTTAGGTATTCAATAATTTACTGAGATTATATCTTTTCTACATGGTATCAGTTAAAATTCATTCCTGAGTGGACCTTCAGTTTGTTTCTCTCCCTCTGCCAGGAGATTCATCGGCAGAGGGAGGGAAAGAGGAAAACATGTTGAATCGGCGAATCTTTCTTGTTGTTTTTTTTTTCTCTCTTGCACTGATCGAAATTGGAATCTCTTCACTCTTCACTCAGAGATTCAGATTTGACATCCATTCAATTGAAGCGGTAACAACAACTGTTTCGTGTTGAGATACCAGCCTCCTAATCGAGCGCCAGGCATACATCTTCCTCTCGCCGTAGTTCAGATCTGAAAATCTCAGATCTCCGTTCAAGCCCTTTGTTGGTTGTCATCGGCTGCGCTGGCCATTGCAGTTGCAGATCTCTCTAAAGTCTGCTGTTTTCCATATCCAAATCCTATTGAGTGCACCTTCAATCGACAGATCTGCAATCAATCGATCTGTTGGTGCTTGGAGGACGATCTCTTTCCAACTAGAAAGCGCTGGCCAAATCTAAGATCTTCTAGGCGTCGCCTTCACGATCAACCAGGCCTAAATTTCACCATTCGATCGCAGATCTGATTGTTCTGAGTAGCCCACCGTCTGCAAATCAGCCCCGCCATCCACTTTACCACCTGCTGTTCGCCCGACTCTGCTCGACTGCCCTCGGGTTTCACGTGTTTCTCATCACTTATTTCCTGCTCGCTTCTCCCCTATCTAGATCAGCTCTTCGGACTGCAGCGTCTCTCCTTGCATCTCTTGCGAGATCTGATCTCTGCTCGCTCTGTCCTGGGTTTCATCAAACCAAAGCACCCACCGAAGTGTCCTTGCTGAGTGTTTGGCTGCCTTCTCGTCATTTGCAGGCCGCAAAAATCAGCTGACTTTCTGAGCAGATTTCGGCGTTTCCCTGCAACGTCCGCCGACATTGCTCACCTGCTGCGCTCTTCCTTCAAATCCCTTCAGATCTGCACCAGTCACTCAGCGATTTCAGTGTTCTTGTCGGCGCTCTCTGTTCGGTGTTCTAAAATCAGATCTGCAGCAAGTCATCTCAGTAGCCATTCTGCATATAGATTCAGCAAGACACTAGTCTAGCCTTCAGATCTGAACAAGAAACAGAGCAAGGTTGCATGTCTCGCCGCTTTCGCAGACTAATATTGTTTGATTTGCTGTCCAGATTTTGCAGCATAAGCGTTTTCAGATCTCTTCTCAGATTTGCCCCTTTGCACGAGATCTCCTGTGGTCAGACAACACACTCTTTTTGTGCTTGCAAGACCCTTTCTACCCGGCACTTGTAGATATTATTTGTTCTCTCTAATCAGAAAGAGAAAGCTCAGTAGGGCGATCTTCAGAAATCCAGATATCTTCAGCACCTCAAGTTCTTCTCGGTCAGATCTGTGCTATTTGTTGTTTGTGAAAGATTGCATCTTCTCTGCAGCTGCTGCCTGCATTTGCAATCTCTATTATTGCTCTGTGAACAATTGACTCCCTGCTCTCTCAAAGCAACAAATCATTACTCCATCACGGCTACTGAAAGTAGTGAATACACTGGAGAAATATTGTTTGAAGACATTTCATCTACTTGGACTTTATTCAGTTGTCCAACCTATCTTTGTTCTTATTGCAACTTCTCCTGCACCACCATCACTTCCGCTGTCGCCTTTGCCACCGACTGTATTCAGATCTTCGCCTTGTCAATCTGATTTTCGAGTCCACAGATTTTTTTTTTACTATTTCTTCTTGCCATAATCTGCGAGTTATGTGCCAAGAAGAAAGGGGGAGAGCTGAAGAAAGGGACGCAAATTGCCATTCTTTTCCTACTTAGTTGCCTTTCGCGCAGTCTTGTTTTACCGTTTCTCCAATATGAGACGATCACTTTAGCGGAAGAAAGGGACGCAACTTACCCTTCGTTCGAGCACGCCTTGTTTTGTCGTTTCTCGAAAATGAGACGGCATGTTTTTGGACACATGTTCATTTGTTGTGGAATTCATCCACTCATTTTATTTGGAGGACTCTGATTCGTCCCCAATTTTTGCTGGCCTTCATGGCTACAACCTTTGCTGACCTTTTATGGTTAGAGTCTCTTTGCTGGCCTTCATGGCTACAACCTTTGTTAACCTTTCATGGTTATAGTTTTTGCTGGCCTTTTATGGCTATAGCGTCATTTGTCGGCCTTTCATGGCTTCAGCCTCTTTTACTGGCCTTTCATGGCTATAGTCTTTGCTGGCCTTTCATGGCTACAGCCTTATTTGCTGGCCTTTCATGGCTACAGCCTTTGCTGGCCTTTATGGCTTCAGCCCTTTTGCTGGCCTTCCAATTTGATTGATTGATGTGATGGCTTTAGCATTTTTTTGGCATTTATTATGCCCTTGTTTTGTAGGTCATTTGTTGCCTGTGTTTATCGTATATTGCGATCACTGTTTTTGCTGGACAACTGTCTTACGGCCACTGCCGTCGTCCGTGCCAAGTTCTGTGTTTCAGGCCTGCCATCTGTATTTGCCGCTTGTCATTTTGTAGCCAGTCAACACTGCCACTGCTAACAAATCTTCGTGGTCAGTTAGTTGCCATTTTTTGCAGTTCACCTGCCGATTCTTCATGTTCCAAGCTTTGCGTTCAGTCCAGGCTTCAGCTTGCGAGGGCGTGTTGGAATATATTTAGACTTTTTATGTTAATAGAATTATTGTGTGATTAGGAGTCCTAGTTTGGATTTACCTTTAATTAAGATGTGTATTTGATTTATAATTACTTCGAGTGTTTGAGTATGAGCAGTGATAGCCCTAGGTCGGCTAGAGGCTATATATACATGTAATAGGCTAGGTATTCAATAATATACATGAGATTGTATCTTTTCTACACTTTTCGACAGGAATTAGGGCATTGTGAGGCGTAGGAACGAACTTAGGATCTTTGGAGCTGCTTTAGCGCTGAGTCGTTATCAATTATATTAGAGAGATATATGAATTATGTTTATTTTTGTTGAGACACACGAAAGTGTCAGGATTTAAGGATTGTAATAGACTTTATATTCATGGTTTGAGATTTATTTTTATTGCTATGAGTGTGAGAATGGTGAGATATGGGCATGATCCTACTAATAATTGTGCTGGAACTTCTAAATCCCACCAAACTTCACGACTGGGAGTCTAGGCTGTAAAATGTTGAATTCATATTTCTTATTGCCGTATTCCATAAAATTTTGGATAATTTTGCCATGGACACTTGGACAGTATTCCCCTCCAAAATTTTGGATTTATAACGAGCATCAGTCGATACGAGGGCAGTTACATATCCACATTTCTCGACCAATTAAAAAAATTCTTCATGAGTAATTGGTCCTAAAAGCTGACTTATTTCTTTGGTTGCTGTTTCCAAAAAAGACCCTCTTGTAATGGTAAAAAATAGGGCTGAAATCGGGTCGGGTCGGATCGGATCGGGTTTCTTAAAATCCAACTCGACCCAAGTCAATAAAATATAGAACCCGATTCAACCCGAACTTCTGACCCAACCCAATCCAAACTTTAATCCCGATTCAACCCAAATTCTGACCCGACCCACATTTTGAACCCGTTTTAGCCTAATTTTAGTCGGGTTGTGTTTGATCGAGTCAGGTGGGGTAAACTTGAAAATCCCTCAACCTGACTCGAATTCTATGCTGATTTCTGTTTCTTCAACCCGACCCGCATGATTTCTCGAATCGGATTGGGTCATGTGGGTCGGATCAAAACTTGACCCTGATTTTCACCCCTATTAAAAATATTGACCCATGTGCAGAACGTCAGTAGGTAACTCTAGATCTGTATCGTGAAGTTAAATTTGTTATAAAACTCACGCGCCCGTCGCGTAGTGGGGCGGGGTGTGACAATTATTTTGTGGATGATGCCTGAGTTTAAATATCTTTAAAATTTTGAAATCTCAATTAATATTTATTAGATTTTAAAAGAACGCTATAGGTGTAAAATTGTAATTATCGTCATTTAAGACCAACAATTATATTGGAATTGAAAGTCCATAGTCATATGGTGTACAGGTAAAGCCGACGATCCAGATCGTCCAAACTGAAGGTTCCAATTCAATGGACAAAATCAATTTGATAGAAAGATTTAAACTTTGAATGAGAAACTCACAAAAAATAATCTTAATTAAATTCACCCAAAGTGATTAAATTACTCTCCAACCAAATCACATAAGTGCAGAGAGAAGTACAATATACTGTGAACAAATAATAAAAATTGGCATAGACAAATGTCTCAATGAGCACATATTAAGTGGTAAAAATTACGAGTTCATTGGCTTCTCTAATGGCACTAGCAAAGGCAAAACTCGAGTCTATTATATGGATACTATTAGTATAATTCTATATTGCTTGAGTACCTTTGAGACGTGCAGTGTATAAATAAATGAGCACCATCTCTTTGACAACGAAGTTTTCAAAGGTGAGTTTTACTCATGGGTTTTAAAATGGTATCAAAGCTGGTATACCACAAGAATGGAATGGGTCGGATTCGTATCTCTAGTCCTGCATGGGGTGAGAGAGTTGAGTATCTCTAGCTTTAGTGCTAAGATGGAGTGTTAGCATAGTCCCACATCGTATGGATACCTTTGGGATATACAGTGTATAAACATATGAGCACTCTCTCCTTGATAGTTATTTTCAAAAGTGAATTCTACTCATGAGTTTTAACAGGTTTGAGGGCCAAATAAAGCCCATTTTAAACTCGATCCAACCCAATCTCCAATTGACCCACCAA
Organism: Chimonanthus salicifolius; assembly: GCA_013350335.1. Lineage (NCBI taxonomy): Eukaryota > Viridiplantae > Streptophyta > Magnoliopsida > Laurales > Calycanthaceae > Chimonanthus > Chimonanthus salicifolius. The sequence continues at coordinate 42,817,814 of CM023534.1, read as the reverse complement.
ACCAGAGTCGAAAGTGAGTTTGGGTAGGAATGGGTCAGATTAGTTCAATTTGGGTCAAGTTGAGAGCCAATTCAATCCAAACTGAGTCAGTCGGATTGTAGAATCTCACTCCTGAGCCAACCACTCTCAACACAGTCCTTATTGAGTTGGTACTTATTTTATAGTCTTACTTCATTGGCACTGTTTTCTTCTGCAACAGAAGTAATGTTGTCGGTTCATCCACCGTTTTCAAATCAAAGAAACCTTTTAAGGGTCGTTGAAGCTTGAGAGACAACCCTAAAATGGAAGTAGCAATCCATGCTAAAAAAATCCTGTTTTGTCCCTTCTATTTGGACCATTGGATACTATTTTTCATTAATATTTTATTAGTCACTATTAATTATGTCCATTAGGTGCTGTTTTGTCCCTTCTATTTGGAGAAAAGAACTTTTTAATTATATTAATATTTAATAAAAAAAGTACAATTTAAAAATTAGATAAAAATTTGATGACAACGAATGATATTATGACTTGCGAGAATGTTTATATTGGCTTTAATGTATTTATTGGTGACAATTTTTTTTTTAAAATTTACATGTAGAAAATTGCAGGATACTAAGCGTAAAACCTCCACAGATAAGTCCACTACTCGTAGGGCACACCAAGATTAAGCTATAAAGGCTCGAACCCGCAATCTCCTGCTTCATGAAATGGTAGGCAACCAATTAAGTTATACCCATGTGAGTAATTGGTGACATTTTATAAGCCTTGACAGGACAAATAATGAGAAAAATTAGCCTTTCCCAAAACTAAGAAGCCCAAATTCCCATTTCAACCAAAATTTCACAAATATTGGATTTTAAGATTTTTGAAAAAGAAATAATTCTGAACTCGAAATAGGTCAAATGGATGAAACAACATTGAAAGTATCTTTGAATTTCACATGAGAATCTCAAACTATTGGCTCCATTCACATGCCTTTTTGAATTTGTTATTTCTAAATTATAAGTCCCACAGTTGACGCCTCTTTTATTTTATTTTGAAAATCATATATACATTTCATGTTTCACTAAATGACATAAGCAGTGTAGAGCATGATATGTCCCTCTCAACAACCCTTAAATATTTTAGTAAGTTTGAATCCATTTCTGGTCAAAAACCATTAGGAATGGTGAAATTCCTAACCTAGTTTGTATGACTCAGAAGACCCAACTCAGTTGCCTAACTGAGTCGCAGCTTGATACAGAAAGACTCGTTGAGTTGGCCAACTCAATGGTTTGATTAGGTTATGAAATGATTACATGCTATATGCAAGTTTTAAGTTTTTAATCTTAGCAGAAGAATGTGACTGTGGAAGAGAGAAAAAGAAGTAAATTAGATAGATGAGTTAATATTTCAATTAAGTTGGGTAGAGGTTTGACCCTAAGCCTGATCCGGCCCAAATTTATAAGAAAAAACTCCATTTAAGCACTCTACTTTTTAAAACTCATTTGTTTTAGCTCATGTACTCCACCCTAAGTTAAAAAATCTTAAACAAATGGGCTCACTTTTCATATCTCAAAAAAGTTCTTTTATCTTTCATTATTTTATTTAAGATGATTTTTATATTGTCTTTTAATTTATTTTTTTCCAATTTTTACATAAATTTAGATTGGGTCGGATTGAATTGCATGAAATAGAATTCAAGTAAGATTGAATTGCCCATGTGTAGCTCAATTGGTTAACCTCCCACCTTAAGAAGCGGGACGTGTTAGATTTGAACCCTCGTAGCCTAATCTGGTGTACTCTAAGGGCAGTGGATATCACCTTTGAGACTTTATGCTGGATTTCCCACAGAAACAACACGTAAATTCAAAAAAATAATAATAATAAAGAATTTGATTCAAATTAGATTAACTCAAATAAAAAATGTTTATTATCTATGTTAATCTGAATATGAGTTCGAATTTTAAATTTTCAAACCCTATTGTCATAATTTCTCCATGGTCCAAAAATAGCCCATTTGAGCATGAATTAGGAGAGGTAGTAAGTAGCAAGCTCTAGTCTGAACTCTGAACCAAATCAGTGGTGCAAAATAGCAGGTGGAGAAAGGCAATTTGTTTTTATATGATGTCAAAATGAATGAGACTTAGGTTGAAAATTGTCATCTTCTGCCCTAAAACCTATAATTTTAATCAAGGACCACAAACCTTCCTTAAATCACATTTTTTTATGTGTTTTGGATGTTGCAATTAGCACACAAACTCACTTTAAGATGGGAATCTAAAGACTAAACTTTAAACATTGCATTAGCCAATAAAGTCCACTCATTAAACAAATAAATCATGTTTAACCTCACCTACTTAAGTCAAACTTTCCAATTACCTCATGTCAATTTGCAATCAGTTGGAGAGAGAGAGAGAGAGGATTTTTGTTTTGTGTGATGGAACAGTAAGAATGGTATTAAAATTTAATTTTTAATTAAAACATGTCCAAGCTATTAAAAAATAATTTAGTCGAGTTGGCACAATGTCATTGACTTTCAAGCCAGGTCACACCCTCTTATGATTCAAGTCTCGTTCATTAAGATTTATATTTTATACAACTCCTTTAACATCAAATAAATCATCAGCTTGTAATAGAAAAAAAAAATATGATAAAACAACTTTGAAGGTCCTTTGGAATGCAATCAGTTTACTTTTGTTAACATTCGAAGCCAACTTATTTTACTTTAAAATATAATTAGAAATTCCAAATTTTGAATTTGACTCAAAATTCTATTGAACCAAGTAATTAAGACGAGTTTCTCAGTTCAACTTGACAACATTTATTGGCTCAGCTGACTAAAAAATCCAACAAGCTGAGTCAATTCAGCCGACTCATTCAAATCTTTTTGATTTTTAAACTATGTTTTATTCTAATAGGGTTGGGCATTGAGTAGAATAAGGTAGTTGTGATATACTAAAAAATGAAGAGAGAGAGAGAGATGGTACTATCTATCTAATGCATATTTAATATTATTATAAAATTCAACAACAATAATTACTTATAAGTTTTTTTTTTGGATTTACGTTTGGGAAACTCAAACAGAGTCCTACTAAGATCCCCACGAATGAGCCCACTACCCCTGGGACACACCAAGGTTAGGCCATGAAAGCTCGAACTCGCAACCTCCCACTTCCTGAGACAGAATGCGACTCAGTTGAACAACAATAATTATCTATAAGTTGGCTCTAAGGCTTTGCATGCTCTTTTTATTTTATTAAAAAATGCATATAAAATTAGCTAAAAGATAACTCTAATACCTTTCATGCTCAATAGTTAATGCCCAAATGACATACAAAATTGTCAACAAATCATTTTGAGACAAGATATGTTTCTCTTTCATTTTCTTTTGTTCTCTTCTCATTCATAGGTACGAAGAAAGATACCATTTCTCCCTCTATATATAGGGAAGGCATCTGATACAAAACTACACAAGACCCGATCCTTCACCTTTAGAAGCTTGAGAAGAAGAAGAAAAAATATATGGTATTCATCTAAAACTAAGGTTCAGGTTCTTTCTATTTAATGCCAATGCCATCAAGAGACTAACTCCAAATTTCTCTTCTTTTTTTCTATTTTATTTTCTTCCTTTTTTTTAAGGGCATTTTCAAGGATGGGAAGTCAAAAGCTCTCCAACAGCCAAAGCTTGGAGGAACTAGAGCTGCTCTCTTTGTCTATGGTCATTTTCTATTTTCTTTGATGAAAGATGATGACATAATTTTTGTTGGTTTTTTTCAAAAAATTTAAAAGACAAAAATGTATCGATCAAGATCTCAGTCATATTCTCCATTTTAGTCAAAGTATAACCTTTAAAAAAAAAAAAAAGTATGTTTTTAGATTGAAACTTTAGGAATGGGACGAAATGTCAACCAAAATGGACTTCAATTTTAGCTGAAATATCGATATGCAATAATAGTTTTAGCATTTTCAAAAAAAAAAAAATCCAACAATGTTGATTTTTCATATTGGGTTATTTGTATTAGTCATTTTGACAAATAGATTGAACTTCCAAAATGAGACAAAATAGTGGCAGAGATGGAACAAATTTTTTAATTTCGGCCGAAATATCGGTTTTCTTGTAGATTTTTCTTTAACATGGGTTGGTGTGAATTGATAAATACAGCTATGGAGGGCCTTGAGAACATGGCTTTTATATCAAATGCAGTTAGCTTGGTGACTTATTTCAATGGTTACATGAATTTTGGCCTAACAAAATCAGCCACAACTCTCACAAATTTTATGGGAACTTCTTTCCTCTTGGCTCTCTTTGGAGGATTCATCTCTGACACCTATTTGTCAAGATTCAAGACTTCTGTACTCTTTGGCTGCATTGAACTTGTGGTGAGTTCTTACTTATTCTCCAAATTTAGGTTTTTTTTTTTAATTTACGTGTGAGAAACTGCGGGAATACTAAAACCTTCACGGGTCCAATCTCAATTTTCAAATAAATAAAAAATTAATTATGATGATATTGATGATGACGCTCATTTGAGATGAATTCAAAGTTTCAAATCAAACTACAAATAATACTTCCTTCGTTCCATTTTAGTTGTCTCATTTGAAACATTTGTATTTTTTAAAGAACTCGGCTAGCACTCCATGTGATTTAATCCATTTTCAACACACTTTATACTACTCCAATATAAATGAGACAATTATTTTAGAACAATCTTAAAATCCATATAAGACAACTAAATTAGGACAGAGGAAGTAATAAGTTGCTATAATAAAAATGTCTTCAACTCATCATTCATTCAATAATTTATGTTCATTTATTTATGTACATATAATATGTATTTGGTGGATAGGTTGGAATAGAAGCATCTCACATGATTTGGATTTTCATTCAGTTCATCTCAAATTTTTAATTATAGCTTCCAATAAAAATTATGATGTGTTTAGTTCTAAAATCTAAACTAATGATGTTTCTCTAAGGTGCTATCTTAGACAGGACTTAACCAAAGAAGCGACCCAACGACAATAGGAATATGAGTTTTGTCCTCTTCACCAATCGAACGGCTGAGATTGCCCCTTTGACCCATCAAAAATGTGTTAGACCTGTACAAAACTACAAATGCATTTTATCAGCGGACTTCACCTGCCACCAAAATTGGCAAAACCTGACCCAACCGGATTAAGTGACGTCTTGATCTTACCCATTTATAAATGGATAGATCTAACTGAAATAGAACGTAAAGGGGTTGGAGTGATGGCCACAAATCCGCCTCAGAAAGCGGAAGTCCTGAGTTTGATTCCACGTCTACCTTAAAGGGTCACTCCCCATAGAGTTATCCGATATACGTGGGTAGGGAGCTTGTACATGCCCTGAAGATTAGTCGAGTATTTTAAGAGGCTTGGACACCTTGGTCATAAAAAAGACTCAAACATGAAATAGACCCAAACCGAATATGACTTGACCCAAGCCAACCTGTTGCCCGGTCTACCTGCCACCAGTAAATATCAGCTGAAATTCAAAATATCAGTTGATATTTATCCAACTTTAGAGAGACAATATGATATATAAATATTGCAAGGAATAAGGGTTTTTTCTTAAAAAAAATGGCTCAAAACTGATATATCTAAAATTTGGGTTAAATTTTCAAATATAATGGTGATAATTTATTCTTTTGAAAAAAAAAACTGAGACCTGAAATATCGGCAAAAACCTAAATAATCGGCCAATACTTGCCAGCCTGCCACAGGCCCAAAATATTGGATTTCATGGATATTTCAAACTTAGATCAACCCATTTAATGAGTTTTAGTTATTGTCCCAAACTGATGCTTCAGTCATCAGGTGGACTGGAAATTTTTGGTCAACATATTAAAAAAAATCCAGAAACTGAAATTTCGGAAATATGGACCAAATGGGCCGATATTTGTATCCAATTTGGCCCAAATCGGTTTTGCCAAATTTATGAGAAAACCTAACATTTCTTGTTTCAACAGGAGCTCAGACTAAAAAATATGGCCCAGAATTTTGAATTTCAGATTTTGGCCGATATTTTACATTCGGACCATATCTATATATCTAAAGACCATTATCAACAGTGTCGCTTATTTTCTTTTGATTTAGTGGGTTGGTCCAGCCAGTCTATTGGCCTAACCAACCAATTAATGTCCTAACTCATACACTAATTACTCTCAGAAATATCTAACTGCAGTTTTGGTGCACATTTTTGCCAGGGTTACGCCCTTCTAACCGTGCAAGCCCACTTTCACTTCCTAAGGCCCAGCCCATGTAGAGGTGTGGCACTGATCAGCAATGGTCAATGTGAATCAGCAAGCACGGGCCAAGTTGCACTCCTATTTTCCGGTCTATATCTAGTTGCACTAGGAACAAGCGGCGTCAAAGCGGCATTGCCGGCGCTCGGTGCCGACCAATTTGATGAGAGAGATCCAAATGAAGCCACACATCTCTCAAGTTTCTTCAACTGGTTCCTCTTTAGTCTCACCATCGGCGCATCCATTGGTGTGACCTTTGTGGTGTGGATCAGTAGCAATCAGGGCTGGGACTGGGGCTTCGGTGTTTGCACTGTCGCCCTCTTCTTCGCGGTTGTGTTCATCTGCATGGGAAAGTCCTCATACCGACATAATGTCCCCAAAGGCAGCCCTGTTCAGCGAGTTCTCCAGGTATGTGCCATGTACAACAGTCGGAAAGGCTGAAATGGGCCAGATTTGGGTAATGGATCGAAGGGCCGCAACAATTATTAAAACCATCAGTCATAATTGGGCCTCAAAAGTCTTACCTAACTGTTCAAGCCTACCAGAAACCAGTACGAAATTCACACTGATTTGGACCGTGCGTCAACCTAAGTTAAAAGGTGTTGGCAAAAACAAATTTAGGATGGCCGATTAATTTTGGCCCTTTTGGGAATGGCCATTAACATTTTGAAATTGGTTTGGTCTGGACCTAAATTTCAGGCCCATGAGATAGATGTGGACCTGAAAATAGATCCAGTTGATAGACTTTTCTTGAATACACTATTGACGCGGCCCATTAGCAGGCCCAGAAACGGGTCCTTATGACCCAGTGAACCACATATGCATACACATGTTTCATTCATTGCATCCAAAGGCCAGAAAATTAGTGGCATTGTTAAGATTAATCAGTCATGATTAACAATCTAATGCATCTAGGTAATCGTAGCTGCTGCTCGGAATTGGCAAAGTCCGGTGCCGGGAATGACTGATGAATTGCATGAGTTGCATGACAAAGAAGCTGCTATGGAGACTGAATTTCTTCAGAGAACAGACCAGTTCAGGTGTGACTTTCATTACATTATTTTCCAATTTTTATATTTCACACTTAATCTGTTCTAGCCATTAACATGTTCACACCTCATTATCAATATCATCATCTATGGCCATTACCCAATCTATATGGGATGATCGGTTTTTCGAGATCCAATTTTCCTTTTAACTTATCATAGACCATCACATTTATCACGTCGCAAGCTATTATGTCCTTCTTTGTGCTTTCTCTCTATGTTTTAGTCATTACAAAAATTTTAGTAACTTCCACAGGGTTGAAATGATCAGCATATCCTTGATTTGACCATAAATTCTCCTTAGTTTGTTTCTTCTTGAGTCTGTCTTTAATTTTTTACTAACACGACCAAATCACTTTAAATAAATTTCCCTTTTTTTGTCAATTCACCAACTAATTGAATCTATGTCGTTGTTTATTATAGGTTTTTGGACAAAGCTGCAATGACAAGAGTGGGCCAAGGTGCACATACACTAGGGCCTTGGCGCATTTGCACTGTGACACAAGTAGAAGAGACCAAGATCCTCCTTCGAATGCTCCCCATCATTCTCAGCACTGTTTTCATGAACACATGTTTGGCCCAACTCCAGACATTCACCATTCAACAAGGTGTCACCATGGACACTAACTTACTCGGCTTCCGTGTGCCGGCCCCGTCACTCCCGGTCATCCCTCTCCTCTTCATGTCCCTCCTTATCCCCTTGTACGATCGAGTTTTTGTCCCTCTAGCGAGAAAATTCACCGGGATCCCCACTGGCATTCGACACCTCCAAAGGATTGGTGTTGGCCTAGTGCTCTCAATGATTTCAATGGCAATAGCTGGAGTCTTGGAGACACGTCGGAAATCCGTCGCAGTTCAACATGGCTTGGTTGACTCTGTAGATCCACTACCTATGAGCGTCTTTTGGCTAGGCTTCCAATATGCCGTGTTTGGAGCGGCCGACATGTTCACATTTGTGGGGTTGTTGGAGTTCTTCTACGCCGAGAGCTCGGCCGGGATGAAGTCATTGGGGACCGCCATTTCATGGTGTTCATTGGCGTTCGGATACTACCTTAGCTCGGTGGTGGTGGAGGTGGTGAACAAGGTGAGTGGTGGATGGCTAGGGAGTAATAATTTGAATCGAGATAAACTAGATTACTTCTATTGGCTCTTGGCCGGAGTGAGTGTAGTGAATTTTGGGGTATACTTGTTTTGTGCCTCTTGGTATAGGTATAAGAAGGTAGAAGTGAATAAACTAACAAATGATGATGAAGGGGTTGAGGTCAAGGGATGAGGATGGCACTCTTGTTAGCATTCTTGTTAGTATCCATGGTCTATTTGGTCATTTCGGTATATTCGAAAAAGTTAAAGGAGCAAAACACTAATGTTAGAAATAGATAATCATGTGAAGTAGATGAGATAATTGACTAAGGTTTTGTTTAAAGGTTTTAATTGATGTGGTTTCTTCAAATCTTCTCTTCAGATGAGAGAGCGTGTAATCATGAATTTTCCATTATTAGTGCTATAAAATATGTGCATAATTTTGTTGCCAAAGAATAATGATAAATTTTGGGATGGAGGCGTGCTTCACTTCTTTGGTGCTAGGACATTACATTGTCATTTTTTTCATAAAAAAAAAAATAGGAATTTTAAAGCTAATTTTTAATTTAAAAATCAAGAACTAAATTAGTGCAAATTTGGAATTTGACTATTTCAACAAAGTTAAAAAGTAAACCCTAAATAAATAAAACAAAGATTATAATGATAATGAAAGACTAAGATGATCAAGCCAATGGCTTTATAGGTGAGGAGATTGGGAGTTGGACCAAAGGAACCTAAGCACATAACTTTTCTTAGCATTCAAAATTCACACAATCCAATCTTTTCAATCCCTTTAGATATATCCTACTTTTATAAAATATTGTGTGTTTGACAACTTTGAATCTCCATATATTAAATTTTTCAATATAAAATGAAGCCCATTCCTATTAGATGATTGAGAGTTTTATGTTGAATCATGTATAAATTAATGCCTAAATGATGTTAGTGGTAGAAGTGCAAATCAGACTACTACTTCTAGAATCAATTACACATTATCGTACACTTTATCTCTCTCAATTATTAGGGTTCACATAGGGTTGTGCAAGTCAAGCAGAGTTCCAGGCCTCCGTGCAATAAAAGAACTAGCGAAGGAAATGGACTAGACATAGGCTTAAGTTGCGCCAAGTTTGAGCCTGATTATCAAGTAAAAAGTCTGAACCCAAAAAACATATATTCTTCTATGAAATATTTGGCTTAAGACACTAATTAAATTGTGATTTTGATATAATATGAGTTTTAAATATTTATTTAATTATTAAATTAAAATAACTATTGAATAATCTATATATTAGATAATAAGTTTTTTTTAATGATTGGTTAGTTTAAATTATATATGTTTTTAGTAGAATAGTGAAAATTTAACTAAATGAATTGAAAGATAATTAAATATTTTAGATGTGTAACGAATTTATCCAAAAACTTAAATTGAAACCACATCCTTTTAGTAGTCAAAATCAGTAGGTACTTTTAGAAAACAATGATGCATGTTAATTTTGACCACTAGGTTCAAGTAACTTTCATAAAAAAAAAAAAAAAAATTTGGATGAATATATTATACATATATATAATTAAGTAAACCTTTTTATCTAACTAATTATATTTTTATAATTCTAAAAAAGGTTTAATAACAAAAAAAGACCAGGTGTATGTGAATCCTCGTTTGTAGTTTCTATATGTCCATGTAATCAGGCCAGGCTCAGGTTTTGGGCCAGCACATATACAAGCCCGACCCAAAAAATATCGTTATCATCATTAGCCAATATCCCATCTCTTTCATCAGCTTTAGGAGTTTTTCTTCTCTAATTGACTATATCATAAATCATACCATCACTCACTTTAGTGTTTAACATGTTCATTTTTACATTTTCCCTTAATGTTTTTAAATATTGCCCTCCTCTCGTAGTTCTTTGATTCGTAACTTTTCAACACTATCTATTGGAACTCTCTTTGATCTTCTGCTAGAGTGACTAAACCATTTCAAACGAATTTCTTTCAATTTGTCATCGCACATCATATTATACATATCACAGTCATCATAATCTTGTTTATTTGTCTTTTTTTTAAGCGTTAAACACTTTACCCAACCTAAAATAATACCAGGCTTTGTTTTATTTTTTCCAAACTTAGTCCTTTTACAAATCAAGTTGACAATTTTTGCGTAAAGTCTAGTTTTCTCATGACATGTTTTGACTTGAGCGTGGGCTCAAGCCTGGCCTAGGCTAACCTCAATTTGTCAAACCTGAGCCCAAATCAAATTGCATTTGTAAGACTTGAGCTAAATTTCAAGCTCATAGTATATATTTGAGTTTATCTAGGCTTCAGTTTCTTTAGACATAAATGGATTTTTTTTTTGTAATATCTTTTAAAATATAAATTTATAAATTATATATTTTTAAATTATACTTAAAATTTATACTCTTGGGCCAAACTCGAGCTTTCAAATAGCACCCAAATTCTAACTTGGGCCTGATAGTCTAGACCTTCAAACGAGTTCGATTTATGCGGCTCGGGTTAGGCCAGGCCCAAGTCGCTCCCAGACCTGCCAAAACCGCGGGAGCACTCTTTTAATTCGTGCTCCCGCTCTGTATGCTACTGATCTTCCTGATCATGATTCTAAATTTGTCGCCCTTTCTCTTTTTCTTCACCGTCTTCTTATTCCTCTCACTCTTCTTCACCATTTTTGTCAAAGCCAATACGTTTTTTTTCAAAGAAAAAAGTCTCTGTCTCCATCCCTCGTTTACTCTCTCTAAATTATCCGATGTTTTTCAGCTGCATTCTTCGAAGAATGCCGTCTCCCTTTAGATAGATCCAAGATGCACAGGCGTTAAAGGCCGCCCCCTCTCACTTTTTAGTTTTTGATTTTTAATTTATTTTGAAGATGATTCCTTTGGCCAACGGAGATGTAGGGCCTCCGTCTCCTCCCGAATGGAAATTCTCTCAGGTTTTTGGAGAACGAACCGCTGGAGAAGATGTCCAAGAAGGTATGTTGCTAAGGTGGTTCGATTTTTTATTTTTAATCAGGGTTCTGAGAGTTTTCCGTGTAACTGAAGTGGGGTTTTTTCTGTCAGGGGGCGTTCGTGCATTGAATCGTTTATCGTTTACTTTTTGGATTAATTTTATTTGTGGATTTGGTTACTTTGGTTTATCTGAAGTTGGTTTTTGGTATTACTCATGTTCATGCATGGAGTCGGTATTTTTTTTATCAGTTTTCTTCGTGGGTTTGGTTAATTTTGGTGTATCTGAAGTTGGTTTTTAGTATTAGTCGTGTTTGTGCATTGGATCCATAATTTTTTTAGATATTTTTCGTTCATGGGTTTGGTTAATTTTTTGGTACTAGTGAGAAGCATGCACCTCGCATGAGTGGCAGTCGGAAAAAAGATGGTAGTAGATACTTCTTTTTCCATTTGACACAATTATGCTAACTAAAAAAGTATGGGCCAAATCCTTCGAACTCACTCAATTTATCATAAATCCCAATAGGTCACATCTTTCATGCTTCCTAGCATATGAATCAGAGTACGATGGTTTAATGAACAAGCACTCAAATACACTTGACAGTTACCTTAAGCTCTCTGTTTTTTATTAAACAAAGGTAAACAGAGCTAAGGGACTAGTTGTGTTCATAGGTCTTCCAATCTTCCATATATACTGAATTTTATTATATATACTTTGTAGTGGAGCTGCCCACTTCCCTTTTCTTCTCTTTCCCCTTCTCATCCTCTATATTTGTCAAACATCCTATGAACAAGGTGTCCATCATTTAATGCTTGTAATCGTCCTGCTGAAGTAGCTACGATCCAACTCTACATAATTATTTTTCATGCATCCTCCTAAGATATTTATTTCCCTTCTTCAACTGGGGGAAGTGGTTTATAATTGAATCTTGGAGGTATTATTATCATTTGGTAGATCCAACAACATGGCCTACGCTCTTACCTAGAACTTTTGAAATTGCCCTAGGAGATGTGATGCACATGCATCCATTTCAAGGAGGTGCAAGAGTTCTTAGTTTGGGCCCAATGCTTATACCTTTTTCACATTGTGGCGTTATGCTCTATATGAATCCATCTTGGGACTTGGGAGGACACCAAAGTTGTACAATTAGGACCTCAATATCTTGGGCTTATGTTTCCTTTTGCTCTTTTTTTCATGCTGCTTTTCATCATTCTTTGGCATCTAGAGACTGGAGGTATTTGGTCCACTAAAGGGATTGAGGTTTTAGATTTTGGAGAATCTCTTTTCTTGATACCCATATTCCCCTTTGTTCTCTCAAAAAATGGATGGCATTAACCCTGCCAGGTGCATTCTTTACAAAACCTCCCTCTTTCTACCAAAAGACTATCCATCTATATTTTCTTCCAATGATTTCAGAGATGTGTGTGCTATGAAAGAAGTGATACCAAATGGACCTGTCAAACCTGCAGTGAAGGAAGTAAGATCAATTGGTTCATCTTCATGCCTGAAAATTTTACTTGCTATCTAGATGCTAGAATCCTAAAATAGTGACGAAGAAATTATCCATTGTTAAAATTTCCCAGCTATTGCATCCAACAGAAAGCCTCCTCTGCCGGCATACTACACCATTCATTACCAATGAACACTGCAAGATCTCTATAGAGCTATGAGTGTAAGCAATATCAAATGATTTTGTTGAGAAATTTCTTTAAATTGTCCAACACAAGATCGTCATATTGGTTGACTTCTTGCAAGTTGCAAATAAACATGTAATCAAAACAATTAAGAAACTCTTTATGCTCTTTCAACTCAGGCCCATGAGAACTTCTCCTTGACACTAAGTTCAACAACATTTGCTCCCAAAGGCTCAAATAATGGCATGCCAAAGAATTTTTGACATGTCTAATACAAAAAATGCACATGCGAGAGACCTTTTTGCAGTTGCTGCCCCAGCCCGACTATGGGCCAAATCCTTTTCTGTTAAATTTGACCTTTCCAGCGTGATCAACATCTGATATTTTATTTGCAGAAATCTACTCTTGAATCACATAATTTTCAGTGATAAGCTTCATCTGAAGTTTATTCTCCTCTTTCCTAAATCTTTTCAACCATTTGAAATGTGTCTAATCCTTCTCTCTTGTCCTGCCCATCTCTTTCCGTTTTGGATTTACACCTCATCCCATCTAACCAAATGATGATACTTCTCTTTTCTCCTCCGTCCCTTCTCATCGGAAATGTATTTGGAGCATCCCAGCTTCTTTGCCACTGGTTCCAGAATTTTGAAAAGCAATAGGTGATCTTGAATGATCATATTTTTTCTCAGTTGCAAGTGGTACAAGTGTTTAGGATACTGTGAAGCTAATCAGTTGGAAATTTTTCTGTGCATTTTTATGTAACATGCATTTTATTTTTGCTTTGATCTAGAGGATCCACACTGCATATTTAGGCCTCCTAATAATTCAGTGATCTTCTGATGGTATGAATGTTTGTCAGTTGAACTTGTTCATAAGATAGTCAATCAACAATAGGAATTTCACATCTAACAATTCCCTAGCTGCATGATTTTTTTGAATGTTTTCTCCAATTGTCTTCCCTCTCTGCAGTTGATATTATCTCAGCAATTGAATTTGACAAAAGTGGTGAGCATCTTGCAACTGGGGATCGTGGTGGTCGAGTTGTTCTATTTGAAAGAACAGATGGGAAAGATGTAAAGTGTCTTCGTAATGTGATTCTTTGGTTCCATTTGGCAAAAGCATGTTTTAACACTAGTGCATTGCTATTTCTTCTTATTTGGATTTTCTCTCTTTTATAATAATATATACATTTCTCCATGCATAGCATGCCTACCGAAAGGATCTGGAGAAAACAGACTATCCAGCACCTAGGCATCCTGAGTTTAGATACAAGACAGAATTCCAGAGTCATGAACCGGAGGTACTGCATATATTTTATTCCTTTCAACATGGTCAATAAATTCAGAGTTTGGGGCCATGCTATGGTTAATATCGTGACGTTTAACATGGAAGCACACTTCTAACTTGAAGTTTCAAAAATAATATTTGACTTTGGATTTATACATTAGATATTTGGATATGGTTGAGTCATAACCAACATGGGTCCTATATCTATCTGTAGCCTTGTCTTTCTGTATCCAATTCATGTCATGCAATCTGCGATAAGGATTTGAAGGATCTAGGCAACTCCATGATTACATGGGATGTTCCACTTTTACCTCTTCTGAACTTGGTTATCTTTCCTTGTCCAGTTTGATTACCTCAAAAGCTTGGAAATAGAAGAGAAAATCAACAAGGTTCAATGGTGTCAAAAAGCCAATGGGGCACTTTTTCTTCTTTCGACCAATGACAAAACAGTGAAGTATTGGAAGGTGTGAGTTTTATTTTTTTGATTGAAATATTTCCTTTTTATCTTGATCTGTAATTGGTATTGCCTTGGACAATGTTGCATCTGCATGCTGGATTTCTCTTTGGAACTGACTCACCTGTGAATGGGAAAACATTACATTATTCACTTATTCGGAATTCTAATGTAAATTGCAAGTGGTTGCTTAATGTTCATAATAAAAAACCCATTACTTTTAGAAGTTATAAATGCCATTTCCTCATTTGAGGTGAGAATAGAAGTTTTACTTGTGAAGCTGCAACTTATCATATCATGTGTAATCTTGACGTAGGTTCAAGAAAAGAGAGTAAAGAAGGTGTGTGACATGAATTTGGAGTCATCGACGCCCATTGGCAATGGAAGTCTTTCTGGATGCAATGGAGCACTGGACTATAAATTCCCCCCAGGGGGAATCCCATCGCTTCGCTTACCAGTGGTAGTTGTGCTTAATCCAGGATAATATTATATTTATGCAAATTCTAATATTGAAGAGAACTCCATATTTATTGTGTGTACTGATATTTTTTAGAATTACGAGGACACCACTGCTTATACTAGTGAACTCTTCTTACATAACTGCCCATGTTCCTCAAATTCTTTCAGATCCATTTGTTCTACCTGTATCACAGATAACGAAATACATATTGCTCAATTCTGACCTTGTTTTGGTTTATGTGAGCAGGTAGTCAGCCATGAGACAAACCTTGTTCCCAGATGCCGGAGAATTTATGCTCATGCACATGACTATCATATCAATTCTATTTCAAATAATAGGTAAGGTTGGGTATAGCTTGGCTGATTGATAACGATCCTTGTTTTTTCTTATAATTTCAATTGCCTTTTCTCTTATATATTACTACTACTACTCCTAAGAAAGGGAAAAGGATACTATAACACTGGATGCATACCATCCTAACAAGTGTTTTTGTAAAAGAAAAAGCATTGTCGACCTGCAAAATAAGAATGCCTCACACTCTGCTTATCCAACGTGTCTGCCTAATATCTACAATAGTATGGTTAATTGTTATGAAAAAGGTGCAAATAAGTCCCTATTCCTCCTCAATATTTATCAAGTGCCAAGGACATTTAATCCAATTTTGGGCCTGCTTGATGGTCGAGCTGGAATCTTCTACAATAAGAAAGAAGACACTCAGGTTTCAGATGTACTGCTTCTTTGAGGTCCACAAGGATCACAAAAGCCTCATATATCATCCATGGCATACCTGAACCAGCTGGATAGGAGAAGCAAGAGAGAATGATGAGGATTCTATTAATAGAAATGGTAATTATTGATATGAACGAAAATAAAAGAAACTGAGAAAGAATAAACAAGAGAACAATAACAGGAGATAGAGAGACAATGAATAAACAAGAGAGCTGTAACAGGAGATGAAGAACGCAAGGAGGCATGCAAGACTTCTTCTTTACAGGCGAATCAGCTACTCTTTGCTTCTGCTTCTCTGTTAAAAAGATAATGATTCAATGTGAAAAAATGTGTTATTGAACTTTATGAATGCCAATTGTGATTTCTTGTTGTCATTGTTCACTTAATGGCATCTTGCAATTGTCTTCACTAGTGGATTTTGAAATTTTCATGAAATATATGCATAAACCCATATTGAGGAATTCTAGTGGCTACCTCATTTGCTACATGCCATGTTACCTTGATTGGAAAATTTAACAAGGCATCACAATTTTCATTCATTAATGATCCTCACATCGGTTGAGGATTGAGCTCTGGAACACCTTGAGGCAGGGAAATTCATGGACAAGCAGTTGGGGCTCTTTAAAACATTTTGCCTGACAATGTTTGTATCATTCCTGAAAAAAAAAAAACTTTAAAAACAGTTAATTTTTTTTCAACATGGCCTAACTGGGTTCATCATCTTTATTGCCTTTTTCCCTTGACATGCCATCATCATTATTGAAACTCTAATGCCTGATACTTGAATCTAACCTAAACCAATCTTACATTTGGTTTTGGTCTGGGCTTATTAAACAGTTACCAGTATGGGTAGCGAATTGTGGCTTCATTTTTGTTTTCTTTTTTTTTCTGATTGGATGTATTCAAGTTTACTTTAACTCACGTGTGGCTTTTATTGTTCTTTTTCTTCATATCTGTTTGTGCTCTGTCAAATCCTCTGTTGTTCCAGTGATGGCGAGACATTTATATCAGCAGATGATCTCCGGATTAATTTATGGAACCTTGAAATCAGCAACCAAAGTTTTAATATTGTTGATGTGAAGCCTGTCAACATGGAAGACCTTACTGGTATGCAATGCTTGTATTCCAATCGATTCCTGTCAGCTACTGGTTATGTTGAGTGATACTTACTATGGTTATGTAACTTAGTGCCAAGATTGGCTATATATTTCTTGAAATGCACGAGTGGGCTACATTTCCTTCTTCTGTTTTTGTTTCTGGACTGGTTTATCTAGATCTCTTGCCTGAACTCTATGCTAATCTCAAGCTTCACATGTCTATTTCTTTGCACATCATTAGTTCAATCCTAATGGCTGAGGGTTGTTTCATTTCACTATCTTGGGCACCTGACCAAGGCCATATGAAGTCATTATCATTGTTTTCTATTCTTATGAGCAAACTTTTGCATGGAAGTCCAGTTCGTTACTCAAGCTCAAGTTCAAAGTGTTCTTATCATGGACTTTGTCTTCTAGAAGAGAATACCTTAAAGAAGTGTGAGCCCCTCTCCGCTTCCCAAAAAAAAGCTGATGTTCTGAGGCTTAATTTTGGGATGATCGTCCTTATGCAATCTTTTAAGCACGTGGAAAAATTTTAGGCGACATTGTAACAATAATTCTGGAATGTAACATCAAGCTCCTTATATGCAATCTTTACATATTTTTCATAGGTAGAAGGCTCAAAGCTTGAAAGCTCTTCTGTAGGCTATACGGCCTCATGATTTGCTAAAACAGGGTTTTCATATAGTTGAAAGCCAAAATGTTTTGGGTTTTGTCAATTGTAGCCATATTTCTTAAATGTGTTGGACCACAATTATACTTTTTTGTGAGCATGGAGTCCACAAGATGTTTAGGAACAAAATGAGCATTGGTAGCTTGGAAGGGGGAACTCCACTGCTCTATTGGTTTTATCAACCACTGTATGAAATATGACATCACAACCAAGTATATATAGAACAAGGTGAATCATTTGAAATGGTAAAAGTGAAACTGCATGGGTTTTGTGGAATTGTTGGTGTAATAGATTGAAATAGAGTATTGACTATCGTCCAGCAGAGGGGTTAAGACTAGTGGTTTTTTTGGGCCTCAAGTAGTCTTTCTGGAAGTTGATTCAGGGAGACCATCGGCAGAAGGCAATGGCATTATATTGGTTGTGTTTGTGTGTATTTGGCAACTTCAAATCTCCAAAGATTAGAATTTTCAATCTCTAGAAAATCAATGAATTCATTGTTACTTTGCTAACAATGAAATAGAATTCTTTCTAGATTAGCCATATTTTAAATCATACAGCTTGTTTGTTTTTTTTTCTGCTAATTAATATTTTTTTTTATCTTTCAAAGATCTTGTAACATGAAACCTTGAAAGATACTAACATTTTGCACGAAAGGAGAACAAATGACAACCTTAGAAATGCAACATTCTTGATGGATCCCACATGAGATGTTTTTCCTATCGTTGCCCTTTCACAGTCAACAAATTAACAACTAGTTTTGGTCTCATTTATGCAAGCTTACCTTTTAAGTTTCAACTGTTTCTTCACATTATTTTTGCCTTACAGCGATGAATAGAAATCTGAAATAAATAAATGTATATACAAGCAAAAATATGAATCTGGCAGACAAAAAAGGATTCACAGCTAGGAAAATTCATTCAACCAATGATAAAGCTTTCATAGGTTTATTTTGCTAGTACCCTTTTGAATTGAGCTCCAGCTGCATCATTATGCCCACTGTGCGTTGGTCTGAATTTCAGCTCTTATAAGAAGTCCTGGCCTAGTTTTGATGACATGCTATGTTGTGTTTCATCCTTAGCATAGTAGTCAAGGCGCAAGGCACAATCAATGTGACATGTGGTCTTGGAGCCTAAGGTGCAAGGCACATGTCTAGATGCAAGTTTCAAGGAAGGGATAGTAAATCTGCAACCAGATCGCAGATCAGCAGATCTGGTCAGCGGCAATCTTCGTTGGGAAGATCAAATCTGTAAACAAAGTCACGGACGGGAAAAACTTGATCCAGATGTCCCTCCCTCCCTCTGTCGATGTATCTCCTCAGGCAAAGGGAGAGAAGAAGAGACATGTTTACCGAAGAATCACTCAATAGGATCGTCTTCTGGCTGATACCATGTTGAGTAAGACACAGAGAATATGGTGTGTCTTCCTTAATCAAGGAGAGACCCTATTATTTATATTTATAGGGAAAAGGGAATACAATAATGCAAGATAAACTAAAAGAGGAAAACTCTAAAGTTGGTAAGTAAAATATTTAAGCACCAATTAAGGAAAAGACTAAATTGGAAAATACAATAATAGTAACTTATAAATTAAAGAAACTGCTAAATATATCTCAACAAATGACTGATAGGATTTCAGCTTGAGAAATCAAGCCTCCGACTTTTGTCTTCAATTCAAGGAGAAACTGACTTCTGAACTGAAGCTATGATTTAGGGGAAATTCTTATGTCCTTCCATTATTAAAACTAACAACAAAGAGGCTTAGGTATGACTCTAAATGGAAAATATAATAAAGGAAACAAATCTCAGAATACCAATTATTCTCATTACAAAGTAACTGTATTTAATTAGGATCCTATCACTTCCAAATTTTGACTATTGTTTGCTGCTCTTTGCTGTTGCTGTTAGTCAGACGTCTCAATTATATCTTGTGTCTATTTGCAGAGGTCATAACTTCTGCAGAATTCCATCCTACCCATTGCAATACATTAGCTTACAGTAGCTCAAAGGGCACAATTCGGCTTATCGACATGCGGCAATCAGCTTTATGTGACACACATGCAAAACTGTAAGGATTTTGCTCTCATTATTTAAGCAGATAATGGTCAATGAAGTAAATAAAGTGCTCTTTCTAAAGGTTTGGTCACTGAAACCAAGGGACGAACAATGAACACTTCTCATTCTGACAAAAAAAATTGGTATTTTGGTATGGTTGGGTCAATCTGTTTGTAATGTAGATCTTTCATTTGCCTGAACCTGGGATCCACCTCTGGGATTTGGTGTTGACAGAAAATGTCAGTCCAAATCAAAGGCCTTGTCATTCTGGACAAGCATTTATTGTGGTTGGGCCAATACCAGTAATGCACATCCACACTTTGCTCATCAGATCAACAGCTGGTCATTCCATTACATTGCCCTGATGCATGCAGACACTATAATGCATAATTCACCGATTTAAAAGAAAAAAAACCCAGAAAACCTGCACAGTAATTCACAATGCATCATGATATTAATATTTATACCCCATATTTTACCTTTTAGGACTTTATTTTGGTTTAGTGAAATGAAATTGAAAGCTATGTTGCTTGTTTAGATTTGAGGAGCATGAGGCACCTGGCTCAAGGTCATTCTTCACAGAGATCATTGCATCAATATCAGATATTAAGTTTGGGAAAGATGGAAGATACATATTGAGTCGTGATTACATGACCTTGAAGGTTTGTCCGTCTTGAAATCTTGCTGAAGTTGAAGACATTTATTTTTAAGGTTCTTTTCATATGAAAATACTATTGTATATCATCTGTCAATGCCTTGTTGCTATCGAGACTCTAAACACATCAAGCACCTTTTCTTGTGATTGTTAAAGCTCTGCCCTATTTGTAATGGTGTAAAGAGCATTAGCTCCTCTGTTTATTAAGGATACATTTTGGAATCCTAAGAAAGCAAGGTTCCAACTGGCAGAATGCTGTTGGCTGAACTTTACATCCTATTTGTTTCAATTTGGACCTGGATGGAAAAGGCAGAAATCTGTACCTGCCCATATGGTTCCAGTTCATGCTGCTCAAGTGATCGGCAAAATTGATGGTATCAGGTTGTCAGAACATCCAATATCTCAGCAATTTGAGATCCATCCATAAACACCTCTTGGCAAATTTGCTTACCATTTTCCTAGACTGAGACTCTGCATGCTGATGTCGATGATCAAGATGTACATGTTTTTTTTTCATTGGCAATGGCTTTGATTGACTATGCAAGGCTATCATTTTTCTTGTACTATAATCACAGGGGGTGTTCAGTAATCATAATTAAGGCATGTCTGTGGGATGAGGGTGGAGAATAATCCACTGTCTTATTGTACTATAGACAGTTCTTCTCATCACTCAAAAAGTACATACAATTATATCCTTTTTGTCTTGAATGATGTACTATAGCTGAGTCATTGTTATTTTCTATTTAGTGTTGTTTGCCTCTTTTCTTATTTTTGTATTTTTTGGGCTTCCCTCTCTTTTTGAATGAATCTCTAACCTTGCATTCTAAAAATAAAAATAAATGCACCTCTCTGTCTATCTGTCTGCGCACACACACAATTATTATTTGACTTTATACATACCTCTTATAGTTTCTGATCATTGCAGCTATGGGATTTAAACATGGAATCTCGCCCTGTTGCAACTTTCCAAGTACATGAGTATCTACGACCTAAGGTGGTGATGCATTGATGCCTACTTTGTTTAATGTATACTCCTAATCACATGGGATTGATGTTGACAGAATGGTTGCTGTCCTTCCCCAAATAGCTGGGACAAGGTTTGATGGTGGTAGTAGTGGTGGTGATTGGATGGTTATGCTTGCAACAGAGTTTAGGTGATTTGGAAATCAGAAATTGCATGTTGCAAGATTCTGTCTCTTCTCCAATCTATATCAATATCACCATTCAGCACTGAATGATTTGATACAGTGGAGGCAGGAAAAAATGGCATTGGCTTAATGTGGCTCCTTCCATGTTGCTCCAAGTGCAATGGAAATGAATACTGTGCCTTCTACCAAATTATAGAGCCATTTTGTGATTTGAGTATATCCAGACACACCTTTTAGCTTCAATATAGCATATTATGCATTGACTGATTACTTCTTACCATTGCCCTATGCAGTTATGTGATCTATACGACAATGATTCAATTTTTGACAAATTCGAATGCTGTTTGAGTGGTGATGGTCTCCATGTCGCCACTGGTTCTTACAGGTTTTGGTTTCCGTTCCATATCACATTGACTAGGTGTGATGGACTGGTCTTGGACTAGGAAGTTGTCAACTGATTTTGCCCAATTCCTATGCAGTTACCTTCTGTGGATGTTATTACCTGGCCAGCCCATCCTTCTATTATTATTATTTAGTCTAAGCCATCTAACTATTATCAGCTAACTATTATGCCTCATTCTGGCTTGGCCTCACTTGAAAAAACAGTAGAAGATTGGTACAGGTCTCACCTGGTAATTGGCACAGGTGAAAACCATGGGTTAGAAACTTAAGAATAGTTTCAGGTCCAGCTATGTTCGGCTAGGCCATGTGCTCAATGGGGCTAAGCCAGCTTATGCTACCATAATCATGTATTGTCTTTCACCTCCGTTTACTTTTTGCTTACTGGGGATTGGCTTCTTCGCAGCAATTTGTTTCGGGTTTTTGGCTGTGCTCCAGGAAGCAATGAAGCAACTACACTGGAAGCCAGTAAAAATCCCACAAGGTACTATTAATTGTGAAGTTTTAAGAATAATAAAAATTCCTTGGTTCTAATGCATTGCCATTTCTCTCTCATTTTTGCAGGCGGCAAACTCAGATGCCTTCTAAGCCATCAAGATCACTTGCCAGTCTTGCACGTGGGCGTAGACGAGGTTAGTATCTTCGACAATCATATTTGCTCCCATATGCTATTTCCGTATCCAATGCCTTAAAAAGGAGCTCTTGTTTTATTTCATCCAACTTGATTATGAAATAATTGTACAAAACAGTTGATTTCCTATTGAATTGCTGTCACAACTTGATGAGGAGAACATTCTCCTGTTGCAAAATATTTTATATTTTTTTCAATGGACCACCATGATGCCTTTTCTTTTATACAGATTTAATTTCTTTAGAACCTCTCATTGAAATAGAGTTTAAGTATTGAAGTAAATGAAATGCATGTCATTTGAGTACCATAGTGATGTATTCTAGGATGATGGTTATTTGTGGGGCCTCACATAATGCTGAGGATGGGTGGGATGTGTAGGAGATCACATGGATAGGTGGTGGATAAAATTTGAGTCCTTTTTTATAATCCTATTCTTTGGTTTTGGTTATGAGATTGGGTCTTTATAACGCTTTTTTATGGCCTATCTAATCATCTTCCATCCATCTGCTCTCCTTGACATCCAACCATGTGTTTCATACATCCATCATATCGATACACACAGAATTTTTGTGTGTTAAATTTTGTAGTTGAACGGCCATGAAATCTTTCTTGCATTCTTTGCAGCAGCATCATCCATCTGGTGCATAGTTTGAAAACTTGAACCTAGGAAGTAACTCGGACAATTTTTTGAACTCGATTTGGAATCTTGGTAAACTCGTTGATTCGATTTACTCAGTTTTATTGAGTTGCCTCGCCCAAGATTTTTCGAGTTTTTAAACTATTGTCTGGAGGCCCTTATTGGATAATGACCAAGATGAACATGATTTGCTATAAATTTATACCAATCATCATATATTTATTTGCCAAGTTTGATGTGATCTGCATTATCTGTGAGCTCTGGATTACAATTTCCAATATATAATGTAAACATTGTTACAGGAGCTGAAAGCCCAAACCCAGATGCAAATGGGGGAGCATTCGACTTCTCATTGAAGCTGCTGCACCTCGCATGGCATCCCACTTCAAACACTGTTGCTTGTGCGGCATGCAAACAGTCTCTACATGTATTATGCAGAAGATGGAGCAGTCGTCAACACTGCTCAAAATCAACAGTGAAGTGCCAGTCCATTAGGTAACAAATCAGGGGTGGAGGGTGGCTGTAGGAACCCTAAGTTAGTAGCAGCAGCCGCTCCATTTCCCCGCACGTGTATTTTGTTCCAAGAAATCTTCAATTCTTTTGTAGAAAAAAAGATGCAATTCTTTTCTTGTTCTTTCTATTTTATTTGGGAAAGGGAGAGGATTATTTGTTGCAGATATGCAACTTAAAAAAAGTGTTAGTAGGTAAATTGTACCCACATGCCCCTTGTTTGATTGATGGATAGAGGAGCATGTTGTGGTTATGTAACTACTGTTTTCTTTTTTTTTCTCCTTCACAAGCTTTTGGCCTCTCTCTTCTTCTCCTCTCATTCTTCCTTTTCTTTTTTTCTTTTCCACATGAGTGATAATGTGTCAACCTAGTTGCAGCATTTGTTAATGATTCAACTACTCAGCATTTTTCATGATTCAACTGCTATTTTTGGTTAGGACTTAAGTCACAGATTTGGTTGGAATTCACAATATCACTTGGAATATGCAGGCGAACATTTATATTCTTCGAAAATGTTGAAGGAGATAGTCGATATGAAAAAGTATATAAAAAATTGTGACAAATTTCATTATGTAAAATCAATCAAAAAAAACATCCTTAAAACACTCAACATGTTATCATTATTTTTTTATTTTCACAAAAAAATTGACATGGAGATTAGCTACTGAAGATGATAAAGAGGGTAAACAACAAGGTAAAGTAGATAATAATAAAATAAACCCTAAAAATGGCTTAATGGACTGAAATATCATTGATGTGCAACTGTATGGCCTACTACGAATGATGGGTATTGGCGGGATCTTTTGACCCAAAAATATGTGTGCGCTTATCCTGTCTTTAAGTTTGCACGATAGGGATAGGGTTGGTGTTGGTGATCCATCGCATTGATATGGTGGGCCTCACGATTGATGGCTATGCACACGACATCTCATAGTTTGGACAATCCTAGCCAGTCACTTTCTTGCCCTGTGTCTTGTTGAAAATCAGAAATTGGAAATAATGATGACTTATTGCTTTCAAGATATATTGAGACTGACTACTCCCTCATAGTAGTACGGCAGTTGTAATACATGAAAATAATACTCTTTCCAGTTCTATTTTAGTTGTCTAATTTTAAAAAATTGTATTTTTTTAAGGAACTCTATGTTAAAAAATCACTCTACATAAAAAACTTGAATTTGAATGGTGATTCTCATCTACTTTTAATTACGGACAACTATTTTGAGACAATTTCAAAATACATATTAGACAACTAAATTGGGACAGATGGAGTAATAAGTATTATTTTCCCTTATTAGGATCATAAATGGTTTTAAGAAATGATTTTATTTTTTATTCCCAATTCACTCCAAAGGGTGTGAGTAGAGAAATTTGTACATATCTCAAGAATTAGTGCCCAATCTACTAATTAAACTAGCAAATCCTATGGGTATCACGTGAAAGGGAAACAAACGTTTACAAGGCTTGCTTTTCCTTTTTTCATCATAATCTAAAAGAGTTTAGGTTTACTAATAGTCATTCCTGACATTCAAATGATATATGGATTCTTAAAAGGGGTGCCCCTAACCATCACTCACTCGGTATGAAAGAATCTTCAAGTCAATATCCTTTACCATATCTTAAAGTACATGTAATGGAGATTCATCAATTGCTAGCAAATTTGGGTGCAATAGATCTCTATGATTTAACATTGGTGTGCCCTAGAGGTTCTATAGGTATTTTAGTAAGACTGTGTCTGAGTGTTTTCCATACGTAAATCCTAAATTTTGTTATGGAACTCATAATCTTCATAGATTTATTATGCCATCTTTGCATTTGGAAAATAGATAAATAAAATTAAATAACCTTTTTTTTGCTCAAAATAGAAATAGTAAGCTAATAAAAATATAAATCACTTGGATTGTAGGAAGGTATAACAATGGGCCAGACTCTTTGCTCATAAATTACCCTCATTGGGTTGAATTTTGGAGATAAAATCCAATGTTTTATTTGGTTAAGATACATCCCGGGTAGAAATTTATGTATGGTATTTAAAACTTATTATATATGTGGGATTTTTCAATCTCTATTCTATACAATTAAATGAAGAGCCCTTTATTGTGATTAATATATTCTTCAAAATATTTGTGTAATTTTTTTTAGTTTTTCGACATTTTTATGAAACTTGAAAATTTGTACAATAAAAAGTTTATGAATTGTAATAGAAGATAATATTAGGTGTTTCTTCATGTTGATTTATTTCTTTATAAGATTTTTAGACATTTTTCAAAGTTTTAAGAAAATTTTCAATTTTTTTTTACGTATTAAAACTCTATAAAAAAAAAATAGATGAGAGAGAACTGTATCACCGATATCATAATATCAACGTTCCATTTCGCCCACCCGGTATTTTAAATCCCTTGTATCCGGTAGATTATTGGTTGTAAAAATAGTGCAAATCTTCTGTATTTTAAATTACTGCTGTTAAATAGATTATTGGTTGATAAAAAGGGTAATTATTTAGACACGGGGATTTTCATTCTACAGACACAGGTTTTCAGTTTTTTAAAGGAAATTACCGCGTTGTCCTTCTACTCCCGCACAGTCCAGACATAAGTTAAGAACATTTTTCCTTCATTCAGACCATCGGATCGTTCGGACCATTATCCATGCCTAAATTTCATTCGTCCGGATGATCTAGGTTTCCGATGCTACAGTAATGCTAAGTAATGCATAGTGCATTTTGAATAATAAAATCTCCTTTAAAACTTTAAAGTAATTTTTTAAGCATTGTGTATTTCCAAAATTTCTCAAATTGAATATTCGGACTAATTACGATGACCTGATAAAAATACTTTAAGACTTCAAGGTCTTTTGACATTCCCAAATGCTTAAAACACAGTGTTTTACAAATAAGGGTATCCTTCGGCTATGCCGAAAATACACTTCCGGAAGTCTAAACGACAAACCGTAAAAACCGTTGAACTCCAAATTCAAAACTGAACAAATATGTGAAATTTGAAAACTTAGATCTTTCAAATGATTATTTAACTGGATTTTTTTTTTTTTTTTGAAGAAGGGACGGGATTTGGGATGGGAAAAAGTCACCTATTTTTGGTAAACAATCATTTAAAAGATCTAAGTTTTCAAATTTCATATATTTGTTCAGTTTTGAATTTAGAGTTCAACAGTTTGACTTCCAGAAGCTGTGTTTCGGCACAGCAGAGGGATACCCTTATTTGTAAAACACTAGTGCTTTAAGCATTTGGGAGTGTTTAAAGACCTTGAAGTCTTAAAGTATTTTTATCAGATTATCGTAATTAGTCCAGGATATTCAATTTGAGAAATTTTGGAAATACACAGTGCTTAAAAAGTAACTTTAAAGTTTTAAAGGAGATTTTATTATTCAAAACGCACTATGCATTACTGTAGCATATGCAACCTAGATCGTCCGGACGAATGGAATTTACGCATGAATAATGGTCCGAACGATCTGATGATCCAAACGAAGTAAAAATGTTCTTAACTCACGTCCGGACGGTGCGGGAGCAGAAAGGCAACGCGGTAATTTCCTTCAAAAAACTGAAAACCCTTGTCTGCAGAATGAAAATGCCCGTGTCTAAATAATTACCCGATAAAAATAGGCTGGGCATTTAGACACGGGAGTTTTCTTTCAGCATGACACAGGATTTCGAAATCCTAAGATGGTCCGAACGATCATTAAGCACTAATGTGAAGGATTTTCAAACGAGATCGTTTCTCAACCGATTTCTACAAACAAGGTATCAAAATTCATCTACTCTGAATTTTAAGAACTTTGGGACTGATTTTAAGTGAAAAGGGTATAGTTTTGTATTTCAAAATTGTACCCAAAGAATTAAAGAAAAATGGCATTCCCTCTTAATTCTTTGGGTACGATTTTTTAAGCCCAAAACTATACCCTTTTCATTAAAATTAGCCTCGGAGTTCATAAAATTTAGAGTAGATTAATTTTGATCCCTTGTTTGTAGAAATTGATCGAGAAACTGTCTCCCTGCTAACTGTAACCTTTGCGCGTTTGGCTCGGGTTTTCAAACGAGCCAGTTTCTCAATTGATTTATACAAACAAGGTATTAAAATTCATCACTCTAAACTTTATGAACCCCGTGACTGATTTTAAGTGAAAAGGATCTAGTTTTGGGCTTCAAAAATCGTACCCAAAGAATTAAGAGGGAATGTCATTTTTCCTTAATTTTTTGGATACGATTTTGAAGTACAAAATGATCTCGTTTGAAAATCCCTCTCCACATTAGTGCTTGATGATCGTTCGGACCTATCCTTAAGATCGTCCGTTGTGGAGAAACTTAGTTTTTTAAAAAAATGAGGGGCAAACTAATAATTTCACACGAGATTTCGAAATCCCGTGTCTACTAAAAGAAAACTCCCGTGTCTAAATGCCCAGCCTAAAAATAATGCAAATTTTAACCATCTGTCTCTTATCACTTGAAAATGATTAAAGATTAGTACTGATGTAATCCTATCAGATTGCACATCATCTCTGATCGAGCATGATCATTAATCTTTAAATAATTAAATATAATATTGGGTGTAAAAGTCAATACACATTCTCTACTCGTGCAGATACGTATTCCAATGCCTCTCGCTCTCTCCATTCAAATTCAATTCCTAGCATCAAAGTCTAGTCTAATATTACACTTGAAATTCAATTCTTTGGACCAGTTCTTCTCATCTAAATTATTTTTTAAAAGTTTTAAAGTTTTATAAATCAAACTTAAGACGTTAAAATTATATGACAAAATAATTTATTAACGATCAAACTTCAAAAATCTCATATTCTCTAATTCTGTCTCTCTCTCTCTCTCTGCATTTAACTAGGAACTGAGCAAAAGAGTTCTTGTTGGAATCCGAGCTTAAGGAATATATCTGCAAGTTTCAAGGAAGCATGCACACACAACCCTCTAACAAAAGCCTGCAATAGGAACCCCTTAAAACCTCTGCTACCCTCTGCTAAGAATCGAATCAATTTGCTGTTTTTGGCAAACCACTTCAAAGGCTGCTGCTATGCCTCATTCACCAATTCCTCATAAAATAACAAAGCAAGGAATCTCCCTCCATCTATCATGCCACCAACATTACAGATAAAAGATTAAAGGAGAAATCCAAAATTTTGATCCTAATATTTAGGATTGGGCTTCTTCTAATATAAAAGACTAGTCTGATAGGTAGAGTAATTCAGTTTCATCCTAGCAGATAGAATGTCGTGAACCATCCTGTACAATCCAAAAGACTAACATAATAGGTGGGGTGACCCAGTCTCGTATAAGTGTTTAATTTTCCTCTTCACAATTGACGTAGGACTCCCGTTTGCACCTCAAGAGTAAAAATCACTAAACTTATGGTGTCACATGTATCATGATTTAAGAGAGAGAAATAAATAAGAGGGTAGGTCCAAAATGTATATTTCCATGGTTTTTTTTGGAACCTTTTCTTGTTTAATTGTTCTTACTTTCTAAACTTTTTACGAAGTAAAAGATGAAGAGATAGAACCAATGAAAGAGGAGTATATAACTCTAAATCCTCATTTTTTCTTTAATAAATATTGCTTACAGAAGGAAAAAAAATCTCATCTTATGATACTACTGAAAATTTTGGAACCTTACTTTTGCTCCTTAATCAATTCCCAGAAGTTGCATACAACGAAGGACAGACATAAACAGATGGATAAATCTTGCTCTACTCCTTCATACATCCTTCTTAACAAGCGAAAAAAGATGTAAACCTTTGGATTAGTTCAGATTTTATGAACCCCAAAAGCAATATATTGCATATATTTTTTTTTTTTCATTGGAGAAAAGCTGCTAAAATTTCTTTCTTTCTTGTTCTTTTTTTTTTTTCATGAAACAATTCATGGTCCTTTAAAGCAATATTTAAAATAAAAAAAATTCAATTGCAAACACTCTAAAAGCACTTTCCAATCTACTCATTTTTCATAATTTGTTTCATAAATTCTCACGAGCTAAGCATAAATTAAAGCACCCATAAAACAAAAGATTTATGTAATTTTTAAAATCATCAGTGGCAAACACCCTAAAACACTTCTCAATCTATCTTTTTTTTTTTTTTTCAATTTCCTTATCTTAGTCCTTGATACATTCTCACAAGCTAAGCACAAATTAAAGCACACATAAAACACAAAAAGAACAAACAAAAATGTCTCTACGACCAAATTCAGAATACACCATAACCCAAATAAGAAGAACATCAGCTAGGGTTAGAGAGAAGTTTCTTTTAAGGAAATGCACCATTGGTTGTGGGTAGATCAGACCATGAGAAAGGTGAATTCCAATAGCCCAATTGTCCTCCGATGACCGGTGTCGGCTCCAAGATGGAAGAAGTAGAAGAAGCTACGTTGTTTAACATTGTCGCCGGCGAGTGATCGGTGTAGTAATTAGAAGCTGATCTGAGCCTTTGGTAAAGATCTTGAATTCCACTATTTGGAACTTCACCCAGCAACATGCTTTGTTGGTGTGGCTGGTTTTGCAGTCCTTGTAGTTGTGGCTGATGATGATGATGATTGTTTCTCCACAAGGAATTAGATAGGCCAGTGGGATCTAGATTTAGGTTACGCGCATTTAATGCGCTTTTTAGTACTGATTCTTGGGGCATATGTGAACCAATCATAACCTTCTCTTCCTTGATCATGGCAGAATTAGGGTTAGGGTTTTGGGTGGCTCTTAATAGGGCCAACAACTGCGAATTCTGCGGTTGGGACCATAATAAATTTGATTGCACGACGTCTGAGATCTCTGGCTTGGCTTTTCCGGTGCTTGATTTCCCACCGGCAGACGACACAGTTGCACCCTTGTTCTTTCGGCATCCACCTCCTATCGGAACATTGCGCAGTGCCCCTCCTTTAGTCCAGTACCGTCGGCAGGTCTTGCAGAAGTGTCGCGGCTGCGTGAGGTTATAGTTGTTGTAGTAGCAGAACTTGGTGTTGGATGAATCACACCTTGGACACCTCAGGTTCTGTTGCTCTGAAGAAGTTGATGAAGAGGAAGAGCCTTCAACTGCTCCTCCATTAATGGAGACCTTCCTCTCTTCCCCACCTCCCAGCAACTCTTGAATCATCTTTATTTGATCTATCTACAAAGAGAGAAGAAAAGATGGTGAGTTCTTGAGTGGTGAGGAAAAGAAAAAGGCAAAAGAAAGTAGGTTTTGTAGTGTAATGAGATGTGAGAGGTGGGAACAGAACTTGCCTTTGTGGTTTCAATTTGGGTGGTTCTTTTGCTTGTAATGAAGTGATGGTGTCTGGTTTTTGTAGATGAAAAAGGAGAAGAGAGAGAGAAGGAGAGAGAGAGTTTTGTAGATGAAAAAGGAGTAGAGGAGCTCTGACATGGGTCAAGGAAAAAGAAACCGCTTTTAAAAGCGGTTTTTGAATGAGAAAAGTGGTTTTGGTGGGAAACAATTAAGAGTGGCCTTCAAATTATTATTTTCCCATGGTTTGAGGGGCGATATTGCAAATATTGAAATGGGGCCATAATAACTTTTTTTGAACTCATAAGTTGGCTCATACTCTATCTAACATGATACAAATTTATGACTACAAAATTAATCTCCTGATTTAGTACTACATTTCTTATCATTAATATCATTAATTTCAAATCAAAATTAATATGAATAAAATTTGTTACGAGATACGAGATATAGTGAAATTCCTATTTTATCTCTACTGGTGTACCACTGATCAAGTACCGGTATGCAGAACGGTGTGTTATCGGTACTTTGATACTTGATGAGCGGTATATCGGTAGAGGTAAAATAGAAATTTTGCTCTAATCTCATGTTAACTGACAAATTTTATCTATGTTAAGATGAGTCGCCTCTAGAGATTGAAGATGAATTTTCATTTATGTTGGAATTGTACAATAAGAAATGAATGAGTGAGAAGGAAAAGGTTTTGGTATGGAAGGATAAGATAGGTTGATTGAAGACAATGATTACGACTTCAAAGAGAAGGATTTTCACGTGGAAATACGTGTAAAGTCGATATCACACATAGTAAAAGAAAGAAATCAATAGCAAGACTAATGGGTTGAATTCAGTCTTTACCAACTTGTGGAAGAAGATGATTACACAATTTGTTCGGTGTATGCAAATCATGGCTGCTTAGAACTCAAGTCTCTCTAACACGTGTGCACGCGCGTGTGTTTTCCCAAATCATTTGCATTTTCATGCAGCGTTGCTTGTACGCCAAATTTCTTTTCCACACGCGACAATTCGACAGAAAATATTATCTCATCACAGATTATTTCCCACTCCAACATTATCAGTTTATATAAGTTTGCCCCCCTATTTGATAATTTTCGATAGCAATAGAAACACTGAATTTTCTTTTAAGACCAAAATATCCAAAGCGTCCCATGTGAATTTTTTGGGCATCCAACCTGACTGATTCTTATGACATGTGTAAATCTCTCTATCTGCATTGCATACGTCAGGTACAAACTTCCGAGAGTGACTCTTTTTGTATTGAAGGGGGCTTAATTCAAAAAAGACATTGAAAATTTTGATAATAAGAAATAGAAGTCTAGCTTTGGCGTTTAATCTGAGATAAATTTTGCTCAGGTTGTGCTCACTAGTGTATGGAAAGTGTGAGTTTGCTTCAAAATGCCAAATTTGAGCAACAATTTTATATATCTGATTTTATTAATTAATATTATGCTCTTAGGGTAAGGGGATATTATCGATGGGAGTTTTACGCTGGGTATTCTGCATTATATCATACGTAAATTCAAAAAAAAAATAATAAATTTATAATTTATATCTTATATTTTTATAAAATAATATAGGAAAGAATATGCTTATGGTCCAAAGAAATCAAGCTCAGGTAAGCTTTGTCTGGCCTTGGGCTTGACTAATTCAAGTTTACCTGGCTTTGGGCTTAGGCTTGGGTGAGCCTAAAATTGAGCCTGAATTGCTGGAGATGCACCTCTAACAAGCAGCAATGATATACTTTTTTATTTCTTAGATGGCTATATATGTATAAAAGGGCAGGTTCATCTCCCTCATTATAAAAAAATTAGGTGTTGTTATTATTTTGAATTGAGCGAGTCAACGAGTTTCACCATACTTTTCTTAATTCGAGTTACGTGAGACTTCTCGAGTTGAGTTTTACTTTTTAAACTATAAACAATGGCTTAAACGATTATGAGAAGATATACATTATTCAAAAATATAGATGGAGGTAAGCTATAAATATTAGATGAAATTTTAGATTTCAATCGATATTGGTTGGCTGATATGAATTTTATTTTTTTAAAATAATTGGCATCCAAAATGAGTGATATAAAAGTAAAAAAATAAATAGATTTTAACTTTAAAAATTTAGCAAACAAGTAAAACACACAAAACATGCTAATATAACTGGGAGAAGGAAATAAATTAAACTGAATAGATTGATCTGATTTGACATGATCAAAGATTCTACTGCATAGGTGTTTTTTACTTTTAACTTTTATGTAGGGTCTAGGAATTGATCAATTAGATAATAAACAATTATTTATTTCAATTCCATTCTCAAGTTTGACCATGTCGATGCTGATCTGCTTTGATTTTATTTTTTATATAGATTCAAATGATCAGCTAATTTAAATGTGATTTAATACTATTTTATATTGATCAAAATGATGAATTTTTTTATAAAATGTTTGTGTAAAAGATAATTATTATTATGAAAGACAAACTTTTATCATTTAAATCAAAATTGGTAAGAAAAAAAGTTAAAGAGTGTCTTCTTGTAAAATGAGGGTGACCCATGAAGAGGTAAGAATTTTGACTCTATTTAAATTGCATAATATTTAGTTATGAGGTGGGGTACACTAACTTCATAAAATTATAGAAATAATTTGTGATGTGAAATGTTTTTTGAATCTCATCAAACACGTACAATCAGTAAATTTAAACTATACAAATTAAATAATTGAAATGAAATTTTATATCAACTGTCAATGTTATTTATTCAAAAAATGAAAAACTTTAAATAAAACTTAATAACATCGGCCATGTAAAATTATTTTCTTCCACCTATATGCGATGAAGATCAACTGGTTGCCTCCCACCTAATGAAGCGGGAGGTTGAAGGTTCGAACCCCCATATCTAACATTGATGTGTCCTAGGTGTAGTGAACTCACCTGTAGGAGTTTTACGCTGAGTATCCAACGATTTTCCATATGTAAATTCAAAAAAAAAAAAAATATATTTCTTCAACTAATTAATGTATTATTTTATTAACTAAATTATGAAGAACCCCAGTTATGTCATTAGAGTTTTGAGTGGATAATTAATTTATTAATTTATTTTTTTAACTAGACCTACTTTTCTGAATGATTAAATTATTACTTTAATAGGGCATCTCTTTTTAATAACTATTTAAAGAAGAGTGGGTTTGTCAATCTTTGAAATGAGTGGAAGAGCAAAGAAAAAGATAATGATGGCAAACTAATTGATGACAATATAAATGACAAAAACAATCATTTCATTGATTAAAGCTTAAACTTCAATTTCATATGTGAGAAAGTGTGTTTTTACTTATATAGGTGTAGATCAGTTGATTATCTCCTATTTTCAAGAAGTGGAAGGTTATGGGTTCGAGTTCTCATAGTCTATTCTTAGTGTACTTTAGGAGTAGAGGTCCACCTGTGAAGATTTTACACTGGATATTCCACTGTTTCTGACACGTAAATTAAAAAAAAAAAGTGCCTTTTTTCAATTATATCTATAGTTTAAGACAAAGATGGCCATTGGCAGAGAAGGATAAGTAATGGAGGATTTTGAAAAATTTCTCTTTTGTTTGATGGGTTATGGCTCAAATATTGCCAACCCCAATATCTATTTATTGTTGATTTGCGACTGTATTGATTTAAAAAAAATATATTTTTATTAAAAAGATAAAAGGATATGATATCAATGATACGTGATCATTTCGATAATATTTAAACTCAATATCTGCAATACATGACTGAATCGGTTATATATATTACGTATCAACCAAAACGCATTAAATAGCACAATATATATATATATATATATATATATATATATATATATATATATATATATATATATATATATATATATATATATATATATTTATTTATTTATTGTCCAATACATATCATATCATTGCAGTTCTTAATTTTTAAAATTAAAAAATTGTATTATATATTTTTACTTATCATGAGCAATCCATTGGTGTGACTTTGTGAAAATATATCAAATGAATGCAAAAAAGTTAGAGGTAGGGGTCTACCCGTAGGGGTTTGGAATTCTAAGGTTTTTCATATGTAAATTCAAATAGAGTGGTCATTTAGACACTCTATTTTTCTTCTAAGAGACACTCTATTTTAAAATTTTGTGTGAAAATTACCATTTTATCTCTCAATTTTTAAAAAGACAATCCTCTACACAAAATTAAAGAATAAAATGGTAATTGCGCATAAAATTTTAAATGAGTACCCATTCCAAAAAAAGAAAAGAAAAGTGATATTATTGTTTGAGAGAGCATAAATTACAGAAGATTTGCCAGTTTCAGGTTTCACCAGCTTTTAAGAGTTTAATAAATATAAATATTAGCGTATCAGTCCTTTTTAAGTAGTTGGTTTTTATATTGACCCCTCAAGAAGAAATTTCTGACTCCGCCTTGGCCTGCAGTGTAGTGCAAATACATCCATGATACATCCATGATTAATCTTTATTAAAACTGAAAATATTTGCGACCTTCACACTCATACATTAAATATATGATTTAGTATAATCAATTTAATTAATTAATAAATTATATTTTTAAGTTCTATAAAATTTTAACACTTTAATTGTTTTTAATTTTTTTGTCTTTTAAAATTTTGATTCGATGAATGTAATTAAAATGAATATTTGTAAACTAAATAATGAATAGTATAATCTCACATCGGGTAGTTGAGTTGGTAACATTCCACTTTACAAAGTGGAATAGTGCGAGTTTGAGTTCTCTGTGGCATAACTCGATGTCTATCGTATAGAGATGTGAGACTCACCCGAAGAGAGAGTTTACTAGAGCTACGCCCGAGGTTCTCTCCTCCATCATAAAAAAAAATAATTAGAATATATATAATGCAACTAAATCATGATGTGAGCTCCACCTCTATGTGCTTTATTTGATATTTAACATAAATCACCCAACTTTGATGGATGAGGGAATCGTGGTGGTGCCATTGTTTGATAGACTGACCGCGCGTGCCGGCCGGAACTGCGGAGAGAGAGGGTGGGCAGGAGAAAACGACGGCAGGGACTGAATGCTCCACTTAACCATGGAAATAACTGAAACGGCCTGCTGCCAGACCAGGCCAGGCCGGGCAGCAGCAGTCTCCGTCGGATGAGACAGAGGTCCTCGATTCCTTGGTCGGACCTCCCTCTGCTCTCCCACGGTATGTCCATATCAACTGACTGTCTCTCTCTATCTCACGTTCAGAACCTCGTCATTTTTTTAATATTAATTTATCAGAAAATTTGACTTTATTCAAAATAAATAAAAGGTCGTCAATATTACAATTGTAAAATACAAAGTGTCATTTGAAAAATTTTATCAGCTCTATTTCAGCAATGCTATTTAGTTACTATAAATATAATAGTTGTATGTTCTCTCATGTACTATATTTAAGATATCGGATATCGGCAGCTCCTATCGTTACGATATCTAATCCATGTATGAGAAAGAATTTGGGTGGTCTTGAGGTGTATTACATGCATGACCATGACATGTCATCAAACATAGATTTCATGGCCACATTCCAAGTGGGTTCCCACCATTTTCCCATGGGGGAAGCACTGCAGCTTTCTAGGGTTTCCCTCCCATCTATGGTACGTTTTGATAAATGAATCTTTTTGTATGGTTAAAATTTATTTGAAAAAAGACCCTCCAAACTCTCCCAACACCACATATCCTTTTGAACACAGGAAGAGGAGAAGAGACAGAAATGGGTCCCATTTACTCCTTTTCATCTTTAAATCAAATTGGAATCTCCTTTTTTGGAGAGACTGGTTTATACAATCCTTTGCTTTCTTTGTGTATGAAAATTTTGAGGTAGATTTTATATATTATATATATATATATATATATATATAAGTGAGCCATTTATTTTTTATAAAATATGAGGAA
The DNA here is from genome assembly GCA_013350335.1 of Chimonanthus salicifolius. Taxonomy (NCBI): domain Eukaryota; kingdom Viridiplantae; phylum Streptophyta; class Magnoliopsida; order Laurales; family Calycanthaceae; genus Chimonanthus; species Chimonanthus salicifolius. Next base: position 42,780,972 of record CM023534.1, on the reverse strand, counting down.
AATGATAAAGATATGATATAAAATTTAAACCCCATATAATATAAAGAATACCAAGTCTTTTTATATATTATTTTAGTGATTGGATATTTATCAAGTTAGTGGGCTTTTGAGTTGACTAAATTAATTCATTTCATTGTCTCTTAAAAGAGTGATAAACTAATCTCTTAGTTTAACATGTCTCTTAAAAGAGTGATAAACTAATCTCTTAGTTTAACATTTTGTCTTAAGAAAAGAGAAAAAAAAAAAAGTCTACTAATAGCTATGGTTGAGTTCCCAAGTGGGAAGATCCATTTGGAAGATCAACTTAAAAATCTCTGACCTAAATTCTTTAAAAAAAATAAACACAAGTCATCATGCCCACCATTTGTCTTCCTATAATCCATGTGCTAGTCTCATCAACCAATGGGATTAGCTTAACTAAAACAACTACCAAAACTTTAGCAAGTGTGATAATTTTATATGAAAAATGTTCTAAAGATTTTTACCTAATAAACTAAAAATATATTTTAAAATGTTTGTAGGGCATATCAACCTGAGGCCAATGTATACTAATTTATATCAAAATTTAATCTATTTAAACAATTCTCTCATTTAATCTAAATTCATAACATTACTGATCAATTTTGTAATACTCTTCTGTTATTGAGTCATCAATTGTTGACCTAAAATGAAATATTTATGTACTTTTGGAGAATAACAATCCTACTAAATGAAAAAGGATGCTTCTTTAACCCTAACATGAGTTGTTTGTTGGTATTTGTTATTTTTCTAAATATAAATTTTAATAAATAAATATATATATATATATATATATATATAGTGGGTGTAGTTCAACTAGTTGCCTCCTGTCTCAGGAAGTGGGCGGTTACGGGTTCGAGCCCCCATGGCCTAACCTTGGTGTGCTCTAGGGATAATGTGCTCATCCGTGGGGATTTTACACTGGGTATCTCACAGTTTCCCACACGTAAATTTAAAAAAAAAGAATTTGAAAATTTGATAAATTTCAACTTAAATTTAAACCACCAATCTTATCACTAGAAAATGTTTAATGATTACAATGGAGTGATTGGACGTAACATTAGAAATTTATGAGAGATGACCCATAAAAGAAGTTTGCACATGATGTCTATCACACCATGATGATTAATTTTTAATGTAATATTGGGTATAAAAGTCAGTACTCCATTCTGTACTTGTGCAGATACGTATTCCAATAGCTTTTTAAAAACTCTCTCTCTCTCTCTATATATATATCTCTACGTTTGAATGGAACTTGGCATAAGATTTTTATAACAAAGTCTAACAAGATTCTCTTTTGACAAAAAAAAATATACAGAGACTCGTATTAAAAAAACTTCTTTTTAAGTATTAAAGTAGAATATCTATTTTTAATAACATATGTAAAATAATAACAAAAAGATGTGATTTGTAAAATTTGAGCTTCTCCTGATTATTTTAACTTCTTGATTTTATACTTTAAAATTTTAATTGTCATATAATTTTTCATGACCTATCTCAAAATAACATGATGATCACACTGGTCTATAAAATTCTTTATTCATCTTACTCAATCATGTAGATTGAATCTAAAATAAGCATACGATCTCTCTCATTAAAAAATATAAACATCATTTATATTTAGGGCAGCAATCCTCCCATGGGAATTTTGTGTAACTCGATATGGGTATTACTGTATTGCCCATTTTGCCTTTCGAACCGGATCGCCGGATCATTGACCCTTCCAATGCTATATAATTCGGCTCACTGACCGGCTTGCCGGATCACTGAAATTTATCTAAGTGAAACTGTTTTTTCATATAGAACAACAAATCAGATCACTGACTGGATAACTGAATTTTTTAAAAATGCTTTCGTACGACAATGAAATGATATACATGTGAGAGAATCGCTACCTATATTTATTAGAGTTTCGAATGAGCCGTAAATGAGACATGCACTTCAGGGGTCTAAATTCCAAACTTCTCTCTCTTGCATTTGACAGGAACTGAGAATAAGATTTGTTGTTGGAATCCGAGTTTAAAAATTCCAAATAGACATATAATTCAGTTCAGTACTGTCTAAGGGAATAATATCTGCAGATTTCAAGGAAGCATGCACACACACCCCATCTAACAAAAGCCTGCAATTCGAACCCCTTAACACCTGACAACTCTGCAAGAATCGAATCAATTTCCTGTTTTTGGCAAACCATTTCAAAGGCTGCTTCAAGTGCCATATTTTCTAATTTCTTACAAAATAACAAAGCAACGAAGTCTCCCTTTTATCTATCAAGTATCAACTAACGTTTGAAAAAGTTTCATCATGTAGAAATTGAAAATAATATAAAGAGATTTGAGTGATGGATAGAAATCCGAGAGAGTTCTGAGGTCGATTTCATTCTATCTTAAAAAGCCACTTCCTATTGAATTATTCAATGTGTATGTAAATAGAGAACATTGCGTATAGTCTAAAGATTAGTCGACTGATCTAAGAGATTTAGACATCTTTGTCATAAAAAATATGAAAATTTTAATTATAAGAACCTGGCATAAAAGCATACATGTGTACTTTTATAAACAAAGTTTCAGTCACTTTCACCAGCCGAAACAATTAAGGGGTTGGTCCAAAATGGCTACTTTCATGATTTTTTTAAGTTTATTTTCTTGCTTTCTAAACCTTTCTACGAAATAAAGATGAAGATATAGAACTGATTAAAGAAAAGAAATAGATCCCCATTTGTCTTTCTTTAATACATATTGCTTACAAAAGGAAAATTTTGAACCTTGCATAGGAATGTTATAGAAGAAATATCCATTTTTCTATTTTCTCGCTTTTGCTACTTAATGAATTCTCACAAACAGATGGATAAATCTTCTTCTTCTCCCTTCAGACATCCTTCTTAGCAAGCAAGAAAGATATAAGCCTTTGGATTAGTTAAGATTTTGTGAACCCTAATAGCAGTATTACATGGTTTTTTTCTTTTCATTAGAGAAAAGCAGCTAAAAGTCCATTCTTCTGGTTTTTTTTTTTCATCAACTAGCTCATGGTCCTCTCTACTTCTTAAGAAACTAGACATTCTATAAAATGAGAACCAATAAACAAAAGAAGAGTGAAATTGAAAAAAAAAAAAAGAGATTTTTTTTATCAAAATCTTAATCATTTCCTTGATACTTTCTCACAAGCTAAGCATAAATTAAAGCACACATAAACACAAAAAGAACATACATTAATGTCCCTACAACCAAGTTCATAATACACCATAACCCAAATAAGAACAATTTCAGCTAGGGTTAGAGAGAAGTTTCTTTAAGGAAATGCACCATTGGCTGTGGGTAGATCAGACCATGAGAAAGGTGAATTCCAGTAACCCAACTGTCCTCCGGTGACGGGCGTCGTCTCCAAGATGGAAGAAGTTGAGTTGTTTAAAACTGTCGCTGGCGAATGATCGGCGTAGTAATGAGAAGGTGATCTGAACTTTTGGTAAAGATCTTGAATTCCACTATTTGGAACTTCACCCAACAACATGCTTTGTTGGTGTGGCTGATTTTGCAGTCCCTGTAGTTGTGGCTGATGATGATGATGATTGTTTCTCCACAAGGAATTAGATAGGCCGATCGGAATTTGACTAAGAGGATCTAGGTTTAGGTTTCGACCATATAATGCGCTTGCCAGTAATGATTCTTGTGCCATATGTGATCCAATCATAGCCTTCTCTTCCTTGATTATAACAGAATCAGGGTTAGGGTTAGGGTTATGGGTGGCTCTTAATAGGGCCAACAAATTCTGCGGTTGGGACCATATTAGGGGGTTAGATGGAAGATGGGGATCGAACCCATTTCCTGAATTTGATTGCACGACGTCTGAGATCGCTGGCTTGGCTTTTCCGGTGCTCGATTTCCCACCGGCAGGCGACACAGTTGCACCCTTGTTCTTTCGGCATCCGCCTCCTATCGGAACATTGCGGAGTGCCCCTCCTTTAGTCCAGTATCGCCGGCAGGTCTTGCAGAAGTGTCGCGGCTGCGTGAGGTTATAGTTGTTGTAGTAGCAGAACTTGGTGTTGGATGAATCACATCTTGGGCACTTCAGATTCTGTTGCTCTGAAGAGGAAGAGACTTCAACAGCTCCTCCATTAATGGAGACCTTCCTCTCTTCTCCACCTCCTCCAGCTACTCCTACACCTCCACCTCCTCCACCTCCCAAAAGCTCTTGAATCATCTTTCTTTGCTCTATGTACAAGAAAGAAAAGGAAACATGGTGAGTTCTTGAGTAGTGAAAAAAAAACAAAAAAAAAAAAGAAAAGAGAGTAGGTTTGTAGTGTAATGAGATGTGAGAAGTGGGAACAAAACTTGCCTTTGCGTTTTCAATCTAGGTGGTTCTTTTTCTTGTGATGAAGTAGTAGTGTATGGGTTTTGTAGATGAAAAGAAGAAGAGAGAGTTTTGTAGATTAAAGAGTAGATAGATAGATGATAGGTATATATATATATAGAGAGAGAGAGAGAGAGAGAGTTTTGTATATGAATAAGGAGTAGGGATTTAGAGAGGTTTTTGTAGATGAAAAACAGGAGAAAGAGAGAGAGTTTGTAGATGAAAAACAGTAGAGCTAGAGAGTTTTATACATGAAAAGAAGAGAGAGAGAGAGAGCACTTTAACAGGGATGCAGGCACAAAGAAACCACTTTCAAAAGCGGTTTTTAATTGAGAAAAGTGGTTTTGGTGGGAAACAGTAAAAAGTAGCTTCTTCTTGAATTATTCTTCTAATTTAAAATTTCCCATGGTTTAATTAGTATTTTTTTATATTTCTTGATGTAGCTTATGGGAGCTGCAAATACATGTAGTAAGAAGTTAAAAAACATTTTGAGGGTTTGTGACAACGTTTTAAAAACTGAATCAATGATTGAACATTTTTTTAAATGATTTCGTCTACTTAAATTCTTGTTTAAAGTTTAAACCGTTTGTTTTATAAAATATTAAAAACAATTAAAAGTAAATGCTAAGATTTAAGAAAATATAAAAATGATATTGCAATCATGCTAATGGTAATGGTAATGGTGAAAATTGATAATTTCTTTAGTAGATAAAAAATAATAAATATCAAAATTGTTCTTTGCATATCATTCTTGGCTACATCTTAACCATCTGCAGTATATTAACAACAAGATCTACAATACTCTGACTAATCCATCTAATGTTGTCTAAGCCATCAAGAATCATGCATTTTCTATTAGGCCGCACTTACACACACTCGGAAATCCTGCCTCTACACACCCGAATCCATAATTTCGTGGCAAATTACCATTTTACCCCAGCGTTTTCAATAATTCAAATGAACACCCAATTCATTTTGGCATTCATTCCAATGAATGGGCTGAATAGTAATACGGAATATTGTTCAGCCCCATTCATTCGAATGAATGTATAGTTCATTTGAATGAATGGGCTTCATTCATTCGAATGAATGAAGTCCATTCATTCGAATGATTCCTACAGCAGCAAGCAGCAGTAAAATTATTTAAGTAATAAAATTTATTTTTAAAATTTTAAAATTATTTTTTAAGTACTGTGTATTTCTAAAATTTCTCAAATTGAATATCCAGACTAATTACGATAACCTGATAAAAATGCTTTAAGACTTTAAGGTCTTTTGACACTTCCAAATGTGTTTTCGACACAGTCTAGGGATACCCTTATTTGTAAAATACTGTGTTTTAAATATTTAGGAGTGTCAAAAGACCTTAAAGTCATAAAGTATTTTTATCAGATTATCGTAATTAGTTCGGATATTTAATTTGAGAAATTTTGAAAATACACACGGCTCAAAAAATAACTTTAAAGTTTTAAAAATAAATTTTATTACTTAAATAATTTTACTGTTGCTTGCTGTAGGAATCATTTGAATGAATGTGCTTCATTCATTCAAATGTAAATGTATAGTTGAAACTATGTTTATTCGAATGAATGAAGCCCATTCATTCGAATGAATGCCAAAATGAACTGGGCATTCATTCTAATGAATGCCAATGATTGGAAATGCGGGGGTAAAATGGTAATTTACCACGAAATTCTGGATTACCTGCAAAGGAGGAAGATCCCCATATCCTTGGCCACCGTTGCCGGTACTGATTCGGTGTTGGCCTATTGCACAAGTAACCTTGTTCACAACAGCTTCAAGTATGGATCTTTCGATCTTCTTTTGTGGCCTATCTGATTGACTTCTTCTACATCAAGTTTTGCTCGGGCCTGCATACTTTTTATTTCATCTGTATGCTTTTCTTTTTTGAGGCAGGTTACCTCCCCCATTTTTTATAATTCTTTTTTTGGGATTTTCTCTCCTTTAAATGATATCTTACCCAAATTCAAAAAAAAAAAAATTGACGTAATACTCAAGTTGGGTTATAAGATGTTTTACAATAAGATAATGTTAATTATGTTAAAAAATTAAGAAAATTGTTGTTGATGTGAGAATTTATAAAAATTAAATGTCCTTTAGCAAGGACTAAATTTAAAATAATAAAATAAACCGTTGAAATAAAGCTTTATCCTAAATCAAATGTAAAAAAAAAAAAAAAAATTGACATTCTCTGATTTATTTTGAGAAGATAATTTTGTCTTAAGAATTAATGTAAAATGATAGTTTGTTTTTATCTTCACAATAGTTATTTTATGAGAATGAGTGAATTTACCGTTCATCTAAATTTTAAGTAGTTTTTAATTAATCGTTAAATTTATTTACTTTAAAATAAATGATAAATTCACTTGTTTTTATAGTAATTATCATGAGAATGCTAATGTATAATCATTACTCTAAAATTAAAATATTAATCAAATTAAACCATCTCTTTTCATATTAGAGTTTTCGTTTTTAAGAATGTCACATGTTCTGATAACTGATGCCAAGGGAATCGTCGAAGCGTAGGCTGACCGCGCGTGCCGTCCGGCACGCGGGAGAGAGAGGGCGGAGCAGACGAAAACGACGGGAGAGTCTGAGAGCTTGACTTAACGAAGGAAAGGGCTGCCACCGCCTGCGGTATGGGCAGGACGGGCAACAGGAGGCAGGCAAGGCAGTCTCCTTCCGACGCGACAGACGTCCACCATTCCATGTCGGAATTCCGTCTCCTCTCCCACGCTCTGTCCCTATCAACCGACTCTCTGTCAGTCTCTCGCCGGATTTGGCATCGGATAAAGTCCGTTCGAAGTTTTGAAAATTCAAATTTATTTTGAGTCAAGTAAAAAACCTCTGAAAATATAGACCTGATTTGATTCGAAAAAATTTAATATATTTTATAAATTCTAAATATCTCTTGTATATATATATATATATATATATATATATATATATATATATATATATATATATATATAAATTTTTTTTTTTGAACAGCTTTATCTTAGTTTTAGTTTATCAAATTCGAGTCCTCAAGTCTGGCTCTTGGGTCTCGAGGATATTTTTGGGTTCCAGTCAGTTTTCAGAAGGTGGGTATTCTCAATATCTCAAAGCGGGTGGAGTTTAGATTCAAAAATAATATAAAATAAAATAATAATAGAATATTTAATTGATGAACTAATTCACAATTGATAAAGCAAACTACGTTCTCCACTAATATTATATACAAGAGAAATGATCAGATATGAAAATTTAACTATAATAAAATAAGATTTTGCATCTCCCTCGTTTATTTTAAAAATATTAAGTTTTAAATTTTATAAATAAATAATGAAAATCTAAGATCTGATTTTATTTTCTTAAGATATCAAACTCATCCCACTAATAAAAAAGAATTGGGTGGTCTTGAGGTGTATTCTACTTAGTTGTTGGAGACCATGAATCCCCACTTCACATGCATCACATTGACACCAAACAAAGATTTGATGCCCACATTCCAAGTGGGCCCCACAGTGTCTCCCCATCAGGAAGCACTGCAGCTTTCCTAGGGTTTCCCTCCGTCCGTTGTACGTTCTGATAATTCATCTTTTTATTCATTTTTATATTTATAAAAAAGGCCCTTCTTCAAAATCTCTCTCCATGCCTCCACCACATAGCCCTTATCTTTCTGATCAAATATTTTTATTTAATTTATCTAATAAATAATTTAATAATTTTGAGGGTTTGGAATGATTTCATATGCCTATAAGATCACTCTCACTTCTATTCTAATATGGGTTGAAAAACTCAAGTTATAGGTCAATATTCTGAATCAAAATAGATTTAATTTTTTTATAGATTAACGTGTGGAAAAATTCAGATACAATTCTATTACAATTTTTACGATCAACTCAGTATTCCTAAGATACACCAAAATTAGATCATAAAGACTTTTGATTTTACAATCTCCCGTTTCGAGAGGAGGCAACCAGTTGATATATATATATATATCTTCTTGTGGCATTATTGAAGTCAATGTCTTGTATTACAGGAGAAGGCAAGGCCCATGGAAGTAGAAAAATGGAAGATTGTTCTTAGATATTATTCCTCCACACTCCAACCTTGAACAACATAAAAAATATATTTATCCATTCCTGGAAACTTCAATGGAATTGCATATGACAAAAGCTGCTTAGACAAGATCCTCCACTAGCCACCATAGATCATGTTAAAAGGGCCACATGCCACGTGGCTGAATGTCTATTGGTCTATGCTGTCAATTTAAAACAAAGGGAATTTCTATGTCTGGCATGCTATACCATATCTCAAGGAATTTGATCAAAGTCCTACCAACAAATTCCTATGACTAAGAAATTAGAGTAGGAATAGTTTAAAAAATTCAAATCAATTCTCATCTTACTGTTTCAAATCTTATTCAAATTCAACCAAATTTACCAATTTAATGTGCTTCTGAGTTGACAAAATTAATCCACGTTATTATCTATTAAAAGGGATTAAGATAATCTCTTATCTTAAAGTTTTGTCTTAAGAAATAAAAAAAGTCCAAGCAAAGGCTTAGTTAATCTTGAGGGCTTGATTTAGTAGTTAAAGTCCGTCATTATTTGTAGTAAGTATTGGTATCGAGTCTCCCTCAATACAATAAGAATATTCTATATTCAACATGTGTATATTTAGAAGTTTACATGTTTTCTAAGAATTATTTAAGTGAAACACTTGAATAAGTAGGAAGATTCATTTGGAAGATCAACCTTGAAACTCTAATTTAATTTCTGGATAAAAAATAATATAAGTCATCATGCTCGCCATATGTATTCTAATGAATGGTTGGATTATGTCCCACCCTTATGGGTGCATAAACTATACTAAGCCATCCAACATTAGAAAACATTAGAAAAAAAAAAATTTGTGTATGGTATGTCAAGAAAATCTAAATTTAAATAAATAGTATTTATATGCATTTAAAAGAAAAATAAATAAAGTTTAACTAAAATGACTTAACATTTGTTCTAAAGACAATGATAAAGTGTTTTTTAATTGAAAGTACTGTCATGAGGAGGAGGCGGAAATGAAATAATTAATAGTTATAAAAAAAATTATTTTTTTTATGATTAAAGCAGGGGTAAAAAAATCGTTATCTACCGATATATCGGCCGATATTTTTCTCTTACCTCTTTTTTTTTAAAAAAACAGCCTATATCAGCCGATATTGTGAATATCAGCTGATACAATATGATATCAGCCGCTATGATGCTCTTCAAAACCGATATGTATCGGCCGATATTTCGACCTTGGATTAAAGTGTTCAAAAATGTGTTGAGTTCGAATTGAAGTCAAGATCTCTCAGAAGGAGAGTTTCTTGACCGTCAGATCAATTCCGTCTTAGATTTATTAAAAAAAAATATTTTGACTATTTATTTTATTTAGTTAATATCTAATATTAGATATATTTAATAAAATTAACTTTTCATAAATCTGCTCATCACCAATTATTTATTATCCTATCATATATAATTTAAGTTGAGAGAGGAGTTTGGGAGCTCCATCAAATCAGCCACAGTTTGTCGAATTTGGAGTGGACTATGACATCAGCGATTGATGTGCTCCATCATCTCTTTGACACGTGTCACGTCATGCATGTTACACTCAATTTTCAAACCAATCTAAAGTGGTCGTTGGCTGGTCACATGTGGGCCCACCATTCAAAGAAGACGACAAAACGGTCGAATTCCATCATAGCCTTTATTATTAGTATTGTAGTTAATTATCATTTTTTAAGTGATTAGGAAGCCATGAAAAATCTTTAGGCAGTGATTATCATCATTAAGGTTGGTATGAGGTTGAAAAGCAGCTTCTAAATTTACATTCCCCATACTTTTTTTTTTTATTTTTTTAACCTTTTGAAGTAATTCCTATAATTTCCAATATGAAATTCAAAGAGTTTAATAAAATTTCAACACGTGATTAGTCTTAAAAATAATTTTAAAAACTCATTAATAAATGTTCAAAAAACCCATTATTAGAGTGTATATAATCCAATGTTTCACGGGCTAGCTTAGGTCCAATTTGATTATAGAATTTATTTTATAATTTGATAATACTAATGTTCAAAGAAAATTAGTAGATCTCAACATCAACTATTATAGATTATAGACCGTAAAATCAGTTATGCAGAAGGTTCAATTTCTACTTAATTAAAATAGACTATGAATTTTCTTAATTCATCTATCCTGCATTATAGTATATCTTAATTCAACAATGAATATTTCTTATAAATGATTGATATTAGAGTTTCTTGATGATAATATAGTGAATAAATTAAAATGTTTTTGTATTTTTTTATTATAAAAAAATTATTTACCCAATTACTCTTATTTCTACAGAGGTTCTACCAAAACATCTCTATCGATGGCGGTGCAAATAAAACAAAAATTGGGTGAGAAGAATTATTCCATAGAAGGTATGGTTGAAATGTGGTTTTGTTTTCTTTTTTCTTGAGGTCTTGGATTAGAAGCATGTCTAATTGTAATTAAACTTTTGATTATAATTGATTGTATTAACTAAGGGGCGATATTTTTCTCTCCTCTTTTTTTTTTCAAATATCAGCCGATTTTTTTTCAATTTTTTCTGAATTAAAAATAAAATAAAAAACAAAAAATGAGGCCGATATTGGCCTTTTTTTTAAAAAAATAAAAAAATACAATATTGGCCAATATATTGCTGATATACTGTGGGCCTCTCCGATATATTGCCAATATTTGGTGGGGTCAAAGACCGATATTTAATTTATTTATTTTTAAAATACTTTTCTCGACCGATATTATCAATATCGATAATATCATGACCGACATAATTATTTCTATACGGCTAATATGTATCGATCCTGAAAGTCGATACGGGCCGATATTAATATCTATGAGAGTGAGACACAATAAGAAGACCTGATCTTTTAAGCCTGGCCAAACCATTTGATGCTATCTTTCTACTGCCCATGTCCAGGAAAGATGTTTCAGGCACACGATGGTGACTACCATTCACATGGTATTATATGACATTTGGTAGCAATAATTTGTGGGTAATTGATTTGAACGTCACTACTTTTTAAATCTGACATTGTATTTAGTCCTTTATTTTTTATAATAATAATTTCTTTTTAAATTTACATTTGGGAAATTGTGGATGCCCACCATAAAACTTGTGTAGGTGAGTCTACTATTCCTAAAGCACATCAAAATTGGGCCATAGAGATTCGAACTTACAACCTTCTACGTTTTGAGACGGGAGACAATCACTTAAACTACACCTTATCAACTTAAACCTTTATTTTTTATAATAAATTGACAATATTTTTAATTTTTTCATACTTCTTTAATTTGTTGTGATAAAATGAAAGACAAAATAAATACAATGTCTCATTTAGAAAAAGTACCCGTGTTCATATCAATTACTTTCTCCATAAGGTGCCACGTGGCATATTTCAAGAAAGATACCCGAATTACTGCTGAACAGACTAGAAATCGAAAAGCATGCAGAACGTAAATATATATATATAGGGTGTCCATTTTAACACAGGTATTAGGTATCATATTTTAGAAGGCATGTGTTTTAGTGAACTTCCCATTTTGCCCCTTATCTATTTGCAAAAATTGGTTCACTTTTCAGTGAATCGAGTCCGGTGCACCGACCGGATCAATTGGAAATCGACGCATCAATTTCTTGAAAGTCCAAATTGATGCACCGATAGAATCATTTTACACATAAATCGGTTCACTTTTTAGTGAATCGGTTCATTCGTCGGTACACCAATGAGTGAACCGATTTCTGCCGATGGAAACAAAGTAAAAAATTTGAAAAACCCCTGTCTACTAAAAGAGTATATCCCATGTTACACTGGGCACCCTATATATATATATATATATATAACAGAAATCATGTTTTCGAACTTTAATTTTAATTTGTGGAGAAACTGAACTTTGAATTGAACCATTGAAGTTTATAGTTTTTCATAATTTCTGGTGCTCTTTTTATTATTCTTTTTTTTTTTTAATTACTCAGCGTAAAATCTCTACGGGTGAGCTCACTACTCCTAGGGCACACAAAGATTAGACCATGGGAGCTCGAACCCAAAACCTCCGCTTCCTGATGTGGGAGGCAACCAATTAAATGAATTATTATTCATTTTTAGACTATAAATAAACTTTCAGTTACAAACAACTATAATTTACTCTATTAATTATTGATATTACAAAATGATCATCAAATAAATAAGTTGAGTTCGAGTTCAAATATTGCAAAATCCAACTCAGCAATCTGATCTAGACCTAAGTCTAACTCAAAAAATAAGAATCAATTTAAATATCTTGATCCATTTGTTATACAAAATGACTCAGCTCAACTTCATATAATAAATGAATGAGTTGAAATTAAGAGTTCAAATATAACTCGATTGATCCGTCTTTATTATTGAAAAGATATTTTTAATACGAATTTGATGGAAATTATATTACAGCATAAGGGGTTAAGTTTTGGCCAACATCAGTGACTGCCAGCACTAAAATGGTGGCCCCAAAATTTTGATATTCTTGACAAAGATAGAATAAAATAAAATAAGATAAGCCCATAATTACTCATCATGTGGGCCACTGTTGTTTAGTGACTTGAGTTCAGTTGTCCGACATCAAGTGGGTCCCTCAATAATATCATTAGATTTATGTAAAGTTGTTGGGATGGCACACTTTCCACTTAGCACGCATAATGACAAGTTATGAAAACCTAATGAGACCAAAATTGACCAAATGATTGAGAGTTTGGTGTCTTTGAAAGGCTCTAAATGTGAAAGGAAGTTTGGACCACATCCGCTCAACATTTTTTAGATTCCCACGATAATTCAGGTCTCTCCAATTCAACTGAAATTATAATTTTTAAATTTCTATGTGAATTAAAATCTAAGAAAAGAAATATTTTATTCACTGACTCAAAGAATCTATTTTTAAATCCTACTCTCTTGGATATAGAAATGGACTGATAAACTCAAAGGGGTTGAAATGATGATCAAGAACTCGTCTTAAAAAGTGAAAATCTTGAATTTGATTTCCATTTTACTCTAAAGGATCACTCTCCGTAGAGTTACCTTATGTGTCTCAGCAAAGAGATTTGTACATGTCATGAAGATTAGTCAAATGCTCTAAGATATTAATGTGATCTCTCAGTAAGATGATAGAACGACTTATGAATTTGGATCTAGCCGCTGTATCACCCATTTCATTAAGAATTGATAATCTTTTAACAATAAATGGGTAGAAACTTCTACAGTAATCGGTCATTTGGGAAGCTTAATCACAAAGATTAGAATGTTAGGCCTCATTATAAAGGTTAAAATGAGATGATGACAATTTTAATCTAAGTTACAGAACTTCTCTGAAAAAAGAAGAAGATTATGATCTTAAGATGCCCATGTTCATGTGTCAGGGGGTGGGACCTACCCTGTGATAGAAATTTTTCAATGGTTGGATAGATTATGAATTCTAGCAAACCATTGAAGATGAAATTCATCAGGTCATGCTAGCTCTTCATTTTTTAAGATCAAAAGGAAACAATTGGATAAATGGTTTATCTTTAATCTCAAACAAATGATTAAAATGCATGAAATGGACATAAAAAATAGTAAGACATCATCTAGGTATAACACCCATCACTGTTACGCATTGAAACCGATACCGGGGAGTACCAACACTGAAAACTATTATTGGGACAGGCCCAACTGCATATCCAGGATCCAAAATTACTAAATGGGCCCAATTAATGGGCCAATCCAGAGCTACTATTTAATAGGTCCCAAATCAATGCCTGAGAAACCTTCATTTTTCAACCTTCTCATCTGAACATGTGATAGCAACAAAAATCTGATCATCCCCAAGAACAAGTACCCCCTCATCAACTGCACCCCTGCAATTCGGTCACCCTCAAGCCTCCATTGCCACCTGATCAACTCAAACCCCCCACCCTCACAAACTAAAAATCACAGTTTAACTCGTTGAGGAACCTTCGATATCACTGCCTCCAAGGAGTACAGTCTGCTATGGTCATATAAGGCGTAAATCAGCAGTTTCAAAGGTCACATTCCAACGCCAAAAATCTTACCATACTACAACTCTTGGTGACACACAAAACAGAATAAAATTTGCTGTGTAGAAGAACAGATTTTAGGGTTGCTACCTTATCATCTATATTTTCCTAAAAGGGGTTCACTGGCAATTCATCAATTAAACCAATATACACTTTTTTCAAACTTAAGAAATAGTAACTCCTCAACTCAAAAATATCCATCACTCAGAGCTGGGACTGCAGGCATGTCCACCCACACCCTATCATGGTGGAACTTAACAATAATTAAACTCATTATTTTCATAAATAACATAAATAAGTTCTACAAATTATTGTTCATAGTACAAAACTACATCAAATGTCATAGTTCTCAATGGCAAATTGATACAATCAAAGCTGCAAAACCGCCATCCCAGATCAGTGCACCTCCTAATATGACAACTAAATCTATTTTTGAACCGAAAATGGTATCTCACAGTTTTTTACTCTATACCCGCAACGGTTGATAGGAGACGTCAGCTTATTATAAATTTCTTTCTTCATTTATCAAGTATACCACAAAATATGGAACATACCCACTGTGGAAATAGAATTGAAGACGCACTCTTAAGGAAACAGAGGCTGGTAGAGAAGCCCCGCGTTTTCAGGGAATCCCATCATCAAGTTAAGATTTTGAAGTGCTTGACCAGAAGCTCCTTTCACCAGATTATCTATCTGCATGGCCATTCCAACAGTCAAGCTGCAGAATATATCAGATTTTCAACATGTAAAAACCATATGAGTCATGCTGCTTTCGATTCCAACATGTAGACTTCTCTTTCTTTTTCTTTCTTTCACTCTCTTTTTTGAGAGGTATTAGATTTCAGTTCTATCTAAATTTTCCAATAACTTTCTGCTTCATTCTCTTCAATATAAATGTTCATAAATAAATCAACATTATATACATATCGAAAACTTCTACCTAGTACTAATTTCCTAAAGCTGCTCATAGAAACTTCCTGACTCCAAAAATCCTACTTTTGGGTTGCCAAGCTCCCAACAGTTGGTCCTCATGAAACTTCAATTACAAGA
Source organism: Chimonanthus salicifolius (assembly GCA_013350335.1). Classification (NCBI taxonomy): domain Eukaryota; kingdom Viridiplantae; phylum Streptophyta; class Magnoliopsida; order Laurales; family Calycanthaceae; genus Chimonanthus; species Chimonanthus salicifolius. Next base: position 42,765,420 of record CM023534.1, on the reverse strand, counting down.
GATATTGCAGTAAATAAATGATAAAGTAAAGACTAAAAAGCACGTGTTACTTACAACAGATATTATTATTGCTCTTCCCGGGATTCGATCTGGAAAGACATTCATGAAACAGTAGTTTGATCCTCGAACATTTCGAGTGTGAGGCACGGCTCCTTTCTCCAACAACACAACAAATTCTTCATCCTGCATCAGGGGAAAACATCATCATCATTGAAGCACACAAAATAGAAGTATTTTGTGCTGCAATAGGTCAAAATCCAACCCCAAATTAACAAGTAGCATGACTGAGGGGATACCCACAATCAAATTTACTCCAACAATCACAAGACAAACTAACAATTAAGCATTGTAGAATAAGAGATTTTCATTCCTAAAGACGATTTCATTATTTAAGCCAGGCACAAGCACAGAACCAATTAAAAAATACATAAGAGCAAAAAACATGGTTCGGACTTACATCTCTAAAGCTCCTAAATCTTCAACATAAATATACCTGATAGGATATTTTCAATTGTTCATATAGATCCTCAATTGTCACACCTGAAGCCATTTCAACATATATGGTCGATTGCATTCCACGACTCTAAAACATAAGAATCAAACAGTCAAACATACAGGTAGTAACTGTCGGTAAATAAATTGCTACTACAAGGAATAAACAAATAGCCAGCCTTGATTATGCAATGACCAACCATTGGCATCAAATGAGGAGTGAAGCTGACAGTAACTCTTGAGTTTGCAGCATCAGAGAGTCCTTGCTCAATTTCTGGAGCTGGAAAAGAAAAAATAAATAAAAATAACATGGCTACATCTCCCAATGACTCAGTTGTGTGTAAGAATGGTTCCAAGTGCATTTATTTGTTTGTGAGGCACAAAAATTCAAGACAGAATAATTGGTAAAGATAAACTATCTAAGAACTGACAAAGAAAATATTAGTGAATATCTAATATAGTTTAGATTAATTAATCTAGAAATCAAAACTTCGTTGAGATACCAAACTCATTAGGGTGAAAAGGAAGAAGTACTCTACTCCACAAACTAATATGCATATGACGAAGAAATCTGGGAATGTTGTCCAAATGCATGTGAGTAATCTCAACAATTCCTGAACTAAGCCAGCATCTGAGTTTCACATTACATAAACAAATGAATGGACACAAATGCAAAAACTGCAGGTTCTGGAGCTCAACACCTCAAGATAATTTTCAAGTGAAGTATAATAGACATTGGAAAATTTTAAGGTATGAACAACTTAAATGGTGAACAAAATGTATGAATGATTTAATGTTAGATAAGGTATGCTCAATGCAACATATCATAAACTAAATGTCTTACATACCATGACGATGCTTGGTAATTCCGTAAGAATGAATTCCTTCAGCAATTTCAGTGTAAAGGTTTGCCTCCTTGGCCCCACGTCCTGTAAGAATTGTCTAAAGATCAGAAACTTCTCAAACAATGCCACCAGAAGCATCCTGTGTATGATGCTATTTTGTGGCAAGACATGTGCAAGAGAGCAGTAAGTGTATGGTCCTGACTACCTGCTCCACTAACACCTGATTTTGCATCAATGATGATATTCCTCAATTCTATAAGATGAGCCTGCACATAAGTCGCAAACCCACAAGCATAAGGAATACAAAACCCTAACTAATGCTAAATGGACAACATATTGGAAGTAAACAACTTAGGCTCTAATTAATGTAGAGAAATATCCAGTTTTCAATACACATAACTAGTTTTTTTTATGACCAAGGTGTCCAGGCCTCTTAGAGCACCTGACGAATCCTCGGGGCCTGTATAAGCCTCCCTACCCACACACACTAGATGACTCTACGGGGAGTGGCCCTTTGAGGTGGAGTGAGAATCGAACTCAGAATCTTGGTCATCACTCCAACCCCTTTGGGTTTACACATAACTACTTTTAGACATCAAATATTCAAACCAAGGCCTAAAACTCAAGCACTTAAGTTGACTCATTTTTTTTTTCGTAACAATCAGATTGGTGGAACTTACAAGAGGCTAAGCCACTGGAAAATTAAAGTGGAAAGGCATCAATTTTTTCTAATCAAGTTATAGTTTCGCATTTTTCACCCTTATTGGACTTGCAAAATCACACTTTAGCCCTTATTAGTCTTGTCAACTCAACCCTATCAAGCCTTCACCAACACATGGCATCTTTTTGGCAAGAAAAAGTAACCTCAGATGAGTAAAATTGAGTCACATGAAGTTTTTAAAATGTCCACCAAAAGGCATCCAATACAATGAACATGGAAGTCAAAGGAGTGCCATGACTATATTAAACCTTTTTAGAAATTTTTTCTATAATAAATCTTTCTATTTTTCTGTCATAAAAATCATATATTCCAGCTAATATGGATTATTAGCCAGCAACACTAACTAAAAACCTAATTTAGTGCATACATATATAATATGCATCTATATAATATGTTCGGAAGCCCCATCATTAAGAGTATGCTCTTGCTAATTTGCCACAGTTCTTCCATTGGCAGAAAATTAATCTTGAAGTTTCTAAACCTAGTTTAAAAAAAAAATCTGAACGTGATTAGTTGACTGGACTTGGTGCTGTTTGGTATTGGGATTGTTATCGCCAGTTTCATTCTGCATTTAAACTAAAAATAGTGGAGGATCACGATACCTGAAACTAATATATGAAGACAAAGCACAACAGCTCAAGACTAAGGACACAATGAGAGATAGGATGATCCTTACTTTCAAACTTAACCATCCAAAATAATTGATTCCCATATCTTTATGCAACTGTGCTGTGGACATTCTATCATCTCTATTTACCTTAAATGTTCCCAATTTAGTGAAGCACTTCTCTACAACCTTGAATTTCAAATGGGTAATAGAAAATATGGGACCATGAAAGACTCTAAGCATTTCAGTTAAGGTCTTAACATTAGTACTTCCAAACCTGTATCTGAAAGAACAATGTTTACTCACAAGTAATTTATATCAAGTATCAGGCGAAACTGCGTGTAAATCATTCACATTACCATTCAAAAGAAGAAGAAAGAAAAAAGAAACTATGCTCATTTTAGTACGGTCTCATAATATCATTCTAACAAATACACTGGATTCTTTAATATCAGCTATCAGTGCACCTTAACCTAACAAAACAAACTTTACTTGCAACTTATATCAAAACAAGATGAGATGACGCTAAAATGTCTAACCTTTATTAGTGGAACCAACGGAAGTTGAATAGATGTTGGGTAGCAACCAGGATTAGCAACAAGCCGTGCACTCCGGATCTCTTCCCTTGAAATCTCTGTTAGACCATACTTAGCTTCTTTCTGAATCCAAGAAATGAGGATGATTACCAAGCAAGCAAAAAATAAGAAAATACCAATAAGAGAATTTGAGATCACTGTATTCATACATAATGACATCAAGCACACAAATGTTGGGTAAACCATGCCATAATTTGAGGTAGAACATGGAAAATAAATTCCGGGTGATACAAGACCCAAGCAGTGCTGGCCTGCCCCCCACCCAACCCAACCCAACCCGGAAAAGAAGAACGAAAAAAAGAGGCAGTATGAGACTCCCTACAGATGCTGTAAAAGACCTAATATCTGAATCAATCTGGAAATGGAAAAAGTTCCCACACTTCCACCCTGGACAAACACCAGAACACCATTGACCAATCATTTATCGATAAGTTTGTATTATTGTCTTCACATTTTATTTTATTTTTTATTTCTTTATTTTTATGCCATATCTTCTGAAATGGGACACTGAAATGGCTAGAACACTGGAACATTCTGCTGTGGAGAGAAAACTGGAATGGGTTTCGGAACGGATCTGACAACTTTGCATCCATTTGAAAAAGGTCATTACATTTTCTTCTATTGTAACATGGCTGAGATTTTAATAGTTGCTAAATTGACAAGATTGCATATAAAGCATCAGAACCAACAAGAATTTCCTCACATTCTTCCATACCATCAGTGAGATGAAACAACTATAAGTAAAAGATCTGTTGCAAAAAAAAAAACTATAAGTAAAAGATGTAATCTATATGTGGCATTGATCCTAAGTAAGAATTTCCTCACATTCTTGGAAAGTTGGCTGCTTGAATCCCTATGACTATGGAAGTTTGTTGAATCAAATTTACTTTATCCATCAATTTGTCTTGACTTTCAAAATTCTCTTTCTGCAACTACCAGGCTCCCAGTATGCAGCAAACAGTAATAACTCCAGTCACAACAATTGTGCCATCCATAAGTCTAAATAATTGGATGAGAAGTCATTTTTTTTATGACCAAAGTGTCCAGGAGTCTCACCTATATTGGGACATGGGACATTTTAACCTGACTAGTCCTTGGGGCATGTGCCAGCCTCCCAATCCGACACACATCGGGTAAACAACTACGGGGAGTGGCCCAGAAGGGTGTTGAGCGTGAATTGATCCCAAGACCTCTCTCCCTGAGGGGAGTGTCTTGAACGTTAGGCCAACCCCCTCTTGGGTTATTGGATGAGAAGTCATTAACGCCCAATACCAGAACTCCGTTGGATTAATAACGAATGGCCAACTCCATTTCCTTCTTCTAATGTGCCAACTGCCAAACAAGCTTGATCCTAAAAGATGATAGATAGTATTGAGACTCTCTCACTTTTACTACATAATTATTTATGTGAGCATATAAATAAACACAGAGAGAGATCCACCATCTTGAATATTACCAGTTCAACCAACCAAACACGGCAATCCAAAACCAACCCCAACTGCACCAGTTAACTTGGTGGATTTCAGGCTATAACACATGCGCAGTGAGCCAAATCAGTCACCATATACAGGTGATCTTAGCAAAATTTAGGAAAATAATTACTCTTCTGGAGGATCCAATTTCAAAGTTATGAAGCTTGCCTGCAATTCCACTGCTCTATGCGACTGACCATACCACTCTTCATACTCATCAACATTACGCAGACGAAAATCCTGCAAAAGCATCCCAGTTTAACTTTTATACTGGAGAGGAATTTCCTTATCAATTATCATGCACAGATCAAAATTATGAAATTTGACAATGTATGTACTAAAAGGTGCACCCAATGCATACTGCAGAAAGATCAACAATCTTCAGTCCCCTTGGAAGCCCATTTATGATGTCCTGCAGCAAGAATAATGCTCAGCTTATTCAATAAGATTAATCACTTTATTCAGCTTTGGCATCTAGTAGGAGAAGTAAGACTATTCCCAATTTAGTTTCACAAATGTTATTTTCAAATCCCTTTAAGAGGCTAGGTTTCAAGGTGCCATGAAGTTATTCCATCAGTAGATTAAAGGATTTAATAGAACAAGAATAAACCTGTGTTGTTCCATGAGGCAAGCAACAGAACACTGCATCTACATTAGAAAAGTCTGCATCTTTGATAGCAACCATAGTCGGCAGCTCCTGCAAATCAACAAAACCAGCCAAGCATGAATAAAGGTCCAGAATGCTTTCCAAAATGGAGTGACCGTTCAAATATTTGCAGGTAATTCAAAGTTTCCCAGAAACCACTTCTGAAACCAAAAGACAAATGATGAAACATGTGAAAGTAGTATAAAATTAGAGGCTTCTTACCTGTGTGATCAGGTGAGGAAATACAGATCCAATTGATTGACCTGCTTTTCTGTCAGCAGTCATAAGAGTAATACGGAACAGTGGATGGTTTGCTAGGAGTCGCACAATCTGACACAAGAAGGGAAAACGTGAAAATGAAGAGCAATCAGCTCAATCAGTCACAACTACAACCTACAAAATGTTGCGACAAAATCTAGGTGGACATGTAAAGCATCCATCATATTTCCAATAGGCCCACCAAAAAAGGCATTAATAGTTGATAATTGCCAGATAGAAGTGATGGGTATTAATAAAATTGATTACTTGCATTTTTTTTTTTTTTTTGTCAATGGTGGTATACAGAAGGTGACAACCACTCAGAAGTCAGAACTGTTGAGTGCAAGTATTATTTATTATACAAGTTTTCCCTAACACTTGTAATATCTCTCTAAACAATCCTCATAAAGTATTTTATAGATATCCTCTATTCACCTTACCATCAAATCAACATCATCGGGTTCTAAAGTCCAATATGAAGGCAGGGCATCAAGATAGCCTTCTATGTCACCAGTTCTTAGAGGGTGCGTTTTCTCGGGGTTCTCAAGAGCTTTGGCAGTATCTATTTTGTCTGTCTTTTTGCTGCTTGGTTTCCTTTTTGAAGCTGCAGGTGTATTCTTTTCTCTTTTTCAATAAATTCATCGGCATTAAAAAGAATCTGTCCTAACATAGATCGAACATAATTGAAAATTTGAGAAAATGAGCAGGTGCCAACAGTTCTTGTAAACAGTGAAATAGGATTTGTAACAGCTCACTGATAATTTCTAATGAGATTGTTGAAAATAACAGTTCCGTTACATAGTATTCCCACGCAGTAATAGAAATTACAACACTTAAATAGCAGGCCCAACCTATTCTTGGAAAAAACAACTTGGATTTTTAATAGTTTACTGATAATTTCTAATGAATTCACTGAAAATAAAAATTCTGTTACGTACTGCTACTCTGACAACAGATATTACACCTTCACATATACCAGGGCAAAGCGCTACTTGTACAGGCTTGAGCTCAGATATACATTAGCATACAGCAAGTATGGAAATATCTACCAATCACCATTACAAGCACCACTTTAACAGACAGAATAAAAAGATAAAGATAGAGAATAGAAGATAGACAAAGAAGCATACTTCTGAACCCGTGTAGCCACTGGCACCAAGGACGCCAACACGGACAGTTTCCTCCAATTTTTGGGTTGCGACTTTCAGAGTTTGCAACTTTTGTGGTGATGAAGGCACAGAATTTTGAATCTGCAAAATATTTCTATTTTGTTTGCGAATCTTCAAAAACGTCTTCTCATCCTGAATTTCACATTAAAAGTAGAAAAAAGAACAAGAACATTAAAACCTCAAAGGCTCAAACTTCACCATTCTGTTCCATCTCTAAGTATTTGCTCTCTGTTTGGATGCACAGACAAGATCTTACTTTCCTAGAAAATAACCAGTTACTTTCTAAATCCTTCTCTATTTTAGTTACAAATGGTTTTCTGAAGAAAGTATTTTATTTCCATACATCAAAACAAAGAACCCATTTCAATTTTTAGTTAAAAGATGGTCATTATGCAAAGAAAGTACTTTCTTCTCCATGCATTAAAAAACCAAAGGCTCCATTTGCATGGTGACCAAGCTTTCTCATCGAAAACAAACGTTTCTTAACTAAAAGCAGAAATGGGTTAAATTTTTTATTAAAATTTATTATTTATGCAAAGAAAGTACTTTCTTCTCCATGCATTAAAAAACCAAAGGCTCCATTTGCATGGTGACCGAGCTTTTTCATGGAAAACAAACATCTAAAAACAGAAATGGTTTAAATTTTTTATTAAAATTTATTATTTTCTAGGAATGCAATTTCCTTCTTGTACATCCAAAGAATTTTTTGGCAAAAATTAAAAAAAAAAAAAAGTTCACATTTTGCTCAGATGTGTGAAAAAAGAAAGTGATCTCTTGAAAAATAACCATATTTTACAAAAGCTACAAAATGGAAATAGCCATTTCTTTATGATTAAAAAAAAAAGTCTCATTTAAGTGAAGCAAAGACAATTTCCTTGACATGCATCCAAATTAAAGTTTAGTAAAAACCATTTTTCTTACTTCATTTAGATAAATAAAATAATTTATTGAAAAATTAAAATTAAAATAATAGTCACTTAAAACCAAAAACATTTTTAACTAAAACTACAAAATATATATACCATCTTTAATTTTTTTTTTTTTTAAAGCCTCTTTTTCTTCTAGAAAAGATAATTTTTTTTTTTTTGAATGGAAGGTAAGAAATTCATTCGAAGGAAAAGAAAAATAAGCAAAAGAAAGAAAAGAGAAGCCCGACAATATAGGAGAAATTAAGTGCATGAGCCCGGGCCAGGCCAGAAGAAAGCTAGGAAGCACCCCCAAACAGGGGAACCCACATCCTGGGCATGGAGAGAGAAAAAACAGAGGAAGAAACTAGTGAGAGCAGCCCACACCCCGGGCCAAAGAGAAACCAAAAGCAAGCCCACAAGCCAGGGCAGAATGGACAAGCAACTAACTGATGAAGTTGCTAGACATGGATAGGATCCCATGATCAGCAGTCTGTAAACATCATGGTTGTTGCAGAGGATCTGATGAAGAGGGAGATCATGATCGATGATGTACAGCAGGAAGTGTTGAACAGCCAATAAGATATCAGTCTGTTGTAGCTGGTTCCGAAGAAGAAGGTGATTGATACCAAGAGTTTGATCCCGTTCACCCAAGTAGTTGCCAACCAGGTACGAGCCATTACCATTAGCACCGATGCACAACAGTAGTGAATGGTTAACGCAAGTAGGAGGCACTACCTGAGAATGCTCTTTCACATGTATCCACACCAAGTTTAGTTAAAAATCATTTTTGCTTACTTCCTTTGGATAATTAAAAATATAAAATACTTTCTTAAAAAATAATCATTATTAACAAAGGTTTCGATTTCGACATTCCTAATTTTTTATATAAAGAAGATAAAACAAAAAAAAAAGGCCCCTTTTATTAAAAATATATTTCTCTACTCATTTCGATGAAAAGGGAAGCATTTTTCTTATCTATCTAAGAAACCAGTAATATAAAATATTAAAAAAAAAAACTCACCTTAGGGAAGGAGCCAGCATCCAAGGAAACCGATCCCAACCCGATGACTGAGCTCATTTCTGCAGGAAATTACCTGAAAATGCGAACTTCCAGAAGGGGAAGAGTCGAATTAGAGCAGAGAAGTGGAAATTCGAGGTATTTTATTAGAGAATTTTAGAATCGGATTCGATTGCATTTTTCACTGGATGAAATGGAGTCTGAAATGCTGAGAAAAATCTGGCGAATAAGAATCAGATTCTCAAATGATAAAAAAAAAAAGAAAAAAAAAAAAGAAGATTTACCTCTGATTGAATTCCGAATCAGATGCTAAGGAGTTTGAATGGCTAAAACCCTCAAAAGAGTGGAGACGCCACTGAGAGAAGTAGTTTTGAACTTGCAGGGGCTATTTAAAATTTTACTTAGGCCCACAAATCCCACATTAATTTAAATAAATTATCGTAAGTATTAAACTACAAAATTCTAAAATTTTAAAATTTTAAAATTAAAAAATTAACAGCCAATTTAAAGTTAGTCTGACTCTGAATACATCTCCATTTTTATTGAAATCATAAAAAGAGAGGAGGAGATGATAAAAATGAATGGTTTTCTAATAAAGTATTTAAATTTAAATTATCTTAAATTTTAAGTTTTAGATTATATTAAAACTACTGAATTTTTTTTTTTACATATGATATTCAAATTTAACTGTGAGGATACATTAAATAAATATCAAATTTAGTTAAATATAAATTTAGAGGAGAAAACAACAAATTCAATAGTTTAAATCTATCATTAAATAAATAAATAAAATGCCTCTACGTCTTTTTTATTTCACTTAGAAAATATATAAATAAAATAAGTAGATTTTGAAAAAAAAAATATTGAATTAGCAGAAAGATATTGGCAATATATAATACTAGATAAGACTAATAGTGTTCCGTCTTTGTCAAAATTTAAATTAGTCAATTTTAAGACGATATAATTGAATCTCTACTTACATTGACTCGAGTTTAAATCAAATGAGAATTAGTAATAGGATGGAAAATAATTACCTTATAAAATAAAGAAATGATTGTTTATGTGCATAGTGCAAATGAGAATTTCTTTTGAAAGAAAAAAAAAATAATGTTTGTTATAATTTAAATATACACATTTTTCCTTACTTTACAAATACTTGTGACTTAGTTATCGTTAGGTTAGAGCAAGGATTTAAAAATCGGTCGGGCCGATATATCGGCCGATATATCGCATGATATTTTTCTCTCTCCTCCGATATCAGTATATTTCTCTCTCCTCCGATATCAGAACCGTGAAACCCTGAACCATTGAAAACCGCAAAAAACCACAAAAAACCGTGAAACCCTGAACCGTTGAAAACCGTGAAAAACCGTGAAAAACAGTATAAAAACCGTGAAAAAGCATATCGGTGTTTTAAAAAAAAATAATTAAATACCGATATTTTGGACCGAATATCGGCCATATCGGCCGATATTACTCGGTTTAAAAAAACCGATATATATCGGCCGATACGATATGTATCGGCCGATATTTGAACCTTTGGGTTAGAGTTTTTCTTTTTTCAAATTTGGAGAAGACCGTTTAAGGCTAAATTTCAAGTAAAATAATATCATGGATGACTAGGTGTACTCCTATATGGATTGACTAGGTGTACTCCACCATTATAAGCTAAAGAAGTGACCACATATAGGATTATTGAATCTTGGTGCCATCCACATAATGGGTCCATGAATTTGGATTTTAGGTACATCCACATTCAAATAAAACCTAAATCCCTAATGACCTCCATTGGCAGATCTTAGCCAACCCATGAAAGTTGGTTCTTTTAAAGTGGACATGGCTAGTAAGGTTGAATGTGACAGTGTAGGCATCATCTTTCCATCCATTATCACTTTTGGTTCAAGGTTCACATTTCACAATTGTGTGTCTTGACTCAGTCACTCGAGTCCATCAACTTCGGGGGCTACTTTGATAAGTTCGTGCATGTGTTGCTGTGCACCTCATTGTTCCCTCACAAACCATAGTCCTAACAAGTGCAGATATTAAGATTTAATGAAACTAAGAGACTCAAAACAGACCATGTTAGGCCAACTCAAAAGATGCAACTGTAACCAGGCATAAAAAATGTAATGTATCAGTCACAACACAACAAAAAAATCTCGGTCGATACGTATCGACTGCAACGCATTGCAGCCTGGATCCAGACAGGTGACATAAGGTTCTGGACAGGTGCAGACCGTTGTGTATCAGCATGTTGTGGCAAATATGGGCATAATGGCAGTTCGTATCGGTGAACCAATTTTTTTTACTCCAGACTGCAACACCAACGCCGCATCACAGTTTTTTTTTTGGAAATAAAGAGGGCTTTTTATCTTGAAGAAACGCATACCTATCTGCATGATTCACGGAATTCAGCATTGAATTTCACCACCACATTACAGGTGAATACATTTCACATTCGTCAAAAAAAAAAAAAAAAAAATCAACTGCAAATTCAGGACGTCCTCCAAACACTACTAATGACCTCCAAAGACACCTTCAAGTTTACAAAGAAATGGCTAAAAACAATGGAAGAACAAAAAGACGTTTTCAGCGCATCTTTAGTATCCTTTGTTGAATTAAGGTTTAAATTAATTCGGACTCGAACGCCCATCGTCAGCAAGATCTTCTCTACTTTTTTTCTTCAAAATGTATCTTGCGTAGGATTCAGTAGTCCACATCTTAAGTCATGATAACTAAGTTCAAAAAATCCAGATCAGTCTGTCAACCCATTTTGTGCAGAGATTTGCATTGACGTAAAAAGAAACGACATTTTATTTATATATTGAATCATATAATCAATGTTTCAGTTACAAAAGAATCGACACGGAAGGAGCTTGATCTGTTTTCTTCACAAATCAAGCCACCAAAATTGTTAGCAAAACACTAACAACCCACGCTTATCTTGTAGTTGAGAGTGGTGGGGTGATTGACATCTTTCTAGGAGGACAGTTCTCGTCTGTCCTCGAAATTAAAGGAAGCGGTTGTTGCCTGAGCTCAGATAACCGAATTTTTTCGCTAGAAATTTTACTCTGCAAAAGACATAGGCACTTTGTTAGGGTATAATTCCCAAGTTGCAATACAAGCTCTCTTTAAAGAGGAGGAGAACGATCACCTTGAATCTCCAGTCATGTAGTTCTTGTTCCATGGAAGCAATCCGATCCTTGAGCTGATTGAGTGCTTCCTCAGCTACAGAAATGGTAATATTGGATGGAGGACGTGTTATTCCAGCAGCCTGCAATGTAGTTGAAGTCATTATCACAGCACAGTTGTTTCTCTGGAGCAGAAAAGAGACAAAAATGAAATGATATACCACCTTCAGAATGCTGGTACATAAGCTTAACAGCTTTTGTGCCAGTTGAACTCTCTCCTCTTCAGTATCCTGCCAAATTATTTTTGAGAACATTAGGTTTTCAATTTCGGAGTCAGTTGAGCAAGGCATGAGGACTGGAATCCAGCACCAATAAAAAGTGTAACCCCAAAATGTACGATTAATGGATTGACATTTCATGTGGCCAGGTGTGTGAATGTGGTGCACATGTACAATATCCAAGCCTCCAACTGGGTAGAATTACCTGCTAAAAAATAACTTGGGCCACACATGCATGTTCAATGTGAATTATTTAAGTATTTTCATGCAACCAGTTATTGTGAAATGTGCATCCACCTCACAAATGGACCCATCTGTCGGGTAATTGTGCATGCAGAATGGACTCCATATGTAACATGGGTCTTTAAAGATATCCTAGACATGGAGGCATGGATCAATACCCACATGGAAGACAAATGGGAAACAAACGCAAACCCGGTATATAGAATTCAAAGACTGCAGGTGGTAGGGATTAGTAGTAAAGGGGTAGACACTTAAAGACAGATAAATGGGGTAAAGAAGGATATGATACAATGCAGGGTGATAAAAATGGTTTTTATGGAATTGTAATACTCAGAAAGCCTGACTCCAAATAGATGGAAAAATGTTGTTTGATGATGATGATGATGATACAACAGAATAGTTACCTTAATTTAGTACACGGTTTTGTATGATATGAGAGTTGAATGGTAGCTAGTAGTGATGATCTAACCAACGTGAAAAACTTGTCTCTATCTCAGATCATTTGTTCAGTTTAAGTATCATACTAGGCACCCTACTATTCAGACACTAACCTCTAGTTTGCTCTTCAAGCGTTGTTCCTCATCAATGTCAATATAAGGATTCTTCCCACTCAAAGAGCGATAGCGGGCAAGCTCTTCTTTTACACGTGAAAGAATAACCTCTGTTCTCTGCAGCTTAGCACTGAGATTTTCATTCTGAGTTTTCAACACATTGTTCTCCTCCTGTTGCATTGGATAAATCACATGACAACATGAAACTCTAACAAGAAATTATATTTCAGCAAGTCAAATAGATGGAAATTTGAGAAAACAATTTCATGCCTTGACTTTAGCATGGTGATGAATGCGTTGCTGCAGATTTTGTTGGCCTGATAACTTCTTCACTTCATCTTCAAGTTCCATGATCTTCTTCTTGTGGTTTCCATTGTCCACCTGCAAGAATTTTGTGAAGCAGTGAGAATACAACGAAATAAATAATATCAAATCCTAAATTTTAGATACTAAACCTTTAACATGTCATTTTCAGTTGTTAGAAAGTGATCCCGCTGTCGAAGCTTCTCCAGTGCAACTTGTAAAGCCACCATCTCTGCATGTCTCCGATTTATTTCATCCAGCCAGCTAAAACAAATAAGGATATCATGTAACTTACACATGCTATAAAATAAACATAGATTGTAACAATTGTGAAGCTTGTAGACAACTTTAAGATGGCAATTACTGATCTGTTATTGGCTTACCTTTGCCTCTCTTCAATAAATTCGTTTAGCTGCTTCTTTAGCTTTATCACTTCCTGCTCCTGCATCACCTATGCATATTCAGGAGAAATGCTCACAAATAAAATTCTCAGAGTAATGGAATGTAATAGATAACCTTTTCTTGAGCTTCTTCACTGTGAAAGCGAACCTTCTCTGTTAGCTTCTGCACTTGCTGATGATCTATTAGTGACTGACAAAAACAAAGAAAAGAATTGAAAGAAGTAAGAAGTGTAAAACCAGGGAAAGTGCAGCCACTCTTCCATTTGAAAGAATTTACACCAACAGGTACAGCTGTCCACTTTGAATAGAAGTATGACAAGTTCAAAAACAACACGAAAAGCAATTGCACTGTCAACATGTGCAGGATTCTAGACTATAAATGAGGTGTCTCACTATGAAACATCGCAGCCTTAAGATCAAAACAAATCCACCAACCACATGAACCACACATGTATTAGGGGGTTTAGAATAAGGAAACAGATGTCAATACTCAAGAAATGCATATGTCAACCACATGGATGACTGGATCTTAGACGCACATTTCATATTGACATCTGCTGCAGTGATTCCAATCATATTTTTTCAGCTTGAATACTTAGTAGTGTTGATGGCATAACAGCTTTTAATCACACAATGTATTGCTTGTTCCAAATGATCTTTAAAGAACATACTAGCACCAAGTGAACCCTTCTTTCATTTGTTTCCATCTCAAGTTATATTCTTAAACTTTAGTCAATTTTTTTAGTATAGAGGTGTAAGCAACTTTGAATGATTGTAATCACCTCTATTAGTAATAATATTGGGTGTCAGATAGCTAATGGCCCATATAAAATGATTTGCCAAATCAAATATGAGATACATATATTTACAAATATAAGCTCAACTCCAGATAGATAAAAAAATGGATTTGAGGATGATGATTACCGGTACCAACTTAATAAAATAAAAGGAAAGATTGGAGATTAAATAATTACAGCATAGTTGGTCATGTCCAGTTTAACTCCTAGCAAGTCCCGTATGACATCATGAGTCATGCTCTCTGCTGCAGCCAGCCTGGCATTCAACATGAATATCTGGAAAAGAAAATCTTGGAACTTCATCAACTAGTCATAAAATTATCTCCCAGTAATGACAGGATGAATGACTAAAACTCACCTCCTTCTGCCTACTTGCAGCAAGTGCTTCAAGCTCTTCTATTCGTTGTCTCCCCGCACTCAGTTCCTCATCCTTCTCAGAGTTTATTTGGTGTGTCAAGCCCAAGCCAATGCATTTGAAAGGAGAGCCTGAACCCCTGGACTTGGCTGCATTCTTTTCAGATTTTGTTGCTGTCAGGTTTGCAGAGTTCATGTGTGCATGTTCGGGTTTGACTTCTTGTACCATGGCTTCCAATGCTTTAAACTGTTCAGTCTTGAAATGTATTAGTTAGAGGAATTTACAAAAAAAAAAAAAAAAGGAAAACACCCAAACAATGATCACCTCATTTACTAAAGCTAAGAAATTGAATATATTAAATCTTATTTGCAACATAATTACCTTCTGCTTGTACTCTTGTGCTTGTGCCTCTGCATGCATGTTCAGCTCAGATATATGTGCTTTGCACTGGGCAATCTGAAGGAAGACAACAATTATAAGCTTCAATGTGCCACTTCATCCACGAATTAAAGGTATCTTGTCAGTATAACCATAAGTGATTGACTAAAATAATTGCAAGTCAATTTCTCAAGTACAAGCTCTATACTCAAAAGCTGCTCATTTAGCATTGGTTTCATGAACCAAGATCCCTTTCTTACAAGTAAAGTTCTAATATATTTACGCTGGATATCCCGCGGTTACCCACACATAAATTCAAAAAAAAAAAAAAAAAACCAACATTTCAACTTCAAAAAAACAGTGATCTGCAAATTGGCAAAAGATTGGCTGTGTCCGAAATAGCCTTGCAAAATCAAACACTGAGATTAAAAATTTGGGAATTTCATCCATTAAGGTCATCAATTTACACTGCAATATATGCAAGGCTCAGCAATATTACAATCTAAAGTGTGCACATGAAACGTCCCATACCTCCACATCCTTTGCTGCCACATCCTTCTCAAGATGTTGTATTTTCTTTTGTGCTTCTTTGAGATCTTTCAATTTCTCTTCAATATGTCTGGAGGGGAAAAAAGAGTTTGGTTATATGCTGGCAATCAGTATTTTAGTGGCCGTGGAACAATCTTCACTGGCTTACATACCTTGGCAACTCATCATCTACACCTCTTGTAACGTTCTGTATTTCTGAGTTCATGGTTTCCCCAGAATTATGTACTGCCAACATCTGGTGCCTCACATTCTGACGCTCCATTTCTAGCTCCTCTCTCTGTAACCGCTGTCTTTCTGCTTCCCTTTCAACAATTTCTACCTGAAAAAAATGAACAGTTCAGAAAATGTATTAAAAGAAAGCTAATGCAGGATAGATTCTCAACAATGTTACAGCTGATGAATTCACCTTGTTTTCCAATACATTTATGGTACGTTCTAGCTCTTCCACAGACGTCTCCAACAGCTTCACCTCCTCTTCCTTTTCTTCAGCATAAGTCCTTCTTGCCTCAGCTCCCTGAGATCGAATGGAAAAAACAAGTCAAGACCATGAAAAGCATTGGGGGAGGGGGTGGTTTGATTCACATTCAGCTGAATATCTGACAGTTAAGAGATTTTCTGATATGGACACTTTCTGATCTGAGGTCCATCAATGGTTTGTAGCACAAAACCATTGACCCATGTATAGAACTCCCATGGATGCTATGTATATCCTTGGATCAAAGATTATGTGATTTCTTCAATAATGAACAAAATGAGATACAAAATCAGCAATTACCTGTCGAGCTTCTGCAGCTATGGCTTCATTTTCCTCAGCAAGAGCTTGAGCCATTTCCAGCTGTTTTTCCAAAGCATGTATTTCAGAATTAAGGGTGTCTCTTTGTGAGGTCATTATGCTCAAGTCATCCTTCAAATTTTGTATGTAACAGCTCATCTCTTTGTGTGAACCACTCAATTTAAGGAGCTCCTCATTCAATCTTTCAATTATCTCACTTTTCTCATTTAACTCCTCTTCAATGGAAGTTTTTGTCACTAAGAGGTCCTCCATCTGAGCTTTTAATTCAAGATTTTCACCAGAAAACAGATTTACTGACTCCTGCTCTGTTGAAAGTTCCATTTCGAGACTTGAGATCTTTTCAGCTTTCTCCAGCAATTGGGTTTCAAGCATTTGACAATGAGCAACAGCTACATCAAGTTCATTTGTTTTCAGTGCCAACTCATTCTCTGCTGATTCCAAGGAATGGAGAATTTTTTCAAATTCATCCTTTCGGTCCTTCACATTTGAAGAAGACTCTTGCAGTAAACTCAAATCAAACTGCAAACCTTTCAAAACATCTTCTTTTCGCACTAACTCGGCCTGAAGGGATGATCTCTCAAAAATTATTTCCTCAGCAGACAACTCCAAGCACTCGAGCTCCCTTATGAACTTAGACACCATTTCTTCAAATTCACAAATTTGCTGAAACATTGTCTCTATCAATACATGACTGCTGTTGCCATCCAGTGCCTCAAATATTTTTGTCCCCATCATATCCACAGCTTGCATTGCAACAAAAAGGTGATCGATGTTCGATTTCAATAAACTCACGATTTCACCCTTATTTTGGTTGATGAACATAAACTCATTTCTCAATGTCGTATTCTCACCCTTCAATTCATTAACCATGTTAGTTTGTGTTTCAATGGCCTTAACTCTTAAGTCAAGCTCCTTAGCAATCATAGAACGAGAGCAACAAACTTCCTTAAGCTCTGCATCTTTCAATCCAAGATCACGTTGAAGACTACTGACACAAGCTTCCAAGGAACACATGGCTTCTTCCGACTTGAAATTCTTCTGCTCAGAAATATACAAGCTTCTAGAACAAGATTCAAAGTCCGATTTTTTCGCTTGTAAATCTTCCAAGACTCTTGAGTGTTCCGACTTCAGGTTATGCACCTTAGATTTCAGTTTCTCATTTTCCAACTCTAGAGCATCTATTTTTCCCATAAGAGCAATCGTTTCTAGCTTTTTTGACTCGAAATTTTCATCAGCAATTGAGTTAAAATGCTGGATATGAGTTAGTTCAGCAGTTTTCACGTCCAATTCTGTTTGAAGTGCTGAAATTGAACTTTGCATAAAGCTAACATCATCCCGCAACTTCCGGTTCTCCAAATCAAGGACGGAAATGCGACTGGAAGAACATTCTAAAGTTGTTTCCTTTGTCTGCAAATCTTCAGAGAAGATTTCATTTTCAGTCTTGAGAACTTGTACTTGAGCTGATAGTTTCTCTCTTGCTTCTGTTACTTCTCTGAGTTCACATTTTAATTTTTCATTTTCAGAAGACATTAAATTCTTTCTGCCAACCTGAATTTCCATCTCTTCTTCTTTTGATTGGAGCAATTTAAGGACAGCATCAAAACATCCTTTAATCTCTACCAGCTCTCTGCCTTTTTCGTCCAGGTTACTTTGAAGCCTGCTATTCACATCATGCAGCAACCCAACTTCATCCTGTAAATCTTGGAGCCCATTCAGTTGATGGGCCTGATAACTCAAATCTGATTGTTGCTTAGCAGCCAGTTCCTTCAATGAGTGGGTTTCTTCTTCAAGAGCTTTCTTTTCTTTATCCATCTCTGCAATTCTTTCGCTGCTTTCCTGCAACTTCAGCAGCAGTTCATATTTGAGACCTTGTACTACATTCAGTTGATGATGGGTTTCTGCAACATCTTTTTCCAAAATAGCAACCTCAACTAGCTTATCCAATAAAATTTGTTTATCCAGTCCCTTCTCTACATCAACAAAAATCATTTCTTTCTTCATGTCCTCAAGGCATGCACCTAAATTGTCATGCTCCTTTTCCAAACTAACCACTCGATAGGCCATCTTTTTCACTTCAACAGTCTTCTGCTCCAACTCTGATGCCAAAATTAGCAACTTAAAGTCTTTAGCAGATAAATCTTTCATAATTTTCTCCATCTGACATGTTATAAGATCCTTGTAACTTTCAATCCCTTCCTTCAGTTCTCTATTTCCAGCTGTCAGATCAGGTAAGTTTTCATAAGCCCCAGAAAGTGGATAATCTATCAAGAGATCCAGCTCTTTACATATGAAGTCTCTTTCTTTCAGCAGTTTCTCTTGATCCAAAAGAGCTGTTAAAGCATTCCTGTTATTTGTGTCCAGCTCTTTCAACAAGAAAGCAAGATCAGAGCTCATATAATTCGACCTTGAGACCATGAGTTCTTCTTGCAATTGCAAATCCAAAATCTTCTTCTCAAACATGTCCAGTTTGGCACTCAGTTTTCCAGCTTCATCTTCTTTTCTTGTGATGCGATGGAAACTGTTCTTGATGTCAATTAGAAGCTTTCCCTTGATAACACTACACATTTCAAGCTCTTTTTTCGCTCTGAAATTGTTTTCCCTCAAATCAGGCTATGACAGAGTTTGACGCACACATCCCATGTTGAAGGAAACTGTTCTCTGCATTCAGTCCTGTTACTGCCTCCAACAAAATTCCAATGTGGCATAGGTGCAGAATAGACAGAGCACAATCTTTTCCAACTATCTCTGACCAGATATCCTCTAACCACGTCCTTGTTAAATTTGTAGAGTGCAACACCGTGAGACTTCAGGCCATGAATATCAGAAACGATGGACTTGAATTCCTCCTTGAATGTTGTTTGAACCTCTGAAAGAAGATCCTCCAGTGCCTGAACTAGGTTACTGGCTTCAGCTAGACTAGAACAGAACTGCTTTTCTAGATTTTCGTGTTCTTGCTCCTTCAGAAAACTAGAAGATTGCAAGTTTTGAACTTCATTTAGTAGGGCAGTTTCTATTTTCTTGAACTTTTCTATCTCAAGTTTGGAAGCTTCATTTGCTGCCACCAATGCATTCACCATGACATCCGCTTCTTTCATAGTTTCCTGAGCTTCCTCAAATTTAGCAAGAATGGTAGAAGCTTCAGTGGCTTTCTGGGCAGCAACCACCATCGTGTCACTAAGCTCAAGCTCAAGAACCTGTACAAAATCAGTACAAAGAGTCTGATAATCAAGAAAATTATTTGGTGATAGCCATTGAGTTGTAACTGTGGATTTTCATTATATAAGAAAATAAAGAGCATATGCCTGCAACAACACTATCATGCATAGGCAGAAAGGTGAACAAGAACAATGAACTAATTAGTAGCAGGCCCTCTCTAGTAGCACCTGGAATCCAGCTTCTGTTGCTTTTTCTGGTCATAAATGCCACATTGACAAATATACTTCATGTAAGATAGACAGCATATGTCGAAGGATAATTTAACTTATCATTAAATTAGACTCTTCATTTGAGATATGACTAGGAAGCACTGCACCTCTACATTTTTTTTTGAGCGGTAACAAATCGAAATATATTAATTTGAAAATAATCAATTACATCAACTAAAAAGGGTCTAGAAGTACTAGACCAAAACAGCAAACATAAACAAAACTACAATCATAGCAAACAGAATACATGAAAAGGAAATTACAATCCGCCACATCTATGCAAAACCCCTATTGACTCATAGAAAGAACACTTCTGATACTGAATTGTTGACCCCATTTTTGGCAAAAAAATCAGCCACACCATTTGATATGCAACTGACTTGAGCAAAAGAAACATTGTGTCCAAAGGGAGCCCTAATCTCCCTAACCGTGGTAATCAATCTCCGGGGGGGCGCTTTAGCCCTTAGCCCATTTAATTGTATTTCTCGAATCCCCCTCAATCACTAGTGGCTCATGCCCATAGACTGATCATAAAGTCAAAGCTTTCCTAATATTGAAAAGTTTCTCCTCATTTGAGTCCCTAATCCCTACCGAATCTGTGAAAACCAAAGTTCGTGACCCTAGTATGATTCCTAAGAACACGGCCTATCCCTGTTGGATCTGGTTTTCCCCTAGAAGCTCCATCTACATTGAATTTCATGGCATCCCAGTTAGGGGGGACCCAAGGAATAGAAGGTCTCGCTTTCCTACCAACCTCACTCATACAACCTTCCCACGATGTAAAAAATCAACCGGTTTGGCCCCTTGAACTCCTTACCGGATAGAAGCCACACACATAGCCTCCATTTTGTCCTTTAGAAAAGTTCGCTGACCTCAATTGATTTTTCTTCAAATATCCTAGAATTTCTTTCTTTCCAAATGATCCAAAGTACTACAAATGGACCAGTACTCCATGCTACATTAACTCTAGGTCTAAGTCTCATCAGAGACCACGAGCCCAATATTCCAACACAAGTTTTATCTAATACCCAAGGAATACCAAAGAGGTTCGCAAAGGATAGCCACAAATTCTGAGCAACAGGGCAATTCACAAAAAGATGGTCCTACATCTTCCTCCGGATATCCACAAAGAGACCAACTAAAATTCTCCTCCAATCTCAACAACCCTCTCCTCCTAAGATCCATTCTAGTGAGAATTTTACCCTTTAGAGCACACCACACAAAAGTCTAAACTATAGGTGGAGCTAGACCTTTCCAGGCTAAGCTCAAGGTAGAGTCCAAATTATGTTACCGATGAAGGAACAATTCTACCATTGACTTAACAGAGTAGGAATCAGATGAATCACCCGTCCACATCAGCTCATCCTCGTCTCCTAAGGACAAAGGGAACTCCCCTAGCTGAGCTAACAAATCGGCCATGCTCCCACTCTCAAAAGATCGTAGCTCTCGCCTAAAGTCAAAGTGCCAGATGATTTGTTGGCCCTCAACCATGTAGCAATCTTGTACCAAGGCACACTTGTTCCTAGAAATTCTGAAAAGCCTTGGGAACGGCTCCTTTAAAGGTCTGTCTCCCATCCAAAGATCCTTCCAGAAGAAGGTCCTATAGCCTCTACCAACCAACAAACGAGTGTTACCTTTATGCAAACTCCCCACTGCGGACCTGCCTAAATTTAACTACCACTAGGCCCTAACTATCGGAGATCCGAATTTTTCAACGTTTTCACCTACGCACTGCACCTCTACATGATTCACATCACAGCACAACACAAGCATATCGGAGATTTAAGCAATTATATTCACACCATCAAAAAGAAGGAAAAAGCTAAAGGAGATAGTCAATATAACAGTGCTAAATAGGATTCGTTTTAGTCACAGTCCTTTCTACTTTAAAAAAATTGAAGTAAAATAAAATAGAGATAAATGAACAGAAAAGGGATGAAAAAAAAAATAGCATTGTAGTAATATATCATATCAACTTCTATTGGACAGGGTAACAAAATAAGTTTTACCTCTTTTGCTTCAGAGATGCATGCATTAGCGTCATCCACCATTTCCCATGCTGCTTGCAGCTTATTATTCAACTCGGCCATTCTGACCTCAAATTTCTTTTCCATATCACTCATCTCAGTCTGCAATCTAAATACCTGAACAGTGAGACATTCAATGCTTTCCCGACTCTGCTTCTCCACTCTGTTTGCCTCCTCTTTCTCATTTGTTAGTTTGGTCATTTGAGCCTGTACTCCCTTCAAACTTTGAAGTGCTGACTCGATTTCCTTCCTTAAAAGAATAATGGTTAAATCTCTACTGCCCACATCTTCAACAATCCTCACATTTTTTAACTCTCTATCCACTGGTTTCTCTGTATTGACCTGTGTATTGTTCTGAACATCATCCAACTCTGCTCCACTGGTGCTTTGAGTCATTTTAATGTCATTCTGCAAATTTTGAAATACAACCAATGAATATAATTTATATCCTGAAGTGATCTCAAGTCAGACTGGTTCAAAGAAAATTTATGTTGTTTGACCCATGGTTCACAATGTCCTCCAGCTTTGAGTTTGCACATATAGGAATCATGGCTTAGTGATCCAGAAATTGATCTGATTAGTGCTGCAGTGCATCCCACTAGTCAAAAGGAACCCATATTAAAGATTTTAGTCAATGACTTTTAGGCCATTTTTACTGAATGTGAACTATTTCTGCAATTAATTCTTACCCATCTGTTTACAGGCACCCAATTGTCAGTTAGCATGTTCTTTTTTCGGAAGTGTTTTCTTTTTTATTTGGGGTGGAGGAGAGGTCACATATTCGAATGAGGGTGATCATTTAGGTGTTGCCTATGACTAATGATGACCATAAGACCAATGATCCAATTCACTAAACCATGTACCCCATATATACAAACTCATGGCCTGACGATATATATATTTCAACAGAACCTGTAAGAACTTACAGAGAAGACAAAATCAGTTAACATGGTCTAGACTGAGTGAGTATTCCATTAAAAAAAGGGAAGTTAGCTTACAATAGAAGAATCATCACTTTCCACACAAGTAGAGGCAAGCTTTCCTGGAGTTAGTTTTTCAGACCCTCCAGTTTGATCTACATACTCATTCATACATGAATTCAGTGCATGCATGCCCATTTTAAACTCGCTTAGTTTCTCCTTTGCTTTCAAAAGATCATCTGCAACTTTCACTTCAAATTCTTTCTCAACCTTTTCCAAGTGTTGTTCCAAATCATGAGCATGCTCCTGCTCCTTAAGAAGCTTGAGGTTGAGTTCCGTACAGTGCTCCTCACAGCCTTTTAACTGCATTTCAAGTGCTTCAATCTGTCTTTCAGCTTCAGAAATTACAAGAATTTGATCTTGGAAAAGAGTTTCCTTCTGTAAATTCATCTCAATGGACTCATTGAGCTGGAGTTCTTTGTGTTTCAATGCCTTAAGATGAATTGAATTTATTTCAGACATTCTCTTCACAGAAATGAATGCAACTGCTGCACAAACCTCTGCTTTCTTAGTCTGATCTTCAGCAAGCTTGACCCTCTCCTCCAACTCAGTTACAATGGACATCTTAGCATTCAGCTGTGATGTCAGCAGGAGAAGTTCTTTTTCCTTCTCATTGCTTTCCTTCTGCTGTGCTTCAGTTATTGCCAGTGTGGCTCCTCTTAAAGACCTCAATTTCCATTCCATGTCACTCCTTATTTTATGTGCATCCTCTAGACACTTTTGGAGTTCTTCAATCAAGAGATCCTTTTCAGAGATGGATCTAATAATTCTCTCAACCTGCTGACTGATCCAAGACCTTTGAGATAAAGAATCAGCAATAAAGTCAACTTGATCAGAAGCATCATGGAGTGCATCATTCCCATTGGAAAGAATATCAGCTATCTCATAGGCTAATCTTTCCCACTCTTCGACTACAGAACTTAACTCCTCATCTTTCTTCTCTATTAGTTCACTAAGCCTTTCGTTATCTTGTGTCATCAAATATAACCTTTCTTGCAGCTCTTTTGATTCAGCTTCCATAAGAGTCAAGCGCCGCTTCATTTCTAACTCTTTTGTATTGCTCTCATCAACTTGCTGCTGAAGTGCATTTAGTTCTTCCTGAAGGCAAACAATGACCTCAGCTGTTTCAGCCTCGACTTGTCTCCGAGTTTCATCCATTTCCTCGTCATGCGTCGTCTGAGATGCCTGATCACTTTGGTACCTCATGTTTAGCATCCTTGCCTTTTCGAGAGAAGTTTGCATTCTTCTCAGCTTCGCCTGCAAGGGGGAGTCCTCATTCTCCAGATGCTTCAAAGTTTGTTCTCTAGGCTCTTGATGCGCAGAACTCTTTTTCCCATTCCCGTAAAAATTATTGTCATGCTTTTTCTTCAAAATGGAGATCTCCTGTTCCTGTTTCCTCAGAAGCTCCATATATTGGTCATTTCTTTCCCTTATCTCCTCCATCTCACTAATTGATAGAAATTGTTGGGATTCAAGAGCTTCAATCACACATCTTGCATCTTTCAACTCATTCTGAACAGATGCACATTGTTTACTTGTCTGCAAACACCTTTCCTTTGCCATCTCTAGCTCACAACAAATCCTTTCTTCTACTTCGCCACGTGACACTCTCTCTTCTTCAAGAATGCTCTTTAGAATATCCAATTCCAGTTCCAAATTCAGGATTTTCTCATCTTGTTTCATCATAGCTTCACACGTTGAATCTGCTCTCTTGTGATTTACTGCTTCAAGTAAGCAGGTATCAAATGTTTGAGCTTCTGAGGGCAATCCTGAGTCAAGAACCTGGAAGTCATATTTTGAAATAGTTAGATAAAGTGTTCCGAATTCTAAAGAACAAATCAGAGAAATGAAAAGTTTAGGTTATTCTCCAATCAACAAAGGAAATGCATGCTACAAAGCTTCACTTTAAAGATTTTAATATTCAGCGGGGCACCTTCTGAGGTTTAACATCAGAAAACTGGTTGCAGCATACAGATTTTAGATTGCTCAGTTGAGATTGCAAATGATCTATCTCCCTGAGGAAAGTACAAGAGGGCAGATTGTCAGGGCTCAGTAAATTAGAGGATCAAGGACCACATCAGGTGCCAACTAGACATGTACTTCCAAATTACCTATGAAAAACGGTGTTATTCTTCTTACCTTGTCAGTTTTGCATTCAGTTCTAAGCAAGACTTTAGGTTATTCCTACAGTCCTCTAGCTCCTCATGAGTATTGTTCAACTGAAAATATAGAGAAATGTGATTAAAAAAATAAAGAAATGTAAAATGGTAAGTCATGATCTTCAATATGATACATATCAAAGTTGATAAAATTAAACAAACCTCAATTCGCAACAAGTCTTCATCCTTAGACATGCCAATGGAATATTGTCCCTGAGAACAGAACTTGTCACGTGAACAAGGAGTAAGAATCATAAAAACAGAAGGATAAGAATATGCTTAGGATGCATTTGGATCTCCCTTGCCAAATAGGGTAATCAGAAACTGTTTTTTCATCTAAAAATTAGCATCCCTGCATTTCATGCCCTATCAGAAATGTAATGGATGTAAATGAGGGTCAGAAAATGTGAAAATATGATGTCCAATCAAAAAGTGGTTCAGTCTTTGGTCAGAGCAAATGCATGCCTAAAAGAGAACACCATCTTTTTCAACCAAAACATTGCAATCATTTGCACTTTGCAATAGATGAAAATGAGCACCCAGTTATATGAATGTGAAAGGGAAGAAACAAAAGAAGAGAAGATGGGTGGAATGAACCAACCTCAGAAGCCATATTCAAATTTTGTTGTTTATCCTGTCCATACTTTCCATCAAAAAGTTGAATGAGCTGGAAGTACAAAACTTATGTTCATTCATTTGAACAAAAATTAATAATAAAACAAGAACCCCTGTATGCTATTTTATATACAATAGAAAGCTATATTATTTATGAACCACAAATACCTGATCCCGCAGTTCAGATACTTCAGCTAATAGAATTTCTCTCTCTCCTTCTTCATAGAAATCCTGAAACCTGTAAGAAATTATTGTGAAGGTTATGGCTAAAAGACAAGAGATTTGGCTTTTTAGAAAAAAATAAGTTTAAGGACCTGCCTTCTAAGTTGGTCTAGAAGCCTGATATTTTCCAAGGCAAAGCGGGTTACTTCTGGATTCTTGTCAACTCGTGTTCTAAGTAACTGCACTTCTTCAGCAAGAACATTATTCTCTTCCAATAAATATGAATCTGCTGGAATTACACCATCCACAAGTGACTTCATTCTTTGAATCTTATCCTCCCTAAACTTCAACATCATTTTGGTGCATCGGGTATCCTCCTCTCTTTGTCGAACCTGGCATGAAATGGATTTACTGATTAAAATACATATATATTAGAGAAGCAAGGTTTTTTTTTTTCTTGCTCAAGACACCAAAGTTACCAAGCGATTCAATTGTTCAATTTCAGCTTCAAGCTTCTTGACAGCATCATCTGCCATTTTTTCTCTTCTGAATGCACCAGCCAATGTTGTCTCTAACTGATTTCAACTAACAAAGAGTAAAAGAGCCTTCACATAATGAATAAACAGTTATACCTTCTTCATAAATCAGTAAAATAGTTTATTAAAGAGAGTAAATATTATACAAAGGTGCCAAAAAGGTGGCTATAAGTTGCATCACCAGAACCCTCTACAGAAAGGCATCAAAACTCGCAGTAGACAAGTAAACCAAATAAGGCAGAAACAAAATGCTAAACCCATTTAATTCCAACCCAGACAATTACGCTAGATTAGGTTAAGAAAAACCACCAAGCTGGGTTCACTGACCAAGACTGGCATAATACAAAATTTTCCATTTATTGAATGCTTCCCAAAATACGTTGCAGCTGCATGCTTACATAATTAATCAGATCATATATTTTTCATACAATCAAAAGGATCTAAGACAACCCACAAAAGCATGAAAACCATGATCTTTCAGAAAAATTATTCATATTTGATGTATACATAAATGCATGGATGAGCTCACACAAAACCATCAAATTCAGATCAAATTTGGGATCTTCCTAAAGAGATATTGGAAGGAATAGGAACTTAATATATAATTCATGCACAAGAAAAGGTTATCCATGGATTTGAAGTTGTAACAATGACACACAGCATGAAATAAATTGGCATTTCTAAATAATCAACAAACCACTTCAAGCATGTCCTTGAGTGCAAGCCCATAGGTGCAATCTAGATGGAAGGCAAATATCAATAAACAATAGAGATGATTTCACTGATTCCCATCAAAAAAGGTTTTTTCTACATGTACATCATTAGGCATCATGTTAAAAGTAGTTCAATCACACTTCTCAGATGGTAATTCTGCAATTTTACATGCCCATAGATTTGTCCTTCATAGTAAGTTCTAGATCAAGTAAGGTAGCCCACCTGTTTAGTAGAAACTCTCACAATGTTTGAAGACTCAAATCCATTTGATACATCACCATCCCCATGATCAACTCTAGGAATCTTTCCTTCAGGAAACGCATAAATTCCTTCACTATCAGAATCCCCAGACACTGTTGAACGGAATGAGAGAGACCTTGAAACATTTTGACGTTTGAGAAGGGAGAGCTCCTCCTGTTTCATAAACCCCAACTTAAATTTCATTATGATATTGCTTGAAAATTAGTAAAAACAATTTTATAAGATCTTATCTAACCTTTAACAGTTGTATCTGGTTCTGTAAGGCAAGCACATCTCCAGAAGCATCCTCATTCACAACAGCCTCAAATTGAAGAAGTAAAGAGATTAGATGAAAACTATAATAATTTAAATAAAATTGAAAGCAAAATTATACTAATCCAATTATTTATCATGATAATTATGATTACATTGTTTTGAATAAGTTTTGCACGCTGAGCAAACTTGAGAGTGCTTAGTGTCTCTGCTGCACAACTATAAAGCAATGAATAGTTATCAGTTACCAACAAAATGATAACCAAAGAAAGAAACACAATGGACACAGAAGGAGAAGAAAGCAGACTGAGGTAGCCAACACACCAGATAGAAGGACTGACATTTGCAATTATCATTGTCTTTGAATTTCCACCCAGGGAATCCTGTCACACATTTCAAAGTAGAAACAAATCAACAGGGTTAGAGGCTTCCAGGGCCGAGGATGGGTGAAGAACCTAACCTGAAGAAGAAAGGTCAATCTTGAGTCTCTGTAAGGAACGTGTCGCTGCTTGCCATGTGCCACATCTACTAGAAGCATTATTACATGACTGTGAACGAAAACATACAAAAGATATGAGGTATGACGACCTAAAAATATCTTTTACAAGCACACAAAATGGATGTGGATGGTCAAAATGATTATAAAATCAAAATAAATAAATATTCTAATGATTCATCATCAGATGAATGAGTACCCAAGTGTTGACAAAGATTTGTTGATGTTTGCAGCTTCCTTAAGGCGCTCACCTTCAGCACCAGATGTTTTCTGCCTGTTTAGCATAAAAATTCTGTTTAGAGTATGTTTTTATAACCATTTTTGTACAAATAATTCAATGAGTTCAGGTCATTCAGCATAATTTTTTAATCAATAAATATTCATCCTAAAATAAAAATAACAGAACTAAAAAACATTGTATAAGCACTGCACAAAACAATCAAATAATAAACATTTCAATATTTTATTGCAAAGAAGAAAAGGTGCGACAATATTTTGTCACCATGCAAAAAAATGCTACGCAAGAATCCAACAAGGAGAGATGCCCTAAATGGGTATGTTGCCTATTAAGAAGAACCAATGCCACAAAGCTTCAAAACAGTACCTTTCTGAACCAGCAAGATCTACAAGGTTTAGCCTTGCAAATCGTAGGTTAATCGTAGAGTCTTTCTCCCATCTACTCTCAATTACACATGTAAAAACACTATGTGAACGACTACTCTCCCTGTTCATGTTTGTCGCTGCCACTTTTCTATTTGAAGCACCCTGAACAAAACATTTAATGAATGAGAGGATTCTTCAATTTATTTGAGCATTATATAGTAGCCTCTTGACCATAAATAAACAATGAAGGATCAAGAAATGCTACCTGAACCAGAAGCTTAAGAATATCACTAACATTTTCCACTTCAAATTCGGTAAGATTTTCAACATATACACCCTTCCTAATATCCTCTCGCAACTGCAAAGCACATGGAGAGATTCAAATTAAAATCTACTTAACATGGAGGATAGACAGGTGCATTAGATATAGAAAAGCAAGAAGCTAAACATGATTCAAAGCAAATATAATAAAATGTTGAAATGCACTAGTTGGTGAGACAAGAATTCAATTAAATAATTGATTAGAACTATGGAGGAGAGCTATAGAGACAAACCGCTAAGAAACTAGTAGAACAGAGATGGAATATATGGAGCGTAATTTTAGTAGGGAAAACTAGGGAGGACACACCAATGGATATTGTAAATGTCTTAGTAGCATGTTATGATAATTTTAAGTATTATGTGCAATGAAGCGAGGATCAGACTTGGATATAGCAAACAAGATGGGAATGGGAAGGCCTAAAAGTAAGCAAGCTAGCAGAGTGCTTCGTTATAAAAAGCGTACCATGTCTGCTAAAGGAGCAACTCTATATAATGGCTATTAGACTGGCACTGCTTTATAAAGCTGAGTATTAGGTAACGAAGAAAAAACAAGTAGAAAAAGTTATGGTAATACAAATATGTATGCTTGGATGTGTGGAGAACTGTGATGACCCGACCTGGAATAGCGGGCAATCGAATCGGGTAAAACTAAAATAGCAAATGGGTCTCTTGATTGTGTTGTGTGAAATTATATGTTATTTTTTCTTTTATTTTTATTGTTTAAAATAAAATAAATAAACACACAAAACTCTAGAATTTTATTAATTTAGGTTCCCCAATGCACACACATTTTCCTTCAATTAGAATTTTCAAATTTGTCCCCTCAAGTTGAAATTAAATGACCGGAAAATAAATTATCAACTTAGACTTTTAAATTCTCCTAAGTTAGAATTTTAATTAGAATTATTCTCTTAAGAATTTAAAATCAATGAATGAGTTCTAACTTTAATTAACTAAATTTAATAATGTTTGACAAATTAATCAAAGGGAAACCCGACCCAAAAAAAACCCGAGTTTTCTAAGCCGTGTGGGCCATTTGGAACCCACACCCTTTTGTTTCCTTTTTTTTCCCCTCAACTCTCTATAGAAACATAACCCAAATCAAACCACCATATCCCTCTCTTGCTTTCCCTTTTCTTTTCTTCCCTTTCATTCTCCCCTTCTCTAACCGTAACATCCAAATCCCTAAATCACCAATGGAAACTCTGTCCCGGATAGGATTCCCCAAATCCGAATTCTTCTCTTCCCTTTCCTACTTCTCTTCTCCAAACGGAAATCCAACCTTCTGTATGTGTTACTGCAGACCGAATCACCTATATAGAGACCCCCAACCACCGTCTCTTCCTCTCTTCACTCTATTCTACATCTCTTCAAGCAGTAGAAGCCCTAAGGCGTTTCTCACTTTCCATCTCAAGCTCTTGCCGCTCTTGACGTCAGATCCGCCGGAATTGCGGCAGTAGTTCTTGTCTTCCGTCGCTAGAGGTAGGCTCTTCCTTAAGTAGATTTTCATATCTTAATAATCAGTTTTTTTGTTGAAGGTAGACCCATTCTCTATCTGCCCAGATCAAAGTATGTTGTTATCCCCATGTCTAGATTGCCTATTGAAACACCATGTTGAACCGCCCCTCCTTCCAGCCAAACACACAATCATGTGCCCTTTTATTTATAATTTCTTGTTACAATACTTGTGTTTCTTTAAAGTGTTCAAGTACTTTGATATAAACTTACCACTTTTGTCATTCTTTTATAAGGTAATTATAATATTTATGTTATTTATTTCAATAGTATTTCAACCGTTCCTTATTTGTTCAGTGGCCAAGACTAATTAAATGTGTTTGATTTAAACTTGCAAGAAGTTATTATTCTTTCTATAAGATAATTATATTTTTTATTTTATCACCCTATTTGATTAAATTGGGTAGTGCTTTGAAACTTCGTTAAAACTTCTTAAATGATCCATTTATTTATTTATTTATTTTGAACAAGGTCCCTCTTCTTATTTAATTTTATCTTGTTTTATCGATTTAAGAGGATACAACATATAAGTGTTTAATAACCACCTAATCTTGTTTAAGGTGTTTTTGCCCTATCGTTTTATGTACAAAATCAGTCAATGGTTAATTTATTATTCCATAGTTTGCACTCAACTTGTATGAAAGTATTTTTCCCCTTTGATTTCATTTAAAACTATAAAAATTTTAAGATGTTTTTATTTTAACATATGTATTAACCGAGCCACCCTTCTCAGTCAGTACATGTAAATGAGTTTTATATTATATTGTTCCCTTTATGTTTTGGCTTATTTAAACTTAGATTTTTTTAATACTCATTTTACTCTTTAACGATATTTATATATGTATGGGTTATCCCTTATATTTTTGTTATATCTTTAGTATGATAAAAGTGTTCAATGACCCAAACTTTATCTATCTAATTTCTTTACAAAGCACTGAGAACTTTTGTTTTATTCATGTAATTGATTTCAGTCTTTACTTGCTTAAAGATAAAGATTTTGCAAACTTCATCTATTTTAAGTTGCTTTATCTTAGGCAATTAAATTATTTAAGGTACATTGTGACTTAGAATTCAATTTCAAGCATGGTTCAACCATGCAGTGTGTGGACTCAGCCTTCACCCGTCTCCTTGAACCTTAGGATGACCGTAGATTATAGTTGGGACAGCAACATACCTCACATTTATTTAATATGAACTATTAGAGGGACTCAATAATTCAAGTGTTAATGGTACTTGGAACCTTTAAATAAATGTGCAGCACTTCCCAAGCGTTCTATTGATTGATTTCAAGTAGGAATGCTCTTTGATTCATCACCTACACTTCGCTAACTTTTTAGGTGAGGGAAAATAATACACTATATTTTGTTGTGCATGATATTCTCTGTTTTGTTTATGAGATAGAGCAATGTAAAAATATTGCCTTATGTAATGTGTTTTGGGAATATAATGTTGGACCTATGATATAGACTAGGTATATGTAGGAATAATGGTTGTAATCCGGTGCTTACTCACAGTAATGTAAGGGGATAGGCTAAATGTTCTAATGGTCGTGAGGGGCTCAGTCTGCCTGGATAGTTGGAAGTTAGCCACTAACCTTGTTGAAAGGTCCAATAATTATGTTCGAATTAGATGGATATTTTATTTACTGTTGTAGAGTTATTTGTGATGTTATTGAGATGAATTCATGATATTGTGTTGTCATAATCATAATTTATTATTATGCAAGTGTAAGATTATTGATGTTGGATTATAATGCTTTGGGATATGTATATGGTGCTTATGTCAATTTGAAATTATATGACTGTTAGAGTATAATGTTTAAATTTATGGCATGATACATAACATGTGGTATGATGATAGAGATAATGCATGATAGGCATGGCATCTTCATATTCATGAGATGGGTATGGAGGTGTGAGCCGTGATCTTTCAGGTAGACCACGACGGTGGTAGTGTATGGCCTCGCTTTTAGTAAGTAGTACCATGTATGTGGTAGGTTTGGATTATTAAGCCATGAAAGGTCACGTAGACTGTTATTTGGTGGTGGTGTTAGCCTCGCTTTGGCGGGTAGGCCACTTCATGTGGTGTTGTGTTAGTCTCGCTTCGACGGGTAAGCCACTTCATGTGGTGTTGTGCTAGCCTCGCTTAGGCGGGTAGACCACCAAATATAGTAGGTGTTGTTGTGGATGAATGAGGCATTGGGTATTGTGCATTGTACATTACATAGCATAAAGCATGGACATTTAATGCATATTCAATTACTTATGCTTTTAATATTTCTTTATTTGTATTAAATTGAGTATATTGGAGATATCACATTTTGGATATGTGCTATTGTATTCCTTCACTGGACTTGGAGCTCACACCCTTATATTGCAGGTAATCCTCTGGATTTAGGATTGGAGGACGACGTTGAAAACTAGAAGTTAATATGGATGAATATTTAAATTCCTAGCTAGGTGTTGAACTATGTTGATTGAGTTAATTATTGGATGCTTCTTATTCTTTGAGACTTGATTATTTGATGCAAATAATTTGAGAAATTTGAAATTTATTAGTTGGTTTTATTTTATGGAATGGGATGTGAGTAGTAAGGTTAGATTTGATGTTGATAATAGATGTTATTTATTTTATATTGTTGATGACATTATGATGTATGCAATGTGTAAATTTGGGCTTGAAGAATTTGATGGCTTCGTTATTTCATTTCCCCCAGCCACAAATCTATGATGTAAGGCCCGTTAGATGCGTTGTTGCTTTGGGTGACGCCCGTTCAGCCTATAGTTAAGCGGGTCACGACCCGTTTAGGCTGTAGAACATTTAAAGATAAAATTGGAAATAATTAAATTAGTGAAACCTTAAAAGTAACAACAATAGAATGTCACTTTAGAGATATCACTTGAGGCGGTTTGAGCATGTATGTAGGAGATCAAAAATAGTCTCAAGTTGTAGGAGCTAGAAGGTACATGGTGAAGTGGAAGGCCTTCAAAAACTTGGTTTTAGGATATAGAGAAGGATCTAATAGATTATAAAAGGGATAAGGCTATATAGATTTTAAAATAAAAAAAAAAATGGAACACAAAAAACAGACCCAAATAGATGGAACTAGTGGTTATGATGATGATGATGATGATAATAAAATGCTGAAATATTAGACTTTTACATGTTTCAATTACAGGCATGTAAAAAACATGTTTCTAGATGAAAGAATGCATTAGATCTATGAGTAGATAAAATTCTTCTAGTTGAATTAATTAGAAGTGGATGCATTTTACACATGTAATTTTAATTCAATATTACATGCTCAAAATTACAAGATAATGTTTATTTCAATATTACATGTAGAAGTTGCATGTTGGATTCAGGGGATGTTGGATACCAGCTACTGTATTTTTATTTTTGTTGTTTTCTTTTTTCCTTTTGTTGTTCTTTTAGGCCTATTGCTTTTAGACCTATTCTTGCTTTTGTACTTCTTTTTTATGAATGAAGTATCTTTGTTACTGCTCTAAAAAAAAGTACAAGATTATGTGCAACTTACAAGCAGATTGGCAGACGATGGATCTAGAAGATCTGTAACTTGTTCATTGTAGATCTCTAAGAAAGAACATTTACAGTTGTATTTTAATTTTTCATCCTGCCGGCTATCCTCTTCCTGCAATTCATGAGAAAAGTTCTCAGCTATGTGTGCATTGAATTCAAATGAATCAAACGCATGGGAGCATGGTCGATTGATGTTACCGCACGGATTCTTGCAAACAAAAATTCAAAGATGCGTGGAGTCATTCCACGATCTGTACTAGGCCTTTCTTCCAACTCATCAATCTCACCAAGCATTGTATATGTTTTACCACTTCCTGTCTGCAGCCACAAAACCCATCCAAGAAAGCTTATGAGTTATGTCCATGCAAATTTTATAGACATGATGTTAATAAACATTTATAAAATAAATGATCCGAGAGGGGGGATTGGAGGGGGGGGGGGGGGGGGGTGGGGGTTGGAGGGGGGGTGGTAAGATGCATTTTTTCAAGACAATCTGCTTGCTATATGATATTTATGGTTTGTTATTTTACAACAATATGAACATGATTTTAGGTATTAAGTTTCTAGAACAGTGAGTAAACAAATGTTTAAAAGAAAAAAAAAAAGTTAAAAAAAAAAAAATCTGACTTCAGGAGTACCTGGCCATAAGCAAATATACAACTATTGTACCCTGACAAGCAATTTTCCACCATAGGCAAGCCTGCCACTCGAAAAAGCATCTCCTGCATAAAATTCATATTTTCAGTTATCATAACCAAGTTCCAGAACATTAAATTATCATGTCCTTTTATTCATGAAGCTAGACCTGGTTGATAGTTTCACATGCAACATGGTCAAAGGTAAAGCGGTTTTCCGGCTGCCCAATCCAAGCAATGCTCTGAGCACTCTCCTGCTTCACACATCTATTGTAACCATGTGTGCTCCGCTCTGTGCTATTGAGAGGACGTACACGTATCAATACCTACAAAAGATCAAAAGCAGTGATTCACTTTCTTACATTTTCCCCGTCAATAGATAAGGACCCATTTCAATTCTCCTCACATCAGAAGTAGTTTAAATGTTTTGCAGAAAGTATTTTGCAGAAAGTATGGAAAAGATAGTCATATCCTTTCCACCATTTGTTTAGTGTGATATATGGAATGCATACAATGGCACCTTTCCTCTGCCTTTCCAGGCCTAGAAGATTATCAATTCCAATTGAAATATTGATTCGGGGCCAAGAGTCCAAAAATCTAAGTTGGACACGGTCAGTAGATTGTGTGTGAGAAGAGCAAAAATGTAGGCAAGCTAGTGGGATTCTATGTGATAAAGCAGTATCAGCTAGATTAAAAAGACAACAATGCTTTATGGAGATGAATGTTGAGAAATGAAGCAAAGATAGGAAGAAAAAGTATACACAGCCGAGATGCGTGTGACAGATGATGAATAGAGACGCATTAAAATATGGAATTAGAAATCACACATTTGGAAAACCTTTAGTATTAACCCCAATGGATGAGAAGATAAGAAAGGCACTTGAAATGATTTGGTCATGTCCATACACAACCAAAAACAGCCCTAGCATATAGAATTTGTAATCTACAAGTGGCAGGGATTAGGAGAAAAGGTAGACTTTTAAAAACTTGGATGGAAGGGGCAAAGGAGGGCATGCTAGAACGTAGGGGTGACAAAGAAACTGAATGAAAAAGTATAACTCAAAAAGCATGTTAGAAATTTAGATACTAACAAAGAATAATAGTCAATTATAATGAACCAAACAAAAAATAAAAGAAACAATAGTACTCGGGAAATTGTCAAATTTCAGCAAAGACTCGTCACAGATGTACTCAGTCAAACAGCTCTAATAAGCAACAGTAGTAATAGATTGCAACCGAGACACGTCAAAGACGCTCTCTTAAAGATAAGTTCCAACCCTACCGAAGATCCCTAGCAAAAACTGGGCCATACTAATCAAGAGCTGGACCCCCATCAGCATGCAAGTAATTGCACAAGATGCGTGTCAG
Organism: Chimonanthus salicifolius; assembly: GCA_013350335.1. NCBI lineage: Eukaryota > Viridiplantae > Streptophyta > Magnoliopsida > Laurales > Calycanthaceae > Chimonanthus > Chimonanthus salicifolius. The sequence goes on along the minus strand of CM023534.1, from coordinate 42,729,300 downwards.
TGGATGCAGACCCAGATAAACTACTTCTAGCTCGGGCCAATTTGAGCTCCACTGCGGTGTCCCAACTTGCATGCACGTGTATGTACCCATGGTCTATCACTCAAAAAATCCTAGTGAGGACTCCTACTTATATTCCCACTTCCAACTTTGCTCTTGAGCAACGTGGGTCTCTTGGAAAGCAGCCCCCACCATTTCCCTTGGTACTTGCTTTTCAACAACAAAGGGAAACCAAATTTTGAGCAAAATTGCAGCACTCAAGTGCAATTTTTAAAAGCTTTCAACTTCTTTTAGTTTATTATGAAACACCAATCCCAAAAAAGTCAATCCAAATAGATGGGGAAATGGCCAATGTTGATGAGACTCAATGTGAAAGTACTGCACCATATAGCATTTCGAATTTCCATGAATTCCCCTTAAATGCATAGTGGAATAAATGTCCATCCATTCTTCTACCAAGAAATAAAGTCTTTGCAATAGAGGTACATCCAGAAACATCTTAATTCGTCAAAGCAATGGCCTTATGCGAGGAAGAAATTTCAAGAGTATGAAGATACACAGAAATATATATATATATATATATATATATATATATATATATATATATATATATATATATATATATATAGAGAGAGAGAGAGAGAGAGAGAGAGAGAGAGAGAATTCTACCTGCACATTGTGATCCATCCAGAAAGACGGGTTCTCCCTAAGCTCAAAATGAGGCACTTCCATAGTGTTCACCACTGTCGATGGGACAGACGAAAGTGAAACCCCTTTAGACAATGCAGCACTGTTTGGTGCACGAGCCGACCGAGACCCATTTAAAGGAGCGAAAGCCGGATTTGGGGGCTTGGTGACACTTTTAGTTGGTGTACTCTGGTTCGACCAAACCGACCCACTTTCAGAATGGTTTGAGGATACCTTCCCAGCATTTCGGACTGCACGAGGCGTCATGCTTGAGAAACCCCCATTTCCTTGACCTACTCCACGGTTCCACGGTGGCAAATGGGTCGTCCCCAGGATCCCATCAGGCCTCCCTTCCTCCCTCATCTCAACCCCATTTGCACTAGTGTCATTCTTCTGTGCCCACCCAAATTTGCTCCTCAATGCTAGTTTCTCCGGTGTTCGGAATGGCAATGCAGCATCTGGGCCCTTCCCCTTGAACTTAGAAGAAGGTGGTCTATCAATCTTTCCCATGTGACCCAAATCCGCCTCCGATGCAGATTTCAGCATTTGGAGGGGCTGCTGAATTGTGTTCAATGGAGCCCTCTCTGAAACCGAAACTGCTGAATTCGACGATAGGTCAGACGGATTAGACGTCAGATTCTCATTTCCTTCTTGAACGTTGTTCTTGCTAGATTGCCGCCGGAATATTTTGAAATCCCTCAACATTCTTGCATTGGCATTACAATCAGAATTGGAAATTTTTCAATGAGGGAAAAAAACGATATCAAGAAAATGGGAAGAGCAGATAATCAGACAATTTTTCTCAAAAAACCCAAAAAAAAAAAAAAAATTTGGTGAAAAGATGGGAAACCTGAAAGAGGAATTGAGGAACAAGATTCTGAGCTGACGAATTCCTGAAATCTTCTGAGAAATGGAGAAAGGAATCAAAGAAAAATAAAACCCAGATCTTGATTTTGATGTGGAAACGGGAAAAACATTCTCTCTCTCTCTCTCTCTCTGCTTTGAGCTGAATAGCTGAGGACTGAGGACTGAGGTAGGGAGAGATTACTCTTGTTTCGAATTAAGGGCTTGGATTCTTCCGCGGGGGAGAAATGGACGGATAAGATTGGACTCAAGTCTAGGCGCGCATTTGCGTTTTGAAACTACAGAGAAATTTTGGACTTCACAGCATACGATCATCTTCAAATCAGTTTACGTGTCATGACAATTTTTTCTTATAACGTGGGCCTATTGGTTATATCATTTGAAAATATTTATTAAATTTATTTAAATATAAAAAATTAATTTAAAAATATATTTTATTAGTGGAAGGATGATTTTTTGCTATCATCCTAATGATAAAAATAATTTCAAATAGTGTCATCTAAGATATACAGGATATAGCTCATAAAAAACTAAAAAATTTATTAATTTTTAAGGATAAAGGCTAGTATATGTATTTGCTCAGTCTTGTGTAGAGGAATTGTTTTTTCTTAAAAATTGAGGGGCAAAATGATAATTTTTATACACAATTTTGAAATAGAATGTCTCTTAAAAGAAAAGTAGAATATCTAAATAGCCACCTATATCTTTTTATAGAATGTACAGAGAGAGATAATAAATTAGCTGTGTAAAATTTGAACCTTATTTTATGATTTCAGAGTTTAAAATTTTAATTATTACAAAACCTGACACCTCTTACTTTACGAGACAAGAGGTCAACCAATTGAGTTACGGGCATAGAATAGATAGTTGAAATTAAAAAACTTGTGAAGGTTACAATCATCTCGAAAATGAAATAGCTAGGGATGACTTCTACTTAAAAGGCTTCTCTTTTAGAGAGAGTTAATTTATACAAATCCTTCATTTATGTGATTGATTTGAATTTTAAACATTTGAAATATTATTTATTTATTTTTTAAATTTCTCTTATTGAAAATCAATAGATCATTTTTTTTTAAATATGGTTGGTACTAATAATTGAGTTGAGGCAAAATATTAAAATTTTGATCTGGGTCCAAAACGGGTTGAAAGGATCTCATTAAGGGTTCAAATTCTAAATATTTTATATTATTGATGAGATCTATAGCGTCCCATTTATTTATATGTCAGTTGTCTGCTTGTAAAAGGGTTTTGATTTAGGTATTAATATTTTTAGAATATTGAATATTATTTCATAATATATTAAGAGAAAATTTTTAATTATTAAAGAGGTGGTGCTGTGCAACAAGGATTTTGGCGTATAATAATTGCATTTAAAAGGATTCAATTAAAAAAGCCAAAAGTACCAACGGCATGATTTTTGAGAATTTTGAGTTTGAATTTCGTAGTTTATGTCCTACTAGTGCCCAAAATGATTATTGATGTCATTGAGTTAGATTCGAGTTAAGTCTAAAGTGGGTCAACCTTAAATCTATCAATGATGATTCTGTTTTGTGATTTGAACTTGAGAGAAGACTTTAATATTAATAAAAATATAGTATTCTATATTATTTATAAAAGTTATGTCTAACATGAAAAAAATAGATGAGTGGACAAGTGAACTAAAATAAGTAAAATTGAGTCCTCTCTCTTTATTTTTAAGAAAAAAATAAACATTCAATAAATAAATATTACGATTATACTGATGTGATGATACAATAAAATAATAAAATAGTTGAAAATAACAATTTTAAAGGAAAATTGGCTGCAATTCTCCCTTACATATAAGTGTTAGATTTGAGAGACAACGGTTAAAAAAGTGCCACTTCATGCATGAATTGTTTAGTTCATTCGCTCTTTATTACTATCGTTGAAACTTCAATGGCATTTGGAATGCATTTTTTTAATGCTTTCAGTTTTCAAAGTTCAATCTATTGATGTTAGTTAGAGAAAAATAATTAAATATAGGATACTTAATTATAATAAAATCAAGTCTGGTATATTCATTATTCATAGAAAAGATTCAAATTACACTGTTGTGCTCTGTACTATCCCGTGAATTGAACTTCTAATAAATTTCAACTCATTCCGACTTAATCACAGTGTTAGATTGAAATTTATACAAAGCTACCACTCTTTTTTTCTTTTCTTCTTCAAATGATTATTGTTATATGTTACGCCCCGACCCGACCAGTGGGCCCGGAACGCGACTGATTTTTTTTTTTTTTTTTTTTTTTTTTGAAAGGAAAGTAAACTAATCCACAAGCACTCTTACTAGGCCGGATCAACAGTTAGGCCCAGCGGTTACACATCAGCCCGCTAAGAGGACTCAAACATGTACCATATGCATGCCCCGTAGACATAGCAAAACAACACAATAACATCCACTAATAATAAGATCAAACAAATATTAACATTGATAAATCAATCCATAACATCGTCTCAAATGGCAACATAGCCGATTACAATAGTCAGAATCCAATTAAGTACCACATCCGGTACTTAATACAAAAATAACGGTTCCGAGAACCAACAGAAAGAGATCGGGGCATTCCGCTCCGGGGGAATCCCAAAACACTGCCTTGGCTCAAACGCCCTAAGTTTGAAAGAGAGGGTCCTCCTCCTCGGGTTCATCGCCTGAAAGGTGAGTGGTGTGAGCTAACAAGCCCAGTGAAGGATAATTAACAGTGCACATTAAGCAAATAGTAAAACAGGTTAACAACAGTTAATATCACATGCTTGATAACAGTAAGCATAATCTCAAATAAGATAATAACATCATCAACTATCAATCACTGCCATTATCCACCGTAACGCCTGCCGACTACACTGAGACCAGTATTAAGTCCCGACACGGTCAAAATACATCCTTGCAAGTACATCTCCGGCTCTTAAACGTAACCGGTACTGACATCCTCAAGTCAGCAACTGACGACAGCATGGTCCGCCCATGGTCCAGTAGACATAAACCATCTCTCATATGGCCGATATTGGTTCAATAGCCCAGGTACGTGGAAGCAGTCTTACATACACATACGGTCAACACCGTAATATCAAATAATCACAGCACTCTTACCATAGTGCATTATGTATCGGCACATGAGTGGGTTCGTCAAAATCGAAACCACTCATTGCTCAAAATAACACCTGTTTACAAAATCTGCAGAGTTAAGTTCCCTCACCGTGATTGTGTGGTTTCGCGGTCTCTGTCAAACAACATACAAGTGCTCAATCAATATACATAACAAATACGTACATATACGTAGAATTTGGAAATCATATATTTTCCTACGAAATATCCGGGTTTAATGGAATGAGTCTCCTATTTGGTTTCTATCCTCTTTAAATCATCCACAAGATAATAAAAATAAACATAAGGGGCTCAGTCCAAACTCATATTGTCTTCTGGGCATTGACCAGATTGACTTATTGAGTAAGGTCTAGATCCTCGGGTCACTTCTCGGTTGTCTTCTGGATAGGACCAGAGCTGACATTTTGAGTAGGCCTCGAGGTCACTCAGTGCCCGACTATAGTGTCGTCCTGAAAGTGAATCACTCAGTTCCCGACTAATGTCGGACTGAAAGCGTATACAATAGTATTTACACTATAAATAATAAGAGGAAAAAGGGGTTAGTACATTTTTAATTAACAAGGGGGGGGGTATAAATCATCACAAATAATCAAACACATTAGATAAATAATAATCAAGATTAAAACTGTCATCAAACAATATTTTATTATTTTTCAAAACAGTGTTCCTCGGAACATCACTTCGGAACTTGGGTCAGTGGCTTCGGATCATCCGAACCACATAAAACTGAGTCACTGGCCTCGGAACTCGGGGCCTGACTTCGGATCGTCCGAAGAGTGGGTCTCGGACCGTCCGAAGTCCATCCGAACAGGAAGAACAGAAAACAGAGGTTTCGGTGTGTCGGCAATGCTCGGAACGTCCGAAGCTTGGGTTCGGACCTTCCGAGATGGCTCGATTCTTCCGAAAAGGGTCTGGCTCACCTCGGGCGGACTGGGCTTCGGGTTGAAGCTCGGAACGTCCGAGGGTCACAGCTCGGACCGTCCGACGGTTCGGACCGTCCGAAGATCAGCTCTCGGACCTTCCGAGAGTCGTCTTCTCCAACTGTCTGCAACAGCAGACAGTCACGGCGGAAATGCACTAAAATGCGATTCCAGAAAGGGAGGGCTTCCTGGATTCGTTTTTCACATCCGTCTGGTCTGATGGACTCCTCTGAGAGTCCTCTTTCCATAGGGAGAGGTTTGGAGCTCAAAAGCTCAAAGGGTCATCAGATTTTAAGGGTAAATCCTCACGGGTACATGAAACCCATGGTTTTCCTTAAAATTTAAAACTGGTTTTTCTCAGTGCAAACAAGGTCAAAATCTGATTTTCTTGATTCTAAATCGGTTAGAATTTAAAAAGGAATGCAATGGATACCTTGGTTTTGATTCCTGGGTTGAAATTCAGATTTTTGAAAATCTTTCTTAAGCTTACTGTTACTGAAAAACAGCAGCTCAGGGTCGATCGGTCGGAAATCAAACAGAGAGCAGAGAAGAGAAGAATTGCTGGGATTTGAAACGGAAGAAGGGGCCTTGAATTTATAGGCTCCTCTTGCCGGAAAATCGGCTGAAATCCGATGGGACGGGACGGCAGAAGGTGATGATCACCGCCGAACGGCCAGTGCACGCGGCATGGCGTGTGCAGGCTGTTATGGTTTTGCAGATCAGTCCCTTGAAAATTTTCTATTTGCAGAAAGGTCCTATTTTTTATAAAAACTGATTTTTAAACTATAAGTAATAAATTTAAAACTCCAAAATCAGATCCAACCTTACAGATGGGTTGGGTTTTTAAAACTTAGGTCACCATCAAAATTTCAGTTTTTATCTCTCAATAAAAACCTTTGATTTAAACAAAAATCACATTTTACCCAAAATTACTTAATTAAACAAATGTAAAAATAACTAATTTGTACATCTTATTTTGAGATGAAATGAAATATCTAGATCAATCTTAAAATGGTCTAACACCCAATACCATTTTCAAAATTTATCTCTTTCCTGAAAATATTTAAAATAATTAAAACTCTCTTTCGGGGTTCCGACGGTCGATAAATAAATATTATTTTCTGAAAACTAAATCATTTTGAAATAATAAATGCAAATCATTCCATAAGGAGAGTATTATTCACCAATAAAGATCATCAAATCACACAATTTAGAGAAATAATCACAACAAGCGGCAAATTACCAAAATACCCCTCCAGCTGAACGGGCTGGATCTCTGAGCTCACGAGCTCGGATTGGACCAAACTTGGGCTTTCCTCGAAGCCCTGATCGAAAACCTCGAGATCAACCGGTTAAACACGGAAATTAAGCTAAAACACTCCTAATCCGGGGCAGGGTATTACATTATATATATAAACAAAATTCAAATGATCATTGAAATTTATGAAAAATACATTTTAAATGGACCCCACTCCACCCCTTGACCCCGATCCATGTGGGCCCAATCAGGCCATCTAGGCACTCCCAGGGCAATGTCATACAGATGAACCTGATTAAGAGAGAGAGAGAGCGCTTTCCAAAAATGCAAAATAATGTGTACTTAGGGCTATTGGGCTAAAACTTGGCCAGGTCGAGTCCGATCAGATTTTAATAAATCAAATTCAACCTATGTCAAAACTTATTGAACCTGACCCAACCCAAATTTCAAATCCAACTCAACCTAAGTATTGTTTTCTAAGTTGATGCACTCGAGTCAAGGTCAGGTCATGGTTGATTTTAAATTTCTCAACCATAACCCAAATCACTAATTTCTTGGGTAGGGTCATGCAAGTCGGGTTAAAACCCGACCCAAGCTTCACCCCTAACCACGAGTCTGGTCAAGATTATTTTCAAACTCAAAATCATGCTCAAATTAGAATTTGACTCAGGTAGTACCGTAGTACATGAAAGATTAACTTTGGATTGAAAGCACAAACTTCAGTAAACAATTTTTAAAAATCTAAAATTTCATATATAATATAAAATTTATAGAACATATAAAATTATACTCCTTCTGTCTTATTTTAGTTATCTCATTTTAAACATTTGTATTTTTTATTAAAGAACTTAAATTTGACTTTACACTACCCAAGTTGAGAAGTGATTCTCATCTATTTTTAACATACTTTATGCTACTCCTATATAAATAAAACAAATATTTTGAGACAATTTTAAAATCCTAAATAAGACAGAGAGAGTATATTTTTTTAAAAGTTAAAAAATTGTTTTTAAAGTCTGTCAGACAATCGACAGATCACCCCAGCCGGGTTAACAGCTGAGAACGATCCTCTACAGCCACAGATTTGACGAGCAGATCTGGACCATTAATTACGCTCTGATCGGACGGTCGTAGTTCATCCACCAGACTTCATGGCCCGTCGTCTCCTTAGAACGTAAGGATAAGGAAGTACGATTCTATAGAATCGATCCTGACGGACAGAGGGAGTATATTAAAAATTGATACAAAACAAATTCCATGTAATACCAAAGAATCTCGAACCTGCATAAGCCCTAATATACACATTGAGCATGCAATGGAGTATGGTCGAATGATAATATCTCATTTATTTGAGGTTGCATTAATGGTATGATAACAAAATAAAAGAAACATGCTGTATTGGTACCAGCTTCTTTGATTCACATTAATATTTGTGCCCTCTTAAATGTTTCTCGACTTGCCAAATAAACAAAGTAACGAAGAACACAATAAGAATAAATTAAAAAAAGTAAAAGGATAACCCAATAAAGGGCAGGCTCAAAGAAAATTTTAATTTTCCCCTTACTTCCCTCCTTTCTTCTTTCCCAAAATTAAAATTTTCTTTTAACATTGGTGCAAATGGTGCAAAAATCACTATCCTTATTACATATAAAAAACCATCTGCCATTCGACATGAGAGGTATCCTTAAACCATCTGCTATTCGACATGAGAGGTATCCTCAAACGATGGACGGTATCCCTAAAAAATGTTCAAATAATGCCAAGAAAAACGTCACAGAGAGGATACATACATTTTCCTTTCTCTCTTTTTTGGGTGACATCCTCGGTATTTTCTTGGAATGGTCATTTGATTGCATTTTAAGCAGGAGGTAGAGGTAGAATGAACGATCAAGGAATTGCTAAAGCGTGCTGATCATGCACTGGTTCATGGAAAGAGTCAGATATTTTATTGGGTGGCCAGTACCGAAGCATGGATCTGCCAAGAATGTTCTTGACTGGAAGCGGACCCCTGAAAACAAGTTTACCTGAGTAAGAAACAGGGCTCACAACATTGAAAAAAATTACACTAATTGCAACTCCAAGATATAAACATTTATAGCAGATTCATTGCAGACCCAACGCATGTTCTTATGGTAACAGCAAATAAAAAGGATCTATTCTTAGGGTTTGTTACGTTGGCAAATAGTAGATTTAGATTTAGGACACTGAATTTAAGAGTCAAGGACAAAAATTACTTATTGTTTGGTTGTAATGGAGGAAGGAGAGATTGGTCATTGCAGAGCCAAAAAAGGGTCCATGGAGACTCAAGAAATGCAGATTCACTTAAACAAAGTCTCTCCTCCCCCCACAAGGAAGCTGGACCCGATGCCCATTTGCTACCTTTGGAGGAAGTCTTCAAACCCAAGAGCATGGGTGAGACATTATAGAATTCTGGATGAGGGGCATCTTGGGAGATGATTGATCAGTGTGGCACATCTTTTGACAATTCCTGGGATAATTACAATTAATTGGATTGTCTTAATCCCACTGTTCCACCAATAAAAAGCACTCCAAACATCAGAATCTCCTTCTTCTTTTTTACATTTTCATCCCCAACCTACTGTTTGCCAACCATTTAGACTGAAATCCCAATATTTTCAAATTTGAAAAATCTAATCTCTTTAGGCCAAAGAGTAGCCAAACACACACTTAAAGTTAATGCTGACATAGTTTGTGTATTGCAACATCAACACATACCAAACATGAGAATCAAGACTGTTGTTGCGGTTATCACCCATCACAAAAACATAGCCTTCAGGCACAAGCTGGACAAACAACAGATGAGATTTAGTTGCATAAGCATGATGATATCATAATAAGATAGGATTCATTGAATATGTTGACTACTTCAAAAAAAAAAATGGCGATCAACAGTTAGTCTGGAAGCAGGTTAGCATCTATCAAACACTTATCATACCTTCTTCCACAGGAGGCTGAAGGCCCTATTGTTCAGAAAGTGCTTTAACATGCTCTCGGAACAAAGGCCGACACAGGAGAACTCTTCATACATCTTCACAGCACACAACTTGTTTTTCCCCTCATTGTTTGACAAATAAATTGATTCTGGTTCACCTAAGAGTTATAGTTTTTCTGGTTCAAAGATGGAACAATCACAATATTCCATTTCCTAAGAGTACTTCACATAGACAACGGTTTAACTTATTGAAGGCAACTTGCCCTAAAGTTTTAAATTAAGGATCAACCAACCAGAAAACCACAGTTTCCAAATTCCTACCAGCCATTTAGCATAAACCTATCTCATTTTTCTCCTTCTATTTCAAGTCATTCAAATTACTAAATTCTTCTATTCAACATAGGCAAGTTAATCAACCAATCTTAAATATAAACGATGATATGTTCAGAAGGAGATGATACCACTGGATCCATTTCATATGAAAGTGGCTCTAAAATGAAATCTTCATCTTTAATGACACCATTCACCAATAATTTTCCATCATGGACCTATTAAAGAGCAAAGCGCACCATTTTCCATAATTAATATCAGACTACAAAAGGCAGAATTATATATGATATAGAAAGGAAATAAAATAGACATGAGAGAGAGAGAGAGAGAGAGAGAGAGAGCGAGAGAGAAGCTTACTTCAACATAATCCCCAGCCTTGGCTACAATTCTTTTAATAAACACATCATCCGCACTGAATCCATTTTCCTGCACAAAGTAGCATAGCAAGTGGCATGATTTAGAGAGCCCTTACAACATATACTATAACATGACTTGGAGCTTAAGATACATAGCATTCTGAAATAATAGATCATACCTTAAGGATTGGATTAGGAGGAGCCTTGAAAATCACTATGTCTGTCACATCAGGATTTCTAAAGTAAAATGAAACCTGTAATGTTTACAAGGCAAGAGAAATCAACAACACATTCTCCAATTAAAACACCAGCCCATGAAAATATATATTTTTGAAGTTTAAAAAAGAATATACACATCATTCTATAGTGTAAATTCATTGACTAATATTAGCAAAGCTCTAGTTATGCAAAATCATTGAGTAATCTTAGCAAATGTACTACTTGTGTCTTGTCTAGATCTTCAATGAAACAACACTGCTCATTCTTTCAGAGTCACCTACTACAAGAAACATTATCAAATAGATGACGATGGTTCGGTCATCTGAATTTCAAACAGACAGAAGAAATTACATGAACGTTCACTGTTGAACCAAGCATGAAAACAAATACAGTCAAAAAGTATTATAAGTATGATGGACACAAGGGCATGAAATTTGCATCTATGAAGAAATCAGTATGAAGAGGAGCAGAAAATAGCAAAGATAGTGTTCTAAAAAGTTCAACCAGAATAAAATCTTATACATGAGTCTTTTCTGGGGAAAAAAAGAACCTGAAGGGAGTTTTTCATTAAAATTCTTCAGTTATTTTCTCACCAATGAGTTTATGGCCATTTGAAATTGGAATATGGTTGATCATAAGAATCAAACAGAGCATCACCCAATGGGCAGAATCGTCCAAGGAGTTTCCCAAGAGATCCTTGCAAGAGGGAATGGCACAATTTTAGTTGTTATCTTTCTCTTGGGGTTGGATTTATTGATTTTGTCATTTTGGATCCTGTTTGATGCCTGGCCCAAAACCTCTTTGGGTCAGCTTATCTCTTTTCTTTACCTTTATTATGGAGTAAAAATGTTTTGCTATCTCTTCCCAAAAACAGATGAGAGAATATGGTTCTTTTATGGGCAATCCACTTATTTTCCTGTCAGGTGTTACTTTATCACTTTGAAATACTTTTTAAAATGCTCAAAAAAATTGAAATATGTTTTAAAGCCAGTAATTGATTGATATGCTCGTGACCAAAAGCATGACACAAGTTTTGGGACCAAGAACTGATGAAGCAACAATCAACTTTTGATCCAGCATTTGTACCCTTTAGCTATAATCAAACTTAGTTTCTAGGAATTGGAAAACAGAGATAACACATGAATATTTGTTATTTTTAACAGAACAACTAGGGTGTTGTCTCTTCCTACTTTGACAAAAAACTAATCCACCTAATATTCTATCAGCAGAAATGAAACATAAGAGAGAGAGAGAGAGAGAGAGAGAGATGACACATGAATGCTTACAAATGGTCTGTCCAACGCACTTACTCTGGCATTTTCACTCCCTAATTTTGAGTAAATAATCCAATCATTCATCTAAAGATAAAACATAAATCATATATCATTCATCTGAAGATAAAGCAATTCACTGAATCGAGAAAAAAAGAGATGACAGATCTATTCTTATTGATAGAGTTTAATTTTGATTTAGTTTCATCTTTTTTTGGAAAGATAAACAATTTAGTGATGAAAGGAAAAGAATACAACCCAAAAGTACAACAAAAAACCTGACAAAAACACAGAAGAACTCGACTAACCCACCAGACAGAAAGCACCCTGACTCACTACTTAACCATTTGATTTAGTTTCATCTTTCTAAAAACAAGATTTAGTATCTAGTTTTGACTGGAAACCTACCCTATTATCATTCTAACAGAAAAAACATCGAAGTCTCATTCATCTGAAAATAAAACCAACCATTGTTCAGCTTCTGGGAAAAAATAATTCGTAAATTAGTATTTTTACCTTTTCAGCTAAAATTCGGTCCCCCAGATCTAAAGTTGGGTACATTGAGCGCGAGGGAATTGACCTAGGCTCTCCCAAGTAAGACCTATACAGTAGAGTAACGGTCACCGCTGTAAAGACCATCTTTGCATTCTCCATTTTGAAATTCAAAAACCGTGACAGCCACAAATTCCTCTGGCGAACTTTCCCATCTGACCCTTTCAAATTCAAAGCCCCCTTCAATTTCTGATCAGCTTGATGCTCAGAAGCACCAAAGCTGCCGGTTTTACCGATGGCATCGTTTTCAGACCCCTGAAAGAACTCATTACAAGGAAGCCACTTGATTACTTGGAGAAAAGGAAGGAAAGACGATGGCTTGAATCCAATCAAGGACGAAGATGAGATTCCAAAAATGCCAGAACCCAGTGGCGCAGAAGAGAGACCTGAAAGGTTCATTGCTGATGCCAATCCGACTGTGAGAAGAGGAGAATTATAGCTCCCGGCAGCAGCAACGGCAGTCAAGGAGCTGCATGTAGCCACTGGCCTCATTGACCAGGTCCGGTCCAGGGGTTTGGAGATTCCAGTCTGGTAATTCCTTGGCTTTTGATCGACTTCTGATTTCTGAGTCCAGAAGAGGGGTTGGTACCACCCGCCACACTCGTGGAAGAGCCAGCAGTTCCCGGCCCGCATTCCGGCCGATGCAGCAAGGCTCTGAGCGACGTAGCCGGAGAAAGAGAAGGTGATTCTGATCGCCATGTCTGCAACATGCAAAAGAAAGTTCGACGGAAAATTTTGGTACGGTGATTTTGGATTTCAAGGAATCAACATTTCCACGAAAAATAAACTGTGAGAACTGGTTTCCTCAGAGAGAGATATTTTGGATTTCAAGAGAGAGAAATCTTAGGTTTCCTTCAAAAGAGGGGGATTTTGATTTCCGCGGAAAGGAACTGACAAATTTTACGCAAATGATTTTCCTAGGGAAGGAAAATCTAGAGATTGTTTCGAACAGAGAGGTTTTGGTTTCCTCAGAAGGAGAAGAATTTTCATTCCAGGGAGCGGGTTTTGGTTTCAAGGAGATGCAGAAAATATGAAAATCTAGGGCTTTTCATAGAGAAAGAGATAGCTTGCCATTTTCCACGGAAAATGAAGGGTGGTTTCAGCAGAAAAGAGCTTCCTCGGAAGACTTTCCCGGGAAAGAGGAGGGAATCGAGAGAGTAAGACACCGAGCCGCCGCGAGAGTTCTTCTGTTTCTACTTTTATTAACCAGAAACTCTTATCTCACATGAGTGATTGCGCAGTTTAATTTCAACAATATTTATTAATTTATTTAATATAATAATCTTACTAAAATACATTAAATGTTATTAATATGTCAATAAAAAAAACTGAATAAAAGTAAAAGTTAATCGAAAACTTTAAATAAAATATCTATTTGAAATAGTTTAAATCAAGTGAATGAGATTAATTTTTTAATTATTATATAATAATCGATTTTCATTTTTATAGTTCATTGGTCACACCACGTTGTCAAATAATCTAATGAAATTGATCTCATGACTCATTTTAAGTCACAAGACATTTCACAATGGAGTCTAAATATCCTACAAAATAAAAAAGGTTTTTGATGCGTGAATTTAAAATAAATTAGTCTTATTAAAATATGTGTAGCCATCAAATTTAAACTCAGTAACATGGTATAACTAAAGTAAAAATGTTTGAAAATTGTCAGTTTATTTACAAAATGTTTGAAAATTATCAGTTTATTTACAAAATGTTTGAAACTTGTCAGTTTATTTACTTAAATCAAATGAATAAAAATATTTAAATTAAAGTGAAATGAATAGATTTTATCAATAGTATTAAATTGTTGGTTGTATTTACTATTGATTTGAATTTTAGAACTTTTTATCTAAAATCATTAGTAGATACAACTGGCAATTTAATATTGGTGGCAATATCCAATCATTGCTCACTTCTTTACTTAATATATTAACAATTTCTATTTTAATTTAGAAAAGATAGTGTGTCCATTTGAAATTAAAATTAACTCAAGAGAATTATGATTAATTTATCTTAAATTTATATTTTCTATTATAGATTCAGAGTTTGACCAGCACCCTTTTTTAGATATTGACTGCCACTAAAATTTTATCTTAAATGAATAACATCAATAATGATTTTAAATGCCCTCAAAATTTTACTATTTAATGATAGACATTCATCGAATTAGATCAAAAAACTTTAAAAGTCAAATTAAACATGGATACAATTCAATGTGAGAGGAGAATGAATCTATTTGATCAATTATGGACTTTAAAATTCAAAGTTTGCAACAAACTTCATATAAATTCACAACTGATCCTTATTATATATAATCTACAAAAATCATCATAATTAAATCAACTAAGTCATGTATTTAAACTATCTAAAATTGATCTTTTAACATTATTTTCAATTATTAAAGTTCATAGTTTTTATATTCACATAACTGATCTAAAGATGCAATTTTTAGTTACTTAGTCAAATAGAGAACTTTTTGATGAACCCATAAGATGAGCCCTGCACCTAAGTAGTGCTCGACAATGCTTTCCACCTAGTTTCTGAGTAAATAAATACTCATATAAAAGATTCAAAAAAAAAAAAAATCAAACATGGAAAAATACAGAAAAATAAAACAAACAAATAATCATAAAACAATCTTAAGAAAAACAAGCAACGCAGCAGATGAGATTACAAACATCGAGACGGGAATTAGGAAACATTTTTCCATGAATGATCTCCTGACAATAATATGGAGCTTTGCAGTCTACAGCTTATGTCAACATGGATGACTGGTCCTGTATGAAAATTTTAAGAAAATCAAATTGTTACATGGTTAAAGTGACATCAGAGGATCAATCTCCAGCTGAAGTGAGGAGACATTACTTCCAGGATCAAGTGCCAAGAATTTGAACTCGAACCAATGGAAATTGATTTTGCAGAATAACCAGATCTTGGGGAGTGTTAATCTCAATGAAAGTGTGTCATGTTTGGAGAATCCAAAATCGACAATGCGATCCTTGTAATGACTTTATGGGAATAAAATTGAAATCAGATTCCTTTCGAGCTGCCTCCAGTTTCAATGACATAAGGAATTACTAGCGCCTACTAGAACGAGATTTTGGTTTTGCAGATTTCTGCAGTTTAAAGAGACCAAAAGCAAGATTAACAAATGAAACACATAGCATCTGTAACCAGTTATTATATGCATGCTCTTCAGTCTTAGCATTTTAATAGGGTATTAAAGAACATGGAACAGTTCTACTCACCGTAACAGCCCCAAAGCTTGCACCCGATCCCGTTGCAGCACCTAAGAATGCATGAAGGCATCATTAAACAAACAAAGCATTTAGAAGAATACATCATCTATAGATAATAGCTATGGTTATTGTAGTACTGAAAATCATGTCTGAGACATTAGCAGATCAACATGTCAAAGGATCAAAGTTAGTTTATTCACATTTTGGAGAACATTTCTGTAATCAGGCACTGAGTGAGTAAAGGCACAGCAACAACCAAAGGACCCAGGGAATAAAGTATCAGTATCAAAGCACCACATAGGGCTGCTGCGCCAAAACCAATACTACTACACTTTCTGGAATGACTACAACTGACTTTTACAACAGTAGTAATCCACAACCCTCATATCTACCATGGATTAAAACGTGTCACTGTGTTGCTGCAGAAGAGGATGTGAGATATAAGGGACTCATTTTAATGCACGTGGAAAAATGTTGTCCAAGAAAGATCAATCTCAAACGGTTTCCAATTGAAAAATAATAATAATAACAAAACCACCTCCTTGCCAAAACATGTTTCAAAAAGGCAAATTGATCTTTTAAAAATGCGTAGAAGGCTGCAAATCAAGGAATCTTATTGAAGTGCCAATTGTGAAAGGCAATTTTAGGTACACCCATTTGCACGTCATAAATTTTTGCTCTTGGTGTCAACAAGAACTTAATGACATTAAAAGAAATCCAATACATACCCGAAGCAAAAGGTGGTGTTGAAAAAAGAGGAGAGCTTCCAATGGCAGGAGTAGAAGCAAAAGATGGGGTGCCAGCTCCAAACAAAGAGGGGGTCTGTGTCGACCCAAATAATGATGCCGATGCAGACCCAAAAAGTGAAGATTGAGGTGAAAAGCCTGATGATCCAAATAAACTCGACGTTGGAGCAGATGCTGTTGGTGTAGAAAAGAGAGAAGATGATGAGGTGGAGGCAGAAGGAGCAGAATAAGATGGATTAAAGAATGAGAAGCCACTTGCAGATGAAGATGCAGAGGCTCCTGATGATGGCTGGGGAACACTTGAAGCTCCATGCATCGCTGGGGTGGCAAAGAGCCCAGCAACTTGAGTGGTTGGTTGTGAAATTGAAGGCAAGTGCAAAGTTGGATGAACTCTTCTTGCTGCAGCTTCTTGTTTGGCTGTTTCCCGTCTATCAGCTTCAAGAAATGGATTGTTTCCATCACCCCGGTGACGCTGATCAACAAGATAAGCCCTTTTCATAGATTCAATATATTGATGAAGACTCTCAACCTGAAAAAATAAAACAAGCAGTAATTGAAAAATCTGTTCTCACAATAATATAATGGAGATTCTCCCTATATGAGAATGAAGTGAACCAATCCCAATCATAATCTATTATAAGATGTCAGTAACACAACAGAAAAAAAAAAGATGTTCGTCCATGATATCACAAAGTACATGGGCTTATTGGCTATGTAGCTTCTCATATTCCAAAACAAATTGTATTTAACAGGCAATTCCACAGAGATTTAGAACAGTCGCCACCTATTATAAATGACCATTTGTCAGGTAAATGTACCAACAAAACAACCAATTGGGCCCCATGATTGGCAAAGTAATACCCATAAAGCTAAAGGCAATGCAGCTTTAAGCAAGTTTACATGGGTTGCTCAACCAAGCTAAAGGCCTTTTGTCTACGAATAATTGAATTTTCATTTAACATTTGCAAATATAATGTATTAATAACATTTTTCCAAAAAAAAAAAAAGAATCCCACTCCTAGTGATTAATTGTTGAAATGCAACAAATCAAGGTCCACAATCTGGTACTCTAGGCACCAAGGTTTTAAGAATCCAACAGTAGGTCAAGTCAGCCAAACTGGGACTATGGTCCTGTACATTTTCCACCATATCCCGTTCATAGTCTGATGGGAGAAAGTGATTGTCTATCCAGAAAACTAGAGATTTCAATCCAAGTGTTTGGCAGGTAGTATTAGAAGCATATATGTCGAAAAATAGGAGATCCTGATATGGGGCACACTCTCTAACTAAGTAGATCTCCATCTTTTGAGTCTGATAAATATTCAATTAAAAGCCCTCTCTAATCTTTTACACTCAAGCAACAACCAGTCACTCAATCCTCTAATTATAACCAAACAGCAAGATTTTAATCTGAGTATATTTTCTCCTAATCTACAAAATTTAGAATCTCCAATATCAGAAGTTGCAAGTTACCAAACACAATCTAAAAGGCTTCACATGAGTCAACAGCACACTTTTAAATTCATAGCCTAAATCACAAAATCATGGGTCCATATATTTAATTTTAAAACCCAAAGATATGTGATCATGCAATTGATCAGTATAAAGCATGTATGACATCATACCTTGGCAGCCACATGAACAAAGAAATCATGCACATTTGACATAACTTTCGGCAGAGACTGCAACAGTGACACATCTAACCTTGAAGAACGGTCATTGGAATTGGAGAGTAGTAGCTGCTCTAACTCTTCAATCCACTGCCTACATTCACTAAAATACTTCTCGAATCTAGTGACAGTTTCTTGTAAAAATGAAGATGGCCTCCTTGGAAGCCCACTGTAGAAGTCATAAACCGGTACAACAGAACTAGACATTTGTTGAGTAGCCGTGCTAGGAACAATTGCTGAACTCGGAGCAGTAGTGGAAACATTTGAAGCAGTTGTCACATTTCGATGAAGAAATCTCGGCCGAAGCATAATAAATGAACGGACTGCAACTTCTGTGTTCCTCAACATGTCATTCACAACAGTCATTAGCTCTTGCAACAGAATTTTCTCTCTTTCCATGGCAGTGCTGATTCCACCAAGTTCCTATCAATCATCACCAAGTTTAGTATCTTTTTCAGTTAAAACAATAGTAACAATCCTTTTCAGAATAAATAAATAAATACCACAGTGATAAGCAACTGATGGCAATACAATGTGATCATTTAAGATTTGGAAATCTACTTGCAATTAACAATATCTAAATAATAGAGATTTCTCTGATTACTTCAGACAAGGTGGAATTTTGCTCAGTCCCAAAAAGCTGGATCACTTCAGAGGGCCATAACTCTTCACTCTCAGCCAAATAGCATGGCTCTTAACTGTAGAAACTTTGCCATTCTAGGACTCCAGGGTCCAGAGTTCTCAAGGATGGAGGAGTTCCTCATTCCAGAGTTCCATGCATTTGTATAACCCTTTTGAAGCAAAAACAACTCTTTTTATCTTTTGGTAGACTTGAAGCAAGTCATCACCAGTTCACATTATAATTTATAATGTCTGACACGTGCAGCAAAGCACTGCAGCAAAGGGTTTACCCATTTCATGAATACAGAAACAGAGGCTTTTAGGAGTTCCAGTAACAAATTTTGGCAGTTCTCTTCAGATTTCATACTTAAAACACAGACATACATGTGCCCATATAATATTCCAAGTTCCTTAGAAAGCATTAACACCTAAGCAACAGTTAGACGTCAATACATGTTGACAAAAGAGTAACAGCGTCAGATTCCAACGAAGGGCAAGCAGGATAGGTACAACTAAGGATCAGGCCACAAATTTTATAATTCAGTGATCATAATACCAATGCTGCATTAAGTCCTCTTTTCTTTAATGAAATGGTGATATGATATGAACTCAAAGGCATTAAAAAACATGGTAAGAACTTAACAACATACTATGGGCTATTGTCATAAGTGCTATATAAATCATAAAATAAAATATTCCAAGTCCCTCAGAAAGTATAACACAAGTGTGCAAGAATACTTTAACAGCTTAAGACATAATGAGTTTTGATCCAACAGCTTGTCTTCATAAAGGTAAGACATGGCAATGGGGCACACACCCCCCAAAAAAAACTTCTGATCCAAATCCAGCTTTCATGAACGCAAACTAGTGAGCTCAAACACTTGCCTCATGATGGCAACTAGCCTAAACTCGCACAAATTGCAACATGTATATTGGGTCCCTAGTAAATTCTTGAATTGATTTGATGATGCATCACACAAATAATAGCATCATCAGCAAAACGAGGTGGTATATTTGAGATTCTGAACTTTTTGTGCACTTATCTATATAATCCACTGATCAAACCAAACTTTGTTTCCTTCTATGGTGTGATTGGCAAAGACCTTCATGACAATGATAAAGAGAAAAGGGACACTTGGATACCTAGCCTAAGGAACTTTGTTCTTGGAAATTAGCCATTTGGAGACCTTTTTTTCCCCTTGATTAAAGACTAATGTCGCATATATATTATATGTTCAGTAATTACAAAGGGTATTTAGGTATTTCAACCTTTTGCACATACTCATAATTTTGTGATGATATGAAGATATTTCTGCCATGATGCTCAACTGAATGTCAGTTTCATAAGGGCAGAGAATATATGGTGTTCTCTGCCTTCCTTGCATATAAGATTGTATAAACCATTAACATGAAATACATAATCAGTAAGACAAGTGATGGTGGAGGATAGGGCATATAAAGGGCCAACCAACTATTAAAATTCATGCCATCACAACCCAGGATCCAAACGATCAATCTTCATCAATTTGTGGACAGTGTGACACAAGCAAAGAGAGAATTTTCTGGTGGGCAACTTGGGCCTGAAACTAGTCCTGTTGCTAGATTGTTCCAAAGTGGGAATTGACTGTTGCAGCAGCCCCTCTAAGGACCTTTTCTTTTTTGAAATTTTGACACAAAAAAATATTATATATATATATTTAGATCTAATATCTGAGTTTAAACGTATGGATAATATAGTCAAAATTCAAAAGTATAAAGTGCCATAGCATACATCAATTCAATATCCAAGAGCAATTAGAAAACAAACTTGAAGGCTTGAAAGGATATTGAAAACAGCACCAGTGCAGAGGTGTAAGCAAACCAGAGAGAATATATTGGAGGAATGCAGAGGTGAGCATCAATTCAAGTCGTTAAGTGCATTTTTAGAGACAAATTCTTGATCTGAATTGCTATGTATTGTATAATTTGGGAAACGAGGAAACAACAAGAAAACATAGATGCCTAAAATATGTTTGCTGTGGACATGTGAAGACACAAGCATTTACATTTAGGAACATGAGTATATAATAGGAATCTACAGATGGGTTCCGTAAAATAAGGAAAAAGTTAAGTGATTTTGTTTGACTTCAAATGACATGCATTAAATAATGGTTTTGCCCTCCAAAGCCTTATGACTCTTTTCTGGTAATGGTGGTAAGACCATATGCTATCCACCACTCTTCATATGCTAAGGTTTTATTTATGTCCAAGATACCCTAAAAACCCTAGGAATAAAGTTTACCATTTTAAATATTTCTTAAGTGCTTTATGCCAAAAAAGGCAGAAACTACACTGGTTTTGGACCTGGCTGTTATAAGTTCGTAACCATGTTCTAGAAGGAGAGAAGTAATTTAATCAAACAGCAACTCCCAATATTGACTATATCACATATCATGTTAGAAAGTCAAGATTTGGGAAGATTGAACCTGCACAATACGACAAGCATCAAGCTCAAATCCATCATTAGAAACTGAAGGAATCATAAAGGCGACTACATTGATCCAGCCTCTGGCTTTCTCCCCGATATTCTAAGACCCGTTCCCTGCACATGGTACCCATGTCTTAAGAGTTAAGAACTCATCTAAAAAATGAGATCATTTAATACTGCAAGTTCCAATGGAAACAACAACAAAATTAAATCCCATATTTCACAACAAATGCAAAGAAGATGTAGCTAAATTCTAGGGAACCAAGAAAACAACAAGAATACAGTATACAGGGGTAGGGTGGATTGGAATGATGGAATCACAAATAAAAAATAAGCAAACCTAGGAGTGGCTCAATCTTGTATACTCAACTGAATCTTGAGACAACTGATTAAATTTAGAATTGCATTTTACAGGATCATTCAATCAAGTTGATATTTTTTTAAAGCACCATATTGAGCTGAATGATTCACTCAATATGCCAGACATCAGATTGCATTTAGTCCTTAGGAATCAGTTTGATGACCCAATTCGTGTAACATTTATCTGTCTATGGGTGTGCAAAAGGAGCTGAAGCTAAAGGATGGTCCTGAACTCCTGATCACATTTTTTGGGACAAGTCAAAAAATAAAGAAATAATGAGCGCAGAGACAATTTTTGGGGAAATGGCAAGACTTTAACAAACGAAGAAATATTTTCATAGGTAAAAATGAACACCTAGAAACTCATTTTTGGTGAGTTTCAAACAAACGTACGCTCACATAAAAAAAAACAAACGAAAAAAAAAAATTCCATGATTTTGAGATTGAGATTGATATTGAGAAAGAGAAAGAGAGAATTCGATTCAGAGAAGGAATTTCTGGGAACTGGAACAGAGATCTGCCAATTAAATTGTTTCATAGGTAAAAATGGCGCCAACTAGAATTTCATTTTCTTGGTGTATTTCAAACAGAGTACCCTAAAACCCAAATCATAGATTTTAAGACTGAGATAGAGATATAGAGAGAGAGAGGGGATACTTCATTTTTGTTGGAGGAATTTCAGGAATCGGAATGGAGATGTGCCCATTGAATCGTTTCATAGGTGAAAATGGTCATTTTCTTGGTGTGTTTCAAACAAATGTACCTCTACAGAAATAAAGAAAACCCAAATATTGATTTTTGAGATTCAAAGAGAGAAAGAGAGTAGAGAGAGTGTGTGTACTCGATTTGGAGGAGGAATTTCTGGGAATCTGGATGAAGATCTGCCCATTTTGTACTGTAATTTGCCGGAGTCTTATCATTCGTATATAAAAACATCTGCTGCTGCTGCTGCTGAAGGTGTTGCTGTTGTTGCTGCTGAAGGTGTTGCTGTTGTTGCTGCTGCTGCTGCTGAAGCTGTTGCTGCTGCTGCTGCTGCTGAAAGAGAGGCTGTTGCTGCTGCTGCTGCTGTGGCGTTGAAAAGAAAGAGAACGACATTTTCTCTTCTAGTGTGAGAAGGAAGGAAGGAAGAACGGAAGAAAGGAAGAACGGAAGAAAAATGGAGAAGAAAGTGAGAAAAAAAACTGGGAAATTCCTACTTGGATTTGGGGGAAAGATGGATTTGGGGAAGGAGATAGAAATCCCTCCAATTTGGTTGTCTGCCTCGAAAACCCTCTCCAAAACCCTAACCTACCAAAATTTGAATTGGACTGGTGGTCCGCGGGCCTCTTATATGTCGTAGGCCTTACAATCGGTTCCAGTAAATGTTTTAAAATCCGACCCGGAGCTACCCGTCTTCGAGGAAGGAAGGGTGGGTTAACAACAGGGGTAAAAAAATCGGCCGGGCCGTTATCCCGGCCGATTTTTCATATCGGCCGATATATCGGTTCGGCCGATATATCGGCCGAACTTTTTCTCTCTCCTCCCCGTTTTTTTAAAAAAAAAAAAAAAATCCAAAAAAATTACAGCAAATGCAGAAAATTATGAGATTATTGAATATGTAATTTTTTCATAAAATATCGGACATTTACATCTTCTAATATATTTTTGAAGTTACGATAGTGGGAAATTATATAAATAGTAATAAAATGGTGAAAATTACAAAAAGAAATAAAATAAAAGGAAAAAATTGCATCCCTTTAAAAGAAGTTATTATACATTAAATAATAGCAAATAAAAAAAGTTCATGTATTATTTTATAGGTTTTACCATTTTCTAACATTTATATATCATAGTCCATAGATAATAATGAAATAATTACAAAAAGAAATAAAATAAAAGGAAAAAATTGCATCCTTGTAAAAGAAGTTAGTATACATTATATAACAGCAAATAAAAAAATTTCATGTATTATTTTATAGGTTTTACCATTTTCTAACATTTATATATCATAGACCATAGATAATAATGAAATAATTACAAAAATAAAGAAAATAAAAGGAAAAAATTTCATCCCTGTAAAAGAAGTTAGTATACGTTAAATAACAGCAAATAAAAAAATTTCATGTATTATTTTATAGGTTTTACCATTTTCTAACATTTATATGTCATAGTCCATAGATAATAATGAAATAATTACAAAAAGAAATAAAATAAAAGGAAAAAATTTCATCCCTGTAAAAGAAGTTAGTATACATTAAATAACAACAAATAAAAAAATTTCATGTATTATTTTATAGGTTTTACCATTTACTAACATTTATATATCATAGTCCATAGATAATAATGAAATAATTAAAATAAGGAGTAAGTGAATGTAAAAAATGTTGCTGTAAATTTTAACATGTTAGTAACAGTAACTAAGAGCAAATGAAAAATGTTCATCTATTATTTTATAGGTATTATCATTTTCTAACTTTTTTTTTCATTTATGCTATTTTATGTTGAAATAGTTAACAAAAATGAATAAATAAATGAAAAAAAATAGTAACTAACAAAGTACACAAAAACTAACTACAGATACATTAAGATGGAAAAAAAATTATAATACCTATATAAAGCTTTTATTACTACATATCTTATTTAACTTCAAGCATTTTTTAACTTCTTTTATGTTATTTTTGGCTAAAAAAATTAAAATAAAATACAGATAAATCGAAATAAATTACAAAACTTACAAGATCAGTAGATCTGTAAATGAAGAAACCTTTGAACGGTCTGGATCGTTCGGTTTCAAACAAATCCGGGTCGTTTAGAACTTACTTAAATCAAGTAATGAAGAGTGCAATTTTTTTGAAAGATAAATAGTAAAATCTGATTTTCTCTTTGAAAATAAGGTGTGAAATTTGAGATGTAAGTGAATGGTATTTATAGGAAAAAATTGGACCGGTTCGATTTTTTGGATTTAAAAAAATAATAAAATATTCAGGCATGCCAGACCAGCCGAATCCTGCAGTCCGCTGTACACAGAGATGTGATGGGTAGAAATTGGTTGACAGGTGAGATCTCGTCCGAGATCTCGCCCGATATATCGGACATGAGATATCGTCCGATATATCGGCAAAATATCGCCGAACTTGAGTTGGGCCCAGGCCCGAGATTTACTGTTTTTAGGGGGAAAAAACGGCCGATTCGGCCCAGATTCGGCCGAGATTCGGACCGATATATCGGTCATCTCGGCCGATATTTATTATGAAAAAAAAGTTTTTTTTTAAAAAAAAAAAAAACAAAAAACCGAATTTTTAAAATTCGGCCGATATGATGACCAATAATTCGGTCAAAAATTTGGACATATCGGCCGAATTTTTTTTTGTACCGCCGATACTATACGTATCGGCCGATATAATTCGGTGGTTGAAAAACCGAATTATATCGGCCGATACGCACAGTATCGGCCGATATTTTGACCCCTGGTTAACAAAGTTCAACCGCATTGACCCGTAGTTTAATTCGCTCAAACCCATATTATTAATATAATATTATTAAATTATTAATTAAAGTTTAATTAATGAGTTGAAATCAATTTTTATGTAAAAACTTATTTTATCAATATAATATTTTGTCAATATATATTTTACTGGTTAAGAGTAATGTTTTAAAAATCGATCCGTCTACCGAATCATTTCATAGGAAAGTTGGATTAAATAAACTCAATCAAACATGTGCCGGTCAATATAATATAGATAAATAATATTAAACTAAACTATTAAATAAGATAATAAAGTATAAATAACTATAAAAATATAAAATACAATGCACATGATAGAAGACAAGATAATATTTTGATAAAAAATATTCTTGTTCCCACAAAAACAATTATAAATACAAAAAATTAATAATCCAACGTCTATGTTCTAATATCATCTTAAATTAAAATATTTCATAATCCATGATCTCATACATCTAATATTTAAATTCAAATTCAAAACTTATAATATGACCACGATATTTCATTTCACATTTGATAGTTTGAAAATGAAAAGTCTAGTGGTTGCTCAATGAGCTATGTGAGATGTGAACTTTGAATATCTAAATGATTAGATAGATTACTATAAAGTATTAAATTATCCAATAATAAGATTAATAAATTAATCTTTTTTTTACATAAAATATAAATTAAATTGTGATGTCTTGGATTGAGCACACCTTCCCACTTTTCAAAAGACAAAAAGCAAAAGAAAAGTTTAAGACTTATTATATTATTAATATAAAAAATATAATGTTTTGTCAATATTATTTTAATCATTCAAAAATATCTTTTAGTATAAATATATTTTGACCGAAAATTTTAAAATATTGAATTTTCCATATATTATAATCCTATTTTTTTTTTAATAATAATGAAATTCTCAAGTCCCACTTCCATTTACACATTACTGTTACTGGATTCAAAGTAAGTTGCACCGTTGTCCCACATCGATTTGTATGAAAAAGTTGCTGCACATTTCATATGCGTAGAAGATTCCTTTAAAATTACTCTCATACTAATCTAGGCCTTTATGGGCTTGGATTGGTGGGCTGGCCTTTTGGGGCTGGCCCGTGATAATAAGATAAATTTCTTAAAGTAAATTTTTTATTAATTTTTTGATTTCTTTTTTTAATTTTTAGAAAGGTTTTTAAGGGGTCGAGGGTTGTTTTTAAAACCCGGTCAGACCCGCGGGTCTGATTGGGTTTTTGTGGTTTTATATTAAACAAGGGTTTTTTTAATTAATCCGACCTGTGATTGAGCCGGGTCAGGTTTTACAACACTCGTCAGTCCTTTTTCAGTTCACTTAAAAAATTCGGTAGAATTTATTAATTTATTGTTGGAATATATTTAGAGTTCTAATACAATTTTATTATATAGAGAATGAAGAGTACAAATAAAATAGAGAAAATCAAATAAACATGGAATGCCCTAAACTTGAAAAATACTAAATAAGAAATAATCTAACAATATCATAAGATAAATCTAATTATAACTTAATAGATTCTAACATTTATTTAATTTAATATTTTATTGAATCAAGCCAGCTTACTAACTTGCTGATTTTTTGAATTTTTCAATTATAGTTTCAACTTCTAAATCTTTGATATATTGTTTATACAAAGTTTAAAAGTTCATACTCAACTCAAAATCCAATCGAGTCAAATAATGTAAATGAGTTTTCAATTTAATAATTAATACTCATAAAAAACTATTAGATTCACTTGACTCGAAATATCTAAGTAGGATCATATTAGATTGACTTATCTAAAAAAAATTTAAGTTTTTAAACTATGTTTTATCCTCTGCTGCAGAGTTGTTCATGTCTTCATGTTTGATTAATGAGTTGGGTTGGGCTCAGGTTCTTTTTTTACCTCTTTTTTAAACAGATACGTTTGCACTTTTAAGTAAAGCCCATTAGACCTCATAACCTATTTAACAATTTTTAGTTTTATTTTTACCATTACTACTATTAAACAAGGCTTAATATTTTCTTAATCAGCACTTATCTTTATTTACCAATTCTATCCCTTGTTCAAAATTTTCTTTTAATATGATGGAATTGTAATTTTTTTTAATTTTTTTTGGGGAAAAAGTGAATGATCATAATTTTATTTTTCCTTGATAAAACTCATATAATATGAAGGGCATTTTTCACCATTTAATAAGATAGTACTTCCTAAGCTGTCTGATCAAGGGGTTAAATTCTCCTAAACTGCATTTTACAACTTTCAGCAAAATAAGTATTCATTTAAATTTACTATTTTGCAAATGGACATGAAGTTAGAATGACTGGGCCTTCCTCTGACTAAATAGCTTTCTAGATAAAAGGACTGGGCCTGATTTTGTCCCAGGTTATGGGCTATGGCTTAGATGGCCCGATCTGGCCTGTTCTGTTTAAGATGACATTCCATGTCTAGTGAGTACATAATGGGCTTGATCTAGTCCATATAAAAATGCTAACCTTCAATAATATTCTGATTTCTGGATAAAAGGAGTGGATGTGATTTGTTGCCCAGGTTATGGATTGTTGCCTAGATGGCCCGATCTGGCCCAGCTTGTTTAAGTTAAACATTCCATGTCTAGAGTGTAAAAATTCTAACCTTCAATGATGTCTGATTTCTAGATAAAAAGGATAGCCTGACTCTGTGCCCAGTTCATGGGCTAGGCTCTAGATGGCCCAATCTGGCTCAGTTTGTTTAAAACTAAAATTCCATGTCTGGTGTATAGCTTATGGGCTGGTTCTATCCGATATGGAAATGCTGACATTCAATGAGATCGTATGCTTCTCTTAAATAGAAAGCCCAGTCCAACAAAGAAAAAGCCCATGAGATTTCACATTGGCTCGGGCTGGATTAGAGCTAGTAGGAGAAGGGGTGTTGGTAGGGCTTGCAATTAACACCAAAAAGGCAAAGGCCAAGAGAGCAAAGCCCATAACAAGCCCATCAAACATTTAAATTGATCCGAGCACTACACAAACAAACATATCAAAGAAGTCCAACACTAGAAGATAGAGTTTAGAATAAGTTACGTCAACATCTTGTGATTGATGATCGCATGAAAGAACATGGATAAACACACAAATTTCACAAGCTCGACTTTTAAATGGGCTCAAAGTTGGGCTGGGATGGGCGCCTATGAAACAATTGAACCCAAAAGTTTGCTTTGGGCCTCCACGCATTGGTACAATAGAAGGCCCATCTCAAAGGCTTAACAACCACAATCAATCAAGGGCCATGTAGAAAGTGGGCCCCACATCTATTGAACTAAGGATGATATGGTTATGTTTTAAGATGAAAACCTGTTGTACAATTGATTGGGGGCGTTTTTATTATTTTTAAAAACAACAACAACATGACAAGAGTATGTGTTTATTGATGAAGACATCTCTTCACTTGTGATGTGAAATGATTCAAGGGTGATCATGATCATGATCATGATCATGATCATGATATTGAATTGACACTTCAAAAATCAATTGTCTAATCTCTAAAACCCTATATATGTCATCATCCCCTTTTGATTGTGTAATGAGGATTGCTGTTTTGAGTAAACGGCTGATTATTTTAAAATTGTATTTGTACGATGAGTAAATTTTACAGAGTTATCTGAATATTTTTTTTTTTAGGAGTTTACTTTGAGTTAGAGCGGCAACTCGGGTCGAGTGCAATGAGTAAATTTTATAGAGTTATCTGAATTATTTTTTATGAGGAGTTACTTTGAATTAGGTCTGCAACTCACGTCGAGTTTTGGCCTGACCCGCATGACCCAACCTGATAAATTATACGAGTCGGGTCGAGAATTTCGGGTCAAAGGATTGAGTCGGGTCGGGTTGAGAAGAAAAAAACCCGCAAGAAATTCGGATCGAGTCAGGTTGAAGATTTTATAAGTTAACTCAACCCGACCCGACTCGACCCCGTTAAAATTAGCCTAAAATGGGTTCAAAATATAGGTCGCGTCAGAATTCTGGTTGATTTGGATTACAACTCGGGTCGGGTCGGATCGGGTTATGAGATTCGGGTTGAGAATTCGGATCGAGTCGGGTCGGGTTCCATATATATCAATTCAAGTCGGGTTGGGTTTTAAGGATCCCATCCCGTCTGACCCGAGTAGCAGTCCTACTTTGAATATTATAAATATTTTTTTTAAAAAATAATTTTCAAAAGTGAAAAAAGAGGGATAAAAAATTGATTTTTTTTTATTCTTTACCCTTTAGTTTGAAATGATTAAAATTTTGAGAGTTTCAAAATATAATTTGATCAATCAAATTAAATTTTTTTTTTTTTTTTTAACAACGTATTGAATGAAAGACTATTTCTATAAACTTATGATCACGGTATTAAATGGACCTTATAAAATGTAATAATACTATGTGACTCAATGTACTGGTGAACAATTTATTAATTAATTTACAAGAGAATCAAAGAAGAGGTAAATTTTAAAAACTAATTAAAAAAAGATAATAACTAATTCTTTTAATGAAACTAAAAAAAAAAAAGAGTACGATTTTCGAACAATATTCAAATCATCTAAGTGTCAAAGTCCGACTTTACTTTTGTTTCCATTATGCAATTTTGTGGTCCCCACTGACAGAATGCCTTGAGAATCGAACGGCCCAGACTGCATCTAACTTTCCCACACAAACACAAATACAAAATATTCGATTTCGCAGCAGGCGCAAGAAAGCGCACGTGTCTTTGTTTGCAAAAGTCACCTTTCTCTTCGTCTTTTTTAACCCTGAAAATTACTGTCCCAACTTCCAATACTTTTTTTTTTTTTTTATGGAAATATTTAAGTTTTTAGAGTATCTAGTGCAAAATTAATTATTTATAAATAATGAATAATTCTAAAATTGAATTTAATTTAAGACTCTCATTTTCAAGATTAATTATTGACCATCACTTCAATTCTTTGGTCTAGTCTTGAAGTTTACATATTTTACTTTAAATTAATATATTAAATTATTTTATTATAAAAAAATGATTTCAATAAAAAGTATTAATTATTTAACTTAAGTAAATAAAATTAAATCTCGAACTCAAAACCAGTGCGGTAATTTTCGGGCCAGTAAAAAAAAGAAGTGGGCAACCGGGCAACGAGGATTTGTACCTTTCCACTTCCAAAGGTAAGCACAAAGATAAAAATGGGAACAAAAAGGTTAAAATGGACACGTTATTTTCACCCAAGAAAAGGTAGGCAAATAGAGGTGAAAATTGGAGCAAATCCCCCAAGTTCGCTTTCACTTTCACTTTCACTTTCACTGCTTCCTCGTACAAATCTTATCTACAGTGAAACAAATTATAGATCACTCTGTTTAGAATTTAAATTATTCATAATTTCGAAGATACGAGATTTTCATAATTACATAAAGGCATTTTATATATTCTAATTATCTTTTTCATGCAGTTATATAAAAATATTTTATCTCTTTCACTTTTAACTTCTTTATTTTAGATGATTTTCTTATTCATCAGTTTAGATTTTCTCTCACAGTTATATTTTATTCTAATCATCTTTATTTTATTTCTAATCATTTTAAATCAATATTTTAGATATTTTTCTTAATAATTCAACAGTAAATAAAGTATACAAAATATTGAGATTAACACAAAAAATGACTCACCTTATGAAATATGTAGAAAATATATACTCTAAAACATGGGTTTAAATATTGATTTTTAAAATTTTATATATAGGCCAATATGATATGTATTAGTCGATATTTGTGATATTAGCCGATATCCGATGCATCTCGCTGATATCGACCGATATCGGTGGTTTTAAATTTTTTAGAGAGAAATTTTTCAGTCGAGATATCTATTAATACCGAATTTTTTTTCCCTACTCTGAAATAAATTTTATTTCAATAATTCATTTTTACCACTTTTGACAAAATCTAAATGATGAACCGTTATAGCCATCCATAATAAGGTCAAAGATTACTTAGATTAGACAACTCACAGTAGGTTAGAAAGCTTTACATAGTCGAAAATATACAACTTTTGTTGAGCAGGCGATTAGACATGCATAGTTTAAATAATAAGAGGCATTATGGAATAACATAATCAAATGGGTGACCCTTTAATTTTGAGTTTCAAAGTTGAATGACTGAATAAGTATTCTTATTTATAATTTAAAAAAAAAAACCAAGTCGTTTAATTTTTTTATTTTTTATTTTTGATCATTTGGGTTTTAAGACGTAAAATTTTGATGGAAATTCATATTGAACTAAGTTGAAGAAATTGATATTCAAATTAGATCATGTCAAAGCAAGTCAACCAATAAAATATTTAGACCAAGTCAAGTCAAGTAATTTTTTATTAATTACAACACTACTTGAAAGAAAACCCTTGTTCATTTCTTCTTCTTTGTGAAGCGTGAATGAAATAATTATTGAGAGTATTTTTTATTGCATTAATAGTTTTCCATTAATATAAAAGACCATCACTTCTCCCGTTATTATCACTAAAACCTGGTATTATCACAATAATATCATAAAAGTATAATAATATTGCAGAATTAACGATACTTAAAAAGAAAAAAAGTTATAACAGTGGGTAATTTGTTTTTTTATAGCTTCGTTGATGGTATTTAGAAATGAGCTTATGTGGTACTAGAAGATATTTTATCATTCAAGAAATACTAGATAATGAATTATATTTTTTGTTAGATAATTACTAAATTATTTACTGCTTATAATATATTTGTATATCATAAATTATTAATGGTATTATAAATTATATTTTTATTTTTATTTGTATTTATTTATTTATTTAAATATTATATTTTATGTGATGTATTTTTGATAATATTTGGATAAAAATCTCAAAATTGAAAAATATCTCCATATTATCAGTAGCCAATAATATTCTGAAAATGATATTTATGATAATGTACAGAGTCATTTGCTCAGTTGCAAATGCCGATTAAAATTCAAAATTTAGCTAAATTTCAACAAATTTTAGATATTTAAGTTATATTTTGAAAAATAATTTTATCTATATACAATTTTTATCAATATAACCGGTGTGATATAAATATTGGTTGAATCAGTCAAAGACGATTTTGAGAGCATGGAGCAGAAAAAGAATCCTAAGAAATCAATGGAGGAAGTCATGATTCACAGGTGCTCTTTGCCATCTATCTGTCGCTTATTTACTCTCCTCCATTTTATCTTCCAGCCCTTTCCTAATCATTCATGTCAAATCATATCTCATCCTGTCCAACTTTTTCCTTTATCATTTTCCCTTATTAAATCGGTTTGAAATCCTAATTAAATCATATCATGAAAAAAGTGCCTCTATTTTGAAGAGTTGGATAATCTCCAATTTTAGCTAATTCAATTCTCCATTTTTTTTATTCATCATGAATTACTTCATTTGCGAATGACTGACTTTTTTTGTAAGAAGCACGATCCTCCTACGAGTATTTTGTGTCAATGAACACGGAATTTTACTATTCCCGACTTTACCCTCTCTGTCCGTATCGTAATCAGGAGAAAAGTTCGAACTCGGATCACCAAACCGGATCCCCTAATCTCCCATGGCGAACCGAAGTCACTGAATACTGGAATGTCCCAAAACAAATCACATACCGGATCCCTTAATGGCCTTTGGCTAGCCAAATTCAGCTAATGTAAAAAAAGGGATCACCGACCGGATCCCTTAATGGTCTTTGGAGAGCCGAATTCACCGAATGTAAAAAAAAGATCCCGGACCGGATCCCTTAATGGAACTCGGAGAGCCGAATTCTGCGTTGTTCAAAAATGAATCACCTACCGGATCCCTTAATGGGAGCCGAATAAAGGAATGTCCAAAAACGGATCACCAACCGGATCCCTTAATGGCCTTTTGGCAAGCCGAATTCGGCGGTTGAGATTGGTCGGCCCATGGATTTTCCTTCCTTTTGCCACATTTCGCTCAAAGGGTTAAGGGAGATAGTGCATCAAGCTGTTCGCAAGGGCTAACTTGATCCTCTTCCCCAAGGATCCAAATGAGGGAACCCCTAAAATCAGACCACCAACCGGATCACTTAGAAACATGTCAGCGAGCCGAATTTCTGTACACCACTTAAGCCCAAGCACTTGACAGTAGATCTTTTCTTATTCATTTCAATCACACAGACGTTCAAAATTACTTTTAATTCAAATATAGATATTTTCAAAACATTCATAGCCTTCAAATATAGATTATGACATGTGAAAGCAAATTGCCTCAATCAGTTGGGTAATTTTTAGTGCTGTGCTATTTTTTTTTTTTGGGTATCAAATGGGTTTTTTTAGTCATAATTTATCCATTGTACAAACTAAAATTTTGTAGAAAGAGAGGCACCGAATCACTAGTTGGCATTCATTCATCTGAAAATGAAAGGGAACAATTTTTGAACAATGCACATCAAAATATCATAGGAAAAAAAAGTAAATTTACAAAAAAATAAAAAGAAACTCTGGAGGACATCAGACGCCAATCAATCTTGTTTTCACAGGAGCATCAGGTGTTACAGGAATTCCAGAGACGGCTATAGCAGCTGGTGTGGCAGGAGATGCAGAGGCAGCAGCAGATGTGGCATGAGGTGCAGAGATAGCAGTGGGAGTGAGAGCAGGTCTAGTTGATTATGCAGTGGAGTCTGGAGCATGAGCTGGAGATGCAGGTGGAGATGAAACTGTAGCATCAGCTGGAGATGGATCAGCTAGAGATGCAGCAGCAACAGCAGCAGCATCTGGAGATGCATCAGCAGCAGTAGCAGCTGGAGATGCATTGACTCTGGAGCAGCAGACTCTGGAACAACAGGTGGAGATGCAACCTGTGTGGCTGGATGTGCAGGTGGAATAACGATGCCTATGTGACTTGCTAAAGCATCTAATGTTCTATCCATCTTGTCCAAGCGACTGATGACATACTCCTTGAATTCTCTGAAATAAGCTGGTTCAAATTCATTGGTGGCACTAGAAGTTGCAGAAGTAGAGGCAACATGTGTCGAACGAATAACATGGGTAGGTGGAAGTGGTTGAAAATGTCCGGGTTCAAGCTGTTGGTATTCAATATCTCGGACTTCAACTTCTTCGGTTTGTCTTTTGGTGCCCTTTTCTTTCCGAACCCAAACACCGACGACCAGTTTATAGCCAATAAATTTTATTGTGGTGTCATTTACACTGTCCAAATGTTTAAGATCAATTCTATCCTCCGTGGGGGGATGAACTTTGAATTTCCTAAAAATTGAGGTTAGAAGGATTGCACACGGAAGAAGAGCTTTATGTTTTTTGTTTGTAACTTGGATGTATTTGAGAACAAGATATCCAAGGTTGACATTTCTTTTCTTGAGGAGGAACAAAATAACAAACAGATCCAAATATGAAATTTCGTCGACATGTCCACCTCTTGGAAGAATGTTGTTAAGAATGATGAGGTGAAAAAGGCGCTATTTTAAAGTGATTTGACTGGCAGAGACCTTAAAGAGAGAAGTAATATCAGTCCTATTATAGATATCTTTTAAAATTTCTAGTGTACTGTAATCCTCCATAACAAATCCAACTGTTTGTTTCATATCTTCGGACTCCTCCTTTGGATATCTGAAACATCTCTTCCAATGATTCCACAGTCAGTTCAATTTTGACACCACGTACTGTAGTCACAATAGCATTACCGGTAGCTTTGATAATGTTACAGTAAAATTCCCTTACAATAGTGGGATAGTAGAAATTATTTTCCTATTGAAGAAATTCTACCCATCCGACACCCTGAAAGAACTCTTTCAAACGAAATGGATATGCATCATACACACTTAGGTTGATACTCTTACCAGGAATCACTTTCCTTTGGAATAATCAATTTTTGAAGTGTTTAAAAGCTTCGTCTGACATGAATAGATGTGCCATTCAGCGAAATTTAGTCCGTCTCGGCTCAGTAGCCTCGTCGCCAAGGGTTCTCTCTTCAATCGTAGTTCTTTTCTCCCCTAACCTCTCTCTTCATTAGCCGCCTCAGTTCTCTGTCTCTTTATTGGTCTAGAGACGGTTGCTACCCTCCCCTTTCCTCGAGTCTTCGGTACCATCGGAGTGTAATAGGTGCGGACGAATTAGGGAAAGACAAGAGATTGTGTGTGATACACCTATATTGAACTCTCACCTGCGTGACATTCATATATGTTCTTCGTATGCTCTTCTAATGTTTTAAGATTATTTTTAAGATGATTAAAATATTACAACATATTTATCCT
This sequence comes from Chimonanthus salicifolius, assembly GCA_013350335.1. Lineage (NCBI taxonomy): Eukaryota > Viridiplantae > Streptophyta > Magnoliopsida > Laurales > Calycanthaceae > Chimonanthus > Chimonanthus salicifolius. The sequence continues at coordinate 42,693,946 of CM023534.1, read as the reverse complement.
CTTAAACCCTAACTAAAATGCCAATACATTTATTACTTAATTGTTTAGTGTCCAACCAGTAAAAATAAATTTATATTTAATTTATTTATATACAACACTATATCTTCATTATCTTTTTTATAAAAATCCAACACCCCACACCTGTGTTAGCCTCAAACAGTCAATTTGTACTAATGCAACTTAGCTCATCAAAGATATGTGAGAAACTTTCATCCAGACATAAAAAAAGTGGGAAGATCTGATCAAATTGACAATTTTCTGCTGACTATACAGATCATCTTCTTATCCACTGCCCTTTCTCCTACGCTGTATGGAACCCTGTGTTAGATAAGTTTGGTGTGCCTTGGGTTATGCCTTCTTCGGTGGCTGAGTTATCTTATGCTTGGGTTATTGGTTGGCTCCCCAAAATGCTCCTTGTTGTGGCGTGTCTCTCTTTGTCACAGTGTGGAGCTTATGGTGGAAACATAACAATAGAATCTTTAATGACTTGCTGAACCAATTAAAGCAATTTCAAAAAGAATTTTTACCAAATGTGCATCTTGGGCTACCTCTCTTACAAAATTCAGGAATATATCAATGAATGACATCTTGTGAGCCTGTAAAGAATGCATTGACATAGCATAAGTTTTTCTTTTAGTGTTTGTGTTGCTCATGGGTGTATCAGGGTTTCGGGTTGTTTAGCATAATGTTGGCTGCACCCAACATTTTTTATAGATTGGACCATCATGGTTTCAACCAGAGAAACTCAATTACCTCTGTTGGTCGAGCTCCCCATAAGAATACACGCATGCGATACTGAGCAACGCCATAGCATCCTGCTGCCATCATACCCAACCTTGCCTGATAATTCATAGAAACTAGGCGGCACAATGCGTATCTTCCAAGGAGCCCACCTTCAAACTTTAAAATGTCAACCACATTTTCTATCAACACGTATTTTAGCTTGAGGAAGTTGACAATGTCTATGAAAACAACCAATTGATGATTATTTGGATCGTTAGTGGGTCCTCACGATTTCTGAATCGGTTAAAACCACTGATGCCTTGACAAGGTGGCCCACCACACACAACATCGATATCACCCTAAGAATAAAAATAAGAACATGATTTAAAGGTCCAAATGCATAAAAAAGTAAAACATATTATTCACATGCGCAACACAGTACGAGTAAAATCAATATTATCAAATTCAGAGGACAATTCAATGTGGCATTCAATACATAGCGTTGTTAAAATGCAAGTCACTTACGGGAAGAGGTAATATACTAGCTTTATATCCAATCTTCACAAATTCATAAATTCGTTCCTTACATTTGCTGGTTCAGATTGAAAAATGAAAATAATTAAGTAGAGAATAGATAGAAAATATTGCAATCGTCAAAATGGGAAGAGAGATTTAGAAAAATGGAGTCGATTTGAGGGAGAATCGGATCTCCAAGGCTTGTTAGATCGCCAAGGGTTCGGGAGTTGGGGAAGAAAAAATAGGAATGTACTTAAACTTCTCAATTTGGGTTTTAATATAACCTTAAGTCGACATTTCGGCGAGCTGAATCGACCTTTCGGCGATCCAAATTAGATATTCTTGGCGATCTAAATGTATTGGGAGGGGCAGAAGCTTCAGGACGGCTCGCCAAGTAATTATTGGCGAGCCGAATACAGGAAACCATCGGCTTGCCAAGAATGCTTGGCGATCAGATTTGGACAAGATTCTTCTGTATCCAGATGAAAGAGATAATTGGCTCACCAAGAATTTCTTGAAGGGCCGAATACATGAAACATCAGCTCGCTTAGAATTCTTGGCGAACCGAATTCGACGAGAGCAACCTGTATAAAATGAAAGAGATAATTGGCCAAGAAATTCTTGGCTATCTGATTATCTCCAATTCGGCTCGCCAAGAATTACTTGGCAAGCTGTCCTGATGCCTGTGCCCCTCTCAGTATATTAATATCGCCACGAATATCTAATTGGGATTGTCGAAAGGTCGATTCGGCTCGCCGAAATGCCGACTTAAGGTTATATTAGAACCCAAATTGAGAGGTTTAAGTCCATTCCTATGTTTTCTTCCCCAACTCCCAAACCCTTGGCGATCCGACAACCTTTGGAGATCCGATTCTCCCTCAAATAGATTTCATTTTTCTAAATCTTTCTTCTCTTTTTGACGATTGTCATATTGTCTATTTGTTCTCTATTTAATTCTTTTCTTTTTTCAAACTGTACCAACAAATGTAAGGAACGAATTTATGAATTTGTGACGATTGGATATAAAGCTAGTATATTACCTCTTCCCGTAAGTGACTTGCATTTTAACAACGCTATGTATTGAATGCCACATTGAATTGTCCTCTGAATTTGATAATCATTGATTTGACTCGTACTGTGTTGTGCATGTGAATAATATGTTGTACTTTTTTATGCATTTGGACCTTTAAATCATGTTCATCTGGTATACTAGATTTGAAATTGTCTACTTTTATTGAATCATGTTCTTATTTTTATTCTTAGGGTGATGTCGATGTTGTGTGTGGTGGGCCACCTTGTCAAGGCATCAGTAGCTTTAATCGATTCATAAATCGTGAAGACCCACTAGCGGATCCAAAGAATCATCAACTGGTCGTTTTCATGGACATTGTCAACTTCCTCAAGCCAAAATACGTGTTGATGGAAAATGTGGTTGACATTTTGAAGTTTGAAGGTAGGCTCCTTGGAAGATACGCATTGTGCCCCCTAGTTTCTATGAATTATCAGGCAAGATTGGGTATGATGGCAGCAGGATACTATGGCGTTGCTCAGTATCGCATGCGTGTATTCTTATGGGGAGCTCGACCAACAGAGGTAATTGAGTTTCCTTGGTTGAAACCATGATGGTCCAATCTATAAAAAAATGTTCGGTGCAGCGAACATTATGCTAAACAACCCGAAACCCTGATACACCCATGAGCAACAGGAACACAAAAAGAAAAACTTATGCTATGTCAATACATTCCTTACAGGCTCACAATATGTCATTCATTGTTATATTCTTGAATTTTGTAAGAGAGGTAGCCCAAGATGCACATTTGACAAAAATTCTTTTTGAAATTGCTTCAATAAGTTCAGCACGTCATTAAAGGTTCTATTGTTATATTTCCACCATAAGCTCCACACTGTGACAAAGAGAGACACACGCCACAACAAGGAGCATTTTCGGGAGTGTAAGTTTTTCTTTTAGTGTTCGTGTTGCTCATGGGTGTATCAGGGTTTCAGGTTGTTTAGCATAATGTTGGCTGCACCCAACATTTTTTTATAGATTGGACCATCATGGTTTCAACCAAGCAAACTCAATTACCTCTGTTGGTCGAGTTCCCATAAGAATACACGCATGTGATACTGAGCAACGCCATATATCCTGCTGCCATCATACCCAACCTTGCCTGATAATTCATAGGAACTAGGCGGCACAATGCGTATCTTCCAAGAAGCCCACCTTCAAACTTCAAAATGTCAACCACATTTTCCATCAACACGTATTTTGGTTTGAGGAAGTTGACAATGTCTATGAAAACAACCAATTGATGATTCTTTGGATCCGCTAGTGGGTCCTCACGATTTCTGAATCGGTTAAAGCCATTGATGCCTTGATAAGGTGGCCCACCACATACAACAACGACATCAACCTAAGAATAAAAATAAGAACACGATTCAATAAAAGTAGACAATTTCAAATCTAGTATACCAGATGAACATGATTTAAAGGTCCAAATGCATAAAAAAGTATAACATATTATTCACATACACAACACAGTACGAGTTAAATCAATGATTATCAAATTCAGAGGACAATTCAATGTGGCATTCAATACATAGCGTTGTTAAAAGGCAAGTCACTTACGGGAAGAGGTAATATGCTAGCTTTATATCCAATCTTCACAAATTCATAAATTTGTTCCTTACATTTGTTGTTATAGATTGAAAAAAGAAAAGAATTAAATAGATAATAGAAAGACAATATGGCAATCGTCAAAATGGGAAGAGAGATTTAGAAAAATGGAGTCAATTTGAGGGAGAATCAGATCTCCAAGGGTTGTCGGATCGCCAAGGGTTCAGGAGTTGGGGAAGAAAAAATAGGAATGGACTTAAACCTCTCAATTTGGGTTTTAATATAACCTTAAGTCGACATTTCGGCGAGCCGAATCGACCTTTCGGCTATCCGAATTAGATATTCTTGGTGATCTGAATGTATTGAGAGGGGCACAGGCTTCAGGACGGCTCGCTAAGTAATTCTTGGCGAGCCGAATTGGAGATAATCAAATCGGCAAGAATTTCTTGGCGAGCCGAATACAGGAAACCAGCGGCTCACTAAGAATGCTTGGCGATCCGATTTGGACGAGATTCCTCTGTATCCATATGAAAGAGATAATCGGCTCGCCAAGAATTTCTTGATGGGCCGAATACAGGAAACATCAATTCGCCAAGAATTCTTGGCGAACCGAATTAGACGAGAGCAACCTGTATAAAATGAAAGAGATAATTGGCCAAGAAATTCTTGGCAATCTGATTATCTCCAATTTGGCTCGCCAAGAATTACTTGGCGAGCCGTCCTGATGCATGTGCCCCTCTCAGTATATTAATATCGCCACGAATATCTAATTCGGATTGCCAAAAGGTCGATTCGGCTCGCCGAAATGTCGACTTAAGGTTATATTAAAACCCAAATTGAGAGGTTTAAGTCCATTCCTATGTTTTCTTCCCCAACTCCCAAACCCTTGGCGATCCGACAACCTTTGGAGATCCGATTCTCCCTCAAATAGATTCCATTTTTCTAAATCTCTCTTCCCTTTTTTACGATTGTCATATTGTCTATTTGTTCTCTATTTAATTCTTTTCTTTTTTCAAACTGTGCCAGCAAATGTAAGGAATGAATTTATGAATTTGTGACGATTGGATATAAAGCTAGCATATTACCTCTTCCCGTAAGTGACTTGCATTTTAACAACGCTATGTATTGAATGCCACATTGAATTGTCCTCTGAATTTGATAATCATTGATTTGACTCGTACTGTGTTGCGCATGTGAATAACATGTTGTACTTTTTTATACATTTGGACCATTAAATCATGTTCATCTGGTATACTAGATTTGAAATTGTCTATTATTGAATCATGTTCTTATTTTTATTCTTAGGGTGATGTCGATGTTGTGTGTGGTGGGCCACCTTGTAGTGGCTTTAATCGATTCAGAAATCGTGAGGACCCACTAGCGGATCCAAAGAATCATCAACTGGTCGTTTTCATGGACATTGTCAACTTCCTCAAGCCAAAATAAGTGCTGATGGAAAATGTGGTTGACATTTTGAAGTTTGAAGGTGGGCTCCTTGGAAGATACGCATTGTGCCCCATAGTTTCTATATTATCAGGCAAGGTTGGATATGATGGTAGCAGGATGCTATGACGTTGCTCAATATCGCATGCGTGTATTCTTATGGGGAGCTCGACCACCAGAGATAATTGAGTTTCCTTGGTTGAGACCATGATGGTCCAATCTATAAAAAATGTTGGGTGCAGCCAACATTATGCTAAACAACCCGAAACCCTGATACACCCATGAGCAACACGAATACTAAAAGAAAAACTTATGCTATGTCAATACATTCCTTCCAGGCTCACAATATGTCATTCAGTGATATATTCCTGAATTTTGTAAGAGATGTAGCCCAAGATGCACATTTGGCAAAAATTCTTTTTGAAATTGCTTCAATAGGTTCAGCACGTCATTAAAGATTCTATTGTTATGTTTCCACCATAAGCTCCGCACTGTGACAAAGAGAGACACACGCCACAACAAGGAGTATTTTCGGGAGCGTAAGTTTTTCTTTTAGTGTTCGTGTTGCTCATGGGTATATCAGGGTTTCAGGTTGTTTAGCATAATGTTGGCTGCACCCAACATTTTTTTATAGATTGGACCATCATGGTTTCAACCAAGCAAACTCAGTTACCTCTGTTGGTCGAGCTCCCTATAAGAATACACGCATGCGATACTGAGCAACGCCATAGCATCCTGCTGCCATCATACCCAACCTTGCCTGATAATTCATAGAAACTATGCGGCACAATGCGTATCTTCCAAGGAGCCCACCTTCAAACTTCAAAATGTCAACCACATTTTCCATCAACACATATTTTGGCTTGAGGAAGTTGACAGTGTCTATGAAAACAACCAATTGATGATTCTTTGGATCGCTAGTGGGTCCTCATGATTTCTGAATCGATTAAAGCCACTGATGCCTTGACAAGGTGGCCCACCACACACAACATCGACATCACCCTAAGAATAAAAATAAGAACATGATTCAGTAAAAGTAGACAATTTCAAATCTAGTATACCAGATGAACATGATTTAAAGGTCCAAATGCATTTAAAAGTACAACATATTATTCACATGCACAACACTGTACGAGTCAAATCAATGATTATCAAATTCAGAGGACAATTCAATGTGGCATTCAATACATAGCGTTGTTAAAAGGCAAGTCACTTACGGGAAGAGGTAATATACTAGCTTTATATCCAATCTTCACAAATTCATAAATTCGTTCCTTACATTTGCTGGTTCAGATTGAAAAATGAAAATAATTAAATAGAGAATAGATAGACAATATTGCAATCGTCAAAATGGGAAGAGAGATTTAGAAAAATGGGAAGAATGCTTGGCGATCCGATTTGGACGAGATTCCTCTGTATCTAGATGGAAGACATAATCGGCTCGACAAGAATTTCTTGACGAGCCATATCATTTCTTAGCGAATCGATTCTCTATTTCCACTGTTTTAGTACAATTCGGTTCGCCAATAAGTCTTGGCGAGCTGATGTTTCCTGTATTCGGCTCGTTAAGAAATTCGTGGCGAGTCGATTATCTATTTCCTCTGGATATAGAGGAATCTTGTCCAAATCGGATCGCCAAGCATTCTTCGTGAGTCGATGGTTTCTTTTATTCGGCTCACCAAGAAATTCTTGGCGATCTGATTATCTCCAATTTGGCTCGCCAAGAATTACTTGGCAAGCCGTCCTAATGCCTGTGCCCCTCTCAGTATATTAACATCGCCACGAATATCTAATTCGGATTGCCAAAAGGTCGATTCGGCTCGCCGAAATACCGACTTAAGGTTATATTAGAACCCAAATTGAGAGGTTTAAGTACATTCCTATGTTTTCTTCCCTAACTCTCAAACCCTTGGCGATCCGACAACCTTTGGAGATCCGATTCTCCCTCAAATAGATTTCATTTTTCTAAATCTTTCTTCCCTTTTTGACGATTGTCATAGTCTATTTGTTCTCTATTTAATTCTTTTCTTTTTTCAAACTGTACCAACAAATTTAAGGAATGAATTTATGAATTTGTGACGATTGGATATAAAGCTAGTATATTACCTCTTCCCGTAAGTGACTTGCATTTTAACAACGCTATGTATTGAATGCCACATTGAATTGTCCTCTGAATTTGATAATCATTGATTTGACTCGTACTGTGTTGTGCATGTGAATAATATGTTGTACTTTTATGCATTTGGACCTTTAAATCATGTTCATCTGGTATATTAGATTTGAAATTATCTACTTTTATTGAATCATGTTCTTATTTTTATTCTTAGGGTGATGTCGATGTTGTGTGTGGTGGGCCACATTGTCAAGGCATCAGTGGCTTTAATCGATTTAGAAATCGTGAAGACCCACTAGCGGATCCAAAGAATCATCAACTGGTCGTTTTCATGGACATTGTCAACTTCCTCAAGCTAAAATACGTGTTGATGGAAAATGTGGTTGACATTTTGAAGTTTGAAGGTGGGCTCCTTGGAAGATACGCAGTGTGCCCCCTAGTTTCTATGAATTATCAGGCAAGGTTGGGTATGATGGCAGCAGGATGCTATGGCGTTGCTCAGTATCGCATGCGTGTATTCTTATGGGGAGCTCGACCAACAGAGGTAATTGAGTTTGCTTGGTTGAAACCATGATGGTCCAATCTATAAAAAATGTTGGGTACAACCAACATTATGCTAAACAACCTGAAACCCTGATACACCCATGAGCAACACGAACACTAAAAGAAAAACTTATGCTATGTCAATACATTCCTTCCAGGCTCACAAGATATCATTGATTGATATATTCCTGAATTTTGTAAAAGAGGTAGCCCAAGATGTACATTTGGCAAAAATTCTTTTTGAAATTGCTTCAATTGGTTCAGCACATCATTAAAGATTCTATTGTTATGTTTCCACCATAAGCTCCACACTGTGACAAAGAGAGACATGCGCCACAATAAGGAGCATTTTGGGGAGCCAACCAATAACCCAAGCATAAGATAACTCAGCCACCGAAGAAGGCATAACCCATGGTACACCAAACTTATCCAACACAGGGTTCCATACAGCGTAGGAGAAAGGGCAGTGGATAATAAGGTGATCTGTATAATCAGCAGAAAATTGTCAATTTGATCAGATCTTCCCACTTTTTTTATGTCTGGATGAAAGTTTCTCACATATCTTTGATGAGCTGTTGCATTAGTACAAATTGACTGTTTGAGGCTAACACAGGTGTGGGGTGTTGGATTTTTATAAAAAAGATAATGAAGATATAGTGCTGTATATAAATAAATTAAATATAAATTTATTTTTACTGGTTGGACACTAAACAATTAAGTAATAAATGTATTGGCATTTTAGTTAGGGTTTAAGAGGATAAATATGTTGTAATATTTTAATCATCTTAAAAATAATCTAAAAACATTAGAAGAGCATACGAAGAACATGTATGAATGTCACGCAGGTGAGAGTTCAATATAGGTGTATCACACACAATCTCTTGTCTTTCCCTAATTCGTTCGCACCTATTACACTCCGATGGCACCGAAGACTCGCAGAAAGGGGAGGGTAGTAGTCGTCTCTAGACCAATAAAGAGGCAGAGAACTGAGGCGGCTAATGAAGAGAGAGGTCAGGAGAGAACAGAGGAAAGAACTGCGACTGAAGAGAGAGTTGAAGAGAGAACCCTTGGCGAGGAGGCTACTGAGCCGAGACGAACCAAATTTCGCTGAATGACACATCTATTTATGCTGGACGAAGCTTTCAAACGCTTCAAAAGTGGATTATTCCAAAGGAAAGTGATTTCTGGTAAGAGTATCAACCTAAGTGTGTATGATGCATATCCATTTCGTTTGAAAGAGTTCTTTCAGGGTGTCGGATGGGTAAAATTTCTTCAACAGGAAAATAATTTTTACTATCCCACCCTTATAAGGGAATTTTACTGTAACATTATCAAAGCTACTGGTAATGCTATTGTGACTACAGTACGTGGCGTCAAAATTGAACTGACTGTGGAATCATTGGAAGAGATGTTTCAGATATCCACAGGAGGAGTCCGAAGATATGAAACAAACAGTTTGATTGTTATGGAGGATTACGGTACACTAGACATTTTAAAAGAGATCTGTAATAGGACTGATATTACTTCTCTCTTTAAGGTCTCTGTCAGTCAAATCACTTTAGAATGTCGCCTTGTTCACCTCATCATTCTTAACAACATTCTTCCAAGAGGTGGACATGTCGACGAAATTTCATATTTGGATCTGTTTGTGATTTGGTACCTCCCCAATAAAGAAATGTCAGCCTTGGATATCTTGTTCTCAAACACATCCAAGTTACAAACAAATAACATAAAGCCCTTCTTCCGTATGCAGTCCTTCTAACCTCAATTTTTACGAAATTCAAAGTTCATCTCCCCACGGAGGATAGAATTGATCTCAAACATTTGGACAGTGTAAATGACACCACAATAAAATTAATTGGCTATAAACTGGTCGATGGTGTTTGGGTTCAGAAAGAAAAGGGCACCAAAAGACAAACCGAAGAAGTTGAAGTCCAAGTGATTGAATACCAACAACTTGAACTCAGACATGTTCAACCACTTCCACCTACCCATGCTCGTCGTTCGACACATGTTGCCTCTACTTCTGCAACTTCTAGTGCCACCAATGAATCTGAACCAGCTTATTTTAGAAAATTCAAGGAGTATGTCATCAGTCGCTTGGAAAAGATGGATAGAACATTGGATGCTTTAGCAAGTCACATGGGCATCGTTATTCCACGTGCACATCCAGCCACACAAGTTGCATCTCCACCTGTTGTTCCCGAGTCTATTGCTCCAGAGTCTGATGCATCTTCATCTGCTGCTGCTGCTGCTGCTGCTGCTGATACATCTCTAGCTGATCCATCTCCAGCTGATACCACAACTTCATCTCCACCTGCATCTCCAGCTCATGCTCTAGACTCCATTGCATAATCAACTAGACCTGCTCCCACTCCCACTGCTATCTCTGCACCTCTTGCCACACCTGCTGCTGCATCTGCATCTCCTGCCACACCAGCTGCTACAGTCATCTCTGGAATTCCTGCAATACCTGATGCTCTTGTGAAAACAAGATTGACTGGCATCAGATGTCCTCTAGAGTTTCTTTTTATTTTTTTGTAAATTTATTTTTTTTCCTATGATATTTTGATGTGCATTGTTCAAAAATTGTTCTCTTTCATTTTCAGATAAATGAATGCCAACTAGTAATTCAGTACCTCTCTTTCTACAAAATTCTAGTTTGTACAATGGATAAATTATGACTAAGAAAATCAATTTGATACCAAGCAAAAAAAAAACGGCACAACACTAAAAATTGCCTAACTGGTTGAGGCTATTTGCTTTCACGTGTCATAATCTATATTTAAAGGCTATGAATGTTTTGAAAATATCTATATTTGAATTAAAAGTAATTTTGAACGCCTGTGTGATTGAAATGTATAAGAAAAGACATATTGTCAAGTGCTTAGGCTTAAGTGGTGTACAGAAATTCGGCTCGCCGACATATTTCTATGTGATCCGGTTGGTGATCCGATTTTAGACATTCCTATCTCAACTGCCGAATTCGGCTCGCCAAAGGGCCATTAAGGGATCCGGTTGGTGATCCATTTTTGGACATTCTGTATTCGGCTCGCCGAGTTCCATTAAGGGATCCGGTTGGTGATCCTGTTTTTGGATAACGTAGAATTCAGCTTCTCTGAGATCCATGAAGGGATCCTGGTCGGGGATCCCTTTTTTTACATTCGGTGAATTCGGCTCGCCAAAGGCCATTAAGAGATTCGATCGATGATTCGTTTTTTTACATTAAGTGAATTCGGCTCGCCAAAGGCCATTAAGGGATCAGGTCTGTGATCCATTTTGGGACATTCCAGCATTCGATGAATTTGGTTCGCCAAGGGAGATTAAGGGATCCAGTTTGGTGATCCGAGTTCGAACTTTTCTAGTGATTATGGTACGGACGAAGATGATAAAGTCGGGAACAATAAAATCCTGTGTTCGTGGATACAAAATGCCCGTGGGAGGATCGCGCTCCTTTTTGTAGAGCTTTGTTTTTGAATGGATAATATGATGTGTCGTGTCATGCACCATGTCTAGTCAAATCGTGTAGTAATGAATTTATTAGAATTTTTTTTTTTTTAATATATAGTTCGTCAAAAGTCATCTTAATTGAATCAATCATATTTTCTATATACTTCAGAATTCAACCAGTTTAAATTATTTCTTATTTTAAATATTAATTTTAAAAATATAATTTGATTGGTTCAATCAAAATGATTTTTTGTAAATCATATTAAAAAAACACCTTTTTAAAAAACTCATCACCTCTCCCATTTGACAGGTGTAATGATCCACACTTATGTGGAGAGAGTGTAAGGGAGAGATCGGCCATAGAGAGATTTGCACAAGTGAGAGGCACACAGAGTCCCATACTGCCCAGCATAAGGAATTGAGGAAAGTATTTAATATTACTCCCCCTATCACAATACGTTTTGGGCACATGTGCACAATTAAAAAGCCGTGCGAGTGCATGAGCCTCTAAAGCGAACAATATTATACTAATGGAACAGGTCGTTACAATAGGCCTTATGTCTAACCATGTATAGTAATACGTTGCATGTTATCATTTTCCTATTTTACACTGATATTCTTCATTTTAATCATTATCATTTCATAAATTGATTTAAACTTAATTAGAACTCTTTTTGACATAAATTTACTATTTGATTAAATTTAACATTTAAAACTATACATATAATGATTTTTCAAAGTTAGTCTTGATAGATGACAGAATAGAAAAATCGAAATAAGGTGGTTTCATCATGTAAATAAAAATATGAAGATGACTCTAATACATAAAATTCAAATGTTAACAAATTGCATATAAAAGAATGAGCAATAGACCACAAAAAGTTTGTAAGAAATGGATAAAGATTAATTTAGATTTTTTTTGGGTACATGAGTAAATACATTGGTACATATATTTTAGGTTAATTAGTGATGATCTTTTGATTAGAGAAATTATTGCATCACATAATCATGTAAAATATGAATAGCTTAGACTAGACAATATAGATGTAGTATTTGACCATTAAATGGCCTGTGAGATTTCACTTTTTCTTTTACCTTTTTACGGCATGATTGACATTATAATACGTTGAAGAACTTCGATTGACAAATTTTTCATTTTAAATTTCTTTCTCGAAAAGAAACTCTTATGGATTAAGATCATAAACTAGTTATAATAACTGAGATATGAGGCATAGTTTTATTGTAATTATGTCTCTGTGAACTTCTCATCTCTCTATTATTATTATTATTATTATTATAAAAAAAAAACTGATAGTATTGGGTCATTTCAGGCATTTCAGTCATTTCATCAAAATCAAATTATTAGAAAACAGGATGCATGGAACGTCCCCAACCCAAGAGTCTCACTCACTGTGACAAACATGACACTGATTTGAGTTCACTTTGTCCAAATCTTCTTCTCCTTTCTCACTTCTGTCAGAGAGTCAGTCCCACTTCCTGACACCTTCTTCTCCAACATTATTTCTCCATTTTTTACCTTCTTCATACTTCCTTCTTTTCTTCCTTCCTTAGTAGACTAGAAGAAGATAGGAAGTAAAAGAAAAGTAGGAAGAGGATAAGTAGAAAGAGAAAGAGGTAGAAAGAAGAGAAGGAGGAGAAGGAAATGGAAGAGAGGCCAGAAGCAGAGCTGGTATCAATACCAGCAACACCGAGGGGGGCATCGACACCGGAGACGATTACCCCATCAGGGCAGAGGTCACCAAGGCCAGCGAAGTCGGCGGCATGGACACCGACTTCGCTGATATCGCCGAGGTTCTTGAGCCCAATTGGGACACCGATGAAGAGGGTGCTGGTGAACATGAAGGGGTATTTGGAGGAAATGGGTCACCTCACCAAGCTCAATCCACAAGATGCTTGGCTCCCCATCACCGAGTCCCGCAACGGCAATGCCCATTACGCCGCTTTCCACAACCTCAATGCCGGTATCGGATTCCAGGCACTCATCTTGCCCGTTGCTTTCGCCTTCCTTGGCTGGTTTGTAAATCCTCCTCTCCATGTTAAAATCAACCTTACAAGGTTGTTGATAGGACATTGAAATTTTAATAATAAAAGTTTTTTTTTTTTTTTTTAATTTTTAACATAGGAAACTGTCTAACAATCATAAAAGCATGTTAATGTTTTTTATTAGCAAAAATTTTGATATATCATTCATTAATTTTTTTTCTTCTGTTAATTTCCCCAACTATTTCAGTCACTGTCAGCAAAATGTTTTATTAGCTTTTTCTTTTTAATTTTTTAGTACCTTCTTCTTTGCAGCTGGCTGGTTCCCAAACCATCGCATATTTGTCTTCTGCTTTTTTCTTTTTTTCTTCTTAGATTGAATGGATGTTGAATTTGCTTACTTGGGTAGTGATTAGATCTGGGTTTATTTAAAATGTTCTATATTTCATTTTTTCCAGTAAAATTTTTGAAGGAGAAAGAACATATCCATGTTACCATGTCCTGTTTTTGACATTGAATGTTGAATTTGCTTATTCGGGTGTGTTGATTTGGTCAAGGCTCTGTTTTCAAATATTCCACTTTTCATTTTTCCTCTGGTAATTTTTTGGGTTTTCTGGATTGTGGTTCTTCCATTTCTTTGCATTTTTTTACATGCCCTCATTTGGAAACTAACGCTCTCTCTCTCTCTCTCTCTCTCTCTCTCAATAGTTTTTGTGGACAGAGCTATTTTTAATACAGTTTTTATTTATTTTATTTGTAGACATATTTGGTTACTTCATTTACTTTGCTAGGTTGGAATATCCTATTTATTATATGTTTTTTTTTTTTTTCATGTTCTTTTGATATGTGATTTTCTGTGGCTTTTGCTGTGGAAAGTTAAAGCGATTTGGGTCTTTTGATATTCATTTTGATATATTATTACTTGTTGGATGTCCATTTCGTCTTTATATTACATTCTTTAGAAGGTTTTGTTCCATCTTGCCTGTGTTTTTTCCCCCTTCTTTTGAATGTATTTAGTTTCTTTTCCTTTTACTCAACCCCTTTCAAATTTTGCATGTGTGGGTCTGGGCCAGCCCAGAAACTCAGTTTTTTTAATATATTTTTGCTAAGCAGGAAATATTGCAAGATCTTGCATTGATTGCATTAAACATTACAAGTTTTAATCCATGAACACAAAGGCTAGATTTTAAATTTTGCCCAACGACAGTTCTTGGGCCCTTAATGGGCTAAAAAATTTCAGCGATTTAGGGCCCCATTTTTTTTAGAAAATATCATAAACTCTTGTTTAATGCAAAATTTCAAGGAATTCAGGTCCACTGACCCTATTTCGGGAAAAAGAACCACTATTTCATAATATTTTTATATCAACTCTCTCAAAGTCTTAAATTTCAGCCAAAATATTTTCTCAGCATATAGGTGAAAATGTGAAAGTTGCCACTTTGTAGGAATTCAAACTGTCATCTGATTTGGTGATTTTATATTTCATATGGTGATGGGCCTCTTTGAATTCTCATTTGATTTAAAGACTCATTCAAATCGAAACTACGGTCCAACTGAGATGACCCACTTTTTTAAGAAATGAATTGGAGAGGGGAGACAGCATTTGTGTTTGGGTTGTGGATATATTGAGACTAGAAGGGTATCAATTTGGGAGCTCAGCAAGAAAATTACCATATCAGTACACAAGATTGAAGGCTTTGCAAATTTTTTTAATGGATTGACTAATTCAATTATGATTTTGCAATAAATAGTGGCAACTCAAGTGAGTTGCATCTGATTTAGTGAGTCCATGCAGCTAGGTATGATAAAAAGAAGTAGTAAGTTGAGCAAGTATGAAAGGAAAAAAAACTTCCTCGTAAGGAAATTGAAGCATAGGAGTAGAGCATTTGATCTTCTTATCGAAGATCTCCTTGTTAGTATCACGACCTGGATCGAGCAGATACTCTTCTCATTAAGATAGTAATCACCCCCACACCACTCTAATTTGGTGTCTGCAACAGCTGAAATTCCATAAAAAATGGTGAAGAAAGTAGGATATAGATGTGTCAGGTATCTATTCATAGGCACCCAAGTTTTCCTCTATAAGCACTCACTCATGGGTTAACCGGCGTTGAAAGGGCTGCACCCTTTAAAGGAAAATTCATACTTCTGAAATGGTACCTCTTGAGAAATTAGTGATTAATATTATTTCAATATTTTGAAACTATCCAACATTTGTTTCATTGAAATTACCAAGTTTTGTAGAAATTGCCGAACTTTGAAGCTTTTCATGGTTCAAATCTGTAGCAGCAGCAGCAGCAGGCAACAGTAGTTTTGAGAATTCAATGTCATGTGGAAAACAGCTTTATACGGCCATTAATACTATCTTGTGTAAAATTTCAGGAGTTGGGGAATAATTTGCTTGACCATAGCCTACTTTTGGCAACTCTACACTCTTTGGATTCTAGTCAAGTTGCATGAAGCTGTTCCTGGAAGACGGTACAACAGATATGTGGAACTTGCACAGGCTGCATTTGGTGAGATTTAATTCCACATTTCTAGTAAGAGAAGTGATCAGATAATGAATGACTGAGGATGCATTTTCATTGCATTGCTTGTTATTGATAGTACAGGCTAGAATTTTTGGAAAACAAACCTGGCACCGCCAATGGTTTGCTGTTAATCATTAACCTCTGTAACTCACTGTATATGGCAACAAGTATGTGATTCTAAAACAAAATGACTGACGAGAGAGAGGAACTTAAGTGACATGATCTTGAGCTAAATAGAAAATAGCATCAAGTGACAAGATCATGAGCTAGATGAAGATTTTACTGAAGGTTTTCTTACGAGAAAAAAATCCTACATGACAGGCACCAAGATGCCAAATTTAGTAAAAAAAAAAAAAACCACAAAGCAACAAACTCACAAGTAATCACACAGAAACACATGAAATTTATGTGGTTTAATAGTTTGCCTATGTCCACTGGTGAGATGGAAACAATTTCACCATCTTCAAGCAAGGACAGAGCTATAATGCTCTCTTCGTCATGTCTCTCTTTAGACATTTGAACCTTGTAACACTATAAATCTCTTTAAGATACAAATATAGATGACATCCTAAGAACCCCCAATTAGGGTCTAGTATCCAATTACCTGGATACAAGACATCTTCACAACAAACTCTTGAATGCAACTCTATCCGATGCAGTGAGTGGCATATTGAACGCTAGAGTTGCATGATCAGTGGCTACTAGTTTTGTACTCACCATACTCCCGACAGCCTATTATTATACTTTCTACATTCGTTACCAATCTTGCTTCTTTCTTTCAATTCATAAAATTTAAGCAAAATGTTATAATCCATGAAAGATAACCCAACTCATTAATTCTTTCTAGTCGAAAAGAAGAGAAGAAAAATAAGCTGAGATAAAAAAAAAATTACCAAAGGATTCTTATGATTTCAATAAAAATTAGTCCATATTGGTCAAAATGTTTTGTTAGAAAGGATTATCTCTTGTGCTATTAATCTTTGTTTGGCACTGATTAACATTAAGTGTGAGCAGGAAACAATTTTAATGTGGTGAGAGATTTCTATATTTGTTATCGTCAGTTAATGTTGTATGGTTTTGCTCATGCAGGGGAGAGGTTAGGTGTTTGGCTTGCTCTGTTCCCCACTGTCTATCTCTCTGCAGGGACCGCAACAGCCTTGATACTCATAGGAGGGGAGACCATGAAACTCTTCTTCCAAATTGTCTGTGGCCCACTTTGTTCTTCAAATCCTCTATCAACAGTTGAATGGTACTTGGTATTCACTTCTCTATGCATTGTGCCTCTCTCAGCTCCCAAACCTCAACTCAATTGCCGGACTCTCTCTCGTAGGAGCAATAACGGCCATCACTTACTCAACCATGGTTTGGGTCCTTTCTGTCAGCCAACCAAGGCCTCCTACCATCTCTTACAACCCCCTTAGATTCCCTTCCTCCTCTGCTTCAGTTTTTTCTGTACTTAATGCACTTGGAATCATTGGTTTTGCATTCAGAGGACACAATCTAGCATTGGAGATTCAGGTATGCTTTGATCAACTTAAAGTTTGTTCCAAAATAGATTAAGGTTAGATAATCCGAAAAAGAAAAGAAGTGCTAAAGATAGAAATAACCCAATCCTTTCATTCCATAGTCACCCAGAGAATTTCATTTTTGAATGAAGTTACATGACATGATTCTTATTATTGTTACTATTACTATTACTTCCTAGTTGTTCACAAATCTGTTGACTCGGAATCATAGGATCCATAGATGTCATAGATGATGAATCCATCTTTTTTCTGACTCCCTTACTTTATCTTTTGCATCCAAGGTGGTGCTTATTTTTGAGGAAGCACAGGACACTGAGATCACCAATATTGAAATTGACTTTTGAATTGATTTGTCAACACTTGATCCACTTGAATTCTACTCATCGTGACCCAATTCTCTGCTCGACTTTTCGAGGACTTACACTCTTTTTTCTCCTACATGTTTTAAGCACTTAGTTTAGTAACAAGACTTGACCAAGACTATGTACTCTTGACTCGACTCGACTTGATACTGAGTTGTGAAGGACAATCCATGAAAATTATATCCAGTAACATTTGAATAGATAGTTACCCATTGTGCAGTATTATTTGAACCAATTTGCAATTTCAGGTATAGCCAAACGTGCAACTAGAATGACAATTTTGCGACTATTCTAATAAAAATTGTTGTATGAAATCGATTTTGCAGGCGACAATGCCATCAACTTTCAAACATCCAGCCCATGTGCCAATGTGGAGAGGAGTCAAGGTAGCCTATTTCTTAATCGCCATGTGCTTGTTCCCCATTGCTATTGGTGGCTTTTGGGCTTACGGAAACCTTGTAAGTTTTAATTGCTGTATACATTATCATCATCAGATATGCTTTAATATCATAGAATATCATCAGGTTTTGGTTCACATGAATCACTTCATACTTACACGATCCCTTCAAAATGTGTGGTGCACCCGTACCAAACACTCTTCGAGGACTTTTCTAGTACTTTCTACCATGCTTTTCTATAATGATAAAAATAATATCACACCTTTCTTTGCTTGATTGTTTAGAGTAAAATTAGTATTACTGTTTTCCTTCACTGTTATTTTACTCTGACAAGCGTACCTGTACCCATGCAACAAAGTTGTGTGATATATTAAGTGTATGTATCATTTTTGTATCTGAATTATGATTTTCTGTTGTTTCTTCCCTTGTTTTAGATGCCTCAAGGTGGGATGTTGAATGCCTTATATGGGTTTCACAGCCATGATATACCTCGTGGACTCCTTGCTTCAACATTCCTCCTAGTAGTGTTCAATTGCCTGAGCAGTTTCCAGATATATTCAATGCCGGTCTTTGATAGCTTTGAAGCGGGATACACTAGCCGAACCAACCGCCCCTGCTCAATATGGGTGAGGTCTGGCTTCCGGGTTTTCTATGGCTTTATCTCATTCTTCATTGGCATAGCACTTCCTTTCCTCTCGAGCCTTGCTGGATTATTAGGAGGCCTCACTCTCCCAGTCACGTTTGCATACCCTTGCTTCATGTGGCTTTGCATAAAAAAGCCTCCAAGATATAGCTTTAATTGGTATCTAAATTGGACACTCGGGGTGTTAGGGATTGCTTTTAGCCTAGCGTTCTCCGCAGGCTGGTGTGTGGAGCATGGTGACCAATGGCCTTAAACTCAAGTTTTTCAAGCCAAACTAAGAATTGAAAGGAATTCCACAGTCCAAACAATACAAGATTTTTTGTGGGAATGTTGTCCTAATCTAAGGAAATTGAAGTTATGGAAGCATAGTATATATGTGAAAGGTTGTTGTGGTATTGTTTTAAAGCTATAAAACCCAGTGACTCAGGTATGTAATTGGATTTTGTATCGGATTCTTGTGATATTTATTTGATATTATAAATGGAGGTGTGTTTTATCTATTACTAGTTAAAGAACATGCTTCACATGTGGTGTAAAAAGGGAATCTCATTTGAACTTAGAACAAAGTTTTTCAATACAAACTTAACCATTAGAAGAAAATTTTGAACGACAGTATTGGCCACAGGGATTTCTGTGAGAATGCTGCCATAATCTAAGGAAAGTGAAGTGAAGGAGGCATAATATATATAATAAAAAATGTTGTTGTGGTATTGTTTCGTAGCTACAAAACTTCACAACTCAGGTCTGCAATCAGATTCTGTATTGTGATATGTATTGAACCATCAATATTACGAATAGAGTGTTTGTTTACGCCATTGGTGTTGGGGCAGCAAAAGAGTTCTACACTAGTTGTGAAGGGGGGAATTTAGAAACTTATTAAGGATTTTAGTCACTTCACTTAATGGGTTAGTCTTTTGGGCTAGATATTCAGTTCTAACAAGTGGTATCAGAGGCATATTTCCAAACCAAAGCATGTGAACTCAGGGGATCCTCTAACCGGATGGAATGGGCAGTGATGTTCTATCCGCTAGAGAGCCTCGTTCGAGAGGGAGATTGTTGAAGGCAGAGAATGAATCGCATATTGGTTATGAAGGAGGAGATTTAGGAACTTATAAAAAAGACTTGGATAACTCCACTTAATGAGTTACAATTGGTTGATAAGAAGCAATGTAGAGACCCGTTCTTGCAAAATGGATATTTAACTATAAAATTTAAACTTGAGGCCTCAAAAGAGATCATAAGCCAGCTCAAGTGGAATGATGTTTCTCTGCATTTTCTGCTCCAAGTTGTGATAGCCTTCTTTTCCAAGTTATCGAATGGCAATTGTGTCTGTTCCTACCCACGAAGAACTAGAATTATTGGTATGTTGCATGTTCGCTTTTCTTTTAAATGAATTATTGAAGGTAAATGTGTGAGAAATGATTGACTAATCGGTTTTCTCAAATATCCTACCATATTATGAGCGAGTCATGGTCATATTCAATACATAAATACCAATTAAGATAAAAAATTACGTACAATTTTTTGTTCAATAAAAATTTATAATAAATAGTAAAAATTAAATACTAAAAAATAATCTTAACCTAGTAAACTGAAATGGTTGACATATCACATTTCAAAAAACATAAACTAGATAGAGCGGAGTTAAAAGTTAAAGTCAATTTTTTTTTTTTTTTTTGACTTTTCTCAAGTTTACTTGATAGTTGATACACAAGGTTTGTAGGTGATTTCGTGTATATCTGGAGTTAGTTTACAGGTAATTTTTTTTAAACTAATATTGCAGTCATATTAGCTATATCGGCCCAAAATTTATGACAAGGGTATATCAATCAAAGTTGGGCCGAAATTTGGTCGTTTTTCGGATAGAAAAGCCAATATTGCCGATATTGTGCTGTAGTCGAAGTTTTTAAATTTCAACCGCAATTTGTAATTAAGAGACAGACACAAGAAGAATCAAGTACAGTAGGAAGCCAACATCACACCAGCTTTAAACTTTTTAAAAGATAAAAGATTAAAATAGAAAAATTAATGTGAAAAAAGAAGAAGCTGAAAGGTCTTTCCTACAGCTTTGCTGCCTGCCATTTCCATCCACAGAAGATCCATGAGAAAAAAGAGGACATCAATTCAACTATACACAGTTCATGGACCCCTCATTTAGTGGCACTGATTGTGAGGAAAGATTTCTGGAGGGATACTTTTGTTGGGTCCGTGGATGTTCTAAGTCTCAATGTCCAAAAACCTTGTCACAAGACATAATATGATAGGTTTTGTGAATTTGTGTAAATCAAGACATAATGAAGCAATTAAGTTTGTGTAATTACCTTGTATAAATATATTTCTGCTTGCTAACTTAACTGCCATAATTTTTTTTTTAATTTATTAGAACCATTAATGGCTAAAATTAATGCAAAATTATATGTTTTTCTCAAACAAAGTTTTTGTAAGTTGAACCTGAGTAGGCCGGGTTGAGCCCGAATAAACTTCTGTTACTTAGCATGACTCGAAATTTTCTACAATTTAGCCACACTGAGTTTATGACGACCCGAATATCCAAACATGATATTGTCCGCTTTGAGCCTAATTAGTTCGCACAGTTTTACTTTGAACTCCGCCCACTTGGCTAGGCCCAAAAGGCCTTATACTGGAGAGGGGCTCCCCCTCACTTAAATCTCATTTCTCCATACTCATCCTGGGCGATGTGGGACCTTTCCTGCACGCCCAGGTGTGTGGGACGTTACAATTCACCCATTTAGGCGTAGAGTCGCCCTCAACTCGGCTACACACTAGAGCCCACATAGACAGAGGAGGTGAACCTAACTCTTATACCAAATTGTGATGACCCGACTCTACGAACATGATATTGTCCGCTTTGAGCCCACTTGACCCACATAGTTTTACTTTGGACTCAACCCACTTGGTTAGGCAAAAAAACCTCATGCTCGGAGAGTTGGGTCATGAGAGAGTTAGTGTTTGTTACATTGCAGTATGCCTGCACCAATTTGAGAGAGTTAGAATAGGCAATTGGATAATGGAAAATCAAATTTAATTAGGGTGTCCATATAGACACCGCAGAATCCTGTCACCAGACACCGATTTTTAGATTTTAAGTGGAAATTACCATGTTGCCCTTCCGCGCAGAATCGATCGATCGATCAATTGTGCAGTGCACTTTTCGCATCGATCGATCGATTACACGAGCGGGTGAAAATGATTGCAAAAATGTGAAATTGATTCTGTCGATCGATTGATAGCATGCTATCAATCGATCGATTCATACAGTAATTAAATAAAAAAAAATTAAATTTTAAAGTTGTTTTTTAAGCACTGTATATTTTCAAAATTTCTCAAATTGAATATCCGGACTAATTACGATAACCTGATAAAAATACTTTAAGACTTTAAGGTCTTTTGACACTCCCAAATGTTTAAAACAGAGTGTTTTACAAATAAGGGTATCTCTAGGATGTGCCGAAAATATATTTAGGAGTGTCAAAAGACCTTGAAGTCTTAAAGTATTTTTATCAGGTTATCGTAATTAGTCTGGATATTTAATTTGAGAAATTTTGAAAATACAGTGCTTAAAAAATAATGTTAAAGTTTTAAAAGAAAGATAAAACTTTAACGTTATTTTTTAAGCACTGTGTATTTTTAAAATTTCTCAAATTGAATATCCGGACTAATTATGATAACCTGATAAAAATATTTTAAGACTTTAAGGTCTTTTGACACTCCTAAATGTGTTTTCGGCACATCCTAGGGATACCCTTATTTGTAAAACATTCTGTTTTAAGCATTTGGGAGTGTCAAAAGACCTTAAAGTCTTAAAATATTTTTATCAGGTTATCGTAATTAGTCCGGATATTCAATTTGAGAAATTTTAAAAATACACAGTGCTTAAAAAATAACGTTAAAGTTTTATCTTTCCTTTAAAACTTTAACATTATTTTTTAAGCACTGTGTATTTTCAAAATTTCTCAAATTAAATATCCAGGACTAATTATGATAACTTGATAAAAATACTTTAAGACTTCAAGGTCTTTTGACACTGCTAAATGTGTTTTCGGCACACCCTAGGGATACCCTTATTTGTAAAACACTCTGTTTTAAACATTTGAGAGTGTCAAAAGACCTTGAAATCTTAAAGTATTTTTATCAGGTTATCGTAATTAGTCCAGATATTCAATTTGAGAAATTTTGAAAATATGCAGTGCTTAAAAAACAACTTTAAAATTTTAATTTTATTTTATTTAATTACTGTATGAATCGATCGATTGATAGCATGCTATGAATCGATAGATCGACAGAATCAATTTCACATTTTTGTGATCATTTTCATCCGCTCGTGTAATCGATCGATCGATGAGAAAAGTGCACTGCACAATCAATCGATCGATTCTGTGCGGAAGGGCAGCATTTCCACTTAAAATCTAAAAATCGGTGTCTGGTGACAGAATTCTGCGGTGTCTATATTGACACCCTTTAATTATAAGTGTCAACTTTAAATAGATAAATAAACAGTTTAATCAATTAAAATGTAAATTAAAAAAAACTATGAGAAAAAATTTGAAGATGGTCATTGATGGTCATCCCATCTTGAGATCCAATTTATTTTATCATTTTTGACTTTTCACGTATGACATATATTGACAAATTGATGACGTTTCATACTATTGTCTTCACTCTTGGACTTCCTTGGCTTTCATGCAGACATGAAGCAAAGTGGAAAGAAGGCTGACATAAATCCCTAGGCCGTAGCGAGAAACCCTAGAAAAATAATACAAACCTTAGCTCTTCCCATTATCTAATCCTATTTTATATGACAGCGATCATTTTTGTTTGGATGATAAATTTAAAATGTTATTTTTGTCTCAATGATATTCATTTGATATATCTTTATTGTTGAATTAATTATGATAGATATTTGATTTTTTTTATTTTAGAAAATAAAACTTAAAATGATTTAATAGATCTCATTTTAATTTCTATGATAATTTTATTTAATCATTTAATGCTTTATTATAAAATGAAGCATATATATATATATATATATATGTTCTTCTTAAACCTAAAACATTATATATATATATATATATATATATATATATATATGTTCTTCTTAAACCTAAAACATTTTGTGGAGCAACCATGCCTACCACCATGCCTTCCTCTGCCGCCTTGGTTTACTTCCCTTCCGCTTGGGTTATACTTGTCATATTATCATCACTCACCTTCATCTCCATCATTCTTTTCATCTGTTGGGCTCGCCGGAGATTTACCACAGTCATCGAAAAACCGGCCAAGTTTAGTTTCAAGAGTACGAAGAGAACGACGACCCCAATGTCACTGCTAGAGGTGAAGGTGGAGCTTCCTAGTATAGTCATCTTTCAAGATGAGGCCGGTGTGAACAAGTTCGACCCATTTGAGTTTGCTCAAATTCCGGCCGTCCGGCTTGGCGACGGGACCCTCGGGCCTCTCTATAAGGTTGTGCTCAACAATGGCTTGATCGTTGCAATTCGGAAGTTCCGGCCGGAGATGGCGAAGCCGCAGGAGATTGATCGGTGGATCAAATTCTTCGCTGGGGTCCGTGATCCTCGGCTCTTGCATATAATGTATAGTTTTTGGTATGGGAGTGAAGCCTTTGTTGTCTATGAGTACATGTGCTTAGGGAGCCTTGAGGAGCTTTTGCATGGTAAGGAGAAAATTCTCAATTCTCATTTTTCTTTCATTCTTATCAATAATTATATCTCCTTTCATTTTGCTTCTTAGATCAGCGTCATATCACCATATTTTCTAATCACTAAGGTGTTCAAGGCATCTTAGAATACCTAAATAATCTTCAAGGAATGTATAAACCTCCTTATCCACATATTGCATAACTCTGTAAAAAGTGGTCCTTTGAGGTGGAGTGGAAATTGAAATCAAGACACGCGCTTATTTAGACAAATTCTTAACCAATCACTCCAACCCTTTGGGTTGAATCTCATATCACCATGAGAAACATTATTTAATCTTTTTAGTTGCAATGATTGTAAATTTTACTCTTTAGTGAAAAACTTTTTTCACCTCGGCATGATAGAGATCCTTACTATCACTTTCCTCACACTAAAAGGTCCATCCAACTAAGATGTAAAGGCACAAAATTCGTATAGTCCATGAGTAAACTTCCAATATTGAATGAGAGATCAAGTGAGTGGAATCGTTCAAGTCTTTCAACTATAGAAATCAATCAATTCATCGAGTTACTCAATACCAAGTCAACTAAAATGAACCTTGTTACTATTGAATGATTGAAGGCTGAGTCGCTGCTGATTTACAATGTAGGGAGGGAGGGAATTCAATTCACTTCTCTAAATTGGGGAATCCGACGGCGTATAGCTCTTTGTGTATCGATGGCCATCGCGGTGGTCCATGCTTGGATCACTGAGAAAGGCGAACCACTGGTATGTGGTGTGATCAAGGCATCCAATGTCTTGATCCGGACTGACTTCTCCGCCTGTCTTTCGAGCTGTGAAACACCTTATCTTGCACCTTCGACATTGATTGTTCGAAGAAATCCCGGTCGGGTTGCTCCTGAATTGGCCCGTGCTCATGCTCAGATCGCATTCACGCAAAAATCCGATGTGTATAGCTTTGGAATATTATTGCTTGAGCTCATCACAGGCAAGAAGTCTATAGTGAGTGATGAACATGGGCAGATGAAGTTGACTAAGTATGTAAAGATTGTTAGACAGAGAGAGGGATTGATAGCAATTTATGATAAGAAGATGGTGGATATAAATGATGGGGTGGCCCACATGGTCAAAATAGTTGACCTCTGCCTTGTCCAAAATCCAAATGAGAGGCCCACCATGGAAAGAGTGGTGGAGATGATTAGAAATCTGCAAGACTAGACTTAATTCTACTTGTCTTTGTTACAGTTATTTTACTTTGTTTTTATTTTTTTCCCCTAAATATAGCATTGGATTCTCCATCAGAATTGAGAACACTTTTCTGTCGTAATTAGAAAGGGATTTTTAGGTTACAGTGTGAAGAGAAGAGCTTCTCATAGAATGCATATCAGCCACTAAATGGTTTGTAAAAAGATTGTAAGAATGAAGAAAAAATACTATAATTACAAGTGATTTACTTCTGTATAAATGTTGATTTAGACTTAATTATGGTGTAACTGTGCAGGTCATCTATTTTCTTTTCAAGATTAAGGTCTACAGGTCATTTAAAGTACTTGATTAATCTCTCGATGCGTGCAAATCTCTCTACCCACACATTGAATAACACTATGGAGAGTAAAATTTTGTGTTTAGAGTAACTTAAACTCAGGTCATCTATTCAATTTATTAAATGAATTTTTTTGTTTTGAATTTATGTGTGAGAAACCGTATGATACCCTGTGTAAAAGCTCCACGGATGAGTCCACTACTCCAGAGCACACCAAGATTAGACCATGGAGACTCGAATCTACAACCTCCCTACTAACAATGGGAGAGAGATAAGAGATAAGGATATGATTAGACCAATAGGATCTCTACTTTCGAATGTTATCATAGGTATCGACTATGATTAGACATGGTTGTTACGTCAGATCATAGGTCTAACCGGCCAACCCAAATTGAATATTAATTTAGTCATGACCTGATTAAGAACTGATTGGGTCGTCTAAATCCCACCCATTTATAAGTGAATTTAAGTAAATCCGACTTATTTAATAAGGGAATTAAAAAAATTAAACGTCAATTCCACTTTAAAGGATTGAATTAGCTGATAAGTCGGATTTTATCAATTTGATATTTGATTATAAGAATTACAGCAAATTACATTAGAAGTCTATTCAAGTGAGCCCATTCAATTATTGAGCTTAGGCCTGAAATATAGCTTAGATTATAAAGTTGGGCCTTAGCCATAGAAAAGAAATGAAGAGCACACAACAAACAAGGGTGCAGGGGACGTGGAGGCATTGAAAGAAGCTCAATTGTAGAAATTATGAAGAGACATATTGCTAAAAATTATGAATTTTAATAAGTACATCTACAAATTCAATGTACTTTCACATTAAAGAAGATGGTTGTAAAAATAATTGGAGGTGTCTTCCCTTGTGAATCAAGGAGAGACCATCAATTTTATTATATTAAAAATAAAGATTACAAATATGGAAAGAAAATCAAACTAAAATAAGAAAGACATTAAAAAATAAAATCTAATAATATCTAATTGATTCTAACACCTGAATTGTTTCTTTCGAAAGGAAAGGATAAGCACAAATGACCAATGTTACAACAGAGTTCATAAGACGCCCAAGGTAGAAACATTGGTGTCTTAGTTTCTCAGTAAGACATTAAGTAAAAATAGACTTTTAGAGTCCACTTTATTGAGTCTCATATAAATAGGAAGATATAAATAATTTTTTTTTTTTAAAGCTTCAATCTTATCTGATGATCTTATCCTTGATTTTAATTTTTAGAAATCAATGATGTATACTCATTAAAATTTTAAAATTTAAAGGCCAAAACTATATAGTTTGAATCATCAGTTGATAGTGAATTCACTTAGTGTGGTATATATCCATGTAATTACTTATCAAATAAATCTAAATTTGTAGGACCTAAGATTGATCTAATAAAAAATCTCATTAGTGGTTCTCTCTACCCTAACTAATTACAACTGGAATATGAAGTCACTTCAAGCTATAGTTCTTTAGCAGTCATCCCAAAGTCCCGTACATCAGGCTGCCTCGTCAAGAAAAGAACTAAGGGTGCAACGTAGGTCGGGCTTAACCAGAGCCCACATTGGAAAACCCAAAACATTTGGGCTTGGGTTGAAATTTAAGGCATCTACCTTTAAGACTTGAAATTGGACTCGAGCCCCACAAATACAATTTGGACTTCGTTCAAATTTGACTATTTTGATTAACCTGATCGAGGCTCAGGTCCACTTTCTTTAATTACAATTCGGACCCATACAAGGGCAGACCCAAAATCCAAACCAGCCCAGCCGACCTGAGTTGCAACTGGTAAACATCTTCTCTCTTATGGGTTAGGGTGATCGAATTTCAAGGCAAATCCGAAAGTGGAGTCTTCAAACTCTGCTGCTCCCAATTTGCTGTAAAAGCAGCACAGGCCCAGCCTGGGCAATCTGTATCAAGTCAGTCCTCCTTTCGTAAAATTATAATTCTGCTATCAAAGTTACAGTTTAGTGCCTAAAAATCTTTGGTCAAAGTTTCTCAAATTCTTGGATATTCCTTGGGTTTTTTCAAAATCGTATGCCAAATCTATCGGAGCTTGGAATATTTCGAGATTGACACCGAGACTGAAATGTGCTTGGCAATTGCTTCCGGCAGTGATTGTTTGGTCTCTTTGGAAAGAGAAATGCTAGACTTTTTGAAGGATTATCGTCGTCGGAAAGTGATCTTTTTCAAAAAGCCAAGTGGAGGTGGTTTGTTTGGTTGTTGGCGAATTCCAATTTTAAAGGTCTTAAATTTAATGATCTTTTATTATCATGGGAGGGATGCATGAAGTTCCGAAACTGTATTGTAAAAGTGAAGGAGAAGTGGATCCCACCTCTTTTAGGTGTATGGAAATTCAATATTGATGGAGCTTCCAAAGGGAATCCGGGTCCAGCAGGGATTGGCGGAGTACTTCGAAATCATAGAGGTGAAACTTCTATTATGTTTACTGAATCGGTGGGAATAAAGAACTCCAATGAAGCTGAAATTCTTTGCATTAGGAAAGCTCTTCTTATTTGGAAGATTCTTGGTCAAGGCAAATTGATTGTAGAAGGGGATTCTGCTAATGCTTTTAAGTGGGCATCGGGATTGAGGCGACCACCTTGAAGACTGACTGATGTGGTGAAGGAAGTAAGAATTTTGGCAAGAGAGATGGACGTTTCTTTTTCTAAAGTTGGACGAACAGCTAATGGGGTGGCGGATTATTTTGCTAAACTGGGAGTTGACAATCATTGGGCGGGAGTTTTTATTATTTAATTCTGCTTATTGTTTTATGTGTGTTGTTTCTCTTGTTTTCTTTTAGTCTATCCCTTTTAGACCCCTTCTCTGTACTATTTCTCTCTTTTAATGAATCTTTTCTGTGACTGCTCAAAAAAAAAAGTTACAGTTTAATGCAAAATCTTTTTCAATCTAATACAGAAATCAGAAAGCTATTCCAAGAAACAAACGTTGAGCGCAAGTTGCAAGATGGTCATGAATAATAAGTAAAATTCACAAAACTTGCCATTATATACACCAAAACACCAAGGGGTTCAGGGAAAAAAGATAGGTCCTTCAGCTAATAATTTACATATTTTACAATGCTCTACTTAATATGAGCCCTAATAAACATCATATAAACAAAAATCAATCTGCTCAAAGCAAACCAGAAAGCAGTATCCAAAAAAAAGAACTCGATTAGGGGAATGGCGTTCATCAATCGGTTTCGTGGTCGGGGGCACTAGAATACCATGCAGGACACTTACCCATGGTTCGGAGGAGAGTGGTGAATTGAGAGTCCGGCATTCTGCCTCTCTCTTCCTCTTCCAGCTCTTCTTGTGTCTTGGGCAGTCCATCTGGAATGACAATGTACTTTTCACTCTGCTTCTCTGCTGCATTTGACGGCTTATTTTTTTCGAACTCATCGTTTCTCATTTTCCGGTTTCCTGCGATCCCATGTAAGCATCCAATTAGGCTCTTCACTCCACCTGCTTGAATGAGCAGCTTCTCTATTTCGTCTTTTGAAGACTCTCTCTAAGGTTAAATCAAGTTGAAAAGTATAAGGAGCCGAGTCATTGCAATTTCAAAGATTTAAAAAAATGCATTCAGATTTTGTCAAGCTTACTTCGAGATCCTTCAGCTCAAAATATGCTCTCCAACATTTGTACGATTCATCACTGTCGAGAATTGAGCAATAATCTGCAAACATTAATGAATAGAACAAAACGCCATCAAGGGATGATGAAGGTGAGAGAATGAGCTGCAACGAAATTGAGGCTATGAATACAAGTTGTCAGCAATCGCAAGAAGGGAATATAAAACAATTACAGATTTATTGAAAAAATTCTATAAAAACAACAAGAGGTTGGCAACAACTGATTTAAGGTGGGAAAGGTGGAGAATTTATTTTGTACATTCCCAACTAATGTGATACTAGTTCTCTGCTCTGCCAAACGCAATTGCAGAAACATATAAATACCTATGCCATTTACTGAATGTGCAAGCAAATGAATGCCCATTTGTTGCAGATTGAAACAGGCTCAAAGCAACAAATCTGATCCATCAAAGCCTTGTGCCATCTATCTCAGGTTGAAGCTCTCTTCAACTCAATCTAAAATGACCATGCATGGGGTCTCTTCTAAACTAGTGTGAAGACCGCCCCAGACAGCACTATTTGTTCTTATAATATTTTTTCCCTTCTACTCTTTGGTTGAGAAAAGTAAAATTCGTTTTATCCAGAGTCCTAATTATATTCTTTCTTACACCATATATCAATTTTGATATATGCATCCCAACTACATGCGCAGCATCTCTTCTATTTATATGCATCAGCCAAGAGAAGCCTGTATCAGTACTGCTCAAGAATCAAAAACTCTTTTAAGGATCCTCTCTTGTTTTGTTTAAAGCAATCAATGGCTGGCACTAAAAAAAGGGTAGGCGTATCAACCATTGCATAACCGGGTCCTCAATTAAGACAACAAACACTCCATCTCATGGTTTAAAATCTAACAAAATTTTGGCATGAGTTGCCCAAATCATCTCAATTTGATGTTTAGTAAAGCAGTCAGCAAACTGCATCAAGTTTTTCCAAATGGAAAAAAGTCCATTGGATTGTGAATTGACTCTGAAATTCAAGTTTTTAAGCCATGTTTCATCCAGCACACAAACTCATGTAGTGGAGGGATAGAACCAGTAAACAACTGACTGGCGAATAATAATTCTGAGAATCCATAACAGGGTTGGCTAATTTGAATGACAACTAGGAGATGCAACACTTGTTTCTTCACAAAATAGGGCGATTCTTGCACAAACTTATTTGAGCCCAAACCTGGCAATGAGAGCTTTCATGTCAAATCGAGCTCATGCCATCAATGTCACAAAAAGGCAAACTTAGGGGCTCTGTACAACAACTCCGGTGATATTAATAGAGTCGGCCATTTTTGTTAGAAAAGAGAAATTGTATTCATTAAAGAGTATTACACAACTATATATAGCCTTAGCCGATCCTAGGACTATTACACTTCTAATCTAAATAGATCTCTTAATAGAGATAAACCCATACTAGAATCCTAATTACATTATAATTAAGATAATCTAAATATATTCCAACACGCCCCCGCAAGCTGAAGCGTGAATGAACGCAAAGTTTGGAACATGAAGAAACGGCAGGTGAACTGCAAAAGTAGCACACCAACTGACCACGAAGATTTGTTGAAGCAGCACACTAATTGGCTGCAAAATTTGTTGAAGAGGCAGCGTTGAATGGCTGCAAATATGTGTTTATGTGGCAGCGTTGATTGGCTGCAAAAGATATGCGGCGAACACCAATGACGGCCTGAAATAGAGAAAGAAGCTCGGATGACGACAGTGGCCGTAAGACAATTGTCCGGTAAACAATGATCGCAATATGCGATAAATGCAGGCAATGAGTGACCTGCAAAACAAGGGGCTGTAGCCATCACATCGATCAATTAGATCGTAAAGGCCAGCGAACAATAGCTGTAGTCATAAAGGCCAGCAAATAAAGGCTGAAGTCATAAAGACCAGCAAATGGAACTGTAGCCATAAAAGGCTAACAAATGGGGCTGCAACCATGAAAGGCCAGCGAATGAGGCTGTAACCATAAAAGGCCAGCAAATGATGGAAACAAATCAGAGTCCGCCAAATAAAATGAATAGATGAATTCCACAACAAATGGACATGTGTCCAAAACATGCCGTCTCATTTTCGATAAACGACAAAACAAGACGTAATCAAATGAAAGGCAAGTTGCATCCCTTTCCTTGGCTAAAGAGGCCATCTCATATTGAAGAAATGGCAAAACAAGGCTGCTCGAGAGGCAGCTAAGTAGGAGGAGAGGAGAGGACAATTTGTGTCCCTTTCTTCTTGGCACAGATCGTGGCGAGAAGAAACAACAAACATGAATGGTGCACAAAATTGCAACCATCAAATTCGCAACATGTGATCAATCATCTGAGAGCAATAGGTGGTCGATCATCTGAGAAGCTGGTGGAACTTCTAGCTGGGTGCATGTTCGGACATCACTAAAAGGATCAAAGAACACAATCTGGATATTGTTGAAGAACCGGTATGACTCAACATGCCGTAAACGACCAAAGCTGTCATGGCTCTTCAATACCTACAGTTTTTCATTGTCTGATACCATTTACTTGGAGCTCTTTGGACAATTTCTCAACAAATTGTTGAGGGTAAGATGTCTAACACGTGAAAATTCAAGATGAAATTCAATGGGGACTACATTACCACAATAAGGAGCCCAAGATGAAAGAACACGCTTCCGGTCACATTTTGCAACTATGGGATCCCTCTGCTCCCATCCAAACACTTCTGCCATGCCTCCTGCAACAGGGGACAAAACTTCAGATGGAAGCATCCGGTCATTTTCCTGAAAAGATTGACAGGCAACGGTATCTTGCGAAGAGAATCCGCAGGCTGCAATTCTCTGCAACCATCTTGCTGTGCCGACATTAGTAGGGTAAGAAGCGCAGCGGCAAATCCGTGATTTCGCATAAAGGCGAGGGTTTTGCCATCGCCAGTAATTTGAAATACGGCAGCTGCTTTCCATCTTCAACTCTATCTGCGCCGGTGGTGGCTGCAACAGCTCCTGCACATCTCTCTAAATTCTCGAACGAGGCGCTGGATATGAAAATATGCCCGGTGAAAAGCACTGCTGGAAAACAGATCTGGGATCTGTCCGGCGTGAAAAACAGAATGAATACCAGATCTAGAATAGATCTGCGAAGGGGGCTGACGCACAAACGAACACAAACCAGCAACAAGGGAACTGATTTTAGAAAATAAATCAAAGCAGGGCGTGCACAGATCTGGAAAACAGAGAGAGGTGTCTCAAACAGAAGAGACGAAGGATCTGCGAACAGATCTGTGCAAAGCGACAATGGTGTTGCTGCTACTACTGGTGGGTTCTTTGCTTTCGGGATGAATAAGAGGCTGAGATCTGGCAGCGGGTAGGTGAACTTGTTGGAAGAAGAGGCGTCTGGCACAGTTAAGCAACAGACGTCCGTCTGATTCAGATGGCTCTCGTGAAGGAGAGCACGCAGCAGAAGCAGAAAAAATCAGATCTATAACGTCAGATCTGATTTCCTTTGCTGTCACAGAGGCGTTTCGACGGTTGGTGATTCACGGCGTCCCAGCGACAGCCAGATCCGATGTCTGTGCGTGGAGACAAACGAAGTTTTATTTGCAGAGGAGTTCAGCTGGGAGATGTTTCAAAGGGTAGACAGAGGCTTGGAAGACCGTGGAAAACTGCACGGGATCGAGATGTCCCTCTCTCCACAAGAGTCTTGATTCAGATCGATCTCCCTCCCTCCCTCCCTCTGCCGATCTATCTCTGCCGGCAGAGGGAAAGAAAGCACCCACGTGAAATCGACTCTCAAATCAGAGTCGTAACCTGCTCTAATACCATGATAGGAAAGAGAAATTGTATTCGTTAAAGAGTATTACACAACTATATACAGCCTTAGCCGACCCTAGGGCTATTACACTTCTAATCTAAATAGATCTCTTAATAGAGATAAACCCAAACTAGAATCCTAATTACATTATAATTAAGATAATCTAAATATATTCCAACAATTTTCTGATGGGCAAGTCAAATTAGATATGGAATTATTCACTTTCAAAGTGGAGGTGAGATCATCCAACTAATCCAACCCCATAGCGGAAGCAGTAAGAGATTTGCAGTGGTAGTACATTGGAATTCTAAAATGATAATTTTTTATTTCTACTAATATGAAAAAAAAAAACAAGATTCCAGAAGGAATTCGACTATTTTTTTTTATTGAATGCGACCTACTCAAAGAATATGCTTGTTTCATTTCAGTATATATCCATCACTTTCTGTATTCTACTAAAAAAAAGAGAAGGGAAGAATTTCAGAAATGGAAATCAGACATGGAATTCACATAAAGAGACCCTTCACAAACTAGAGAGCAGCAAGCAAAAATATGAAAGGGATAACTTGAAAGAAGTCCATTATTTTGCTTCACTTTAAAAAAAAGAAAAAGAAAAAAGATCCAATTATTTTCTCATATTGGCAACAAAAAGCTTGCATCTTCTTCAATTTCTGTGAAAAAAAAATTCTCTTTCAATCTCTATGCAACACATCTCATCTACCATACCAAATACAATGATACCTCTGAGTTGGCCAAAATGCAAAATGAAAGAAAAAAATGCACTTGAAATGTCGAGGCAATTAGCTATTTGGTATTTCAACTTCATTTATGTACTCTGTTTGGTTACTATATCATGTAGATAGCGAAAATTTTCACATCTGTCATTGGTAGAGTCAATTGACCACGGGCATACTATATGCCCATCTCAAAAATGCCATGTAAAGATCTATGAAATCTTATAAAATAATGATCATCGTTTGAGTCATTTTATCTCGTATATTTGATATCGTTTCTTATAACTGAATACAGCAGAATTTTCTATGACAATAGGATTAAAATGGTGCAACAATGAGCAGTACCAAGTACCAACTGTCTTATTTCAAAAAATGTAAAATATTTTTAAATATGTAAAACCATAAAATTTTCAGATTAAGAAAAATTAAATCATTTATCAAATCACGAGATCAGAGAGAGAGAGGTTTTTGTTGCAAGTTAAAAATTAAACTTATTTTAAACATGGAAAATAATATAATCATAATAAGCAAAAATTAACTTTAAAAATATATATCAGAGAGAGAAAGAATGAAGTGCTTATCATAAAAGATGAAAAATTAAACTTGTGTTTAACTATAAAATACTAGATTTTTTCCGATTAAGCAAGAATTAGCTCACTTCTTTCAAAACACGAGATCTTCAAGAACGAGAGAGAGAGAGAGAGAGAGAGAGAGAGAGAGAGAGAGAGAGAGAGAGATTTTCGGATTAAGCAAAAACCTACTCACTTCTTAAAAAAAGATCTTCAAGAACGACAGAGAGTAAACAACAGCATTTCTTTCAGATTAGGCAAAAATTAACCGATCTCTTTTAAAATACCAAATCAAGGGAGAGAGAGAGAGAGAGAGAGAGAGAGAGAGAGAGAGAGAGAGAGAGCAAAAAACAGATACTTTTCAGGTTAAGCAAAAATTTACCGATTTCTTTCAAAATCCAGATCAGAGAAGAGAGAGAGAGAGAGAGAGAGAGAGAGAGAGAGAGAGAGAGAGAGAGAGAGAGTTACCTGCTAGTTCATTCTCAGATTTCTGGATGAAGGAAGGTTCTTTGACGCCGCGATCGATCTTGCTCCTGCTGAAAGGCTCGAGCTTCGGTATGAAGGCATTGCTTCTTTGAGAGTTGCAGATCGTCGCCGAAGCTGCTTTCGATCGACACAGATCCCAAACTTCCTTTGCAAAAAGGGACGAAGACGAAGAAGAAGAAGTTGCAGGAAACGGAACTGAACTCATCATTTTGCTTGCTTACGGCTCTTCGAGAGGAAGAAAGATTTTCTGGTGATATTTTTAGAGAGATGATTGTTAGAGCTGATAAGGTGTGGTGTTTAAATATGCAGATGTTTCTTGTCCGTCGCGAAGAACTCTTACATTGGTTCAGCGCATTTATCCTCTTAAAAACCTTTAGAAGGAAATTTTATTTAAATTTTTTTTTTTTTAATTTATGAGATATTCGACGAGAGCTTACTCTATATATATATTTTTATAAAAGTGGCTTTTCAATAGAGCTCTTATAATTTGAACCCAAGACCTCTTTTTAAAGACTTTGCTCACAAATCAATTGTAATACATTTTATTTAACTTTTAAGATAAGATTTTATATCAAGAAAAATGGATTTTTTTGGAAAAAAATCCACCAATATCAACTTGATTTTTAAGTCAAAAATTCTCTCAGTATGAAATTTATCGATCAACTTGTTTCTTGATTTTGTGTATATAAATATTTTTATATAAAGTAATATATAGTAAGTCCTTTCAAAAAATAACCAAATTAATTAATTAATATTATTATAGAACATCTACTAATAATCGAATTTCAAAAAAAATTGAACCCCTATCAACTTAACTTTCTCTTTAAAAGATTTGATTGGCTTAGTATATTTATATGACAAAAGACATTGGTTTATCCATCTCATCTGTTGAGCTATAAACTTATTTCAACTCATAAACTGGTTCATGACCGTTTCTGTAATGTTTTGGGCCGCAGATCATGATCCAGTGCACGAGATGGACGATCCAGATCAACTTAAGGGTGGATGTTGATGAGCAATGTACGGAATTGGTCCCTCGCGAGGGAGGAGAGGTAAGGGATGAGGATAAGTATTAGCGAGTGAATTATTTTATAATTTTATTTTCTGAAAGTTAAGTTTGGTTGTCTGGGTGGAACTGTGGGAGCTGATGACTTGAGCAGCGGGTCGAGGATAAGGATGGGGAGCTCCATAAGATCTGAGCCGTCAAATCCATCATTGAACGATCTGACGGTGAAGAAGAAAACAACTATCACGATCGGGGCGCATGGTTGTAAGGATGTGAATGTAATTGGCTTGACTCGATTTTTAAGTATTTGGATTTTCTGCGTTTACGTATTCAATTTTAGCTATGGATGGCTAATTACTGTGATATTCTTTTATTTTCGTTTATTTGAACGAATATTCCGTTCATTTTGACATTCATTCGAATGAATATATACATATTTTATTTTCATTTATTTGAACGAATATTCTGTTCATTTTGACATTCATTCGAATGAATATATACATATTTCATAATTTTGATTCATTCAAACCAATACCCTATATAAATTTAATTCATTCGAATGAATTGAATAAATAGTAACGTACGTTACTATTCACCTGTTCATTCGAATTAACCGATTGAATGAATCACTCCATTCATTCGAATGAATTGATTCTTTTTAAAAATTTTAAGTTATTTTTTAAGTATTGTGTATTTTTAAAATTTCTCAAATTAAATATCTGCACTAATTACGATAATCTGATAAAAATACTTTAAGACTTCAAGGTCTTTTGACACTCCCAAATGCTTAAAACACAATGTTTTATAAATAAAGGTATCCCTAAGCTGTGCCGAAAATACATTTAGGAGTGTCAAAAGACCTTAAAGTCTTAACGTATTTTTATCTGCTTATCGTAATTAGTCCTGAATATTCAATTTAAGAAATTTTGAAAATACACAGTGCATAAAAAATAATGGTCCTATCTTCCGTATGCTACAGTAATGCATAGTGTATTAAATAATAAAATCATTTAAAACTTTAAAGTTATTTTTTAAGCAATGTGTATTTTAAAAATTTCTCAAATTGAATATCCGGACTAATTACGATAACCTGATAAAAATATTTTAAGACTTCAAGGTCTTTTGACACTCCTAAATATGTTTTCGACAAATCCTAGGGATACCTTTATTTGTAAATACTGTGTTTTAAATATTTAGGAGTGTCAAAAGATCTTAAAGTCTTAAAGTATTTTTATCAGATTATCGTAATTAGTCCAGATATTTAATTTGAGAAATTTTTAAAATATACAGTGCTTAAAAAATAACTTTAAAATTTTAAAGAAAATCAATTCATTCCATCGGTTCATTCGAATGAATGGGTGAACAGTAACGCGTATTACTGTTCACTTGATTCATTCGAATGAATTAAATTTATACGAGACATTCGTTTGAAGGAATCAAAGTTGGGGGTATGTATCTATTCATTCGAACGAATGCCAAAATGAACTGGGTATTCGTTCGTACGAATGAAAATACAGGAGTATCGTGATAATTAGCCACGCACACTCGGAATTGGGTGTGTAGAGGTAGAAAATCCGGATGTGTAAAAATCGAGTCTTAATTGGTTTGTCTAAGATTTTTTTTTCTTAAATTTATTTAAGATAAGTTCACTGCTCCTAGGACACATTAAGGTTAAGTCATGGAGATTCAAACTTGCAACCTCTCATTCTTGAAGTGGAAAGCAACCAACATTTAAAAAATTCTAAATTAATTTGAAATTTAATGTAGATAAACACCACATAAATTTATATTCTGGTTAAGTACGCACTTTAAATTTTTCATAATGTCGCTCCTCTAATAGCAATAAAAAATTAAAGTTTAACTTGAATAAAACTTTTTTCTAATATCTCAGATAATTTTTTCAATAATATAAATTAGAAAAATAAATTAATAATAAATAAAGAAGACAGAAGATGAAATAAAAAACAAAAAATGAAGTATATTTATTTTACAGAAATGACAGAAAATGAAGACTGAAAGACTAAAAAATATGTATTATTTCGAATTACGAAGGCTGAACTAAATAAAATAAAACTAATAATTGTAATAGTTTATCTAATATTTGGATTTTATTACAATGCGACCTTTTGACATTTGCATGGATTATTGAGTGGCAGGTGGAAAGCTGTGAGCAGAATATATTAGAAAGAAATATCAAAGAGATATTTTTAATTTGGAGGTGCGGCGCGCCACCGTATCCTTTCGCTTTTCGCTTTCTGGTTTCCAGATTTGGCGCACATGCCACGACTAGCGACTCAGTAGCCGACTCAGTGGCATCTCCCGCAGTTGACTTTGACTGAATTGCCAAGTCGAAAGTAAAATTCTTTTGAAAATTACAATGGTTTTTCAAATTATTATTATTTTTTATAAATTTACATGTAGATTACCACAAGATACTTAGTGTAAAATTTTTACAGGTGAATCCCTACTCCTAAAGCATGCTGAAGTTAGACCACGAGAGCTCAAATCTGTGACCTTCCGTTTCCTAATTCTTTTAAAAATTACAACAATTTTTTGAACTATTGTCACAACAAACAAATACCATTTTTGAGATATTAAGAGTAATTGATATTATTCAAATGCTTGATTTTAAATTTAAGAATTTAATCAAGAAACTAATGGAAAATTTCATAGAAAATATAATATTCAAAACAATAAAAATATAATAAATGATTTTTTATAAAATCAAATCTTAATAAAAAAATTATCAGTAATTTATTGGAAATTTATCAAGAATTTGTCGAAATATTATTGTGATATTACCATTTACAAAATTTTAAACACTGTTTTATTGGGAATTTATCAAATTCTCGATAAATATGCATTATAACGCAATAATAATATTTTATCAATAAAAATATAGTAAATTTTAAAATATAGCCAATATTCGTGACATTGTTTTGAACACCGGCCATCGTCTACCAATAAATTGATAAATTTTTTAATTTTTATTTCATTTATTATGATAAAATGATAAATTAAAAATTATTGTAATGGAAAAAATTCAATCTATTGTAAAACAGTGCAATTGCTGTATCAATTTCAAAGAAATTGATGAGAGTGTTGGATACGTTGTAAATGACGAGATTATTTTAGACGAAACTTTCTAAAATGGTGTTTTTGTGCCCCTACAGTTGTATCTTGAGCATGTGAGTCACCTTAAGAATTTAACCTTAATTCATTTATATTAATTTAGATTCATTATTTTTGCACTTAATCTATATTTCAAACTATTTTTCTAACACTTTAACTTTATTTATTTTTAATTTATTCAAACTAATTTAAATTGGGTTAAATTGAGTCGAGTCATAAAGCAATCCTTTTAATAAAATAGATAATCAGGTTTATATATTATAATTTCAAAATAGTGAAGTGAAAATGGTGGATGGTAGAATTTAATATTAGTGGACAAATCGACCCAAATATCTTGTGAACCGGCAAAATTCAAGTTAATATTCAAACTTCAAAGCAATCTGTTCAATACATAAATTACGGGGGTTACAATTTTTTTTTATAGAGAATATAAATGTATTTCTTGACTTTTAAAAAATAAATTTAAATGTTTTAAAGGAGATTTTATTATTTAACTAATGCACTGTGTATTTCCAAAATTTCTCAAATTGAATATTTGGATTAATTACGATAACCAGATAAAAATATTTTAAGACTTTAAGGTCTTGATACTCCCAAATGTATTTTCGGCACAGGCGAGGGATATCTTTATTTGTAAAACACTGTGTTTCAAGCATTTAGGAGTGTCAAAAGACCTTGAAGTCTTAAAGTATTTTTATGAGGTTATAATAATTAGTCTGGATATTGAATTTGAGAAATTTTGGAAATACACAGTGCTTAAAAAATAACTTTAATTTTTTTTAAAAAATTATTATTTAAATAAGTGTGTACGGTAGCAAGTTCATTTCAATTCGAATGAACCGATGGTTCATTCGAATAAATGGATCAAATGAAGCCCATTTGTATTATTGTTCATTCGAATGAATCATTCGTTCATTCGAAAGAATGAGCTGAACAGTAACACGGAACATTGTTCAACCCATTCATTCGAATGAATAAAATTTACACTACAGCATTAATTCGAATGAATGCTGAAAATGAACGGACAGTTTGTTTGAATGAACAAAAAATGCAGGAGCAAAATGGTAATTTCACCCTAAAATTAAAAA
The DNA here is from genome assembly GCA_013350335.1 of Chimonanthus salicifolius. Taxonomy (NCBI): domain Eukaryota; kingdom Viridiplantae; phylum Streptophyta; class Magnoliopsida; order Laurales; family Calycanthaceae; genus Chimonanthus; species Chimonanthus salicifolius. Next base: position 42,653,437 of record CM023534.1, on the reverse strand, counting down.
AGGATGCGTAGAGACAGAAAAGTTAGGTGTCTGTAAGTCGCCTCAAGAATTTTTATTTTGTATTTATTTAGAAGAACAAATTTTTAATCATACAATTCTCATCCCACTTATAAAATAATATTATTTTTTTAGAAATGTATAAAAAATAAGATGTCTACATGTCTTTAATGTGAAACCTTTACGAAGTAAAAAATGGAGCGAGAGCGAGCGAGAGAGTGAGAGAAAGAACGAGAGATAGAGAGTGTTTTTGTAGGGACTTCTGGGAACGGCAGGCGGTAGGCTCGACGGAAGAAGGACTCAGGAGGATGCTAGAGAGGAGGGTTGGCAGCTTCAGCAGGGCAGGAAAAGGAGGAACAACAGCGAAGACCCCTCGGTCTCTCTATTTGTGGCCAATCTACCGGAATGGTTGGAGTTTACGTTGCGAGGTTGGCTTCTAGATCTCTTCAAGCAATGGGGGGTGGTTATGGATGTGTTCATCCCCAGAAAGAAAGATGCGAATGGACTGATTGTTTGCTTTTGTCCGTATGGCTAGAGGTAGCCATGCAGAAAAAGCGGCAAGGGCTCTCAACGATCAGGTTCTTGTTCTTGCTGGCAAGAAGCTTTGTGTTAATCCAGCCAGGTTCAGTAGAACAGATATCAAGAAGGGGTCCTACTCCAAGCCTCTTAAGTCTCACTCGGCTCTATTGAAGTACATGCCTCAGGCGGCCTTGGACCTGGTCATCAGAGGACCTGAGGAAGGTGATAAACCTTAGTTGGCAGGAGAAAAGATGTTTGAAAATGAGAGAGGTGTGGCTGGGAGGTTTCGGAAGTCAGTGGTGTCTCATCGGTCTTGGGCGGAGGTTACTAAAGTGAATAATAGCAACCAGACGGGAGGTGCCTTGGTAGGGTTTCAAGCAGCTGACATCAGAAGATCCTTCGTTTAATCTTATGCTGAGTTTGGAGGATGAAGTGGAACTTCATGAATGGCTGTCTAAGGCAGTGGTGGTAGCACCGTTCCATGATCTATCGCGCAGTCAGGTGGCTCAAGCCCTCAACATGGAAGGCATTTCGGTTCGTCATTGTTGCTAGATTGGTGAGAAGACGTTTCTGGCTTCCCTTCAAGGGGATCAGGATGTGTGGAACTCTCTGAAATTAGTCTCAGGCCCACTTTAGAATCCTTGGACAGTGGAGACCGGACATCTTCAATCATACGAGATACGTTTGGATCAGATTGCTTCGGCTTCCCTCTTGAGGGCTAGACTGAGAAGGTTATCACGGCCTTCGGACGTAAGATTGGGAAACTGATTGAGAATTCATACCCGGAACCTTCATAAGGAAGATTGTTCCTTATTGCATCTGCTGTTTGAAGTGGGCATTCACGAATATCTGCTCAGCTGGTAACGGTTTGCATAAATAGGCAGCCATTCCCGGTCAAGCTCATGGAAGTCGTCTCTCCGATGGATTGGTTAGTATCTCCAGCGGATATGGAGGGTTCTTCACCGACGGACGTGGGTTCCAGGCCTTCCATAGCTTCCTCGCTGTCTTTTCCTCAGGCACGTCATGAGTTGATGGAGGCGTGTGCTGAGTCGGTGGGTGGGTCAGTCGAGGGATTTAAAAAAAAATCTCAAGTGCATGCGCCGCTGAATCAGGAGAGGCTGGCAGCGTGTGTCACTTCTCTATCTGCTGAGGGCCCTCATAGCAGTAGAAAATACAGCCATCATTTATTGAAGTCAGATAAAAGGGAGGCTAAAATATGGGGGCTGGACCGGGTCTGCTTAAACAGGTCTCAACCCGAGAAACACATTTCTCACCTACCTCAACCGGCGGGTTCGGGCATGATTGTTTGGAGGAATAAGTTTAACTCGGGTAACTTACTCGGTAGGGATTTATTTTCTCAATCAATCTTCGACTGGGGTTTGTAGCTTATTCCCAATCTCCTTACAATGCCCCAAGATAGAATTTCTGGTGGCAGGAGGAAGGGGACCATAGCTTTGAGCGCTGATGGAGGGTCGGGGTGGGCGGTCGATTCTGTGCTGCGAAAGTGCTTTAGCTCTGGGGCAACTACATCTCCTTTCGGCTAGGCTTCCTCTTCGAAGGAGCATCAGCAAGAGCAGGTAGCCATTGCCTCTGGCTCTTCCGTTCCTGATTGCAGTCGGGACTTCCACAAGCCAAGGTTTTCGCCCATGGTTGACCACTCGGGAGAACACCATCGGAACTCTCTGTTGTAGAGGTCAGATTTTGGTTTTGCTTCTAATTTAGTACTTCATAACAAAGACTACATAAATGGAGTTCTGATAAAAAAAAAATAGGAATGTGATGATGGCAAGAGATGGGGATATTGACTGTCTAAGGATTAAGGGTTACTCAGAGCAAGTTGGTAAGGAAATTATCAAGATGGGTCAAGACCCGGGTATTAATTTTTTCAATAAAACATGGGCCTTAGAAGATTTGGCCAGAATGGAAACTTCAGATCGCTTTGTCCACCACCCAAGAAAAATTCTGAATCGAAGTAGGCAGGCACTGTCTTGGCAGGGTTCCCATCCCAGGTTCTCTGTGTTTTGTAAGAGAAAGCTTCAGCATGCAAATAGAATAGCCAGGAGCGTCTCAGTTTCTCGATGAAGGTTCTGACATGGAATATTCGGGGTCTTGGACTCCAAGAAAAAAGAGGGACTATCCGTAGGTTTCTTCGTAGAAATAAAATTGACATTCTGCTTCTTTAAGAAACCAAAAAAGAGGAAATCTCAGCGCAACTGATCAGAGAAATTTGGGGAGCCCGAGACAGTCGTTCCTTCTTCAAACCGACAGTAGGAAGATCGGGGGGTTTACTCAGCCTTTGTAACCCTTCAGTTTTGAACGTGGCAATTAAGAGGATGGACTCTAGATCAATTTCCATCAAAGGTGAGCTGGTTGAGGAAGGAGTGGAAATTTGTATCAAAATGTTTATGGGCATAATGCAGATGGGGATAGGGCTGATTTTGGAGTGAGTTAGAGGATATTAAAGTATGGGCTTCTTCAAGGTGGTGTGTAGGGGGTGATTTTAATGCTATCCGGTTCCCATCAGAAAAGAAAGGCAGCAGAGAATTTACCAGAACAATGGAGCATTTTTCTTCTTGCATCGACAACTGCAATCTCATTGACTTACCTCTGAATGGCGGGAGATTTACGTGGTCAAACGGGCAGGCTAGGATAGCTATGAGCAGACTTGATAGATTTCTCGTGTCAGCAGATTGGGACGCTATTTTTCCGGGGGCTTGCCAAATGAAGCTACTTTGTCCAATTTCAGACCATTGGCCAATTATTATGGATTCAGAGGAGGTGGACTGGGCCCCAAAGCCCTTTCGATTTAATAATGTCTGGTTGAAGGATCCTAAGTCTATGAAGCTTGTGAAATCTTGGTGGGACAGCTTTGACATTCAAGGTTGGGCGGGCTTTGTGTTAGCACAAAAGCTTAAGTTGTTAAAGACAAGAATCAAGGAGTGGGTGGCCTCAAGTGGGGCAATGTTCAAGAAAAAAAGGAAGCAGCGGTCAGCAAGTTAGAATTCTGGGCTAACATAGAGGAGGATCGTGATCTTGAGGAGAATCAGTTAGCCTTCAAGAAGGAGGCAAGATCTTCTTTGTCGGATTGTCTTAGGCTGGAAGAGGTAGAATGGAGACAAAAATCCAGGACTCTTTGGCTTAGAGAGGGGGATAAGAACACCAAATTTTTCCACGCTTGTGCCTCCATACGCAGATCCACTAATGGTATCAGATCAGTGTCAATGAATGGTACTCGTCTTTTCGACAAGGCGGCCATTAGGGGAGCGGTTGAGCGTTTCTTCTCGGCTATCTTTCAGCCGCCTGCTAGGGCATTGCCTCCCTTTTTCCCTTCTAGATCTGGGCCTCCTGCTTGTCCCTCTTCAGGTCCGCAGCTGCAGTCTGTCGCCTCTGGTTTGCCTTTTTCTTTGTCCTTTTCTTTACTGAGTGATTTGGTTTTTTGGAAACACGGTGCCTTGTTTGCTTCTTCTTTTCCCCAGGTCCTGGATGGTTGGTTTGGCAGACGTCTTCCTTCTGCTTCAGTTCTGTTGGCGTGCTCCTTATTAATAGTTTCCTGCTCGTGGAGGAACCTTCCTTGGGAGACTCCAAGGACCTTGTATGGCGGTGCTGAGCTTCTTTCGCTTTTGGAGGTCTTGCCAGGGTCTAGGAGGATCGAGCTTGCGTCAGAGAGGCTGGGATCCTGGATCTTTGATATTGTAGCTATGCAGGCTTCTCAGAGTCATCTCAATAGTTGGTACACGGCTGCTGGGATTCTTTGCGGTCGAGATTCTTTTATTTGGGCTCATCATCTCTATTGTGGATTGCTTCTTCTGAGGCCCGGGTCCTATCCTTCCCTATTTTTCCTTATTCTTCTTCAGTTGGTGAGCAGTCTCTAGGGTTGTTTTCTTCACCTGGGTCATTGGTTGGGGTGTTATCTTCTCTTTATTTAAGCTATCTACCCCCTTCGTATCCTAGGCTTATTAGCTCTCCTTTTTCCTTGTTAAGTTCTGCCTCCAAGATTGACTCAAATTCCAATAGACCTACTTTAGAAGGGCTTCGATTTCCTACGATTAGTGAGGGTTGGCTGTTTGGTTAGAGAGGGAGTTTACATTGGATGAAATTCTGGCAGCCTTGGACAGTTTAAATGGGGATAAGGCTCTTGGACTTGATGGTTTCAATTTTGCTTTCTTTAAGGCTTGTTGGGAGTCAGTTGGCCCGTTGATTGTCAGGTTCTTTAAGGAATTCTTCTCAGATGAGATTATTTATAAAGGGTTGAAGAATTCTTTTATCTCGTTAATTCCAAAACGGGAAGGACCATCCGAATTATCTCATTACCGCCCGATTAGTCTCGTGGGAAGCATTTACAAACTGCTAGCAAAAGTTTTAGCGGAGAGATTAAAAAAGGCGCTACCCCAGGTCATCGATGACTCGTAGGGTGCCTTTATTGAGAAAAGAAAATTTTGGATGGAATTTTGATTGCTAATGAATTGCTGTATTTGAGGAAAAAAGAAAGGAAATCTGGGGTACTGTTCAAAATAGATATGGAAAAAGCTTATGATTGCGTTGATTGGATTTTTGTGAGGTACCTATTTGAGAGGATGGGCTTTGGTAGGAGATGGCGGAAGTGGATGAAGGCCTGTGTAGAGGGATCGAGATATTCAGTTCTGGTAAATGGTTCTCCTACTTCACCAATTGATGCTACTAGGGGTTTGAGACAGGGGGATCCTCTCTCTCCGTTCATCTTCACGATGGTAGGCGAAAGTCTGAATAGATTGGTGTTGAAGGCTAAAGAATTAGGTATAGTGAGGGGTTTCGATGTTGGGTTAGAGGGTCTGGCGATCACCCACTTGCAATTTGCTGATGATACCATTTTCTTTTGCGACAATAGTAAATCAGAGGTGTTGGATTTTCGGGCAATCTTGAGATGCTTTGAGTTAGTCTCTGGACTTCGGATTAACTAAGGCAAAAGCACCCTCATCAGAATTGGTATAGAAGACATAGTGATCCGAGATTGGGCGAATGAAGTTGGTTGTGGGATTGGGAAATTTCCCTTTTTGTATCTTGGACTCTCGGTTGGGGGTAATCCCAGGCTCAAAAGGTTTTGGTCCCCGGTGCTGGAAAAAGTCGAGAAGCGACTGGCAGGTTGGGGAAAGAGGTATTTATCATTGGGTGGTAGGGTTACACTTCTCAAGTCAGTTCTGGTAAACATACCATTGTATTTCTTGTCGCTTTTTAAGATGCCCATAGGGGTAGCCAGTGCAATGGAAAAACTTTTTAGGAGATTCTTATGGGGAGACCAAGAGGGGAAGAGGAAAGTCCATTTAGTGGCTTGGTCCGAGGTTACTAAACCAAAGCACAAAGGCGGCTTACGTTTTATCCCTATTAGAGTGAAGAACGAAGCATTGTTATGCAAGTGGGCTGGCGTTTTGGTTTAGAAAGGAATGCCCTTTGGGTTAGGCTACTATCAGTTAAATACGGGGTAGCAAATTCAAATGGGTGGACCTTGGGAGAAGGTGCTGCTCGAGATGGGTCTAGGGTGATTAAAGATTGGTGGAAGGTGTGTGAAGGGGGGATAGAGGTGGACTTGTTATTTCAAAAGAATCTTCGTTTGTTGGTCGGCAAAGGGGACAGAACTTTTTTCTGGGAAGATCTTTGGTTGGGGGACAGACCATTGAAAGAGTCTTTTCCTTGATTATTTAGAGCTTCTAGGAACAAACAGGCCTTAGTTCAAGATATGGTTAAGGTGGATAGGCACGGTACTTCGTGGATTTTCGACTTTAGGAGAGAACTTCGGACCTTTGAGAGCGATTCCTTAATTGACCTTAAGGCGAAACTGAGAGAGTTCGAGTTAGATGTGGAGAGTGGGGATGAATGGGTGTGGATGGGGGATCCTTCTAGGGTTTTTTCTGTTAAGTCGCTGTCTAAGCTTACTCAACTTTGTTTGGAGGGTCCTTCTTTTTCTTAGGCGATTATTTGGTATAATCTGGCTCCTCCTAGAGTTCAAATGTTCACCTGGTAAAACGAAGAATTCTGACTAGATTAGAACTTAGTCGTAGGGGACTCTTGGGTCCTGATAGGGATTCTTTCTGTCCCCTTTGTGAATTGGCTGAAGAGTCTTTGGACCATCTTTTTGTCACTTGCCCAGTGGCTTGGAGATTATGGAGTAGGTTCGTCAACTTGTTGGGAGTTTCGTGGGTTAGCCCTGGTTCGTGGGAGGGCTTGTTGGAATCTTGGTCGTTGGCTCGTTTGCATCATCTTAAGAAAGTGGTTTGGAATACTATTCCGGGGGCGGTACTGTGGTCAATTTGGAGAGAGAGGAACTCTAGGGTTTTTGAGGGTAGTAGGGTGGAGTTCGGCGAACTTTTTGATATTGCAAAGTGGAGATTATGTTCGTGATTTGTGCTAATAAGGAATTCAAGGATTTCAAAGTGGAGGATTTATACCTTTCTTTGGACGATTATTTGGCCCCCACATTTAAGAAAGGCGAACCGAAGTTAGATTGGATACCTCAGCCCTCAAGTTTTTGGAAGTTTAATGTTGACGGGTCATCCAAAGGAAAACTAGGACCGGCCGGGATTGGGGGTGCGCTTAGGAATCATCTGGGTTTCACTCGTATTGCGTTTTCGGAGTCTGTTGGAATTAAGGGATCTAATGAGGCTGAACTTCTTGGTATTAGGAGAGCTCTTTCCTTAGGGGCCTTTTTAGGCAGGGAGAAGTTAATTATTAAAAGTGACTCTTCCAATGCTGTCAAATGGGCAAAGGGTTTGAAACGTCCACCTTGGTAAGGGAGATTAAGGAATTATCGATGGGCTTGGAAGTATCTTTCTCTCAGATTAGTAGATCAACAAATGGGGTAACGGATTTCCTCGCAAAGAATGATGTAGATGGAGCGATCCGTGGCACTTTCTGTACCCCGACTGAGTAGTTCTTTTGGGGTGTTGATTGCTGATGTTTTTGTTGGGTTTTCCTTTTCTTTTTGTTGAGAAGGGGCTTATTTCTCATTGGCTCCCCCCCCCTTTTATTTTCTTCTTGTACTATAATCATTTTATTTAATGAAAGTCTACTCTTAACTGTTTCAAAAAAAATGTGAAACCTTTACGGAAGTCTACATTTTACTATTTTAGAGGTCAGTAGAGGGATTGTTGTTGGAGAGGACAAATAATAATTAAAAAATAATACTCCACTTCACAATTCAGTGGTAAAATATATTTTATTAAAAATAATCCTTCTTGTGCTGGTTCAAACTTCAAAGCGGGCATTCTCCTGTTGTAGAATTTAGATTTGCACAAATTTTTTATTTTATAAATTATGTCAAATGCTAAATGATTTTTTAATAGTTTAAATCGACATTCACTCTCAAAAGTTTAAGTCTTTTTCTACTTTATTTTATTAAGTTATATTATTTTATAATAGATTACCATTAATGAAGAAATTATTGTTTGAAGTGAGTTGAACTTTTGATCAATCTTTTTTCTTTCATTTTTCAAGCAAAATTTACATGTAAGTATATAAATTTGTCTTTACTGAACTTAATCTTTATCATGGGTCACTTGCCCTGATATGATTAAATTGATGAGTTAATATAAAATTATATCTTTACAAATTATCTAGTATAAACTTTATTAATCAGCCTTTTTTGAAATTTAAATCATGAATGAATGTTTAGTTTCAATTAAATAGTATACATACATGAATTTTTTATAATGATTCTATATATATATATATATATATATATATATATATCTAACATTCTAACTATAAACTTATTTAGGTGTTTCCCGCTATTCTCCGACACTTGTTTCGATAATTCCCGGCTCTCATCGTACGACAACCAAAGGAGCACATCAAACTGTGTGCTGCAAGGATGCGTATTCCTTGATATTGTGAGCCCTTAGTCTCTTGGTTCCAAAATACTCATTCTATATGTAATTTGGAATTGTCCAAAATTACTTATACTATTTCTATATTTTTCATATTAAATTAAAGTTTTTATTTTTTTGATGAACTCCAAATCACGTTCTAATGTGATGGAAAGACGATCTTTTTTATAAGCTTTGACTTGTCTATATGCGACATTCTGTGATTATTTTCACCTCCAACTGTCATCGTCTAGAATCATGTATTGTTACATAGTTAGAAAAGTTTATTGAGTACTAAATTAAATTTATTGAGGGTTATTCGTAATCTTAATACCTCAAAATTATTTATATTAGGTTCGTATTGACTCATAAAATCTATTAATGAGCTTTTGACGCGTTTCGCATGAAAATGATCCTTATGAAATAAAAAAAATCGAAATAGGACAAGTATTTTGGAACAGAGGGAGTATAAGTTTTAGAAAAATTAATAAAAATCTTTCAACATGCAAAGTCTGAAAAAAAAAGTCTCAATTTAAATTTATAATTAAAATTGTGAAACCACCTTAAGGCAGATCAACATCTAATTCAACTAACACTTTTCCATCCATCGCAAAACATTACAATTGATAGAGGCATTTTTTTTATATATAAAATAAAGGAGCCTCCTAAAGTTACACGGTGGAATTTGAAAGAATTTTTTAAAAATAATAATAATAAACAATGTGCTTAGTAATAAAGAGATGATTTGAATTATATTAGAATGTAGGAAAGGATGTCTGGACTCGTGACATAACTAATGTTGATGTAAAAACACTATATAGTATATACAAATGATGCTAATGTAAAAAATACTATATATGAAAAGAAAAAACAATTTAAGATATGATATAAAATCAAAATAATATGGTTGATTGAAAAGATTACAAGTTAGCACATAAAGTCGTTAATAGAGCTATAATTAAAGTCAAATAGAAGTCTATAATGATTTGTATGTCAAATTAGAAGGAAATGAAGGAGAGAAAAAATAAATTATAACCTCACTAAGGTGCAAGTGGATAGAAGTAAATGTCTTGATCACGTGAGATGCATCGAGGATGATACCCATATGTTCTTATGGAAGACAAAGAAATTAAATAAAGTTGGGAAAAATACTTTAAAAACTTATTAAAAACTCAATTGAAAAATTGAGGTAATATGAAAAGAAAAGCAAATAAGGGGGGTGGTGAAGAAAACAAGAAAAATTGAAGTAAATCAAATCTTGGAAAAGATGAAGAAGAATAGGTCACGTCACTTAATGACATCTTAATTGAAATTTAGTCTATTTTATGATAAAATGAGTTGTGTTGGTTGACCCGACTATTCAATAAATTTTAGTTTTTACTCATTTTTATATCATTAGTTAATATTTATTTTTTAAATTAATTTTCTATAATGATTATATTTTAGTAATAAAAATTATTTTAAATAAGATTCAGCTTGAATTCGTCTAAATTTGTCATAGGCAGGACTTGAACACTGATGCTAGTCCATTACGGTGGGCTCAGTTTAATTAATATTCATATAAATGGTCGGGCTCGGGCTTCTTTGAGAAGCCCGTGGAAATCCCGTCGGGCTACTTGGCCCGTTTGCCGGTTCTGCAGAGTGATCTGTTGGATTAGATTTTTTCCAGTTTTTTACGGTAAGTTCCAACATAGCCCCACGCAAAAGAGGGTCAATTTTTTATATAACTCGCGGACTTCGAAAAATACAAACGTAAATGCAAGTGCCGTATGACTCTCTGTCTTCTCTCAAGAACTCAATCGTTTTGCCGCTTCTGCAAAGTGATCTGTTGGATTAGATTTTTACGAACGTAGCCCCACGCAAAAGAGGGTCAATTTTTTATGAATGCATCGCCGTATGACTCTCTTTCTTCTCTCGAGAACTCAACCATTTGGAGTGACTGAGAAAGGGTGGGAGAGAGCTTGAGAGAGAGTTCTGAATAGGAAAAATGGTGACACTGAGAAAGAGAACCAGAATTGAAGAAACTCCAAAAAAATGCCAAACACGTAATGGAAAATCCATCAACAGAATTCGAGAAGCTCCAATCCAACATTCAGTCCACCAAACAACGCTTCCAGAAGAAAACCCATGAAAAGAAATCTCCTCTTCTCAATCCATTGCCTCCCAGACGCTCTTCCAGGTCTGATCTACCTCTTTATTTTTTTCCACGTTTTGGATTACTCCCCCCCCCCCCCCCCCCCTTCCTCCTTTTTTTTCTCTTCTTTTGAAGTTTCCGGGTTTCTGTTGGGTTTCTCATTTGGGACTGTCTAGATTCATGCGACTCCAGTTTCATGAAGTTTTGTGAATTTTTTTGGGTTTTTCTTCTTGCACCTGCCATTTCTAAGCTAAATTTCTCTGCTATTATTTATATTTGTAGTTTTATTTTTATATTGTTGCATCAAGTATGTGTCGATTTAATTAAACAAAAGAGGCATGTCTCCCTTTAGTGTAAAGGTTCGCAAGATTTTTTAATATTTCATAGATTTTCCCTTTTACGGTTGTTACCCATTTTTTCTTGTGAATATTTGCATCTAGTTTTCCATCTAATGGGATTTTCTTAAAGCATATTATTTCGTCCTGATATTTTTCATTCCTGGGTTTTCTCTAATCTTTCTACATTTGTGTTTTTTCCTTTACCTATTGACTTCCATTTCCCCCCTATTCCTTCTATCAATGCTAGTTTTAACAAGTGTGATTTGTTCGTCCGAATATGCATTTGTGGGTTTTCTTTTAAAAAAGCCTTCTAAGCACCTTCGTTGTTAAAATTTGTGGTGGATTTCCTCATTCTTAGTATTTGTCATCATTTTTTGGTCTTTCTATAAAAATCACATCTCAATTATGTTGGGCTTCTGTGGGTTTAAGGAAGAATTTGACTATTTTCTAGTCAATGCAACCTTCACCATCGTTACCTAATGATTCATGGTGTGTTGTTGTGGGTCTTAGATTGCAGAATGTAACTTCTATTAGCCATGTTGAAGTTGGTCCCGTCAAAGCTAAAAACACAGTGGAGAATGGGTAGGATCTGGTAAGACAAGGCAAAAGGCCTGAGGTCTATACAGAGGAGCATGATAAGTTGTTGGGTACATGTGAAATGAGTTGGGAACTGTTCAAGGATGGATACGATGAGAATGGGTCTCGAATATATGACCCAGTTTTTTTTTTTGAAACAGTTAAGAATTGGCTTTCATTATATAAAAAGATTATAGCACAAAGAAGAAATAAAAAGGCAGAGGCCTATAAGAAATAAGCCCCCCTCCCAAGAACACAAATAAGCAAAGCAAATCAAAAAACAAGAAAAAGTTGCAAGCCCTTATAGAAGAGCTACCTGCCCGAGGAAAAGAATGTGCCATGGGTCGCCCCTTCGACACCGTTCTTAGTGAGGAAATCCGTTACCCTATTTGCAGACCTACTAATCTGAAAGAAAGATACTTCCAAGCCCTTCGATAATTCCTTAATCTCCCTAACTAAGGTGGTCAATCTCCAAGGTGGTCGTTTCAAATCCGTGGCCCATTTGATAGCATTGGATGAGTCACTTTCAATAATTAATTTCTCCCCCTCTAAAGATGCCCCTAAGTAAAGAGCTTTCCTAATACCTAGAAGTTTCGCCTCGTTAGACTCCTTAATTCCAACAGACTCTGAAAACGCGACACTAGTGAAACCCAGATGATTCCTTAGCATGCCCACAATCCCGGCCGGGCCAGGTTTTCCTTTGGATGATTCATCAACGTTAAACTTCCAGATTCCAGAAGGCGGAGGAACCCAATCAAACTTCGGTTTGCCTTTCTTAATTGGGGGACCCAAACATCTATCCAGAGAACGGCACAAATCCTCCACTTTAAAGTCCTTGAATTCCTTGTTAGCGTAAATCCACGAACATAATCTCCAATTTGCGCTATCAAAAAGCTCGCTAAACTCCGCCCTACTACCCTCAAATACCCTAGAGTTCCTCTCTCTCCAGATGGACCACAATACCGCAGCCGGAATAGTATTCCACACCACGTTCTTCCGGCGATGCAGACGAGCCAATGACCAAGAATCCAATAATCCCTTTCACGAACCAGGGCTAACCCACGAAACTCCCAACAAGTTTACGAACCTACTCCATAATCTCCAGGCCACTGGGCAAGTGACAAAGAGGTGGTCCAAAGATTCTTTAGCCAAATCACAAAGGGGGCAATTTAAGTCCCCGTCAGGACCTAAAAGTCCTCTTCGACTCAGTTCCAGTCTAGTCAGAATCCTTCATTTTGCCCCACACCAGGTAAATATCTAAACTCTAGGAGGGGCTAGATTGTTCCAAATAATGGCCTAAGAAACTAGGGAGCCCTCGAAGCTTAGTTGAGTAAGTTCAGATAGAGACTTGACCCAAACAACCCCAGAAGAATCCCCCATCCACACCCTCACATCCCCACTCTCCATATCTAACTTGAACTCTCTCAGATTCATCTTAAGATCATTTAAGGAATCAATCTCAAAGGTCCGAAGCTCTCTCCTAAAATCAAATATCCATGAAGTACCATGCCTGTCCTCCTTGACCATATCTTGAACTATAGCCTGTTTGTTCTTAGAAACTCTAAATAGTCTAGGTAAAGACTCTTTCGAAGGTCTATCCCCCAACCAAAGATCTTCCCAGAAATAAGTTCGGTCCCCTTTGCCGACCAACAACCGAAGGTTCCTCCGGAATAACATACCAACCTCAGTCTCCCCTTCACACACCTTCCACCAATCTTTAAGGACCCTCGAGCCAGCCCGTGTAACACCTTCTCCCAAGGTCCAACCATTCGGATTCGCTACACCGACCCCAAAGGACATTCCTTTCTGAACCAAAACGCCAGCCCCACTTCCATAACAAAGCTTCGTTCTTCACTCTAATAGGGATAAAACCTAAGCCACCTTTGTGCTTAGGTTTAGTAACCTCGGACCAGGCCACCAAATGGACTTTTCTCTTCCCCTCTTGATCACCCCATAAGAATCGACTAAAAAGTTTTTCCATTGCGTTGGCTACCCCTATGGGCATCTTGAAGAGTGACAAAAAATACAACGACACGTTTATCAGAACTGATTTGAGAAGTGTAACCCTACCACCCAATGATTAATATCTCTTACCCCAACCTGCCAATCGTTTCTCAACTTTCTCTAGTACCGGAGATCAAAAACTTTTGAGCCTATGATTACCTCCAAACGGCAAACCAAGGTACAAAAAGGAAGTTTTCCGATCCCACGTCCGACTTCATCCACCCAATCCCGGATCACAAAGTCTTCCATACCTATCCCGATGAGGGTGCTTTTGCCTAAGTTAATCCGAAGTCCAGAGACCAACTCGAAGCATCTCAAGATCGCGCGAAAACCCAAGACCTCTGATCTCCTATTGTCACAAAAGAAAAGGGTATCATCAGCAAATTGCAAGTGGGTGATCACCGGGCCCTCTGACCCTACCTCGAAACCCGTCACTATACCCAATTCTTTAGCCTTCACCACCAATCTATTCAAGCTTTCCCCTACCATCGTAAAGATGAAAGGAGATAGTGAGTCCCCCTGTCTCAAGCCCCTAGTAGCATCAATAGGTGAAGTGGGTGAACCATTAACCAGAATTGAATACCTGGACCCCTCCACACATGCCTTCATCCACTTCTGCCATCTCCTACCAAAACTCATTCTCTCAAAAAGATACCTCACAAACATCCAATCGATGCAATTATAAGCTTTTTCCATGTCTATTTTGAACAATAACCTAGGTTTCCTCTTTTTTCTCTTCAAGTACACCAACTCATTAGCCACCAAAATACGGTCCAAGATTTGTCTATTCTCAATAAAGGCTCCTTATGAGTCATCAATGACCTAGGGCAGTGCCTTTTTAAGCCTCTTCGCTAGCACCTTAGCTAACAGTTTGTAAATGCTCCCCACAAGACTAATCGGACGGTAGTGGGATAATTCAGATGGTCCCTCCCGTTTTGGGATTAATGAGATAAAGGAATTCTTCAAACCCTTGTATATGATCCCATCTGAGAAGAATTCCTTAAAGAATCTGACGATCAACGGGCCGACTGTTTCCCAACAAGCCTTAAAAAAGGCAAAATTAAAACCATCGGGACCAGGGGCCTTATCTCCATTCAAGTTGTCCAAGGCTGCCACAATTTCCTCCGAAGTAAACTCCCTCTCTAACCGACCATCCATCACCCTGCTAATCCTAGGAAACCACAGCCCTTCCAAAGTAGGTCTACTTCAACTAAAGTCAATTTTGGAGGCGGAACTTAACAAGGAGAAAGGGGAGCTAATGTACCTAGAATGCGAAACGGGGAAAGAATTTAAATAGAGGGAAGATAACACCCCAACCAATGACCCAGGTGAAGAGAACACCCCTAGAGACTGCTCACCAATAGAAGAGGAATAAGGAAAAACAGGGAAAAATAGTACCCGGGCCTCAGAAGAAGCAGTCCGCAACAAAGACGATAAACCCACAAAGGAATAGCTCGGCAGCAAAAAGTCCCAGCATCCATCGACCAGCTGTTGAGACGACTTTGAAAAGCCCGTAAGGCGCCGACATCAAAGATCCATGAGCCCACCCCTTCCAACTCAAGCCCAAAACTCCTACATCCTGGAAGGATCTCCGTAAAAGTAAGGAGCTCGGCACCACCATACAAAGTTCGGGGAGTTACCCAAGGGAGGTTCCTCCACGAACAGAAAGCTACCGAAGAGAAGCAAGCCAACAACACTAAAGCAGAAAGAAGACGTCTACCAGTCCCACAATCCGGTACCTGTGGAAAGGAAGAAGCAAACAAAGCACCGGGTTTCCAAACAACCAAATCACTCATAATAGTAGAAAAGAAAAGAAAGTACAAACCCGTGTCGACTGACGGCAGCTGAGAACCAGAAGAGGGACGGGGAGGAGGCCCAAACCCAGAAGGGAGAGTGCAAGGCACGGCCCCAGAAGGAGGCTGAAAAATGGCCGAGAAGAACCTCTCTACTGCTCCCCTAATGCCAACCTTGTCGAAAAGACGAGCACCATCCACTAACACTGATCTGATACCATTATTGACTCTGCGACTGGAAGCGCAAGCATGGAAGAATTTGGTATTTTTATCCCCCTCCTTAAGCCAAAGAGCCCTTGATTTTTGTCTCCATTCCACCTCCTCCAATCTAAGACAATCCCACAAAGAAGATCTCGCCTCTTTCTTGAAAGCTAATTCATACTCCTCAAGGTCACAATCCTCCTCTATATTAGACCAAAATTCCAACTTGCCGGCCGCCGCTTCCTTTTTTTTCTTGAACACTGCCCCCGCTTGAGACCACCCACTCCTTAATTTTTTATTTCAACAGCTTAAGCTTTTGTGCTAACACAAAACCCGCCCATCCATGAATGTCAAAGCTGTCCCACCAAGATTTCACCAGCTTGATAAAAATAGGCTCATTTAACCAAGCATTATTAAATCGGAAGGGCTTAGGGCCCCAGTCGACCTCCTCTGAATCCAAAATAATTGGCCAATGGTCTGAAATTGGATAGAGGAGCTTCACCTGGCTTGCCTCGGGAAAAATGGCGTCCCACTCTGCCGAAATGAGAAATCTATCAAGTCTACTAATAGCTGCCCTGGACTGCCCGTTGGACCATGTAAATTTCCCGCCATTTAGCGGTAAATCAATGAGGTCACAATTATCGATGCAAGTAGAAAAGTGCTCCATTGTTCTAGTAAAATCCCTACCTCCCTTCTTTTCTGATGGAAACCGAATTGCATTGAAATCACCTCCTACACACCACCTTGAAGAGGCCCATACTTTGATGTCTTCTAACTCACTCCAAAAGGCAGGCCTTTCCCCATCCATATTTGGCTCGTACACATTTGTAATGCAAATTTCCACTCCTTCCTCAATCAATTCACCCTTGATTAAAATTGATCTAGAATCCATCCTCTTAACTGATACATTTAGAACTACAGTATTCCAAAGACTGAGAAGGCCGTCCAACCGTCCAACTGCCGGTTTGTAAAAAGAACCACTGTCTCGGGCTCCCCAAATCTCTCTGATCAACTGCAATGAGATTACCTCTGTTTTTGTTTCTTGAAGAAGAAGAATGTCAATTTTGTTTTTACGGATAAATCTCCGGATTGCCCCTCTTTCTTCTTGGAGTCCCAGACCCCTAATGTTTGAACTCAGCACCTTCATTGGGAAACTCCGGCACTCCTGGATTTTTTATTTGCATGCCGAAGCTTTCTTTTACAAAACACAGAGAATCTCGGATGAGAGCCCTGACAAGAGAGAGTCTGTCTTCTTCGAATTGGATTTTTCATAAAGTGGGAGACTGAGCGGCGGTCTGAAGCTTCTATACTGGCCAGATTTTCTAAGGCCAAATTTTCATTAAAAAAATTTATCCCCAAATCTTGGCCCATCTTGAGAATTTCCTTATCCACTTGCTCTGAATAACCCTTTCTCCTAAGGTGGTCAATTTCTCCTTCTCCTACTTCCAGTAAGTTCCTATTATTTTTTTTATAATTTGGAATTCCATTTGTATTGCTGCTGAAAAGAAGTAAGGGATTAGAATGAGAACCAAAGCCTGACCTTGATGCCAGAGAGTCTCAGTGTTGCTCACCCGAACGGTCAGCCTTGGATGGGGAACCTGGCAAACTGAAAACCCGATTGAAAATAGGAGCAGTGGAATCAGAGACTGCAACTATCTGCTGTCGCCGATCGGCCACCAGATCTTCCACCCTCGTCGGCCTCTTAAAGGGAGAGGCCCAACTGAGAGAAGGAGCTGCCACTTTGGAGTTGAAGCACTTCCGCAGCACTGAGTCAATAGTTTGATGCATAGGAAACCCCGGCCCTCCATCGACACTCAAAGCTACGAGCCCCGTCCTCCCACCATCAGAACCAGATATGTTCTCTTAAGGAAATGGAAAATAACTGGGAGCAGTTTGCTTACCCCATGCGCTACCTCCAAATAACTTACCCGAACTATGTCTATCCATTGGTTGGGGTAAATGAGTTAGAGGCCTCACGGGTCGAGACCCGAAAATATATGCATGACCCAAACCAGTTGCTTTAGCCACCCTTTTCTCTATCTTCATTAAATGGTGACTTGACTCACACCTGCCTTGAAAGCCCTCAACAAATAGAGCGGCACACGCAAACTCCAAGTTCGGCGCATGCAGAGGAGCCACCACATGAAATTTTTGAATTCCACCGTTTGACACGTCAGCCGACTCATCGCATGCCTCCATCGTCTCCCTTGGTTGAAGACCGGCCTGAGAAACTGAAGATGAAAGATCTCTATACAGGTTGGATGCCACTACCGCCAGTGGTGAAACCTCCCTTTCCAATGGAGAAACAAGCCAATTCCTCGGGGAAACCACTCCATGATCCTGATCGGAAATGGCTTTCCATTGATGCATACCGTTACCAGTTGAGGCAGATTCTCATGGATGTCCAACTTTAGCAACAAATGCAATAAGGAGCAGTCTATCTTGTGAAGATTCCGAGAGTGGATCTCAACCAGTTTACCGATCTTTTGCCCGAAAGTTGTAATCACCTTCTCCGTCCAACCTTCGAGAGGGAAGCCAAAACATCTAATCCATACATACCTCGAATGGCAGAACATACCCGGACGCCACTGTCTAAGGATCCTGAACTGTGCTGAAACAACCTTCACTGACTTACTCACTTCCTGGATCCCAGAAAGGGACGCCAAGAACCGCTTCTCACAATCTGGCAGCAGTTAATGACCAATATGCCTTCCATTTCGAGAGCTTCTGCCACCTGAGTAGATGACAAATCGTGAACGGTGCTACCACCACTGCATTAGACAACCATCCACGAAGTTCCACTTCGTCCTCTAAGCTGAGCTTAAGATTGATCAGAGGAACTTCAAACTTAGGCTGAGCGTCCTCCCGATTTTTATCAATCATTTGGGCAACCTCCACCCAAGATTTACTAGTCCCCACTGGCTTCCGAAACCTCTCCATTACCTCTCTCTCGTTTTCAAGAGCCATTCTGCTATCTGCCATCTCAAGATTACCACCTGCACCCGATCTTTTGGTAGCTGGCAGAAAGTCCGGCTGGTATAAATTGCTAAAGGGAACTGAAGAGGTCTTGAAAGGCATGGAGGAGACTCCCAGCTTGTCGTCTTTTCTATTGAATCTGGCTGGGTTTACACACAGCTTCTTACCAGCAAGGACACACTCATGGAGGGCCCTTGCCGCCTTTTCTGCATTACTACCTCTAGCCATGCGGACGAAGGTGAACCGTCTTCCACCTGCATCTTTTTTCCTGGGGATGAACACGTCCATTACAACCCCCCATTGCTTGAAGAGATCATGAAGCCAGCATTTTAGAGAAACTTCCGACCACCCCGGTAGGTTGGCCACAAAGAGAGAGATCGAGGGATCCTCCCCACTGTTCCTCCTCTTCCTGCCCTGTTGCAGCTGCCAACCCTCCTCTCTAGCGTCCTCCTGAGTCCCTCTTCCGTCGAGCCTGCCGCCTGCCGGTCCCTGCAAAAAAACTCTCTCTCTCTCTCTTGCTCTCTCACTCCCTCTCTCTGCATGGTCTCCCTCTATATTCCTTTTTCGAATATATGACCCAGTTAAGGGAAAGACATGCCATCAATGCAGGTCCGGTTCCCATTTTCATTCACTATTTTTATTCTTAAATACCTGAAGAATTAAAGATAATATGTCTAATTCAGTGGCCTATTTGCAGAGATTGTGGCAAGTTTGCATTTTGTTATTATACTCTGTCAGACAACACTACATTGTTTTTGTGAATATGGTCCATAATGAATGCTTTATAATTCAGCCCCCTCTGTGGAAAAGTCGTCTAGCATTGTATATTTGCATTAAAGAATCATTCCTATATCAGCTGATGATCAGGTGGATCCCTAGCCAAGTTCATGAGCTTGATTTTGAGGATTTGGTCCTAGTTTTCAATAGAATTGGTCATCTTTTGCTTCATTGGTTTTGTATCATGTTAGCTACAAAATTTGCTATTTTGTTAATTATTATTGTTATCACTCTTCAAAACGAGGGTGTACTGCTCTATATACTATAAAATACAATCAATTTTAAATAACTACAAGAATTAGCAGATACAATTTCTTTTGTAATCGTTTCATTCTCTTTCTCTTTTCTATTTTATTTTGTTGCCTTTATAAGGATAGCACCTTTCTTATTATGAATATATCCAAATCTTTTAACCCAAAGTAGCTAGAACCTCTGATAATGAAATCCTTCTTATTATGAATATATCCAATTCTTTTATCCCAAAGTAGGGAGAATCTCTCTGATAATGAAATCCTTCTTTTCATCCAAAAGTTTTGAAGTTCATATACCATCCAACCTCGTTAAATTTGGTCTAAAAGCTGATTTCCAAACTAGCTAGTGCTAAACTTTGTTGAGACAGATGAGGGAAAGTAGGATCTTTGACTAAATATGACCATCAAAATTTGAAATTTCTTATTATGAATATATCCAAATCTTTTAACCCAAAGTAGCTAGAACCTCTTATAATGAAATCCTTCTTGTTATGAATATATCCAATTCTTTTATCCCAAAGTTGGAAGAATCTATGATAATGAAATCCTTCTTTTCATCCAAAAGTTTTGAAGTTCATATACCATTCAACCTCGTTAAATTTGGTCTAAAAGCTGATTTCCAATCTAGCTAGTGCTAAACTTTGTTAAGACAGATGACGGAAAGTAGGATCTTTGACTAAATATGACCATCAAAATTTGAAATTTGAAATTAAAAAAAAAAAAATGAAATGATATGGTGTGGTCATTGCGTTACTGCTTACTGAAAGTAGCATAATATTGTCCTTCCTGTACTTGCTATTAGAACCTACATAATGTGGTCGTTGTTATACTGGGGCTGTGTTTGAATGAGGGGTAAATTTTACAAGGGTTACCTCTAAGTAGGGTCACTCTTGAGAGTAGGAGTCACCCTTGAACATGGGTTATTGTTATCTTGTTTGGTAATTAAAGTGGTAAAGTAAGAAGTTATCCTAAGGGTAAAAAATTCTTATTTGGTAATTGTAAGCAGGGATAATATGATATATTAACAATTTTACGAGTATTAATAATTTTTATTAAATTCATATAATATAAAAAATAAAAATATAATTTTATAAAACATAATTATTGAATAATATTCATCAATTAAAAAATATTTTAAAATATTTTTGCTTCATAAGTGCAAAGAGGGGGGGTAAAGAAGGGCAAGGGTTTCATGAAAACCCCAATGGTCCAAGGGGTTTTCAAAAAGGGAGGGGGAGGGGTAAAAATATGAATTTTTACCCTCACCTCTCCATTAGCAAACAAGGGTAACGGAGGGTAACCCCCTGTTACCCCCCATCCAAAGACAGCCTAGGTTGTACAACTGACATAATGTGGTCAGTTTGCTACTCCATCTTAGAACCAAATCTCTGCCTAAGCTTTTCCATCCTAATTTTGCTCCCCATTTAAAAATTCCTCCTTGAGGAATAGAATTGTTAAGCAATGAATTTGCATAGGCAAAAACTTTAACCAAAGGTGAGCTTTCATGTAACTTCAAGCTGCCATATTTGGCTGCAAATTGCTACTTGGGAAGGTTCGTATTACGAGTTCTTATTCTGTTTTAGGAGAAAATATTAGGTATCTTCCATCATTTAAAGTACACCATTTTTTAAATTACTTTTGATGGTTTATTATCTGCTTCTCTTGGCTATTTCTTCAATTACTTTGAGCTTTTCTCTTAACATGTAACTTCCAAATAGCCCTTGCTAATTTGTATCTTCTACACTTTTTAGGCAGAAAACTCTGGGTCAGCGTACCCACTGTAGCAAATGCAAGATTGTTGAAGGGCAATTTTGTGGAGATTGTTTGTGCATGAGGTAACTTCTTAGACATTCCTTTCTTTGAAAAATAAGTCATATCATGTTAAGGATAATTATTTGTAAGACCAATATTCTTTTTGAATGTTTGATCTGCCTTTGTCATCATTATAAAGTTACAAACCAGTTCTTGTACTAATTCGTCAACAACCTTATGCAATTCAACTGTGATACTCAGATTTAAAAGTTATATAAAAGGTTATATGATATGTGTCTCCTTGGGTGTGATGAGATCGTCTGAGGATCAGATCCTACCTTGCATGAGTCAACAGTCTTTTAGGCCCAGTGAGATTATTTTTCTCTCTGTAAGCCACGCAGCTGTAGTGATTTTTTTTTTTTTTTTGAAATATGCACTCAGCTGTAGTGATTGTTGTTAGCTGTTGTGGCATGTATTAATCTTACCCTCATGGATAAGAAAAAAAGAGAGTATGACACTCCCTTTTAAAAGCAATGAAGAGTTAATAAATGACAATAGTGATAATCTGGGGAAGAGTTATTTGGTGCCCAAAGTTCCGTTGCCACCTGACCAATGGTAGACTTGATTCTATTTGTATACCGAACATTATTATCTTCCATTCTATCTATTGTTGGTAACTTCAGTGGATGTTACCTTTCTATCATCCTTTTGTGATTAATGAAGTTACCTTTCCAAAAAAAAACTTCAGTGGATGTTTGCTGGATCCTAAAAGTATTTTCCAAGTTTGGTCTTTCCTCATTTGGGCAATGAAGCCTTGCTTTTGCAAAATGGGTTGGTGTGCTTTCATTTTTGGATTTTGTTGGGACTGTTGTAATGAAGCCTTGCTTTTACCAAATAAGTAGAAGGAATAAGAAAAAGAGGAAGGCATTTAAAAATTTCGTCTAAAGATATGGTAGATTGTAGGGTAGTGTAGGCCGGAAGGTGTGGTTCTTGATGGGATATAATGGAAGAGAAGAACTCAGAGCCGATCCTAGATGGATGGGATAAGTGGCTTTGATGATGACAATGATGAATTAAACACTTGGATCATGATACACATGTCATCACTGAAATTATGTATTGAGTTCAAAAAAGATATCTAGTTCCTAAAATTATGTGTATAATATTGAAAATTGATATAATATGGCTGTAATTTCCAGCTAAATTAGCTGAGTAAACATCATCACGGCAGTGACTAGTTCCCTCGAAGCAAGTGAAGCTTTTAGTCTTATCATCCCAATATAATTGATTAATAGAAGTTAAATGTTAATGTTCAAAGCAAAAGGGATTTTCAAGCTTTCTGAGCTCTGCACCTTACCATTGTTGAATTTGCTAGGTCATTTATTATGATTTTCATGTTTTGAATCTTGGCTCTTATTATATTCAGATATGGTGAGCATGTGCTGGAAGCGAAGAAGAATCCTGATTGGATTTGTCCTGTGTGCTGTGGCATTTGCAACTGCGATTTATGCCGAATCAAGAAAGGATGGGCACCAACTGGTCCATCCATTATTATCATCCATTCTATCTATTGTTGGTAACTTCAGTGGATGTTACCTTTCTATCATCCTTTTGTGATTAATGAAGTTACCTTTCAAAAAAAAACTTCAGTGGATGTTTGTTGGATCCTAAAAGTATTTTCCAAGTTTGGTCTTTCCTCATTTGGGCAATGAAGCCTTGCTTTTGCAAAATGGGTTGGTGTGCTTTCATTTTTGGATTTTGTTGGGACTGTTGTAATGAAGCCTTGCATTTACCAAATAAGTAGAAGGAATAAGAAAAAGAGGAAGGCATTTAAAAATTTCGTCTAAAGATATGGTAGATTGTAGGGTAGTGTAGGCTGGAAGGTGTGGTTCTTGATGGGATATTGATGCAGACTCCTTTCCTAACTCCTTTCCTAACCCCTTTTCCTACCCATCTCTCCCGTTTCCTACTTTCCCTTTTCTTCCCCTTCTTTCCCTTCTACTACGCAGCAGCTGTTCCAAATACACTAGCACCGCACCGACGATGCCGATCCCAACGATTCAGGCCCCGATCCCGATGATTCAGGCACCTCTTTCTATCTTTCTCCTTTCCTTGTTTTCTTCTTCTTTCTTTGTTTATTTTCGTTCCTATTTTTGTGTTTAGGGTATGTATATAAATACCCCTTTTTGTAGATTGTAAAGGAGGGAGACGAATTTGATTAATGAAATAGATTGAGTTTTCATTTCAAGATCTTGTTCTTGGATGGTTTTTTGATTTCCCTTTGGTTTTGCTTTCGCCGGTGTACGTTTGCATCCATTGGAGTCTGAATCTCCCTTCTGCCTGTAAGCAGAAGAAGATTGTCTTTCCCCGGGCCAAACAGCGACGACGGGAACCATAGGGCCGTCCTCTGCTGTTTCCCCTGTGTGTATTTGCAGCCAGACCTGTTTGACAGGTGTGTATTGCTGTTCACTTCCTTCCATTGCAGCTAGGTTTGCCTCCTTGCTCTCCAATCAGCCACCCATCACCCACCGTACTGATCCCTTCATTCCAAACCAGCCACCACTCTGTTTCTTACCAAAAGAAACGATATAGCCGATCCCCATTCTAGTCCCAGTTACTGTTCACAGTAAACCCATCTGACCTTTCCTTTTGTTTCTTTATTTAAATTAGGTTCCTTATTCCCTTCAAATCCATTTAGCCACTTCTAAATTCCTTTAACCCGATCCCCGCTGCGTCAAGTGGTATTCAGAGCCTAGATTAAAAAAAAAAAATTCCATGGCTGCCACTCCAAATCTTGAAGACAATCAGGCTGTCACTAGGGCTGAGATGAATGCAGTTCAACATTCCATTGAAGATTTGCGAATGATGATGCAACAACTCCTTAACCGCGACAATCGACGTGATCGTAACAATCGTGGTAGGAGACCCCCAGTTCAACCTGAGTATGACTCTAGTGATGAGGAGTCAGAAGACAACCGTGAGCCTCCAGACAACAAGAATAATCGAAAATACCGTCCAAAGATGGATTTACCATCTTTCAACGGTCAACTACATGTCGAAGGCTTTCCTTGACTGGCTCTCTGAGGTCGAACTCTTATTCGATTGTATGGAAATCGATGAGGCACAGAAAGTAAAGCTGGTAGCCAGCCAACTCAAGGCCGGAGCAACCGCATGGTGGCAACAGCTAGAAGCCGCCCGAAGGCGGCAGGGGGAAGCGTCCTATCAATTCATGGACGCGAATGAGAGAGATACTGCGAACTCGCTTCCTTCCCGCTAATTATGAACAAGTTCTTTTCGAGCAGTATCAGAATTGCCGTCAGGGTAATCGTGCAGTTTGTGACTACGCAGAAGAGTTCTATCGCCTTTCTGCTAGAGCCGACTTGTCACGCCCCGACCCGACCGGTGGGCCCGGAACGCGACTGATTTTTTTTTTTTGAAGATAAACTGAACCACAAGCATTCTTACTGGGCCGGATCAACAGTTAGGCCCAGTGGTTACACATTAGCCCGTTAAGTGGACTCAAACATGTACCATATGCTTCCCAAAAACAAAGACATAATAACAATATAACATAACATGCTCAAATTAAATCCAACATTGATTAATACAAAGTATAAGAAAATTAATTATTGATTCATCATTCAAAAGCATTGTCTCAAAAGGCAACATAGCCTATTACATCAATTCAACATAAATTAAGTACCACATCCGGTACTTAATGAAAATCAACGGTTCCAATAACTGACAGAAAAGATCAGGGCATTCCCCTCCCAGGGAATCCCAAGACACCGCCTCAGCTTAATACCCCTAAGCCTGAAAAAGAGGGTCCTCCTCCTCGGGTTCATCGCCTGAAAGGTGAGTGGTGTGAGCTAACTAGCCCAGTGAAGGATAATTAACAATGCACATTAAGTAAATATAAAACAGGTTAGCAACAGTTCAATAATATCACATGGTTGATAAAAATAAGCATAAATCCAAGTAATATATCAATATCATTAAATCATCAATCACGTATTAAGTCCCGACAAAGTCAAAATACATCTTTACAAGTACATCTCCGGCTCTTTAACGTAGCCGATACTGACACCCTTAAGTCAGCAACTGACGACAGCATGATCCGCCCATGGTCTAGCAGACATAAACCATCTCTCATATAGCCGATATTGGTTCAATAGCCCAGGTACGTGGAAGCAGTCTTACATACACATACGATCAACATCGTAATATCATAATCATCACAGCACTCTTACCATAGTGCATCATGTATAGGCACATGAGTAGGTTCATCAAAAACTGAAACCACTCATTGCTCGATACTCATCTCATTATAACACCTGTTTACAAAATCTGCAGAGTTAAGTTCCCTCACTGTGATCATGTGGTTACGCAGTCTCTATTCAAACAACATACAAGTGCTCAATCAATATACATAACAAATACGTACACCTACGTAGTATTTTGGAAATCATGCATTTTCCCATAAAATATCCCGGGTTAATGGAAATGAGTCTCCTACTTGGTTTCTAGCCTTTTTAAATCATCCACAAGATGATAATATAATAATAAAAGGGGCTCAGTCCAAACTCATATTGTCTTCTGGGCATTGACCAGATTGACTTATTGAGTGAGGTTTAGATCCTCGGGTCACTTTTCGGTTGTCTTCTGAATAGGACCAGAGCTGACATTTTGAGTAGGCCTCGAGGTCACTCAGTACCCGACTATAGTGTCGTCCTGAAAGTGAATCACTCAGTTCCCGACTAGTGTCGGACTGAAAGCGGATACAATAGTATTTTCACTATAAATAATAAGAGAAAGGGGTTAGTACATTTTTAATTAACAAGGGGGGGTATAAATCATCACAAATAATCAAACACAATAAATAATAATCAGTATTTAGACAAAACAGTAATCAAGCAATATTTTAACATTTTAAAAACGGGTCCTCGGAACTGGGTGCAGTGGCTTCGGATGATCCGAACCACTCTAAACTGAGTCACTGGCCTCGGAACTTGGGGCCTGACTTCGGATCGTCCGAAGACTGGGTCTCGGACTGTTCGAAGTCCATCCGAACAGGAAAAATAGAAAACAGAAAGTCTCGGTGGGTCTAAAGCCTCGGAACGTCCGAAGACAGGGTTCGGAACGTCCGAGAGGGTCGGTCCTTCCGAGCTGGGCTCGGTCCTTCCGAAAGAGGTCTGGCTCGCCTCGGGCCGACTGGGCTTCGGGTTGAAGCTCGGAACGTCTGAGGGTCACGGCTCGGACCGTCCGAAGATCGGCTCTCGGACCTTCCGAGAGTCGTCTTCTCCAACTGTCTGCAACAGCAGACAGTCACGGCGGAAAAAC
This sequence comes from Chimonanthus salicifolius, assembly GCA_013350335.1. Lineage (NCBI taxonomy): Eukaryota > Viridiplantae > Streptophyta > Magnoliopsida > Laurales > Calycanthaceae > Chimonanthus > Chimonanthus salicifolius. The sequence continues at coordinate 42,626,944 of CM023534.1, read as the reverse complement.
GGTGAAATGCGATTCCAGAAAAGGAGGGCTTTCCGGATTCGTTTTTCACATCTGTCTGGTCTGATGGACTCCTCTAGGAGTCCTCTTTCCACAGGGATTGGTTTGGAGCTCAGAAGCTCATTGGGTCATCCGATCTTAAGGGTAAATCCTCACGGGTACATGAAACCCATGGTTTTCCTTAGATTTTAAAACTGGTTTTTCTCATTGAAAACATGGTCAAAATCGGTTTTGTTTGATTCTAAACAGATTAAAATCGAAAGGGGATTGCAAAGGATACCGTTGCTGAGGTTCCTGGGCTGAAATTCGGGTCTTTGGAAAATCTCCCACTAAGCTTACTGTTACTGAAAAACAGAAGCACAGCAGGTTTCTCGGACGAAAATAAACAGAGAGTAGAGAGAGAAGAAATGCAGAATCTGCTAGGAGTTCAACCGATCGAAGAAGGCTTCAATTTATAGGTTTTCTGGTCGGAAAATCGGCTGAATCCGATGGGACAAGACGACGGGAGGTGATCATCACCACCGGAAAAAGGGCCGAGCGGCCAGTACACGCTGCATGGCATGTGCAGGTTTCTCTGCTTTGGCAGATCAGTCCCCAATTATTTTCCAAATTGCAGAAAGGGCCCTTTTTTAAGAAAATTTGATTTTAAAACTAAAAGTGATAAATTAAAAACTCAAAAACCTGATCCAACCTTACAGATGTGTTGCGTTTTGAAAACCTTGGTCACCATAAAAATTTCAGATTTTATCTCTCAATAAAAACCCTTGATTTAAACAAAAATCATATTTTACCCATAATTACTTAATTAAACAAATGTAAAAATAACCAATTTGTAAATCTTATTTTGAAATGAAAAGAAATATCTAGTTCATTCTTAAAATGGTCTATCATCACATACCATTTTCAAAATTTATCTCTTTCCCGAAATTATTTAAAATAATTAAAACTCCCTTTCGAGGTTTCGACGGGCGATATTCAAATATCATTTTCTGAAAATTAAATTATTTTAAAATAAGAAATGCAAATCCTTCATTAAGGAGAATATTATTCATCAATAATATACACATATCAATATAATTTATAAAATCATATCTAAAAGCTGTAAATTACCAAAATATCCTTCCAGCTTGAAGAGCTGGATCCCTGAGCTCACGAGCTCGGATTGGGTCTCGCTTGGGCTTTCCTCAAAGCCCTGACCGAAAACCTCGAGATCAATCTGTTAAACAAGATTAACGAGTTAAAACACGCCTAATCTGGGGCAGGGTATTACACGACTTGCTTGAGACTGAGACCCAACAAGTCTCACGATTCTTGGGTGGTCTTCGCGTTTCACTTCGTGACTGCTTCAAGTATCAGCCTGTTCACACTTTGAGCGAGGCAGTTTAGTTAGCCACAACAGCTGAAAGTCAGAATGATCGCTCGGGAGGAAGGAATACACAGATGGCTAGGCACACCCTTCCATCAACTTCTTCGACTCCCCCACCAGCCTCAGGACGCACTTCTCAGCAGACAGTGCCTCCTCGACAAGTTCCACCACGGAACCAACCAGTTGCCCCACCGAGGTCTGCCGCTGGCCAAGACACAGGACGAAACAACCCGTATGCCCGACCTATGGCAGGCAATTGCTTTCGTTGTGGTCAGCCAGGACATCGTTCAAATAATTGTCCTACTTGTCATCCAGTTGCAATTACCACTAATGAAGTCCAGGATGAAGAAGATGAGTACATTGAAGGACAAGAAGAAGATGTTGACAATGAAGAAGACTATGTCGACTATGGAGACGAAGGATCCTCTTTGGTGGTTCGCAGATTGCTATGCACACCGAGGAAGGACCTCCCAGCACAACGTCACAAGATCTTCAGGACTCGATGCACCGTCAACGATAAAGTCTGTGATGTTATCATTGATGGCGGTAGCTGCGAGAATATGATCTCCCAGTTGATGGTAGACAAGTTGGGCTTGCCGACCCAACCACATCCCTCTCCCTACTTAGTTGGATGGATCAAGAATGTGGAAGATACTCGAGTAACGAAGCGGTGCCTCGTCTCCTTCTCCCTTGGTAAGAGATACAAAGATGAAGCCCTCTGCGACGTTGTTGATATGGACATCAGCCACATGATTTTGAGCCGCCCGTGGCAGTACGACGTTGATTCCCACCATTGGGGACCTGCAAATATCTTCACCTTTTGCAAAGATGGAGTAACAGTCACCCTCGGCACCAAGTCAGGAAAAGACCACCATCCACCACCACCACCTGAGAGAAAAGAGTCTTTTCTCCTAGTCAACGATATTGAGCGCGAGTCACATGAAACAGGTGAAGTCATTGCATTGGTCGTCCGGGAACCAGACTCAGTAGCCGTACCGGTCCCACCAGAGGTAACCCCAATTCTGGACGAGTTCCAAGACTTGATGCCAGATGAGCTTCCAGATGGCTTGCCTCCGACTCGGGACATCCAGCATCACATAGATCTTGTCCCTGGAGCCAGTTTGCCACACCTGCCCCACTACAGGATGAGCCCTAAGGAGTATGATATCTTACAGGGCCAAGAGGAGGACTTATTGCACAAGGGCGTGATTCTCACCAGCATAAGCCCATGTGCCGTTCCAGCATTGTTGACACCCAAGAAGGACGGAAGTTTGCGAATGTGCATTGACAGTCGTGCCATCAACAAAATCACTGTCAAGTACTGGTTTCCCATTCCTCGCTTGGATGATATTCTAGATATGCTTGAAGGGGCCAAAGTCTTCTCCAAACTGGATCTCAGAAGCGGGTATCATCAAATCCGTATCCGGCCCGGAGATGAATGGAAGACTGCCTTCAAGACCAAAGAAGGACTTTATGAATGGATGGTGATGCCGTTTGGACTCTCCAACGCACCAAGCACATTCATGCGGCTGATGAACCAAGTATTGAAGCCTTTCATTAGGACGTTTGTCGTTGTCTACTTCGACGACATTCTCATCTACAACTATTCAAAGGAGGATCACCTGCAGCATCTACGCGAAGTATTCCAGGTACTCAAGGACAATAGTTTATATGTTCATAAAAAGAAGTGTACTTTTCTTGCAGATAAGCTTATCTTCCTGGGGTACGTTGTTGGATCCTCTGGAATACAAGTCGATGAAGAGAAGGTCCGTGCTATCCGTGAGTGGCCCACTCCACGAACGGTTAGTGATGTTAGGAGTTTCCATGGCCTTGCAACCTTCTATCGACGGTTTGTGAAGAATTTCAACAGTGTTGCCGCTCCTCTCACTGAATGCCTAAAGAAGAAACAATTCACATGGACCGAAGCCGCTGAAAAGAGTTTCAACTTGATTAAGGAGAAACTCACCACTGCTCTTGTCTTAGCCTTGCCAAGCTTTGACAAGTTGTTCGAAGTCGATTGTGATGCCTCTGGAGTTGGCATTGGAGCAGTTTTATCTCAAGAAGGCAGACCTGTGGCTTATTTCAGTGAAAAGCTAAGCGATGCACAGAAGAAATGGTCTACCTATGAGCAAGAGATGTATGCGGTAGTTCAAGCTTTGAAGCATTGGAGACACTATTTGATACAACGAGAGTTCATCCTTTACACAGATCATCAGGCTCTCAAATATCTAAATGGTTCAACCACTCTAAAACGCAACCATGCCAAATGGATCGCTATCATTCAAGGGTTCACCTTTGCGCTTAAACATAAAGCCGAACAACAAAATAAAGTTGCCGATGCTTTAAGTCGGAAAACAACTCTACTCAACATCGCACGAGGTGAGATAATTGGCTTTGATTTTCTTAAAGACTTATATGCAGATGATGAAGATTTTGCAAATGAGTGGAAGTGTCTCCATGAAGAAAAACATTATAAAGGGGAATTTCAACTCCATGACGGGTTCCTCTTTAAAGGTACTCAGTTATGTATCCCACGCAGCTCACTTCGAGAGCACCTCATACGGGAATTGCATGGAGGTGGCCTTGGAGGTCACTTTGGAAAAGATAAAAGCATTGCTCAGGTTGAAGAACGCTACTATTGGCCCCAGCTAAAGCGTGATGTTACAAAATTCGTCCAAAGATGCTACACATGTCAGGCATCGAAGGGGCAAGCGCAGAACACGGGTCTATACACTCCACTGCCAGTTCCTAATGCTTCGTGGGAGGATCTATCGATGGATTTCATCTTAGGCCTTCCACGAACACAACGTGGATTTGACTCAGTTTTCGTGATTGTGGATAGATTTTCTAAGATGGCTCACTTCGTAGCGTGCAAGAAGACATCAGATGCCTCTAATGTTGCTCATCTATTCTTCAAAGAGGTTGTTCGTTTGCACGGAGTTCCAAAGACCATCACATCGGATCGTGACACCAAGTTTCTCATCCACTTTTGGTGCATCCTATGGTCATGGTACCATACTTCTCTCCAGTTTAGCAGTACATGTCATCCACAAACCGATGGGCAAATCGAGGTTTTCAATAGAACACTCGGAAATCTTATTCGTAGCCTCTCCAGTGATCGTCCAAAACAATGGGACTTGGCACTTGCTCAAGCTGAGTTTGCATACAACAATGTAAAGAATAGATCTACTGGTAAATCACCTTTGAAGTTGTCATGGGAAGGTCCCCAACTCATCCAGTGGACCTTGTAAAGCTGCCCAAAGTGCCCGGTGCTAGTCAAGCAGCAGATAATATGGTTACTCGCATGGCACAAATTCATGAAGAGGTAAAACAACAGTTAGAGAATGCCAATGTGAAATACAAGAAAGCTGCAGATAAGAGTCGACGATTGAAAGTCTACAAAGAAGGTGATATGGTCATGGTGCATCTACGCAAAGAAAGGGTTCCTACAGGTACTTATACCAAGTTGAATCCAAAGAAGATTGGACCCTTCAAAGTTCTTCGCAAGATCAACGATAATGCCTATGTGATCGATCTTCCAGATAGTTATGGCATATCGAAGACCTTCAATGTTCAAGACTTGTTTGAATATCATCCTCCGGTGTCCGCTTCAATAGTTATAGACTCGAGGACGAGTCCTTTTCAACCGGGAGAGACTGATGCAGCACATCACGTGTGACACACACACGTGAGGCCTAAAACAAGGCAAAAAGGGAGTAAAGTTCTAAAAGGAGTAAAACTCCTTTTCCCAAACTCCTTTCCTAATCCCTTTTCCTACCCATCTCTCCCGTTTCCTACTTTCCCTTTTCTTCCCCTTCTTTCCCTTCTTCTACGCAGCAGCTGTTCCAAATACACTAGCACCGCACCGATGATGCCGATCCCGACGATTCAGGCCCCGATCCCGACGATTCAGGCACCTCTTTCTATCTTTCTCCTTTCCTTGTTTTCTTCTTCTTTCTTTGTTTATTTTCGTTCCTATTTTTGTGTTTAGGGTATGTATATAAATACCCCTTTTTGTAGATTGTAAAGGAGGGAGACGAATTTGATTAATGAAATAGATTGAGTCTTCATTTCAAGATCTTGTTCTTGGATGGTTGTTTGATGTCCCTTTGTTTTTGCTTTCGCCGGTGTACGTTTGCATCCATTGGAGTCTGAATCTCCCTTTTGCCTGCAAGCAGAAGAAGATTGTCTTTCCCCGGGCCAAACAGCGATGACGGGAACCATAGGGCCGTCCTCTGCTGTTTCCCCTGTGTGTATTTGCAGCCAGATCTGTTTGACAGGTGTGTATTGCTGTTCACTTCCTTCCATTGCAGCCAGGTTTGCCTCCTTGCTCTCCAATCAGCCACCCATCACCCACCGTACTGATCCCTTCATTCCAACCAGCCACCACTCTGTTTCTTACCAAAAGAAACCATACAGCCAATCCCCATTCTAGTCCAAGTTACTGTTCACAGTAAACCCATCTGACCTTACCTTTTGTTTCTTTATTTTAATTAGGTTCCTTATTCCCTTCAAATCCATTTAGCCACTTCTAAATTCCTTTAACCCGATCCCCACTGCGTCAGATATAATGGAAGAGAAGAACTCAGAGCCGATCCTAGATAGATAGGATAAGTGGCTTTGATGATGACAATGATGAATTAAACACTTGGATCATGATACACATGTCATCACTGAAATTATGTATTCAGTTCAAAAAAGATATCTAGTTCCTAAAATTATGTGTATAATATTGAAAATTGATATAATATGGCTGTAATTTCCAGCTAAATTAGCTGAGTAAACATCATCACGGCAGTGACTAGTTCCCTCGAAGCAAGTGAAGCTTTTAGTCTTATCATCCCAATATAATTGATTAATAGAAGTTAAATGTTAATGTTCAAAGCAAAAGGGATTTTCTAGCTTTCTGAGCTCTGCACCTTACCATTGTTGAATTTGCTAGGTCATTTATTATGATTTTCATGTTTTGAATCTTGGCTCTTATTATATGCAGATATGGTGAGCATGTGCTGGAAGCGAAGAAGAATCCTGATTGGATTTGTCCTGTCTGCCATGGCATTTGCAACCGCCATTTATGCGGAATCAAGAAAGGATGGGCACCAACTGGTCCCCTGCATAGGAAAGTAAGCTTGCCACAATGTGATTATCAACCATGTTTTATCTTGTATTTTTAAGGTGTATGTGAATTCATATCAAATCGCATGTGAATTCATATTAAATCACATGAGCATTACGCACCTGTGAATTCTTCATGGACTCTTTTAGTACTTTTTGGCGTTCATCTTCCAAGATAGACAAATATTGGCACACATTTCTACTTTTGAAACCTGATTAAATATTGATATGTTTGTCACTTGATTGTTTATAGTGAAACTAGTTCATTATTTTCTATTATCAATATGTTCACATCTTATTTTCATTTAAAATAAATTTAATCTTAACTTTATTAAAAAATGTGCTGAGTCTGTAAGTAGAATTTTCTTTAGTTTGCTGTCTAAATCTTTGCACTCCTATGTGGGACTCTGAACTCTTGGACCAGTTCACATGCAACTTCATAACATGTTGCTAAGCTGAGTGAAACATGAGCATTACCATCTGTTTTTTTTTTCCAGGTTTCGCATCTCGGTTTCAAGTCAGTTGCACATTATCTTATTCAAACTCGAAGGTCTGTACCAAACTCAGAAAAGCAAGTTGCTGATCATCCCACATTGGCCAAGAGATCGTTAGCTTTTGCAGATGATGATGACACCTCCCAGCTAGAAAAATCTGAATATTGCTCTCTGAATCTGAATATTATCATGGGAAGTGGGCTGAAGCTTAGATTCAAACACATGGCAAAAAAACCCAAGTCGACGCCAAGAAGAAAAACCAAGCCCCTAGTCTCCTAACAATCTTTTGAAGTTGAATGTTCAACTCAGGATTTTGTGTCTTGACAGCTCAGTGGGTTTTGATTCAAGGCAGTTCATGGAAGCATCTGATGACACCAAGTTGAAAAGCTCAGACAGTGATAATAGCAATGTCTAGTAAGATGTTCCGGGTCACCGTTTTTGTATTGTAAACATGGATGCTTAAGGCAACTTCACAGTCTTGATAAACATTTGGGATGCTGCCAATTGACGAGTCTGTGCTCGGTGATCTTGGAAGTTTTTTACATTTTGTTGAACAATTCTCGATTTGAGCTTTGGTACTTCTATTGTCGTCAACCATTTTGATTTGCAACACTGCTCTTGTGGATCTTTGGTTAAAGTTATACTGGCAATTTCATTTCTCTCCAAAAAAGGTGGCATTTTCTTCCATTGGCAATTGCTGTATGCAGTTTTACTTTCTTGCAGATGATTAGATGTACCCAAATCAAAGTTAAAAAAAACCCGAGACTTGTACTGGACCCAAGACTCAGTCAAGGAACTTGGCCAGTTTCTTTGAGTTTCTTGCAGTAGTTGTTGACTTGCTCATATTGAAATACCGCCCGTTGCTTTATGCAGTTCGACTTTCTTGCAGATGTTTGCATTATCCAAATTAGAGTTTTGAAAAATTCTTGACTTGATTTTAAATTCTATTCAATTGAAAGTTTGTTTAATATTTATTCCAAAGTGTTCTCTTTGTAATTCAAAGATAGGTAATATTTATGAAGGATTAAGATCGAAAAAGAAAAAGAAAAAAGAAAAGTGATGAAAGATGGTGCTTTTGGAGAGAAGAAAACTCTTTAGGAATAATAAATATACTGATCGATAACAATACTAAAGACAAGGATGATGACAATATTACACAAAAACAAGGGAAAAAACCCATTCTTATTCAGTTTGATTTATAATTAAAAAAGTGGACATCATAGATAATCACTTTCATCATCCATAGATCATTCTTAGGATCATATTCATCTACCATTAACAACTCCTTAATAGGAAAAATTACTCTCCTTGTAGACGAAATATTCAGTGTCTTTATTGCAGCCTTTAAAAAACTGAACCTTGAGCAGCTCTCTTGTCTTGATATTGAAACAAATGCCTAAAACGATAATCTAAACGATAATCTCTGTGTTCAAAGATGAGAATGTCACCACCTACATATGGCAGTGGATACAAATGACCAATATTAAACCCATTGAAATCCAAATCTGATACATATGAAGAACTCACAGAAAACAACTTGGCCCATTGAAAACCTCCAAATTTATTGGTCATAATCCATATCTCTACGTCACTATCTGTGATTTGATGCAGTGTCAACATACCATCCCACTCACCAAACCTAGCTCTCTTTCTTACTACTCTGTCTTTGCCTGGCAATGCCTCAATCCCTGCATTTTCTTTCTCGTCATCAAACCACATGAAGAAATGACTCTGCCTTCCAAAACAGAATCCCATCGATGAATGCCGTATTGATGGGAGAATCCAAGGTTTCACCAAAAGGTATCTTGGCTCCAGATAGCTTCCATTTTCCAGTATTGGATGAGAAGACTTCAAAACAAAAGTAGCGGGGATTAGAACGATAGCAGGGCTTCACCAACTTGTAGTGCTCGGAAACAGAAGGGTCAAAAATTAATCCGGTACAGAATGTTATTTTGTGGGAACGGGACTCCGCTCTTGTGTTCTAAGGTTGGAGACAAGGAAATGGTTGGAAATACAACGCCATAAAAGCATTCCATTGCAGACGGTTATAATAGAGAATAGATAGATTGGGTTGAAAGGGGGAAATAAGGAGATGCCTGTGTCGGAATCGCCTATTTCAGTGAGGGATATCAGATGGTCATCTTCTCCTCTGATGTAAGCAAGGGAAGAGGATCGACGTGGAACAATGTCGGATATGACGCTTTGCCATCTCTTGCATACACATTTGAATCTGCAGAGGGCTTTGGTTGGCAACGAAGGAAGGATGTGAAAGAGTTGAGTGTCTTCGGGTAAGCCTGCAAATAAGGGTTTCAGTTTCCATTACTGTTTTCTTTCTCCTATTCCTCCTTTTTCCAAGCAATGCTTCTTCTTGAATCTAACGGGCCAGACCGTGACAAGATTCACGAGCAAGGCGAAAGGGCCACTGCAAGCGTCGACGTCCTCACTCTCGGCTTGATCTGGAGCAGGCAGTACTGCTCGCTGGTGGACGGTGCAGAGAGAAAGACAGAGAATAGAGAGAAAAGAGAAGTCCGACGGTGCAGAGAGAAAGAAAGAGGAGGTACAGAGAGAAAGAGAGGTGAGAGCAAAGAGTGTAAAAGAGGCACGAGTATTAGAAGTTTCCAATAGTGTTTTGGCTTCAATTTTGGGCCTAATTGAGTTTGAGTAAACTTGATTTGGTCAAATTTGAGTAATACACAAATTGTATTTGTACGACGTAAATATTATCTTGCGCAAGTTTTCAAGACTCAAAAAAAAAAATATATATATATATATATATTTTGCATTATACTATAAAGATATAAATATTTTATTGAATAAAATTTATCGTCACATACATATTCATTAAAGAGAATTAATTATTATAAAATTGGCTCAAATTCTGACTTTCAGAACAAATTTGCGCTTGCATGTAATAGTTCTAACTTAAGGTTCAAATTTAACTTAGATATTTTGGATTTGAGAATGAGACTGCTCTGAGTTCAAATTAGTCTAAATTTGATTTTGAATTTTCTTGTAAACTTGGCCGAACCCAAGTTAAAAAAAAAAAAATTAAAAGAGGAAAATTCAAAATTTTATTTCATGAGTTGTGGGCCTCAAATGAACATTTCATACATACATACATAAAAGAGCTAATTGAATTGACTAAGCAATCTTCAATTTTCTAAAAGCTGAAACAATTTTCTTTCATAATCCATGTTAAGAACAGAAGAAGGAATAATGCATCACTATGGTCATATGTGCTCATATAGAATCAATTAAGACATGTTCTTAGTGATTACAAAAACTTAATCACTAAAATTAATTTAAAGAGATAAAATGTTTGAGAGTTTGAAAACTATAAATTTTTTAATCCAATTGAAGTGGGTTTTTAGTGTGGCTATATATTTAAACTTATTAACAAATATTGACGACTATCGTGTCATGTTTTGGTTGGTGTAATGGGTCTTGATCTGCCTTGAAGAGTTGCATTTTGCATTTAGATTATGTGGAATTTTTTTAGAGAATTCTTCTGAATAAAGAATTCTTTTACTTAGGCCACTGTAATTTAATATTTTAATGGCTTAATAAAGCCAAGAAGCCACACAATAAAAATACCAAGTGAGGAGGGATGAGTCCAATAAAGAAGAAAATATGCTTATTTTCTCATTGTTTGAAAAAATTGACACATAAAATTGTGGCCAAATTTTCTTTTTATTTTAGGCCTATATGTATTAAATTTTCTTATTTATGTTTTTGTAAATGCTAAAATTTCTGTAGTAGATTGATATATCAACCAAAAATTTGAAAGTTTTACTTCTTTTCGGCTAATATTTCAGTCCATTTTAAAAGTTTCTGTCCAAATTTTTAAGTTTTATTATAGTTATATATTGATTGAAAAATTCACATGAACCAATATTTTATTGTTGTCTACTCAAACTACTTGTGTTAATAGAATCAAATTGTTTAATTATTAATGGAAACTTGACCTAAATTTGATCATCAAAATATTAATTAAAGATGAAATTGTCAAAAATAGACAATCATAGGCAATACCGAATTGCACCACATCACATGCAAATTGCATTGTATTGCACCCAATACTATTAAATCATATGAATGTTTTGACCCCAGAATTTAAGATCTATTTAAAGATTTTAACTCTTAATTTAAGATTCAAAAGTTCAACCAATTATTAATGAATACTTATTTCAAAATGTTCACTTTCTAATTCAAAGAGGTAATATCTATGAAGGAACAAGATTGAAAAAGAAAAAAAAAAATTCAAAAATAGTGCCTTCGGGGTGCAAGAAAACTCTTCACGAATAATAGATATTTTGATGACAATATTACAGGAAAAAAAAAGGGGGAAAACCCATTCTTATTTAGTTAGATTTATAATTAAAAAAGTACCCATCACATATATATGGATAATCAGTAACTTTGATAATCAGTTTATCATTGATGGATCATTCATACGATCATATTCATCTACCATCAACACTTGCAGGAAAAATGGCTCTCCTTGTAGACGAAATATTCAGTGTCCAGAATTTTACTGGAGTCTTTAAAAGACCGAAACTTGAGCAGTTCTCTTGTCTTGATATTGAAGGAAACCAAATAACTAAAACGAAATCCTTTGTATTCAAACATGAGAATCTCACCACCCACATATGGCAGTGGATATAAATCACCATTATTAAACCTATTGAAACCAAAACCTGATCCATATGAAAAATTCACAGAAAACATCTTGGCCCATTGAAAACATCCAAATTTATTGGTCATGATCCATATCTCTATGTCACTATCTGTGATTTGATGCAGTGTCAACATACCATCCCACACTCCAAACCTACCTCTCGTGTCCATTGTTACTCTGTCTTTGTCTGGCAATGCCTCAATCCCTGCATTTTCTTTCTCGTGGTCAAACCACATGAACAAATGACTCTTTGCCTTCCAAAACAGAATCCCATCGATGAATGCCGTATTGGTGGAAGAATCTAAGGTTTCAACAAAAGGTATCTTGGCTTCAGATAGCTTCCATTTTCCAGTATTGGATGAGAAGACTTGAAAACTTAAGTAGCCGGGATTATTATAATAGGAGGGCCGCACCAGCTTGTAGTGCTCGGAAACAGAAGGGTCAAAAATTAATCTGACATTTAATCTTATTTTTGTGGGAATGCTCCACTGTTGTGTTCTAGGGTTGAAGACAAAAAAATTGGAGCTGCAAAAAGAACCCCATAAAAGCATTCCATTGCAGGCGGTGATAAGAGAGAATAGATAGAGTGGGTGGAAAGGGGGAGGAGATAAGGAGATGCCAGTTTCGGAATGGCCCATTTTAGTGGCGGATATCAGATGTAGATCTTCTCCTCTGATGTAAGCAAGGGAAGAGGATCGGCGTGGAACAATGTCGGATATGACGCTTTGCCATCTCTTGCATACGCATTTGAATCTGTAGAGGGCTTTGGTTGGCAACATAGGAAGGATCTGAAAGAGTTGAATATCTTCGGGTAAGCCTGCAAATAGGGTTTCAGTCTTCCTATTCTTCCTTCTTGCAAGCAATGCCTCGTTGAATTGAATGTCTTTGGATAAGCCTGCAACTAGGGTTTCAGTCTCCATTACTATTTTCTTTCTTCTATTCTTCCTTTCTCCAGGCAATGCTTCTTCTTATATCTTCGAATCCAACGGGCCAGACCGTGACAAGATATAAAAACAGGGCGAAAGGGGGTAAGCAGGTAAAGCCCATGAGGGCAAAATTAGGTCCGTTGAATGCGTCGATGGTTTCAATGAAACGTCAAATGGGTTCTACAGTAATTAATAAAATTATTCAAGTGGGGCAACGCTGGAAGGGTCTGCCCCGGGCAGAGACGAAGGTGGTCTGAAAGCAGAGCAGCAAGTGGTTACGCTGGTTGTTGGGTCGATGCAGCGGACGTGGCCTGGGTTCAGCCCGGCAGAACTGTGGACGGCCACGGCGAGCGTTGGCGTCCCCACTCTCTCGGCTTGATCGGGAGCAGGCACCGTGCAAAGAGAGGAAAGAACAAAGTTCTGTTGAGTCAAATAAGGAGAGATAAGAGAGAAAGAAAGTTCTGTTTGACTAAATTTGCTATAAAAGAGTCCAACTCAACTCTAAGTTTGAGTAAATTTGATTTGGTCAAATTTGAGTAGTACACAAATTGTATTTGTACGACGTAAACATTACTTCATCTCTAAATTGTATAAGCTGATCTATTCTTGCGCAAGTTTTTAGGTTCAAAAAATATTTATATATATATTTTGCATTATACTATAAAGATATAAATATTTTATTGAATAAAATTATATTTACATACATATTAATTATTATAAAATTGGCTCAAATTATGACTTTCAGGCCAAATTCGAGCTTGAATGTAACAGTTCTAACTTGGATTCAAATTTAGATTTGATATTTTGGATTTGAAAATGAGATTGCTATGAGTTTGAATTAGTCCAAATTTGAATTTTTTTTTTTTTTAATTTTCATGTAAACTTGGCCGAACCCAAGTTACATTTAAAAAATATAAAAAGAGGAAAATTCAACAATTTGTTTCATTACTTGTGGGCCTCAAATGAACATTTCAAACATACATATAATAGCTGAAACATTTTTCTTTCATAATCCATGTTAAGAACAGACGAAGGAAAAGGGGTTAAAACACTCTTTACTTCATCATATGATGGTCCAAACTTGTAAAGGAATAATGAGACACTCAAGCATATTATGCCAATCCAATTTAATATATATAATCCAATCCAGCCCAATTCGGCCTAACTCAATCAAAGTGCTATTTTATAACTTGGTGCACGCGGGTCGAATCAGATCAATTTTCTTTTAAATTTCTTAACTCAATCCGACTAAAATTTTATACAAATTTATTTTTTCCCAATCTAATCTAACCCCAGATATATAAAAACACAATCGAAACCACCCGACCCATGTTTCACTCCTAATTTTGACTTTGAGAGGAGAAAGTAGGCTTTATTTTTCTATATTTAGTAAAAAACGATAAGCCTTCAATAGACTACCTTAATTAAGACATATATCATAAAAAATTAACATGCAAGTTCTATCTTAGTTGACCTAAACAAATGACAATAATACTTGCATACTTTTCGATATATATATATAAATTGCATTACATATCTACTTCGTAATAAATTATTAAATAGCAGTCTTTAAATGATAATATATGATAGTGTTAGGTGATATTGGTTACATCTAGCTGGGTTGACTCCTTTGTTCTATTAAATTAATGAGTCCAACCATTGGAAAATATATAATATAAAAGAAGCTCTTAGATCAGCTTAGGCTTGGACTAAGTTAGGCTGAATTAGGTTAAAATCTACTTGGCCCAATTTATGTTTGAAATTGTTTGATTTTTTTTTTAGATTTACGTGTAGAGTAAACGCAGACACAATCTTATTAAAACATCTACATATAAGTTCACTACCCCTATAACACACCAAGGTTAGGCCATAGGAACTCGAACTGGCAACCTCCCGCTTTCTGAGACGGGAGGCATCCAATTGAACTACGTTCATGTGGGTTGAATTTTCAAATTTATTTATAGATTATGACACTTAAATTTGTGTTTATGATTTAATATTTTATAAGATAATAGATAATAGTTATCTATCTGTGAGAAACATTGTGGGACTTAATTTACACTCATTTCGTACCTAATTTATATTACTGCTGAAAATATACTTGGTTTGCACCTTTTTAATTTAAGCTGACTTTATCTGTCACTAATTTATCATCTTATCATATCAGCTTAAAGACCCACTAATTAAATCCAAATTAAACCGAACATCTCATCTAAAATATATCCATTGTAATATTTTCACATAAGCCATCGATGTCATATTGTCTAAATTGTAAAATTCAATGATTTAAAGTTAGCTTTTGGTTAAGTCTTGATAAATAAAGTATTGTATATTTATTTAAAATATATTTGTTGTCTGAAATTAAAAACATTTAAGTTGAAAAATAAACATGATTTAAATGCTCAATATTGTTGAGGCATATTTTATCAAATTTCTTTTTGAAAAATAAAGACAATTAAATTACTGTTGGGTTTTAATTCAGAGACCAATGTTTTTACTAACACCAAATACCGATTTATAAGAAAATGTTTTTTTTCTATGACAAAATGATTGTTAGAGTAATTATAAAGAATAAGATAAAAAATAGAAAAATTATTTCCTCATGAGTATGTATAAAAGTACAGTCGATAAATTGCATATCGACTACAGTGCATCGGAAAACTGAAGGTTGATACATATCAATAACAACGTATCAGGCAGTTACAATCGGAGTCTGAATTGATGAAAAACGAGTGACGTCTGTTACCGTCAATACGTATTGGTTCATTCATACATGCGGCATGTATAATGGCCACTCACATTAAGATAGTAATTTTTTTTATTCCGTCTCACGAGTCATTGCCATGCCACTAAAATAATTATCTCAAAACCCTAATAATTTTTCAATTCATAAATTAACAAAATTAGATGTCTCTCTACTGGTTGGTGTGTGAATGTCTTGGGAACCCACTTAATTAGTGATTTGGATTATAACTAGTGGAATAATTAAAAACAAAGAGAAATTTGGAGTTTGGAGAGTACAAGTTTCTTGGCTTTCATTGACTTTTAGTATGTCAGAAATAAAATAACAAAACGTAACATCCACTGAGGCACTAACAAATAACATACATTTTATTTTTTATTTTAATATATATATATATATATATATATATATATATATATATATATATAGTGTAGGAAACGTAAGCAGACAAGATTAAGTAGAAAAATAATTGTACTGACAATTTAAGCCCCTTGTTTTGATAATTGATAGTCACACCCACTGTCACTAGTGAATTGTGACACAATTGCACTTTTTCACAAGATGATTGTGAAAATTGACGAGTATGGATTGGGCTGAGTTCTCCCTATAAATAATAATAAATTTCTTAATTAAAATAGAAGAATAAGAAAATATTTGTTTTTAATAGAAATAAAATACAAGAAGATATTTTCTTTCATTGAATTAAAAAAACTATGTAATGCAATAATTTTTTGAATTTGAGTTAGATACATAAGATAAAATGAAGGGATAAAAATAAATTATTGAAATAATATTTTTTAATTTAAATTGAGTCAAGTTTGTGTTTAAAACCCCTATACCAATTTTGTTTATAGCCAGATTGAGTGGAATAAATCAAGGTAAATTAGACGAATTAAATTAGTTGTATGCTTATTAAAGATCTAGGCTCAAAACATTTTAAATTAAAATTTTAAAATATTTTTAGTGATTAGTTTAGTTTGAATAGCTAATACTTTTATTTTACTTCAATTTTAAGTTTTAACTATGATTCTTCATAATTATGCTATTAATATATTAGGGATTACACTAACCTAACATGGTTGAGTCACTAGTTTTTCGTAAGTCAAGTTAAAATAAATAATATTTTATAATGATTCATAGTCTATTACTTTTACAAAATCAAATAATTAGGTATTTATATAAAATTAAAAAGAATATTTCACTAAATATGTAAAGTCACTTGAATTAAATTAAATATATAATTAAAATATTTTTAAATAATAATTAATTTTATTTACTTAATCGAATAAATACAAATATTAAGACTCATGACTTACTCATGGATGTTGGGTGTTTTTTATAATCAGACCCAACTGCCGTTTATATTATTATTTTTAATAATTGAGGACGGTCTAATATTTAAAAACTTAAGTATCTTTTTCTCTTCTGATGGGGGAGTGAAAAGTGGAGGAGGGAAGATTGAAGAAGCGAGATCAGATACAATCAATGCAGACATTTTTGCATCGAGAAACAATGAAGAAAGCAGTGGAACTCTTCTGATTTTTGACTCTCCACTTATAATTCAGTTGCAAAGAAAGACTGAGACAGAGACAGACAGAGAGAGAAGGGTAGATGGGTGGTTGTCCTTGTTTTCTTCAGGGTTTTTTTATGTGATTTTAGGGTTTCCATTTTCTCTTTCTTTTCATCTTTTTACTGCTTTTTTTACGCCTAACTCCAATATGAGGACCTGGGTTTTCTTCGATTTGATTGTATTTCTTGAGGTATTTCTGATGAATTGTTGGATTTCCCTGCAAACTCTTTAATGCGTGATGCGTATCTGAAATTTGGGTTATTGTTGGGAGAACTTGAATTGGGTGATTGATTTTTGTTCCATTTGATCTGATAAAAAGCTTTGAGACAGGAATCCAGGTCTCTGTTTCTTTTTCCCCTTTCCCCTCCTTTTGACTTGTTAAAGCTCTGTTTCATGGAATCTTTAATTTTGGATGATTTTCATTAAAGACTGAATCTATCAGCCTATTTTCCCTTTTTTGAGAATGTAAGGAAACCGCTGAATCTTTCAGACCATTTTCCTTCCACGAATTTGGATTTTGTGTTTTGGGCAAGGGCTTTTGATTTGGGAAAGTAAAGGTTGAATCTTATAGACCATTTTCCATCCTCAAGTTTGTAATTTGAGCATTGAAACTAGGGTTTTTGAGCTGTTCAGCTGTTGGATGGGCCAAAAGTTGGTACCAAATTGAGCTTTTTGTTGCCATTTTTTTTTCTGGTTCTTGGGCCAGTTTAAAAGGAGAATTCATGCATCTATCTCTATGGAAGCCTATATCTCACTGTGCTGCTCTAATTTTAGCGAGAAAGAACAGAAGAGATGGCTCAGCTTTGGCGGAGGAAGGGAAGAAGAAGAAGTCCTCAATCCTCAGGCAATTGCAAGAAAGCAAGCTCAGGGAAGCACTAGAAGAAGCATCTGAAGATGGTTCTCTTGCTAAATCCCAAGGCATGGATAGTGAGACCTTCTTGAATCAAGACGAGAGCTTGGGACGCTCTCGATCACTCACACGTCTCCATACCCAGCGTGAATTCCTCCGTGCCACTTCCCTCGCCGCTGACTGCACTTTCAACACTGAGGAATCCATCCCCAGCCTCCAAGAATCATTCGCCAAGTTCATCACAATGTACCCCAAATTCCAAACTTCAGAGAAGATTGACCAGCTGCGGTCCAAGGAATATTCGCACCTTTCAGATCGACAATGGAAGGTATGTCTTGATTACTGCGGTTTTGGGCTTTTCTCTTACCTTCAAAATGTTCAGATGTGGGAGTCTTGTGCTTTTAGTTTATCTGAAATCACTGCAAATTTGAGTAATCATGCTTTATATGGTGACGCTGAGACTGGTACTGCCGAACATGATATAAAAACTAGGATAATGGATTATCTGAACGTACCCGATAATGAGTATGGACTTGTGTTTACCCACAGTAGAGGTTCTGCATATCGCTTACTTGCGGAATCCTACCCATTCCAAACGAACAAGAAACTGTTGACAATGTTTGATCATGAGAGTGAGTCAGTGAATTGGATGGCCCAAAGTGCGCAAGAAAAGGGTGCGAAGATTTACAGTGCGTGGTTCAAATGGCCAACATTGAAACTTTGCTCGACTGATCTGAGGAAGCAGATATCTAATAAGAAGCGGCGGAAGAAGGATTCTGCTGTTGGGCTTTTTGTGTTCCCTGTGCAGTCAAGAGTTACTGGAGCGAAGTATTCATATCAGTGGATGGCATTGGCGCAGCAGAACAATTGGCATGTTTTGCTTGATGCTGGAGCTTTAGGCCCGAAGGACATGGACTCATTGGGGCTCTCACTTTTCAGACCAGATTTTATTATCACGTCGTTCTATCGTGTTTTTGGATCTGATCCAACTGGTTTTGGATGCCTACTTGTTAAGAAATCTGTGATGGGAAGCCTGCAAAATCAGAGCGGCAAAACAGGATCTGGGATGGTGAGGATTGTTCCAGTTTTTCCACAATATTTAAGTGATTCTGTGGATGGCTTGGATGGATTGGTTGGAGCTGAAGATGAGGAGGTCAATGAAAATGAAGAATTGACACCAGAAGCTCGCCCAGGACCGCAATTGCCTGCTTTCTCAGGTGTATTCACATCTGCTCAGGTGAGGGATGTCTTTGAGAGTGAGATGGATCATGACAGCAGCTCCGATAAGGATGGGGCCAGCACCATATTTGAAGAAGTAGAGAGCCTTTCAGTTGGGGAAGTCATGAAGAGCCCAGTCTTCAGTGAAGATGAGTCTTCAGACAACTCATTTTGGATCGATTTGGGTCAAAGTCCATTTGGGTCTGATCACTCTGGCCAGCTAAGTAGACCAAAGCTGGGCTCACCAGTTCCACCACTGTGGTTTAGCAGCAGGAAAAACCATAAACAGCTTTCCCCAAGAATGGCATCTAAGACATCAAAGAGCGCCATTTATAATGATCAACTGTCGAGTCTTCGACCTCGTGGTGAAGGCCACGTACTTTCATTTGATGCAGCAGTCTTGTCAGTTTCGCAAGAACTAGACCATGTCAAAGAGGTGTCTGAAGAAGAACAGGACATAGAAGCTGATCCTAATCCTTTAAAAAGCCAAAAGGATCGAAATTTCCAGTATGCCAGTGAGATCCAAGAAGAATCTGAAATCAGGGAAGATAATCCAATTGGACATGGTAGTCTGGAGGGAGGTTCAACATCCAGAACCTGCCAAGAAGCAAAGGCAAGTGCTATAAGGAGAGAAACAGAAGGCGAGTTTCGGTTGTTGGGAAGGAGAGAAGGGGGGCGATTTGCTGGAGGGAGATTTTTCGGTGTGGAAGAAAATGAGGGAGCCACTGGCATCGGCCACAGGGTTTCCTTTATCACGGAGGAAAACCACAATAGAGAACTTTTTATTCATAATTTGGAAGGTGCAGAGGCGGATGACGATACCATCAGCAATTTGGATGGCGATGCAGATGAGTGGAACCGAAGAGAACCTGAAATAGTCTGCAGGCATCTTGATCATGTGAACATGATGGGTCTAAATAAAACAACGGTCAGACTTCGGTATCTGATTAATTGGCTTGTGACCTCACTATTGCAACTGCGATTGCCGGACTTGGATGACAGGCCTGGAATGCCTCTGGTATCCATCTATGGGCCAAAGATCAAATATGAGAGGGGTGCAGCTGTAGCCTTCAATGTAAAGAACAATGCAGGCCAAGTGATTAATCCCGAGATTGTTCAGAGGCTAGCAGAGAAAAACGGTCTTTCTCTTGGTATCGGTTTCCTGAGCCATGTTCGGATTGTGGAGGACCAAAAGCATCCTCATGGAGCACTAGGTTCAGAGAATGCATTGCTATGCAAACCTATATCAAATGGTCGTCATGACAGTAAAAACTTGATAATCCGGGTTGAGGTTGTTACTGCATCTCTTGGGTTTCTTACGAACTTTGAAGACGTGTATAGGATGTGGGCTTTTGTGGCAAAGTTTCTCGATCCAGCCTTTGTTGAAGACGATGGTCTATCAACCGTCCCAGAGGGTTCAGAAACGTGAGATTGATTTGGTTATTGCAAGTTTTATTCTGTGCTTGAAGGGAAGCCTCGCCACCCTCTGCACCGTTGGAGACAGATGCTTGGTCGCTAATGGCTGCAATCTTAGGGTGCACCTTCAAATGTGGTGGTTGGGGGAGATGGAAGCAACAGGAAACACATGGGTAGATACTCTCTTTTTTCCAGTGTCCGTTTCTTTTGCTTCTTCCTCAAGCGATAGCTGTGGATCCGACTCTGGAATTTTTTGATTCTTGGCATGTATTTTTTTGGATCCTTGTAGAGTTTGATCTTGTATTGCTCAGGTCACCATTGAGACTTATTCAAGCAAATGCAGTTTGGTAATGAGTAGAGAGCAGAAAAAACCTTTTCCACTATTTTGAGAGCAATTTTTTTTTAGAAAAATGGCTTGGTAAGAAATTACTTTTTTATTTAAAATTTTTCTGTATCTGAACCCACCAATAGGCACGGGTCCACTTGGGAGCTTAACAGATCCCGCTTGGAGAGGGTTACACCTTCAAAACCCTAAAGGAAGAGCCATTCTATTTTATTTATGTATCAACACTCTAACAATAATAGTTATATATAAATCAAAAACCTTAAATTATGCGGGACAAATGCATCAAAAAGAATTATTATGGAATTTTTAAATTTGAGTCGGGTCGGATTTTGACTCGGACACCTTTTATTAATTTAAGGCCGAGTCAATCTAAAATTTCATCACGATATTGTATGGCCCAAATTCAGATTTTTTTGTATAAGATTCGAGACTCTTGTGTATCAGATATTGACTCAATTATGTATTAATGCCAAAAATATTTAAAAATACTTGATGATGTGGATACGTATCAGCCTCTCATTGACCTTGAGTTGTTTTGTACAACTCCACTCTATATAAAAATATTTAAAAAATCCTGTTAATGGCACAAGTAAAGATTATTATATGATTTTCTGCAAGTTGCCAAAAAATATGAGTTTCTTAGACTAATAAAATTCAGGGACTTGAGCTGCTGTCATTAATAAAATTTCTAGCAGATTGAAGCAACTTGATATGGTCGAGTCATCCAGTTTTTTTTTTTATTCAATTAAAATTAGATAATATCTGTAATTAAATAGAGAAGAAGTTCTTTATTAAGAATTTTATAAGAAAATTATTTAACTAAATATATATAACCATTTTCTTAGAACTAAATAAAATAAACAGTTTTGGTGAAGTTTTCTAACGGTTGTTCATTTTATTTATTTAAATCAAATGAATCAAGATGTTTAAATGATTTTTTTTCATATTTAAGAAAATGTGTCACCATATCTCGTGACTCAATAACGTCAAGTTATATTTTTCATATTAACTTTTTTAATGAATTGATTGGGACACCATTGTCATTTCTAACAAAGAAAATCATCTTACTCAGCGTGAATTAAAACCTTTTTCATTTTGTCCTTTATTAAAAATGAGAGTAATCCTAAGAAAAAGGTAGTAAGAGATGATAAAAAAATATTTTAAAAATCCCATGATTGTTTTGTAGAACCTCAGAAAACTTCATAAAAATTAAATTTTAAAAGAAAATAAAATTAATAAAAATATAAAGTGCTGCTTCTTCAAAAGTTAATTAATGTTAGAATATAGAATAAGTAAGGAATTTTAAAATAGAAATATACTCTTGTTATTTTTTTTTGAAGGGTTTGAATATTATATATGATAGGTGATGAAAATTTGAGACTTTCATGAAAATTTCGAGAATTTTTTTATTAGTTTAGTAAATATAATATGTTTTTAGAATTACCAAAATAGTTAAAGGATTTTAATTTTTTTTTTGAGTTTTTCCTCAAAAAAGTAGAAGTGTAGAAAAAGAAATGTGGGGTCAAATGTCACGACTAACGAGCAAAAAGGCAACGGAAAGGAAGGCGTTCAGGGTTTGAAAGCGCCTTTTTAGGATGACCTCGGTTGGTGAGCCTTTCAACAGGTCAAACATTTGACTAATTTAGTGGGGCCCAGAATCATATCCAAAGTCAAACTCCTCTAGCATGGATTTTATAAATAACAACACCACAATTTTAATGGGGAGAAATGAGTGGGACTATTTTATTGGGTTAAAATTTAGGTTGAATTTTTATCATTTCTTAGCATATATGAAAATTTATATTAGTCTATGTGCTCATTATACTAATTCAATCTATTTAGTTGATTTTAGAAATTTCAATAAAGTCAAGTTGAATTGAATTGTCTAATTAAATTGAGACTAGTTTAGATCATAATTCTTAAGTTATAAAGTCAAGTAGTCATTCATAATCTAGATAATATTTAAGTAGCAAAAACGACTTTTCCGAGTTTTACCAAATTTAATATCAATATCTACATTATTTATAAATGACATTTAAATTTAAAAATATAAATTTTAATGAATAACACTTAAAAGAAAAAGCTTAAAACTTGATAGACTTTTTTAACGTATAAAATCAAATTTTTCCATCCTATAAACGTGAAATCAAGAGCATTAAATTTCTCAAAGCTTGGGAGATATACACTGATTTAAAGTTAAAAATAAACCCTTTAAAAAAAAGTAAAAAATTAGAATAAGTTTCAAACCTCAATATAAAAATGAGGACTTTTAGTAATTTTTTTTGGGTCCCCGTTTATACACCCGGTTTTTCTGCCTCTATACACCCGTTTCCAGGAGCAAGTGGCAAATTACCATTTTGCCCCCGCGTTCCCATTCGTTCGAACGAATGCTCAATTCA
This sequence comes from Chimonanthus salicifolius, assembly GCA_013350335.1. NCBI lineage: Eukaryota > Viridiplantae > Streptophyta > Magnoliopsida > Laurales > Calycanthaceae > Chimonanthus > Chimonanthus salicifolius. The sequence goes on along the minus strand of CM023534.1, from coordinate 42,603,826 downwards.
TTTCTCCATTCGTTCGAACGAATGGACGCATACCCCCTCTGTTTTCATTCATTCGAACAAATGCCCAGTTCATTTCGGATTCGTTCGAATGAATACATGCATCCTGCCGAGATTTTGACTCATTCGAACGAGTGCCCATATGCAAAATCCATTCATTCGAATGAATAATTCATTCGAACGAATTCCCCAGTGTAATTTCCATTCATTCGAATGAATGGGCAGGAACTGTTCATTCGTTCGAACGAATGGATGGATTCATTCGAACCAATGAATCAGAGGGGACTGGAAAATACAGTCCTTCGATCGAATGTCATTCGTTCGAATGAATCAGTCCATTCATTCGAACGAATGGAAAATAGACGTGCATTCATTCGAATGAATAGCTTGATTCATTCGAACGAATGTATCAAAGAGGAATGGAAAATGACAGTCCTTCTCTTGGATGTCATTCGTTCGAATGAATTGAGCCATTCATTCGAACGAATGCACGTCTATATGCCATTCGTTCGAATAAATTGATCCATTCATTCGAACGAATGGAATATAGACGTGCATTCGTTCGAATGAATGGCTCAATTCATTCGAACGAATGACATTCAAGAGAAGGACTATCATTTTTCAGTCCTCTCTGATACATTCGTTCGAATGAATCAAGCCATTCATTCGAATGAATGCACATCTATTTGTCATTCGTTTGAATGAATGGATTGATTCATTCGAACGAATTACATATTAGTTGTCATTCATTCGAATGAATCAACTCATTCATTCGAACGAATGATAACTTATATATATAAGTGAGCATCTACGAAATTCCACTCGTTTTATTACATTCTAAACCCTAAACCGTGGTTTCTCTCTCCCTCTCCCTTCGCCCTTGAACCCCTTTTTGAATTCCTTCTCCCTTAAACCCCATTTTCAACCCCATTTTCAACTCCCTTTTTCAATCACAAACCCTTGAATTCCATTTTTATCCCAAACCCTTAAACCCCCTTTTCAGACCACCTTCTTCAAAGAGTTCTCTTTAAAACCCCTTTTTCAACTCCCTTTTCAATCTGAAACCCTTGAACTCCATTTCAATCCGAAACCCATAAACCCCATTTTGAACCACATTCTTTAAAGATTTCTCCTTAAAACCCCATTTTGAACCCCTTTTCAATCCCAAACCCTTGAACTCCATTTCAATCCCAAATCCTTAAAACCCCATTTTGAACAACTTTCTTCAAAGATTTCTCCTTAAAACCCCATTTTTTATCCCCCATTTCAATCTCAAACCCTTGAAACACATTTAAATTTTCAACCTTTAAACCCCCTTTTCAATCTCTTCTCTCTTATCTCGGTTCGAAGTTGTCTCTCTCAAGCTATTGTCTGGATCTCTTATCTCGAATAGGAGGTAACTCTCTCTCTCTCTTTCTTATCTCATTATTATTAGTGTTTTAGTGGTAGTTTTTAATCCTCAAGTGGCATGAAGTTTGTTGAGGGATGTTTTGAAAGTCGTGAGGACCTTATAAGTTATGTTAAGAATATCGCTTATGGAAAAGGATTTATAACTAACATAAAGAGGTCATGTAATAAGGAAAAGAAAGTAGTCATTGGCTGCGATAGAGGAGGTAAATACTGCAGCACGATTAGCGTGGAAGATGATGCGAGAAAAAAGGAAAGCATACTCCCGCCAATGCAATTGTCCTTTTTAAGTGAAAGGTAAACAGATTGTTGATGGGTCATGGAAGTTGACCATAAAGAATTTGGATCACAATCATGATATATCGGAGGTATTATTAGGTTATCCAAGTAAAATATGTTTTTTAGATGCTGAAAAAAAAATGATCATTGAAATGAGGAGTTGCAATATACCATCACGGCAAATTTTGACGACCCCTAGAAAGCAAAATCCAGATATTGGAATATCAGCAGGTGATTTGTACAACTTTTGTTCTGCACTTCGGAAAGAGAAACTAACGGGTCGAACTACAATTCAAGCTTTGATAGATGATCTTCAAGAAGGTGGTTACCAATATTTTCTTGATCATGACAATGATGGTCATTTGTCCCATCTATTTTTTGCACATCCAAAGTCCATTTTTCTTACCAAGAACTACCATAATATCCTTCTAATAGATTGCACATACAAAACCAATAAATATCATATGTCATTGCTTCATATTGTTGGTGTAACAAGTTTCAATAAGAACTTCTACTCATGCTTTGCATTTCTACGACATGAGAAATTTGAAGATTATGTATGGGCATTACAGATGTTTAAAAAGGTCTTTGGAGTGGAGCATGATCGACTAGTTATTTTAACTGATAGGGAATTGGCGTTAAAGAATGTCATTGATTTGGAGTTTTCTAATGTTGTACATATTTTCTGTTCTTGGCACATAAACAAGAATATTGTTGCTCGTTGTAAACCTATGTTTAAGAGAAGCGATGATTGGAATGCATTTTTTACCTAATAGAATGACCTGATTGAGTCCCCAACCGAAGAAGCATTCAATACAGCGTTTAAGGCATTCAAACAAAATTTCAGAGATGATTCGCAAGCAGTGAACTACTTAAAAAGGACGTGGATCCCACTTAGAAAACAATTCATCAAGGCATGGACATGATGGATTTTACATTTTAAGAATCGATCTACTTTAAGGGTTGAGGGTGCACATGCTATTCTAAAAAGTTATATACCTACATCTACAGGTGATCTACATGTTGTCCGAAGAAAGATAGCCCATGTCATTGAAAATCAATTTGAAGAGTTCAAGATTCAACTTGAGGATGAGAATATTCGGTTTGCATGTGATGTGTCTATTCCTTTCTTTGATGAATTGAACGGCAAAGTTTCTCATTTCGCAATGAATGAGATTTACAACGAATATGATATGCTTATGAATCGATCATTTTCACCCATTTGTACTGGACGAGTTTACAGCTTCAATGGGCCTACCGTGTGCGCACAAAATGCAATGGATGGACAAATTACATTTGGATGATATACACCCACAATAGAGAATAGACTTAATCTCATCGGACGGCTTAAATATTGTAAGGCAGAGGCCTGGGGATGTATTAGACATACACTTTAAAGGTATTAAGAAGAAATATGGACATTTGTCTTCTTATGATCAAGAGGTGCTCCTAAATCATCTCCAAAATCTTGCCATCCATGATAAACCAATCAGTCACCCTATTATGCAATATTCTAGAGGACGTCATCCAGGTTCAAGGAATTCTACACAAGGCCAAACATCTACACGTCAAGATCCTTCTGCATTTGAGATTGTAGATAATCAACTAAATGGAAGAAGATGTGGGTTATGCAAAAATACTGGTCATACGAAGGAGAACTTGGTTCGAATAGGCCACATTCTTCACAGGTATCTACGAGTGTAGATTTAAATGCTGATTATAATGTAGGTGATTTGCATGAATTACAAATAGCGAGCTTTCCACAGGATAATGGATCTTGCAACTTTGGTGACGATTTAGCATATAACTCTACAAAAATGACCAAAGTAAGTTCATTCCTTAAAGAGCTTATATGTATTTACTAATCGACATATAACTTTTCCATATGTTCTAATGTGATTTTTTGAAATGTTATGCAGTGGTCTGGTGATCTTAGAGATAATGACGATTTCACGCAATGGTGGAATCAATGAAGTGAAGATAGGAGTGTCAATGTATTTTCTCTTTGTTATTACCATGTTCCTCGATTTCAGACCAGATATTTAGTTTTAGAGAGTTATGAATTGCTCAAGGTTAATGGTTTGTGAAGTGGGTTTTTTTTTTTAATAAAAAAAGATGTTATGGTCCAGTAGAATTGCATGTATTTGAAATAGGTCTAGAAAAAATATTTGCATGTAGACTTAGGTGGTAACATGCAATTTGAATGGAGATGCTTTACTGGTCAAGAATTTGGGAGTTTTGAGTCTTATTCTCATTCTACTTCAAAGGGTCATTCTCTGTAGACTTACTCAGTATGTGTAGATAGAGGTTTGTACATGCTTTAAAGATTTGTTGGTGCTCTAAGAGATCTAGACAGCTTCGTCATAAAAAAATAAAAAATTCTGTGATATCCTGACCCATGAGCCAGAGGCCAAGCCCCTAGATAGGCTGATCCAAGTGAAACTGGGCCCTGTCGGACGGGCCAGCAGAGTGGGCCGGTCGGATCCGACAGCCCAACAGTGGGTGGGAGTTGTGGAAAGTCCCACATCAGAAGTTGAGGAGTTTGAGAGAGGGGTTTATAAGTAGCCTTGCTCCCTCAAACCAACAAGACGCGTTTTGGACCCGGACTTGGGCCGGATCCTATCCAAAAACCATGCGGGCTCGCGCGTGTGCACGTGTGTGCGCGTGTGGGCCCAAAGTGGACAATATCTTGTTGGCCGATCCCCAAGCCTTTTTTATGGGCCTGGTTGTTACAAATGGTATCAGAGCTCCGGGTTCTACACTTGGACTGTGTGGGCTTACTGCCTTCCACTGGGTTTATTGGGTCGAGTCGAGGGCGGCTCTAGGCTTTAGGGGGGTGGATTATGATATCCTGACCCATGAGCCAGAGGTCAGGCCCTAGATAGGCTGATCCAAGTGAAACTAGGCCCTGTCGGACGGGCCAGCAAAGTGGGCCGGTCGGATTCGACAGCCCAACAGTGGGTGGGAGTTGTAGAAAGTCCAACATCGGAAGTTGAGGAGTTTGAGAAGGAGTTTATAAGTAGCCTTGCTCCCTCAAACCAACAAGACACGTTTTGGAACCCGGACTTAGGCCGGATCCGATCCAAAAACCGTGCGGGCTCGCACGTGTGTGCGCGTGTGGACCCAAAGCGGACAATATCTTGTTGGCCGATCCCCCAGCCCCTTTTATGGGCCGGGCTGTTACAAATTCAAATCTCTCAGGTCCAACTTTGTGATTAAATCTTGGCTTGACTTGGTTTGACCAAAATGTGACCCAATTGATTGCAAATCCTTAACTAATTATTTGATTAGCTAGTTTGCATCATGGCGAAGTTTGTGATCAATCGAATCTTGGTTGACCACTTTCTAAAATGGCTATGGAAACAGATAAATACCAAATCAAGATTGCCTATTTTAGGTCAAAAATGAACAAGTCAATTTGAATTTACCCACTTGGTAAATAGATGAGTTCACATTCAAAATTTAAATAAATGAGTCAGCAACTTAACTTTGTAATCAACGTGACCTAAGTTTAGATTTGATTGAGTACATTGCTTGTAAGGGCTGGCTCAAAACTTCTATATTAGGGGCATCAAGATAAACTTTAGATTCATCATGTGTCAAGTCTAAGTTTGAGAAAGTTTAAGTTTAAATATCTTGGTCCAAGAGATTGACTCAACTTGTTAACAAATAGACCTTCAATTGATCCATTTATTCTAAAGGGGTGGGATCTTGCTAAGTTCACATGATAATAGAAATCTAGAACAAGAAGGCTAGACTTACATTATACCATTATCATTGTTCAAAGGTCCACAACAAAACAGGCACCAAGCTCTGCTTTTTTTCGGGGCATCAGCTTGTCAGAAATGGTCATATTGTTATTAGCCTTCTCGGTCTTGTTGGGTGTCTCTGCTGTCCACTGTTATCATGTGGATCTTCTTGTATCTTTCAACAGCATAGGCTTTTAGAAAAATGATTGGTATTTTGAGAAATAAAACCAAAGAAAAAAAAAAGATACAACACTAAAATTTTACCAATGCTCTTAAATGTTTAAAGTAACGACCTAATTCACAATGAGCAAGAGATAAATAATATAACATGTTCATTCAAAATATGAAATTTACATCCTTTTTACATTTCAATAAAAAAAAATCAATAGTACATCAAAGATAAATAATATCCGGATCAGAAGGTAGAAGGTGAGGCAGCAGGAGGTGCAGCAGGAGGTGCAACAGGTGCAGCAGGAGGTGCAACAGGTGCAGCAGGAGGTGCAGGAGGTGCAACAGGAGGTGCAGTAGGTGCAGCAGGAGGTGCAACAGGTGCAGCAGGAGGTGCAACAGGTGGTGCAGCAGGAGGTGCAGCAAGTGCAGCAGGATGTGCAGGAGGAGGTGGAACAGGTGGTGCAGCAGGAGGACTAGTGGAAGGACTGTCATTTCCAGTCATCTCTGATACATTCGTTCGAATGAATCAAGCCATTCATTCGAATGAATGCACAGTCTATTTGCCATTCGTTCAAATGAATGGACTGATTCATTCGAACGAATGACATTCGATCGAAGGACTGAATTTTCCAATCCCATCTGATTCATTCGTTCGAATGAATGCATCCATTCATTCGAACGAATGAACAGTTCCTGCCCATTCATTCGAATGAATGAAAATTACACTGGAGAATTCGTTCGAATGAATGGATTTTGCACATGGGCACTCGTTCGAATGAGTCAAAATCTCAGCAGGATGCATGTATTCATTCGAACGAATCCGAAATGAACTGGGCATTCGTTCGAATGAATGAAAACAGAGGGGTATGCGTCCATTCGTTCGAACGAATGGAGTAAATGAACTGAGCATTCGTTCGAACGAATGGGAACGCGGGGGCAAAATGGTAATTTGCCACCTGCACCCGGAAACGGGTGTGTAGAGGCAGAAAAACCGAGTGTGTAAACGGGGACCCTTTTTTTTAAGTTCCTAAACAGTGTAAATGATTTTATGAATGAATTGTTTTGATTATTTTGTGCTTCGAGACAATTCATTATTTGATTTAACAGTGGTTTGTGGACCATCACTGTGGTCCACGTTTCTAGTTTCTACCAAAACCTTGGCACAATAAATAAAATATGATATATTCAATTTAAATATAATATTATATTAAAATAAATTATAAAAAATCATCAATGGTATTTAAGTAAAATACTGTAGATAAAAAGTTTGAAAACCCTCCCTCACAGGTGGCGTGCTTGAGTTTCAATCTTGTATTGAAATTACTGAAATAATTTGATTAGATCAAACATCTCAATTTTTTTTTTAGTTTTTAGGGTTTAATTTTCAGGGTTTAGGGTTTAGACACACTTTAATTCATCATAAAACATGCTTTTATATAAAATTATAAATATTAATCCATGCCAGAACACGTGAAGGAAAAGGGGTTAGACACACTTTAATTTATTATAAAATGGTCCTACCTTTTAAAGGAATAATGCAACATTCAAGCTTATTAATTGTCTCTCCAATTAGATTAACTAATCATTTCATGATTATCACATTTTTGGGGGATTAGGCATATTATAAAATGGTCCTACCGTTTTAAAATTATATATGATAAATTACAATTGAATCAAATTTAAATTCAAAAATCAATTTTCAGTCACTTAATCTTAATGATTAAAATCAACAAGTATCATTGAAAATCTTATGTCATTCACACCTAATAAATTTGACTACTAGGATCATATAACTGAAAATTACTTACGAGTTGAAATTTGATATATTCATATTTCATATGTTTAATTTAATCCAACAAGTTGTTCTAAATGATTTTAAAATAAATTTTAAAAAAGAGAAAAATAAAATAAATGTCTAGTTTGTAGCAAGGTAGTGCACAGTTAAATAAAAATATCAATTTCCTTCAAAACCCATAGTCCCATACCACCTTGATTAAGACATATATAATAAAAATTAACATCAAGTTGTCAGACATGGATTCTCTCTTATTTGAGCCAAATAAATAAGTAGCAATGATAACTATATAATTACCAATATTTATATATATGGTTTAAAATATCTATTTCGTAATTAATTATTTAAATGGTAGCTTTTAAATGATAATATATAATGTATTAGGTGATTTGGTTACATCTTGATCTAGCTGGGTTGACTCCTTTGTTGTATTAAATTAAGGAGTCCAACCATCTTAGTAAAATATAAATATTCAATTTGTTGTTTATTCAAATTGGGTAGGCCCAGATGCTTCTAGGACAGCTCAGGCTTCGACCAAGTTGGCTGACTTAAGTTCAAAGTTCAAACCTCTTCGGCACAATTTATACTGGTCTTCTCTAAATTTTAAAACATTCTTTGGAGATTAGTATAATTTGTGTTAAAGATTTTATATTTTATTTTATATATATATTTTTTTTTAAAATTTACATGTGGAAAAACTGCATGATACCTAGTGTAAAACTTCTACCGATGAATCCACTACCCCTAAGACACACAAGGTCAGACTATGAGGGTTCGAACCCACAACCTCTCATTTCCTGAAGTAGAAGGCAACTAATTGAAGTACATTCATGGAATTTATATATATAATTTTATTAGAGTGTAAACTTTGAGAATTGTAATAAATATATATCACTGATGAGTCGAATTGAATTTATGTAATGACCTTATTTAGTTAGACTCTAACTTTATTAAACTTATATTTCAATATATTTAACTTAATTTGAAAAATGAACCCACCATCACAATAATCATCATAGCTAAGATTTTTTTTATTTAGAGTTAATTTTTCAAATTTACTTTTCTATTTAATACTATTATAAATTATATACTCCTTCCAGTCCCAAAATATTTATCCTATATGTATTTCAAAATTGTTCCAAATTACTTATCTTATTTATTTATTTTTATATTAAATCAAAGCTTTAACATTCTCGATGAGCTCCAAATCACTTTCTAATGTGATGGGAAGACGATTTTTTTTTTTATAAGATTTGACTTATTTATTTGTAGTATTATGTAATTATTTAACTATTGCTGTATAGTTAGAAAAATATTATTGAACAACTAGACACCGGTCAGAATTTTTTTTTTCATCAAGTTTATATTAATTTAGAAAATCTATTAATATACTTTTTGCTTCTGTACCAATATCTTGCAACATTTAAGACTCAAATTAACATACATCAATGATCCACATATAACCAATACAATTTAGTTTGAGTGTGATTTGGGGCCCAACTTTTATTAGATTTGTGATGTTATGTCAGTGCCTAAAATACCCTCTTTATCCATCAACTTTAAATATACTTGCCTTCTACTTTTAAGTCTCTTTGTTTTAAATTAAGCTGAGTTTATCTGACTTTATCTGTTACTCATTTATTATCAAATCATACCATATCTAATTATAAATGTGTTTAAAGCCCAAGAATGGAATCTAAACTAAACTTTGAGCATCTAAATATATCTCTAACTGTAATTATTTTTGCAATTTAAAATTTAGATTTTGAACCAAAATTTTACTGAATTGATTAATTTAGACGACTTTTCCTATTTGACTCAGAAGAACTCATTAAATTTATTGACGGACTCAACTTAGATCACCTTTTTCTGAGTTTTTTTTCTTATAAAATAGTTTTAGTATTTCTGATATTTAGAAGATACCCATTTTTCATATTAGATTGGCCTAGAATCGAAAATTTTAAAAAATTTAGTTCACTAAGTGGTAATAATCATCACAAAGAAAATTTATTTATGAATGTAGAAAAAATCATAAATCAACATAATTAGAGGAGAGCGATTCTCCGATGGACATTTTGTATTTAGCGTTCACATGAATAGTAAAATTTCAATAGACTGATTTTAGTATTCATGTGAATTTCGGCAAGCCGATTTGAACTTTCGAAGAGTCGAATTGCACTGTTCATGAATTTTAACAAGTCGAATTGTAATTTCGGTGAACCGATTTATACTGTTCAAGAATTTTGACAATCCGACTTATAATTTCAGCGAGCCGATTATATCGATTATGAATTTTGGCATTAAGGTAGCCAACTGTTCTGGGACCCACTTAATTAAAAATAAGATAAGTGGGAAAATAGAAGTCTTTGGACTATGCATTGCTGATTGATTGACTTTTAGAAATGTACAGAAATATGATTGTCAGAGAAAATGGCCCACCAACAAAAGGTGTTATTTATTTTTAATTTGATACTATACTTAAAATTTGAACTAGTACTTTTTAATTTAAGTTGTATTTCACTTATTTTTTAACAAGCTTATAACAAAATTTATTTGTAAACTTCACCCTATTTTTAATTTAGATTAAATAACTTGGGTCAAATTAAATTGTATTATGAGTCAATTTATATAATTAATTGGGTAATTGAATATTTTTACATTGCTTTCAGTTAAATATTCACCACTAATATATAATTACTGAAAAAAGTTAACTTTAAAAATCATCAAATAAATATATAAGAAAATGAAGAAAAATATAATTATTATAGATATATGTATATATAAAGTTTGAATAATTCAGATATATCAAACTGTTGATATTATTATTCTTATATGACTCCAATTAAAAACAGCACAAGTATTTTTTACTTGGTGGAGTCAATTAAGAAAATTAAAATGTCTGGTCCAATTTTTATGTTTTTTTTTTATTTTTTAACTTATCAGGAAAAGACTCATTAGTAAAATAAAAATCTCTTTAGAAGAAAAATGGGGCACATTTGTCAAAGGAGAGGTTGTGAATTTCAATCAGATGCAATCAATCAATACAGTACATTTTTGGATCGAGATCATAAGAAAGTAATGGAACTGTTATGGTTTCTGAGTCTCCACTTTTAATTCAGTTGCAGAGGAGAGAGAGGGGAGGGTGGTTGTCGTCGTTGTTTTCACCAGGGTTTTTTTTATGAGATTTTAGGGTTACCCTTTTCTCTTTCTTTTCCTCTTTTAGCTTTTTTTTTTCCCTTGGCTGGAGGCAAAGAAAAAGAGGGTTTTAGCTCCTAATTCCGGTATGTGAATCTGGGTTTTCTTGGATTTTGATGTTTTATGTATTTCTTGAGATTTTTTGAGGAATTGTTGAATTTCTCTGGAAAATCTGTAATGGGTGATGGGTATCTGAAGTTTGGGTTTTCTTAGAGGGTGCTTGAATTGGGTGACTAATTTTCGTTCCATCCAGGTCCCTGTTTCTTTTCCCCTTTTCCCTCCTTTTCCTTTCAAAAGCTCTGTTTCATGAAATCTTTAATTTTGGATAAGTTTCCTTCATGTCCGAATCTATCAGACCATTCTTCCTCCTGAAGTTTGGATTTTGAGTTTGAAACAAGGGCTTTCGATTTGGGGAAGTAAAAACTGAATCATTGGTACCATTTCTAGCCTCAAGTTTAGATTTTTGAGTCTTGAAAGTAGGATTTTTGAGCCATTGGATGGGCCAAAAGTTGGTACCAAATTGAGCTTTTTTTTGCCATTTTTCTGGTTCGTGGGCGAATTTAAGAGGAGAATTCATGCATCTATCTCTGTGGAAGCCTATATCTCACTGTGCTGCTCTAATTTTAGAGAGAAAGAATAGAAGAAGAGATGGCTCGGCTTTGACGGAGGAAGGGAAGAAGAAAAAATCCTCTATACTCCGGCAATTGCAAGAAAACAAGCTTAGGGAAGCACTGGAAGAGGCATCTGAAGATGGGTCTCTTGTTAAGTCCCAAGACATGGATTCCGAGACCTTCTCAAATCAAGATGAGCGCTTGGGATGCTCTCGATCGCTCGCCCGGCTCCATGCCCAGCGCGAATTCCTTCAAGCCACCTCCCTTGCTGCCGACCGCACCTTCAGTACTGAAGAATCCATCCCCAGCCTCCAAGAATCATTCTCCAAGTTTATCACTATGTACCCCAAATTCCAAACTTCTGAGAAGATCGACCAGCTACGGTCTGAGGAATATTCGCATCTCTCCGATCCGCAATTGAAGGTATGCCTTGATTACTGCGGTTTTGGACTTTTCTCTTACCTTCAAAACATTCAAATGTGGGAGTCTTGTGCTTTTAGTCTGTCTGAGATCACTGCGAATTTGAGTAACCATGCTTTATACGGTGGTGCTGAGAATGGTACTGGCGAACATGATATAAAAACTAGGATAATGGATTTTCTCAACATACCTGAGAATGAATATGGACTCGTTTTTACCCACAGTAGAGGTTCTGCTTTTCGATTACTTGCGGAATCTTACCCTTTCCAAACGAACAAAAAATTGTTGACAATGTTTGATCATGAGAGTCAATCGGTGAATTGGATGGCTCAGAGTGCAAAAGAGAAGGGTGCGAAGATTTACAGTGCATGGTTCAAATGGCCAACATTGAAACTCTGCTCGACTGATCTGAGGAAGCAGATATCTAATAAGAAGCGGCGGAAGAAGGATTCCGCTGTTGGACTTTTTGTGTTCCCCGTCCAGTCAAGAGTTACTGGAGCAAAGTATTCATATCAGTGGATGGCATTGGCACAGCAGAACAACTGGCATGTTTTGCTTGATGCCGGAGCTTTGGGCCCGAAGGACATGGACTCATTGGGACTGTCTCTTTTCAGACCAGATTTTATTATCACGTCTTTCTATCGTGTTTTTGGATCTGACCCAACTGGTTTTGGATGCCTACTTATTAAGAAATCTGTGATGGGAAGCCTGCAAAACCAGAGCGGCAAAACAGGATCTGGGATAGTGAGGATTATTCCAGTTTTTCCACAGTATTTGAGTGATTCTGTGGATGTCTTAGATGGATTGGTTGGAGCTGAAGATCAGGAGGTCAATGGAAATGAAGAATTGACACCAGAAGCTCGCCCGGGACCGCAATTACCTGCTTTCTCGGGTGTATTCACTTCGTCTCAGGTGAGAGATGTTTTTGAGAGTGACATGGATCACGACAACAGCTCCGACAGGGATGGGGCCAGCACTATATTTGAAGAAACAGAGAGCATTTCGGTTGGGGAAGTCATGAAGAGCCCAGTCTTTAGTGAAGATGAGTCTTCAGACAACTCATTTTGGATCGATTTGGGTCATAGTCCATTTGGGTCTGATCACTCTGGCCAGCTAAGTAGACCAAAGTTGGGCTCACCAGTTCCACCATTGTGGTTTAGCAGCAGGAAAAACCATAAACAGCTTTCCCCTAGAATGGCATCAAAGGCATCAAAGAGCCCCATTTATGATGATAGACGGTCAAATCCTCGACCAGGTGAATACCAGGTACTTTCATTTGATGCAGCAGTCTTGTCGGTTTCACAAGAACTAGACCGTGTCAAAGAGGTCCCTGAAGAAGAACAGTACACAGAAGCAGATCCAGATCCTTTAAATAGTCAAGGGGTTCACAATTTCCAATATGCTAGTGAGATCCAAGAAGAATCTGAAATCAGGGACGAAGTGGATCTCAATGGGGCTAGACTCGAGAATCCAATTCAACATAGTAGTTTAGAGGATGGTTCAACATCCAGAACATGCCAAGGCGCGAAGGAAAGTGCTATAAGGAGAGAAACAGAAGGTGAGTTTCGGCTGTTGGGAAGGAGAGAAGGGGGGCGATTTGCTGGAGGGAGATTTTTTGGTGTGGAAGAAAATGACCGAGTCACTAGCATGGATCGCAGGGTTGCCTTCAGCATGGAGGAAAACCACAATAGAGAACTTGTTATTCATAATTCTGAAGGAGCAGAGGCAGATGATGATACCATCAGCGATTTGGATGGTGATGCAGATGAGTGGAACCGTAGAGAACCCGAAATAGTCTGCAGGCATCTTGATCATGTGAACATGATGGGTCTCAATAAAACGACCATCAGACTTAGGTATTTAATCAATTGGCTTGTGACCTCACTATTACAATTGCGATTGCCAGGCTTGGATGACAGACCTGGGATGCCTCTCGTATCCATCTATGGGCCTAAGATCAAATATGAAAGGGGTGCAGCTGTGGCCTTCAATGTAAAGAACAATGCAGGCCAAGTGATTAATCCCGAGATTGTTCAGAAGCTGGCGGAGAAAAATGGTCTTTCTCTTGGTATCGGTTTCCTCAGTCATGTTCGGATTGTGGAGAACCAAAAACAACTTCATGGAGCACTAGATTCAGAGAATGCATTGTTATGCAAACCTGTATCAAATGGGCGTCATGACAATGGAAACTTAATTCTCCGGGTAGAGGTTGTTACTGCAACCCTTGGGTTTCTGACAAACTTTGAAGACGTTTACAGGATGTGGGCTTTTGTGGCAAAGTTTCTCGAACCAACCTTTGTCGAAGATGATGGGCTATCAACTGTCCTAGAGGGTTCAGAAACGTGACATTGATTTGATTATTACGAGTTCTATATTGTGTTTGAAGGGACACTTTGCTACCCTCTGCACCCTTGGAGACAGATGCTTGATAACTGTTGGCTGCAATCTATGGGTGCACCTTCAAAAGTGATGATTGAGAGAGATGGAAGCAACAGGAAACACACGAGGTAGATATATACTTTTTTCCAGTGTCTGTTTCTTTTGCTTCTTCCTCAAGCTTTCACATCCAAGCCGGGTAGCGATAGCTATTGATCCTGCAGTAGAATTTTTTTATTCTTCTTTTATTTTCTTGGCATGTATTTTTTTTTTGGATCCTTGTAGAGTTTGCTCTTGTATTGCTCAGGGCACCATTGAGCCTTTCTTAAAGCAAATGCAGTTTGTTAAGCAGTAAAGTGCAAAAAACTCCTTTCCACTATTTTCAAAACGTTGTTCAGTTGTGACTACAAAGAAAGCAATGATACTTCTTCTTTTGATTAAAAGTGATGCTTCTTTTGGATTTCCCTGAAATCACCATCAGTAAAATACTTGTATATTGTAGCCGATTATTGTTTTTTTTAACATCGTGTTTGAGGAGGTGCAAAATTGGAATTTGCAAGAGTCGCTCTTTTTTGCACACGTGCATTTCGGAACAACACAAACCATCAAAAATAAAGGAGTTAATAACTGTAACTTTATTAGGAATTTGGAGAAATATACAAAACATTGGTTTCCACAAAAGACCACAGCTCACCCAGTTAGGGCCTTGATTAGCTCACCGAAAGACCACAGCTCTCTAATTTTCTAGTCAAGCCGCATTTTCTCTGCTCTTCTTCTTTGCCAGTAAGCTCCATCATATCACCTATGACATAACTATTTCAGTGATGGGGTTCTGTGGTAATGCTTTATCCTGAAATGTTCTCCAATATTTTTCCTGAACAAATGGCACCAATAAAAAGCAACAATCTACCTAAGTGCTTTCTTATTAGCTATATTATATATAAAATTTACTCTTAATATCAAGGAATACGCATTTCTTGATGTTTTAGTCAGGTTGCAAAGGAAGAAATTGTGTGAGGATGTAATAATCTTGTAAACCAATGTAGGGCTAGAAGAATTCGTAATCTTTTTGACATAGTATGCCTCTCATTTGAAAGAATGTGTACTACATAATTGTCTAGAATGGTTGAGATTGGATATAACCCTCAAGCTTGCAGTGCAGAAATCTTTTGGGAACTGTCCAACTGATTTATTTGTAAAATTGCATTTTGGATTGGCTTAGAATTGGAGAATCACATTGTACATGATATTTTCTGTCACATTGCTTCTCAATAACGTCGATGATGGAGTGATGAATATGTATTGCTACTTATATTTATAATCATCATAGTCATCATAATCATTGTGCTTTTGGTTGATACGTAAACATTTCTATTGAATTCTGTGTCATTTTTGTCTCCTTGGAAAGCAAGTCACAGATGTGGTACACCATTAGTGTGGCTCGAATGAATTATGAAGACACTATTAACATTCCACTTTATGCATCAATAACCTCGGGTAAGTGCATTTGAAAGGGGCAAATTTTAGCAGATGAAGCTGCTACAATTGACAGCGAGCAAAAAATGTGTTAGTAGCTCATAGCCTCATATGCCATGAGAAAGGTTACAATTCTGAAGATGCAGTACTCGTTAATGATTGTCTAGTTTATGTAGATATTTATACTTATTTTCACATGACTTCACCTTTGTCTTTTCTTCTCGGGTTTTTTTGCCAACACTCTTGCTAATCTATCTCGCTCAGCAGAATACCCAAGACACAGAAGACAAAGATCATATACAAAGAAGAATGTTTGCGGGTAAAAAATGGTTCTTTTCGCGATCACATGGTTTACTTGGATTTGAGCGGAATAGTAGAAATTTTGAAGATAAAGCTTTGCTGTGGATGTTGTCTATCGCAAAATCAAGTCTAGTATCATTTAATGGGCATTGATTGTTGATTCATTTAGGGGCAATGAGGTTGTTCAGTTTATTGCTAGCTAGAAATAGCTGTCTTGATTTAGAATTTCTTTTGTATGACTTTTTTTTTTCCTGGTTCTCCTTAGTTGTTGTACTCTTGTTCTCTAATTTGTTGTCCAAAGTAGACATCGAAGGCTACTATTTTGTAAGGTTCTGGACTTGAGGAACTGGATCTTGCTGGAGGAGGATTGGATCAGTACTTGGTTTTTGTTCTTATGCAAAAGACAAAGATACCTTTTGTTTGTTTGCATACGGTGGGTAGTGCTAGTTGGTCTTGTCTCTGACTTGGAGTTGTTCTTTTTTTTTTTTTCCTTTTTCTCCTCAGGACCCATGTGATTTGGAGAGCTTTGACTTGGCTGCCTTATTTTTTAGCATAATTCTAACTTCAGATTGATGACTGATGACTGCTCCATGTGCTAACCAGATCTGAAATTTTGAAGACTTGTTCTGTTTTATGTTGCTATCCTTCTAATGTCAATATTAAAGGGGACCAAACAGCTTGAGCAAGGGTTTTTAAAAATTGCCATGGCAGCTAGGTTAGATTGAGAGCTTCACCTTAGCCTGACTTGTTAAATTTGAGTTATTACTTTTTAACTCAACTCATATTTTTTTTTTTTTAAACTTGTCCAAAGTCCAACTCATCTTTAAAACCTTAACCCATTTCTAACTGGGCTATAATCAATTTGGGTCAAATTAAATTGGGTCATGGATTAACCTATATAATTAAGTAATCGATTGAACACCCCATTCTATACAAAAATATTAAAAGTCTGTACAGCCACGTTATTTTCGTAAGTCAGAAATCCTCTTAAAGACACAAGTGAAGAATATTATATGATTTTCTTCAAGTTTGAACAAAAAGAAAATGGTTTGTCTTAGAATAATAAATTTCAGGGACCGCAGGCCTGCACGGGCTGTCATTTTTTATTTTATTTTTGCCAGCAGATCGAAGGTGTCGACGTGTTTTACACCACCCTATTAATTTTCGAGACATATTCACTGTTTTTTATTCACACAGATAATTCTATTGGTTCTAATTTTGATTCTCACTTCACTCTAAAAAGCCACTCTTATTAGAGTTATTCAATACTGTAGCTTGCACGTGTTTTGAGGATTAGTCCTGGAAAATTTGCAGTCATTATTTATCGTCTGATACATGGCATTTCGCGATACAGGCCATTTTTTGTTCTTTATTTTTATATTTTTAAAATAGTTTTGGGTTATTTTCATCACTTTTTATCATTTTAAGTTACTTCATTAATGTTTTGAGTTTTGACTTAAAGATAATCTCAAAATTCAAGTTTTTGTTTAAAATAATTTAATGAAATAGTATCCGTGGCTATGAATTTCAACAGGGATGTGTTAATGTCATTAACATGGTTTTTTTAATGTATGTGTGATTTTCCAAGATTTTTCTAAATTTTTTGATAAAAGCTTGGATTTCTAAAGTACTTCCCATTTTTTAGTTTCTTGTCGAAAAATAAAATGAAATGATATACAAATAGTTATACAATTAAATGAAGAGGTCTTAATGTGATTGGTAGAGTTTTTAGGGTCCTTGTCTAATTTTTTTAATATTTCAACATTTTTATAAAACTCAACAAATTTAACAATAAAATTTTTATGAATTTCAATATAAGATACTTCTCACTAGGGGATATTTAATAATATGAAGTTTATATTAGGTGTTTCCTCATCTTAATTTCCTTCCTTATAAAATTTTTAGACATTTTCTAAAGTTTTAAGTTATCTTTTAAAATTTTATGATGTATTGAAATTTTATTTTCAATGGCCTAAAACTCTACAAAAATGATAGTTAGTTTTAAACAAAAATACGTTCACGTCAGGTTTTACATTTTTTTTTCCAATTTTTTATTTTTTTCTTCAAAACAAAAAATGAAGGTGTAGAAATATCGGTTTAGTTTAACTGATTGTCTCCCACCTCAGAAAGCGAGAGGTTGTGGGTTTGAACCTCTATGGCCTAACCTTGGTGTGCCCTAAGGGTAGTGGGCTCACCCATGGGGATTTTACTCTGATTATCCCGTAGTTTTCCATACGTAAATTTAAAAAAAAAATTATATATATATATATATATATATTTCTGCATAGAATGAATAATATTAATTAAGTTGCTTGAGAAAATAAAAACTACAGCAATTTAGATATTAAAATTTACTTTGTTAAGGCCTTGCTGAGAATAGGACGAGATTTCAATCTTCATGAGTTGGTGAGTTGTAAGGCCTTGCTGAGAATAGGACGAGATTTCAATCCTCATGAGTTGGTGAGTTGGACTGAGTTTAATAAAACCCAGTCAGACCGTCCTAAGTTACACCCTAGTTTCCCCAAACGTGTCTTTTCATCTAAGAGAAAACATTTGAAATGAACGGTCATGATATTGGCCGTATTAAATGCAACAGTAAATTCCAAAATCTACCCTCTGCCTGGC
Source organism: Chimonanthus salicifolius (assembly GCA_013350335.1). Taxonomy (NCBI): domain Eukaryota; kingdom Viridiplantae; phylum Streptophyta; class Magnoliopsida; order Laurales; family Calycanthaceae; genus Chimonanthus; species Chimonanthus salicifolius. Next base: position 42,585,425 of record CM023534.1, on the reverse strand, counting down.
AAGTCGAGCAAAGGAGAAGAAGGGAGAGGATAAAGAAGGTAGACGCGGAGGTGATTTTTCTTGTGTCTAGGTCAGAGGTAGAAAAATTGGCATGGCCGTGATATCGGCCGCACTTTTTCTTTCTTCTGCCTTTTTCTCTTTAATTTTTTTTTAAAAAATTACTGTAAATGCAGATAATTATAGACTTATTGAATATGTAATCTTTTTATAAAATATCGGGCATTTATATCTTCTAATATATTTTTGAAGTTACGATATCGGAAAATTATATAATTAGTAATAAAATTGTAAAAATTACAAGGAAAAGTAGATAAATGAGGAAAATTTGTAGAAATAATTTCATAATTTATTTTCTTAGTTAATGAGTGTTATTTTAAGTTATGAATTATAGAAATAAAATAAATAAATAATAAAATGATTGAAAATTACATAATAATGTAGAAAAAATATTAGAAAATGAAACTAATGGAGTCTTAATCACTTAAACTGAGAACCACACAAATCTCATACATAATAATATAATGTTTTCTTTCATTTGAGAAAATAGATTTTATTTTTCATTAATAATAATTAGATAAATAAAATTATTAGATAAAATTATGGGCTATAGTTAATTATGTTAAATTAATATAATAAAAATAAAGAATACCTTCTAATAATAATGACAATGGTAAAAATATTAGATGGTAAATATAATATTAAATTATTGTAATAAGATAAATAAAAGAAAACATTATACTTTTTACTTTCAACATAAGTAAATATTGTATTTAAAATAAAAAAAATATTACTTTCTCATTAAAAGTAACGTTTTGATAAAATATTAGAGTATACACATGAGCGTCCACGTGAGCTCTTTACAAAGCTCACGTGAGTTCCTTTTCATAAAATGGGTTTTCACTTGGAAATCCTAATACTCATATTTTAATACCCTTCTTCTCTTCCACTCTCTCTATTAAACCCTAGCCGCCGCTGCCGCTCTCTGTATTTTTCCCATCAATGAAGAAGAAAAATAAGAGAAAGGAAAGCTTGTGAAAGGTGTAGCGGTTATTTTCTTCAATCTTTTCTCCATATTTTCTTTTTTCTCTTTCCATTCTTTCTCGTCCGATATTTCTAAAAAAGAAGGTTTTTTTTTTAAAAAAAAAACATAACAAACAACCGAAGCCGATATATATCCGGCCTTCGAAAATCCGATATATATAGGCCGATACACATAGTATCAGGTAGATATTTTGACCCCTGGTCTCGGTCGAACAGTTAAACCTACTGTCCTCGGGTCTCAGCCACTCATAGTTTCCGCAGTGTTTTCATCAAAGAGAAAACGTATGAGATGAACGGTCAGGATCTTGGCAACCATTGATCACGTGGATTGTGGCTCTCTGCATGTCCATTTTTGGGTAACTAGTGCAAACATGTTCAAAAACAACGTAGCATGTATTCAGTAAGATGTGTATGTTGGATAAACAGAAGAATATGAGATTATGTCTCTGGTTTTTTTTTTTCTCTCACTCTGCTTTTCTCTGTTCTATTTTGGCTATCTCGCTCACTCTGCTTTTCTCTATTCTGATTTGGCTATCTCGTTCACTCTACTTTTCTCTGTTCTGTTTTGGCTATCTCGCTCACTCTGCTTTTCTCTCTTCTCTTTGAATCTCTAAAATGGCTGCAGCCCAGCAAACTCTTGCAAGGAAACCTCCTTCTTCAAGGTCTTGATTGAACAACATTACAATCTGGTTATGGTAATCTCTCCCTCATATCTTGTTTTGTTATTTGCTTTTATTGGTAAAAACTCAACTTGATAGAAGTCAATCTCTAGATAGACATGTGTAGAAATACAAATCACACACCACAAATCATCATAACATCGGATTTACGTGGAAAACCCATAAGGGAAAAAACCAAGATAAAAAGAGAGATTATTATTTATGCTGTATTTTTCTATGTACATCAGAGATATATTTATAAGAACAAATACAAGTATGAGTCCTATTTAGGACTCTGAGACCCAATTGAGTTAGGACTCTCAGACCTAATAGAGTTAGGACTCAGAGTCACACTCACCCTCTCTTTTCTATTTCAGCACTCCCCCTCTAGTAGGTGCGAAAATATCGATTGAGCCCAACTTGGACAAAATATCTTTGAATTTAACAGCGGAGAGACTTTTTGTGAAGATATCTGCGAATTGTTGATCACTGCAAACAACGGAGTAGAAATAACATTAGCTTGCAAATTTTCTTGAACAAAATGATAGTCCACCTCAATGTGTTTGGTTCTCTCATGAAATACTGGATTTGAAGTAATGTGAATGGTAGCTTGATTATCACAAAACATTTGCGTTGGCTGATTAGAACCAAAACCCAAATCTTGCAATAAGGACCGAAGCCAAATAACTTCACTGGTGGTTAAGGCCATTGTACGATATTCTGCTTCTGCACTTGATCGTGCAACAAGACTCTGCTTTTTACTCTTCCAAGTTACCAGATTACCTTCCCACAAATGTACAATATCCTGTTGTAGATCTTCGATTAACCGAACAACCTGCCCAATCAGCATCAGTGTAAGTAGTAATTGAACTATTTCCATTCTTCCGCATCCATATTTCCCTTCATTGAGAACCCTTCAAATATTGTAAATTTGATTGACAACATTCATGTGCGTAATTGTAGGTGCATGCATAAATCTGCTAACTAGACTGACTGTATAGGAAATATCTGGCCTAGTAATCGTTAGATAAATCAGTCGATCAACCAACCTTTGAAACTGACCAATATCATATAATAATTCACCATCATTATCGAGCTTACCTTCACTGTCAATTGGAGTATTTGAGGGTTTAACTCCCATCTTTCCAATATCCTGCAACAGATCCAGCACATATTTTCTTTGATTGAGAAATATGTCCTTCTTTGAGTAGGCAACTTCTAATCCAAGAAAATACTTTAACACTCCCAGGTCTTTGATGGCAAATCTCTTATGCAGTAGAGTCTTAAGTCTTTTAATTTTATTTTTATCATCGCCTGTGATCACTATATCATCAACATAAACTAAAACAACAGTTGTACCACACGCACCTTTTTTTACAAACAAAGAAGAATCAGTTGCACTCCTTTTAAGTTCATTACTCACGAGAATAGAACTGAGCTTAGCATAACACGCACGGGGATATTGCTTAAGTCCATATATGGCCTTTTTCAACTTGCACACAAATCCAACTTTGGATTCTTGTGAATGTCCTGGTGGAACACTCATATACACCTCCTCTTCTAGGTCACCATGTAAGAAAGCATTTTTTACATCCATTTGTTGTTAAGGAGAGAAGCACTCGAAAAATGTTCATCTTTGCAACAGGTGCAAAAGTCTCTGTATAATCTTCTCCATATGTTTGTGTAAAACCTCTGGCAACCAGTCTCGCTTTGTGTCGCTCCACAGTTCCATCACTTTTATACTTGATTTTATATATCCAACGACACCCAACTGTCTTCTTTCTGAAAGGCAATTTGATTACATTCCAAGTTTTATTATCATCAAGTGCTTGCAATTCTTCTTTCAATGTCTGTCGCCAAACAGATATGGAATTAGCTTCACAAAATGTCTTTGGTTCTTGTTCACTGGACATTGCACTCAAGAATGCCAAATGCGACTGAGTAACATTATCATATGTTAGAGAAGCCTCTATTGGGTATGATACAGCATGGTAAGTGAAGAAATCTTTCATTCCTTTTGTAGGACGAGTCTCTCTACTCGATCTCCGTAGCGGTAGGGAGGAGCCGGTATTTCAATTGCTGTAGAAATCGTCGGAGTTTCTGCAGATATAGTCTCAGTAGAAGCTGTCGGTATTTCAATTTCTGTAGACATTGGTTGGTTATCTGAAGAGAGAATCACATTATTTCTGCGGCAGGAGATATCATCAGTTACAGTAGGAAGCGGTACCTAGTCAGACAAGTACTCCCCTGGAACCGATTCCTAGAGTCACCAGGAGCGGAAAAATACGGTTCAGATTCAACGAAGCGGACATCACGTGACACAAGAAGCTTACGAGATATGTGATTTCCTGACCCATGAGCCAGAGGTCAGGCCCTAGATAGGATGATGCAAGTGAAACTGGACCCTGTCGGATGGGCCAGTAGAGTGGGCCGGTCGGATCCGACAAGTAGTGGGTGGGAGTTGTGAAAAGTCCCACATCGGAAGTTGAGGAGTTTGAGAGGGGGTTTATAAGTAGTATTGCTCCCTCAAACCAACAAAACGTGTTTTGCACCGGGACCTGGGCCAGGGTCCGATCCAAAAACAGTGCAGACTCGCGCATGTGCACGTGTGTGCGTGTGTGGGCCCAAAGCAGACAATATCTTGTTGCCCGATCCCTAAGCCTTTTTTATGGGCCTGGCCTGTTACAAATGGTATCAGAGCTGTGGGTTCTACACTCGGACTGTGTGGGCTTACTGCCTTCCTACTGGGTTCATTGTGTCAAGCCGAGGGCGGCTTTGGGCTTTAGAGGGCCTGACCCATGAGCCAGAGGTCGGGCCCTAGATAGGTTGATCCAAGTGAAACTGGGCCCTGTCGGACGGGTCAACAGAGTGGGCCTGTCGGATCCGATAGCCCAGTAGTGGGTGGGAGTTGTGAAAAGTCCCACATCGGAAGTTGAGGAGTTTGAGAGGGAGTTTATAAGTAGCTTTGCTCCCTCAAACCAATAAGACGCGTTTTGGACCGGGACTTGGGCCAGGTCTGATCCAAAAACCGTGCGGGCTAGCGTGTGTGCACGTGAATGCTCGTGTGGACCCAAAGCGGACAATATCTGTTGGCCAATCCCTAAGCCCTTTTTATGGGCCGGGCTGTTACAATATGAGATGTCATAACAAATGTACCCTTTCTGTGTGGAAGAGTAACCGAAGAAAACACACCTGAGAGATCTGGCATCGAACTTGTCACGATTAATACTCTGGCGATGAATATAACAGACACACCCAAACACACGTAGGTGAGATAAGTCAAGAGGTCTATTCTTCAATACTTCTAACGGGGATTTAAAATTGGTAATCCGACTAGGAAGTCGATTAATCAAATAGATAGCAGTCAAGACGGCATGAGACCAGTACGTCTTAGGAATATGCATTTGAAACATAAGTGCTCGAGCTAGTTTTTAAGATGTGACGATTTTTCCGTTCTGACACACTATTCTGTTGCTGTCACGCCTCGACCCGAAGGGTGGGCACGGGACGCGATTGATTTTTTTTTTTTTTTTTGAAAAATAAACTAAACCAACTTACAAGCATTCTAACTGGGCTGGACCAACAGTTAGGCCCAGAGGTCACACATGGTCCCAATATGTGGACTTAAACACATACCATAAGTCTACCCCACAAAATAGACATAAACAACAATATTAACACATAGCATGAACATAAGAAATCTAACCATTGCTTATTACAAAACATTGTCTCAAAGCTACTAAAGAACAACACAGTTTAGTACATCACACTTAAACAAATCAAGTAACCCATCCGGTACTTAATAAAAGCGAATGGTTCCAAGAACCAACAAGAAAAGATAAGAGTATTCCCCTCAGGGGGAATCCCGAAACACCAGCTTTATCTTATCCACTCATAAGCTTGAAAAGGAGGGTCCTCCTCCTCGGGTTCATAGCCTGAAAGGTGAGTGGGGTGAGCTAACTAGCCTAGTGAAGGAAATATAACAATGCAGATAAGTAACAACAGGTTAGTATAATAATCAATAGTTGTAATAAATATCACATGCTTGATCACAAATAAGCATAATATTAAGTAAAGTCTCATCATCATCTTTCCATCACTGCTATCATCCAACGTAACACCCGCCGACTACGTTGAGACCCTTGTATTAAGTCCCGACACGGTCAAAATACATCCTTGCAAAGTACATCTCCGGCTCTGACTCAGCCGATATTGACACCCTGAAATCAGCAACCATCGACACTCGTGGTCCAATAGACGTAAACCATCTCCCATATGGCCGATATTGGTTTAATAGTCCAGGTACGTGGAAACTAGTCTTATAAATTTATATGATCAACATCATATCATCCACAATCATCATTAGCACTCTTATCATAGTACAACTTGTCTATGCACATGAGTGGGTTCATCAATCTGAAACCACTCATTGCCCAAGGCTCATCTCATAATAAAACCTGATTACATATCCTGCAGAGTTAAGTTCCCTCACTGTGATTGTGTGGTCACGCAGTCTCTGTTCAAACAAACAGACAAGTGCACAATCAATATACATAACAAATACGTACACACAAGTAGTATTTTGAAATCTCACGTTTTCCCAAAAATATCCAAGGTCTATGGAACTGAGTCTCCTACTGGGTTTTTATCCTTTTTAAATTGTCATAATCCACAATATAATAGTAAATAAAAAGGGGCTCAGTCCAAAACTCATATTGTCTTCTGGGCATTGACCAGATTGACTTATTGAGTTAGGTCTAGATCCTCGGGTCACTTCTCGGTTGTCTTCTGGATAGGACCAGATCTGACATTTTGAGTTAGGCCTCGAGGTCACTCAGTGCCCGACTATATAGCGTTGGCCTGGAAGTGAATCACTCAGTGCCCGATCAATAGGGTTGGCCTGGAAGCGGATACAATAGTATTTACACTATAAGAAATAAAAAAAAGAGGTTAATACATTTTTTATTAACAAGGGGCATTAATCATCACATGCAATCAAACACATCATTAATCAATCAAGATTAGACAAAAACAACAATCAAATAATATTTTATACTTAAAAACTAGGTCATTCGGAACAAGCCTCGGAACAAGGTACAGTGGCTTCGGATCATCCGAACCACACCTAATCTAGGCACTGACCTCGGAACATGGGTCTGACTTCGGATCATCCGAAGATTGGGTCTCAGACCTTCCGAAGTCCATCAGAACCGAAAAATAGAGAAAACAAGTCTCGGTGGGTCTGGGTCCTCGGAACATCCGAAGTCTGGGTTCGGAACGCCCGAGTGGGTTCGGTCCTTCCGAGCTCGGCTCGGTTCGTCCAAAGGGGTCTGGCTTGCCTCGGGCGTAACTGGGCTTTGGGTGAAGCTCGGAACATTCGAGGGTTAGCTGTCGGACCATCTGAAGGTTCAGACCTTCCGAGAGTCGTCTTCCTCCACTGTCGGCACCAGCAGACAGTTACGGTAGAAGCACAGTGAATTACGGATCGGGAAACAGAGGGTTTTCCCGGATTCGTTTTCCACAGATAGTCGGTCCGATGGACTCCTCTGGGAGTCCTTCTTTCCATAGGGAATGGTTTGGAGCTCAGAAGCTCACTAGGCCACTAGATTTTAACAGTAAATCCTCACGGGTACATGAAACCCATGGTTTTTTCTTAGATTTCAAACTGGTTTTTCTCACTGAAAACAGGGCCAAATTTAGATTTTCTGGATTCAAAACCGATTGAAAATGAAAGAGGAATGCAAATGATACCTTCACTAAGGTTCCTAGGCTAAGAAATCCGATCTTTGGAAAAAGCTCCCCTCAAGGCTACGGTGACCGAAACTGGGAAAGAAACAGGGAACAGAGAGGGTGATCGGCTGGGTCTGGTCTGAGATATAGAAAGCAGTAGAGACTGAGGAAGAGAAGAAGGATTTGGGAGTTCAAACAACTGAATTGAGGGCCGGTTATATAAGAAATCAGCCGGGAAAAGGGGTCGGCTGGCCAGTGCATGCAGCAGGGTGCGGACGTAGAAACAGTGAAACCACTGTTCACCGGTCTGGTTGCAAATAAGTCCTCAGGGTTTTTCAGTTTTGCAAATAAGTCCAGGTTTAAGTAAAAAGCCGATTTTACACTAAAGGCATTATTTTAAAAACTCAAAAACTTGATCCAACCCTACAGATAGGCTGGGTTTTGAAAATCTTAATCACTATAAAAATTTTGGAATTTAAATCTTACTAAAAACCATTGATTTAAATAAAAACCATAATTTACCAATATTTACTTAATTAAACAAATGTTAAAATAAATAATTTAGAAATCTCATTTTGGAGTGAAATGAAATAACTAGACCATACTTAAAATGGTCTAACATAAAATATTAGTTTCAAAATTTATTTCATTTCCAAAACCTTTAAAATAATTAATACTCCCTTTCGGGGTTTTGACGGGTGGATTTTAAATATCATTTTCTGAAAATAAATTCATTTTAAAATCAGAAATGTAAATCCTTTATTAAGGAGAACATTATCAATCAATAATAATCACATAAAATCACACAATTTATAAAATAAACACAACAATCGGTAAATTAGCCAAAATGCCCCTCCTAGCTGAACTAGCTGGATCACTGAGCTCACGAGCTCGGATTGGGCCACACTTGGGCTTTCCTTAAAGCCCTAACCGTAATCTCTGAGATTAACCGGTTAAATAAGAATTATTAAGCTAAAACACGCCTAATCTGGAGTAGAGTATTACACAATAACTAAGTATTCATATTGTTTGACAAATTTTGAAATATTAGATGTGCAGAAATATCTTTTCTATAGAAAATGAAGAATATTAATTAAGTTCCTTAAAAAAAGGTATACCAATCTAGATATTAAAATTTACTTAGCTAACGCCTTGTTGAGAATTGAGCCTACAGTCACTCTTGGGTTGTCCAAGAAGAGTCGGACAAGATTTAGATCGCAATCCACGTACCGTAAAGTTGAGTTGGTGAGTCGAGTTGAGTTTAATAAAATCTAATCAAACCTATCTAAGTTATACCCCTTCAGTCACCCTAGTTTTCCTAACTTGCGTGTTTTCATATAAGAGAAAAGGTATGAGATGAATGGTTAGGATCTTGGCAACCATGCATCACGTGGATTGTAACTCTCCGCATGTCTATTTTGGGGTAACCGGTGCATGTTGTTGTTGTCGTCATTTTCACTTATTTCTTTTGCATGGTGCATGGTCCCCTGAGTTACATGCATGTTGCATGAATAAAATTTGAGCTCATAATTCAATTCATTTATCTGGTGTTCTCTCTTCACTTTCGGCTCTCCCTCTCACGCACTGTGATTTTCTCTCTTCTCTTTGAATCTCTCTCTCTCAATTGAAATGGCTGCCGGACAATCACAAGTCCAACAACCACTTGCAAGGAGACCCTCATTCTTCAAGGTCTTGATTGAACGCCATTACAATCTCTTTATGGTAATCTCTCTCTCTCTCACTCATATCTCATTTTGTTATTTGCTTTAATGGGTAAAACCTCAACTTCAGATAGATCTATCGATCTCTTTCTCTCTTTCAAACCTCTGGCTTTATTAATTTAAAACGCTAGCTTTTATTAATAAAAGTCAATCTTTAGATAGAGATGAGTAATTTCTTCGTTGACAATGATAAAAAGCTTTTATTAGTGGAATTTTCTCTCTCTAATATCTTGTTTGTTAGTTTAAAAAATCTTAGCTTTTGTTGATAAGAAATGACATCTTGATAGATCCGATCAGACCAAAGATATCCAAAATACCAACCTTACAAACAAAAACCTATAATAGTTCTAAAAATATGAAATAAATAGAAAAAGTCTCACAAAAATTGAAAATAAAGAGGTTTAAAATAATATAAATAATGTCTTTATATAATTACATAAAAGAGACAACTTAAATTTATAAAATAGTGGAAAATCTCAGAAGTACTCGTTCACTTGCTCTACTCAGAATCTTACACAGTTAAGTCAATGCCTCAATGGCTGACTCGCTCAAATTCTTTTGATCTTTTTGAGTTCCATGATGACAGCCATAGTATAGAAATCTGATATTCTGACTGAAAATTTTTAAGAAAATAATTTCAATTGAAATTCAAAATTCTAACTGAAATATTTTCCACTTAAGGTCCACGTGAAATGAAAAATCAGTATTTTTTGTTTTTTGGGTAATACTAAATTCAATGCAGCAAACCGATATTTCAGCTGACATTTCAGCCCATTTTAAAAAAAATTGTCCAAAGTTTTTTTTTTTTTTCTGATTTTGAATTAAAAATCATATTATTTAAAAAATAATCCATACAATTGAAATATCAATCAATATTTTTCATTCCTATAAGAGGAACGTATGATTCATATTATCTGACATTTTAATCTTAAATTATTCAGTCAGATTTCATATAATTGCTTCTGTGACTGCCAATAATAGTGTTTGGTGTTTGTAACTTATAAATTATGGCACAAATGCTAACATACTTAAAAATAAATATATTAGTTGGAAAATGAAACCTCTAGAATGTTCTCTTGTGTTTATTTTGGTTTTCTTCAAATAACTCTTTAGATTGGAAAATTATCTTTTTCCTCATGTGTTAGTTCATATTATTTTTATTAAAAATCTCATCTTCTAATAAATATGAAAAAAATAAAAAAGTTGGATGTTCACATTTGGTAACGAGGTGAATTTTGTTAAGCTAATGAATCAAATAAATTATTATTGATGTGAAAATTTATTAAGAATTAATGTCATTAAACATGGAAAGCCACCAGATTTAAATTTAAAGTAAAATAGATAGGTGAAATACAACTTTTTGTTAACTACAAACTTTATTTGGTTGAATAAATGGATAAAGAATTTTAATAACTTCCATTTCTATAATGACATGTCTCAAATTTATTTTTGAAAGGTTATTTTTTACAATTTAATACATTATTAAGATTAAACCGAGCCACAACAATTCTTATAACTTAGTTATATCAGATTAGAGTTTTCATTTGAAAAACAATTTTCTTAAAAAATTATCTCAAGTTTTCCATACATATTCATGGAAAATACTACATTCAATAAAAAAAAGCACAAATATTCCTAATTTTATTGCCAAGTCAATATCAGAAAAGTTCTCTCTAAATAGCCTGGAAATGGAATGCAAATGGGTTGGGCCTGGTTCAACCAACAGATGTTCGAATCAGCTTGACTTTTATTATGGCCCAAGTCCAGTATGGCCAATGTTGGGTAGATACTAGATAATACATTGTTTAAGACCAATAAGTTCTGGACTTGGTGGTCTTTGAGTATCTCATCGGCCAAAGGAAAAAAAAACCGGTTGAATATCGGTTAATTTCTCTTTTTTAGTTTTAGCGATTGAGTATCGATCGATTTTTCTTTTTTTAAAAATTATTAATTGTAGACTTGGACCGAAATCTCGGCCGATATTTGTTTATATTGGACGAATATCGGCCTAGATATAAGTCGATATATATATATATATATATATATAAGTTTTTTTTGTTTTTTTAAATGAAAATTTTCAAAATAAAAGTCACCGAGATTTTAAAAAATTGAAAACCGAGATTTCGTCCGATTTTTTCGAACCCTGCTTTGAGTTGAAATTTGAAAAAATCACGTGAACATCGAATCCGGACTAGTTCCTATGAAAAAACCCTAGAAATTCTCGGCTCTCACTCACTCACTCACTCATTCATTTCTATAAGTAGCTCGCTCTCTGTTTCTCATTTCTGCCCTCTTAATCAAACCCTAGAAATTCTCGGCTCTCACTCACTCAACTCATTTCTATAAATAGCTCACTCTCTCTGTCTCTTTTCTACATTCTTAATCAAACCCTAGAAATTCCAGTCTCTATATTCTACCCATGTCATCTTTCATTCAGTGAGCCTCTCTCTGTCATGTTGAGTTAGTGCTCAAATGGGGTTGTATGAGGATTTGATTGACGAGGACATTGTAATTTTTCATTATGGCATGAGCAGTCTCGGAAATAAATATGAATTGGAACCTTTGGTAAGATTTTTTTTATATTTACTACTATTTATTATATTTATTTTTAAATTTGAAGTTGCCATTGTCTGCTATTTTCCTTTGCATCTCAAAATTGTAAGTGGTGGTGAAAAAATATATGTTGTAAGTGGTTGCCGTTGGTGCTTGGCTACCCTGTTGGAGAAATATAGAAGGTTTTTTTCTTAAGATTTGTTGAATTTTCTTTTAATAGACAAGAATCTCTGCTGCAGTTGGCAAGTGTTCATTGTTCCAACCACAGGGTTGTACATTTGTGGTTCTGAGTGTCGAATAGGCAGTGCCTATTTAGATTGTTTAATGGTTTCCAATCAATGTTCTCAAGGATTGAAGTGGTTCCTAGTTGTTTGATGAAGGACAATCATTATAGAGCCTTAGTTAGGAGCAATAATATATGTCGGAATCGATAGTGATTCATTTGAAAATTGAAACCACACTTGGTGGGACGTCGTTTTTCTTTGCTATTCCATCTCAAAGCAGAGACTGAATTTGTGAAAATACTGATTCGGGTGGAAAATGCAAGAAAATGACTTCCCCATCTTATTTGATCTCCATGTCAAGCACAAACTCACGGAGAAGTAAACAACAATTTTTCCAGCTAAAATTTCAAATTGATTCATGTATGTGATCTGAGTGGTCTTTTAAAGCTTAAGTTCTGACTTTTTTATTGCTATTATTATATTTTTCTTGTAGCGAATACCACCAGCTTTTATCAAGCATTTGCATGGAACATCTCTTGAGAGATCGACCCTAACACGTCACACTGGTGGTGTTTGGCATGTGAAGGTCGCAAGAGAAAGTGACGGCGTTTATTTCTCAGATGGTTGGCGGAAATTTATGAAAGATAATAAAGTAGAATTCGGAGATTTTTTACTTTTCAAGTATGATGGCAACTTGTCATTTGAAGTTGATGTTTATGGTAAAACATGTTGTGAGAAGGAGGTGCAGGCAGAAATAATGCAAAATGAAGTAGTTCAAGAAGAAGAGGACCCAAATGAAGTGGTCCATAGAGAATTGATGCAAAATAAAGTGGTTCGAATAGAAGAAATTCAAAATGAAAATGAAGTGATTCAAAGAAAAGTGATGAAAAATAAAACCGTGCAAACAGAAATACAAGATAATGTAGTTAAAGCAGAAATGATGCAAAGGCAAAGTGAAGAAGTTCGGACAGAAATTGTGCAAAATGAAATAGTTCAATTAGAAATGGAGCAAAGAGAAGTTGTTCCGAAAGGACTTCAAACTGAAGTGGTTCAAAGAGAAGTGATGCAAGTACAATGTGAAGAAAAAGATGCCAAAGTTAGTCATATCTGTCCATGTAAATATATCCCAGTAAACAAAATAATGAAATCAAGTGCATCTGCTAAAAAGAACTGTGAGTTCATGCAGTTATTTTCTTTGATGATTACTATGTTTATGGTTTTCTTTGCTAACTTAGCACCTTATGCATCTAGGTGGAATGAATCAGTCCACAAAGAGAACGGACCCATCGGCATCATCATCATCAGCCACTGTACCAACCAAAAATAGAACGAAATATGAACTTGAAACGAAAATGGTGTTTGACTCATCATCTTGTCCCTTTAAGATAAAGCACCCACACTTCACTGCAAGATGGAGATCGTGCAAAGGATATACAATGGTGAGTTTTCCATCTTTTGATATCACATGTACTTGTAATGCTGATATGGATTGTTTCTTTGACCTTCTATTTTTAACAACATTTTCCGATTATAGAATTGAATGTCTCCACCCTATTATAAAAGTTACTGTCTCAAATTAAAGGTTGCTCATGAAAAATATGCTATGCTTTTTATAGATAGATAAATGGTTGGTTTGATGCTGTTATTTATTGGGTTTGGTGTTGTAATTGTGAGCATCTCTTATTGTAGGTATTGTAGTTGAAGTCTGGTTGGTTTTATGCTGTTATTTATTGGGTTTGGTGGTGTAATTGTGAGCGTCTCTTTGATTCTAGGTAATGTGGCTCATTAGGCCCTCTAGAGGCTTGAGCTCCATGGTCCCTAGTTGGCCTGCCCCTTGCTTCCCAATCAAAATAGTGTTGTGCTTCTTGTCCCTTTGGTCTATGACAAAGAGGTATTCTTTTGTATAGTTTCAGTCTTCAACTCTTCTTTGTAACATAGTTTTTCTTATTTTTGAAATGTTTATCTATTAAAATGGAAAGTGAGAACCACCACAAGGATGCAAGAGAGATTTTCACAAACATTATCATGATAGATGTTCAAGGACTCCTTCCAACACCTATAGGTCCCCATAGAAATTCCCAAACATTATTATGATAGATATTCAAGGACTCCTTCCATCACCTATGGATTTTTTTTGAGGGAAGAGTATTTTATTGTTTTGATTTTTTTTTTTTTTCTTTTAAAAAATTGCTATAACATATAGCACTTAAATTCTATATAACATCACCCAATGAACTATGGAAACTGATGCTGGGTGTTTTTTTAAGTTGGGATGTTTTGATGTGTTGCACCAATGTTTGGAATTGGAAAAGCAAAAATTAAATCAATTCAAACACATATTGGCACAAGAAACATGAAATATATGTAGTTCAACTATGACTCCTTGATGCCTACATGCACAAGCAAAAGGGAAGATGGTTCTCTATATGAATGGATAGAAGAATGATAGAACATAATTGTTCCTAGAACAAAATCCAGAAGGCTAACCACTCTTAATCCCATAAGATGACCTCCCCCAATGGCTTCATTAATCTGACAGTATTAAGTGGAATGAGATTTTTTTTTTATGCATGTCACAAATCCCAAGATGCGAAAGTTACTCTTGAACCAATGTACAATAGGTTGTTTTAAAAAACCAATGGTCTCTCAATGCTTAGGAGCAAAACCTACATGACTATATGAGAATGGTCTCCGTAGAGACCCATACATGAGTCTCTCAACAATAAACCCCTTTCAAAGGGACACTAACATGCCAAAATTCTACAAATATCTTCTTGTCTCCATGGAAGACCAAAAAAGTCCTGTTTATGTAAAGGCTCTCAACATATACAGGAATTTTCTCATATGATACTACACTCTTGGTACACCACCGAACTGCTAAAGTCAAGCACTTGAGTCATGACTTCAGGAGAGTAGGCACAGTTTCCAACATCAAAAACCATAAACCTGTTTTCCTTGTCATTCCTTTTGTAGTAACACTGCTTGCACTATGCAACATCTCCAACTATATATATATATATATATATATATATATATATACACACACATATATACATATATATATACATATGTGATTTTCTCTTTTGTAGTTTAGATTCTCTATACTTTTTTCCCAAGTTAATGTTTACTCTAGAGGATGTTAATGCAATTATTGGTTCGTCTTTATATGGTAATCAGCTTGGCTCTGTGTTTCTTTTGCCATATTTTCTTGTCACTTCACTTGGCGATGACGGTCCTCTTCCTTTATGATACAATCAAGGGGCATTTAGGTTCCTCTTTCTTAGATGTCTAAGATTAACAATTTTGTTCTTGTTCTACTAATTGTTTGTACCAGTCTATATCATGTTAAGCTTTTTGTATTGCAGAGACTTCAAAAGATTTTCAGCAAAGGCATACGACCTTGAAAGTAAGTCATCCAGTGAATCTTTGTGATTCAAGTGGAAGGTTATGGCCGGTGATAATCAATTGTTTGAGTGATGGCCATGTTGAATTTGGACACTGGGTGGCGTGATTTTTGTATTGGAATTAAGTTAGGTGAAGGTGATGATTGCATTTTTTTAATTTCTCAATCTTGATATGGTTCGGGTTCATATAATCTGAGCAATTGATGAACTGAGCAGCACAGAAGAAACTGTTTCTTGACATGCCTGTGTTTGTTTTTGTGGAAAGACATCTAGTACCAAATACTTGTGATAAGATATTTGAACCTTACTTCTGAACTATTTGAACAGATTGTGCACATTTATGTGTGCTGGGCCATAATTTGGTGCTCTGGCTTGATATAGATACTGTTTGTGATGATTGTTGTGTTTTGAAATTACCATGGTAGGGCCAATTCAATCTTCTTTCCTTTGGTAGAAAAAAACACAAGTATTGCTGTACAGGAAGACAGTCTGCTAGACAAGAATGAAGCTTAAAAAGTATTATAATCTATACCATCTTTAAGTTCTATAGCTTTGTTAATACACTCTGAGGCAATCTTTTGCATGATCCCTTTAGTTAATCTTTTATTTTGATTCTTAGATGAATTTAAATCGTTCAAAGAATCTACAAATAGCATTATGACATTTATTCAGGACTTGTCCACATCCCTTTTTCGTTAGACATGATTATTACAAAGATCGTCCTTAACACAGAAAACTAAATCCCATGACTAGTTCAAAAGCAATTCCATGATTCACTTGTTCCCTCACACTTAATGGAAAGCATATTTTCTTTTGGCGTGATGGTTATAAAAGATAATGTATCGGTAGCAGTTTGGCTTTGACGTCCACTCAATACGTATCTTATAAACATAATGTACAGAGTTTCTATAAAAACAATCATGCAGTTTCTGTGGTGGTTGTCACCCCCTTAACTTACCTTCATATTAACCCATACATCAATACACAACACCAGTTCAGAGGCCCATAATGATGGCCCATCTCTCCAATATAGCTGATATAGTGATTGCTACCCTAGATCTAGATGATGTACCATACATGGTCGGCTATTCACATTGGCAACATTAATCTCTCGCTCTCACAGTTTCAGATGTCATATTCCATCATCTATCCATTTATGGTGTGGTACTGAATTGGAACTGGAATGAGAATAGTAAGTCTAGTCCCACTAGGATTGCAGGTCCTTAGGCATTAGAAATGATTATTGGTTTGTTTACTATGGCTTATAGGGGGTAATTTAAGATATATCACAACTTGCCGGACCAATAATCACATAAGAGGCTCACCACACATCAATATGGCAATATGAGAGTAAAACATCTGCAAAATGCTATCTTAATTTCCTGAAGGGTTGATGTCCATCTTACTTTCCACTGATAACAAAGTAAGAAGAATTGATTGGCTCTTTGTAGTATTTCTTTGAGAGAAGTATTTGAAAGGCCTATATACCGAAAGGAGTATTGTTCTTACATTTTAAGTAGGTATGACTCATATTATTTGCTTTACACTATTGCCATGTTAGGCCATCGCAAAAGACATGCTATGTTTGCTTCTAATCTTACATTTAAGTCCATGTGATGCTCATTTAAGACATTGAACTTATTATTGTTTATGTGAGATATATCTTCACATCCTTTGGACAATTACATGTGTGTGGATATGATATATAATGAAATACATTTTAGTGTTTATCTATTCTTTCTGATTTTTAGCAATTCTTTCAAAGACTCCCACATTGGCCAATATACCGAGATCACATTTGAAATCATAAGCGATAAAGACCTCCCTAACTTTGGAATATCGAGTTCAACTTCCTATTTTGTAGCACATCATGAGCAACTGCCTTGGTATTTGATGAATATATTTATATGGGAATTTAGATGAGAGAGAGGCGGGAATCTTTTTTTCTTCAGAAGTGGCAGAAGAAATAATGAAATAGGACTTTCATTGAATTGATGGGGCAGTCTACATTTGCTTTCTATTGAAAACCAATTTGACAATGTGAATCAACCGCATAAACCTTTTACTCCTGCTATTAATATTGCAGTTTAGCTCATGCTTCTTTGACATCTACAGGTTCGGTCAACTGTTAATTGACATTTTGATTGAAATTATCTATCAGTTACTTAATAGTTGCCTGCTCTTTATGTACTCTCTCTTCCTCTCGTATTCATTATTGCCACATAAATTTCCACAAGCTGGCTTCACATTGTGTACTGCATGTTTCACTGAACTAGTTTCATGTTATGGTTTTTGAACTGCAGCCAATTCCAAGGGTTTTTGTGAGGGAGCATCTTAGAGAAAAGCAATGCATGTTGTTACGTGATCCAAGTGGGAAGCATTGGCCCATCAGAATCTGTCATTCAAATCACCGCAGCGACTTTGGAGGAGGGTGGCATGATTTTTGGAGTGGAAACAAGATGGGTGAGGGAGATAATTGTATCTTTGAGTTTCTCAGGCAAGATGTCATACAGGTTCATATCATCTGAGGAAAGAAATCACTCGCAATCATTTAAACTGTTTCGAAATGGGCAGTGCTTTTGGAGGGACACTAGAGCTTAATTTATCTACAATAAAGATTTGCTATCCTGCATCCAAGATACTTGCAACTCTTTTTAT
This sequence comes from Chimonanthus salicifolius, assembly GCA_013350335.1. Taxonomy (NCBI): domain Eukaryota; kingdom Viridiplantae; phylum Streptophyta; class Magnoliopsida; order Laurales; family Calycanthaceae; genus Chimonanthus; species Chimonanthus salicifolius. Next base: position 42,567,435 of record CM023534.1, on the reverse strand, counting down.
ATTGAATTTTTTTTTTTTATGACCAAGGTGTCCAGGCTTCTTAGAGCATCTGACTAATCATTGGCGCATGTGCAAGTCTCTCTATCCACACACACTGGGTAACTATGGAGAGTGCCCCTTTGAGGTGGTGTGGGAATCCTCTTTTTGTATTGAATAGAACTATATTTACAGACTGATTTGAACTTATGTGAAAACAAGCAGTGTTATTACTTTCGACTTAGCTGGTTTTGATTATAAGTATGTTGGAATCACCACAGCAGAACCTACTTTATGGGCAGCCACAATTACCATGATGCATGTCAAATAGTGACTGGAAAGATTGATAGGAATTTTGGCTTAATTGATAGGAGACCTAACTGAGTCCTCCATTCAGGTTATGCATGATAAGCAAGTAAACTTTCTACCATTACCATTCTTGCTGTGGCTCTCTCTCCTGCTGCCATACATTGATCGCATTCGTAATCATCAGAACATATTGGCATTTCGTTTTACATGTGTGTTTATTCATTGAACTTTTTATTTTAGCATTTGAAGATGGATTGTCCTTTTCTTCATTTGATAATCTATGTTGATTCCCTTGTCTCTTTCTCAACTAAACTGTCAAAAAGGATACAACACATTATGATATGCATCAACTGCAGCTAGTTCCAAAGGTCTTTGTGAAAGAAAATGACCTTTCAAACGAACTCCTGTTTATGTTTGTATTTTAAGTGGCAAACTATGGTCCCTTATCGTTCATCCAGGTAACCATTACTGGGGCTGGCTGTTGTGAGTTTCAAATTGGCAAACATTTCCTTGCAACAAATTTTCCTCTGAAAACATATTTTTATTACAAATCCGGTATTGCATTGGTGTTATACTAGGAAAACGAATGGATGGAAACTACTTGATCATCATAGTCAAAATCCAGTGGATTGGTTTTCGAGTTACACTTTTTCATTTAACCCTAATCTTAAACCATTCCATTTAACCCTATCTTAGACCATACACTCAATTATTCTATTATCTATTATGTCATTTCTTTACTCCTTTCCTCTACGCTTTAATAGCCTACCCGTCTTTGTACCTACAACATGTAACTTTTCAATTCTGCATAAATCTGTGTTTGGATGGGAATTACTACTTCAAGGTACCCAAAAGAGTATCTAACAATCCAACCTAATATAGTGACATTCATATTATCTAAGAAAAGGAGTGAAATCGACCAGTTTGACTGTTTCCTTCGGTGCGTTCCTATCTTCCACTCTTATGTATCAAGCTGGGGTTTAAATCTCAGCCGATACGTTACGGTTTTTTGAAGGCCGAGATATCTTAGTCCGAATATCAGCTGATTTCTTCTTTTTTTTTTTGTTAGAAAAAAAATAAATATCGATTGTGGGCTGAGGCTGATATCTCAATTGATGTTTGCTCTTATTGGATGAATATTGGCTTATATATCGGTCGATATTTAGATTTTTTATTTTTTTTTAAAAATAGCTTACTTTTTTTTAAGTGATTTTTTTTAAAAAAAAAGTTAGAGACTTCAAAAAAAAAAATTGAAGAGAGAGAATTCGGTCTGAAATCTCAGTCCGACTTGAATTTTCGACCCCCGGTACCAATATATTTGCAATGCATCAGTGCATTATAAAAATATTGTATTTAGGGGCTGATTTGGGTTTTCTTGGGGTATAATTTAAAAAGCCTAGTAAAGGATAGACTACAAAAATAAAATAAGAAAGTAAAAAATGAAATTAAAACTATATTGAGCTTAAAAATATTAGTTTTTGGGTAATATATTATGTAAATATTGTGTTATAATAATTTTGTCAGCATTATAAAGTCCTCGGAATGATATCGAAATCATGTTTCACTAACTTCAACCATTGTTTGTAACACAATGAAGCAGATTTAACAGGTCTAACAGAGTCCAAATAGCATTTGAAGCCTGTCAACAAAAACCTTCTCTAAGTGTCAATGGACCAGTAATTTATTATCTTTTCTCCAAGGATGCCTTCTATTACTACTTATTTACAATCTTGAAATAGAACAAGAATATCTTTGATATGGACTTTTAAAAACTTTTTAACATATGTAATCCTAGTCTCTTTGTTAAAAGGGGTATACATAAATACTCCATCCACTGCATGTTCCTTATACACCCAGAAAAAAAGGGCAATGACTTCCTCATTCTTTGTCAAAAATTATATAAAATGTAGCACATTGAAAATGCAATTGAATAACCAAAATTTAAGAATGCATCTAATATTGGGGTTGGCCCTTATCTATTAGGAATAGTTATTGCAATACATAATTAACAATCCTAACAAATATGACTTCCTTATCTAGAGACAGGGCCAGCCCTGAGATTTCGGGAGCCTTAGACGAACTTTTAATTTGGGCCTTTTATATACTCACCAAAAATAAAATTATGTATATATATATATATATATATATTATAAAGTGTGAAACATCTAAATAAAATATCATAATCAAATTTATAATAAAATATTATTTAAAATTTATTCTTCTATGATATTGAGATGCAAAATTACTAATTAAATTACTATATTCAAGTTTTTTTAACATTTATTTTTCAATAGATAAGATAGTTAATCTATTTAATCTTTCTTGTGACATTGTAGACCGAATATAAGATTTTATCAATTTTAACTTTGGAAAACTTCTTTTTGCAGAGATAATTGTAACTGGTATAATTAACATTATTGTATAAGCAATTGATACATTTGGAAAACAACAATTCATTATTTTTATATAATTTAGCAATTCAATTGTTTATTTTACTTCTTTTGGTATTGCATCTTTTATCATATTCGAGTGCGACACTAATACAAATTCTCATTTGAAACGAAGATATTATTATTATTTTCATTTTTCAATTTTTCTGGATTTTTAAAAAATAAAAAATTAAACATTAAATTAATTATAATGATTTATACTTGATCAAATGAATAAAGCTATGTTTTTTCATCTCTTTAAATTTTAAAAGTTTTAAATTATTTTTAATTCAAAATTATCAACTTAATATAGATTTATCTTTCCCTCTATTTAGATGATACATATATTTTTAAAGATTCTTTATTAATTAAAATTATTGTTATTTTTATTTTTATTATTAAATTCAATAAAATGAGGATTATAATAATTATTATTATGATTGTTACTATTATTATTTTAATTTTTTAAGAAACCCATGTTTTAAATTGAGTAAAAAATTATCAATATATAAATTTCTAATTTTAAGTGTTTTGAATTCGAAATAATTAAAAATAGTCAAATTATTTCAACTGGTAGTAACTTAAAAGCCATAAATTAAATTATCTCGGATTTGAATGCCGCTCTATTTAGATGATACATATATTTTAAAACTCAATAAAAATGAGAATTATAATAATTATTATTATGATTGTTACTATTATTATTTTAAATTTTTAAGAAATCCAAATTTTAAATTGGCTAGATGATACATTCATTGTTATTTTCATCATTAAACTTGGTATAAATAATAATTATTTTTATATGCAACTAGACAACTACGAATTTATGCTTTTATATGCATTATTAACTATTTAAGACATAATAAAAGAGCTTATGGACTCAGCGCCCTATTTATTTGGTGACACTAGGCGGCGGCCTACTTCGCCTTTAGTCAAGGCCGACCCTGTCTAAAGACAATCTTAATCTCATCACTATCTGTCATAGATATGCTAATAATAGGTAGCCGTCCTCCCACGGATATTTTGTATAATCAGACACAGGTTTACTGTATTACTCATTTTGCCCTTTGAACCGGCTCGCTGAACCCTTTAAATCGGCTCGTCGAATCACTTATTTGATTACTGAAATTTATTGAGTTAGATTGTTTTTTTCATATAGAACATCAAATTAGATCACTGATCGGATCATTGATCGATTTACTGAATTTTTTTAAATACTTTTGTACGACAATAGAAGAATAAAATGAATAATACCTTAAATCTCATGTCTCGTTATCGCTACCCAATAATAATATCGATCTCTCTTCATCGGCTAGCTGATAATATTGATTGTGATATATTAACATATATATGAATTATGACATATGAATGCAGCTTTTATTACAAGTACAGAGGAAAATAGATGTAGCCTTTCAAGCCACTTGCATTTTTGTGTTAGAAAATTAAAATATTATTAGACCTATGCATTATGGTTTACTGCATTTATCTTCACTTTGAAATTTCCTCCTCGATGAAACGAAGTTTCCTTGTCCTTTTTTTAACAGGGTAAGGACGAGTCTGGGCGGCCATGGCAGATAAACTTGGATTGGCTGCCAGAGGTAGGCTGGCTGGCAGGCCTACTTGGCCTGATCTCTTCTTTGCAAAGGTTTGTTTGGGAAGTGGAGCAACCTTCTCATAGTAGGAGTATGGTCTCATTTGCAGCGGGGTTGGGAGTGTCTGACGGGTGATGACAGAGCTCATCATGTACTTTAGACACTGTTTATCCGATTCTTTTTCAATTCATTCATTTTTTACTTGTCATTACAAGATTTCTAACTTTCTATTCTCTCACTCTCTCACGTAAAAGTATAATTTTAAATCACCATTTAAGTGAATTCTATTTTTATACATAAATACAATTTTATTTAAAATCACAATCTTAGAAAAAGATGGAACCATTCAAAATTTATTTTTCTAGAAGAAATACTTCAAATTTAATAAGAAAGTCTTCTGAATGAAAGACGCATATAGACATTCAAAAAATCTGTCTCTATACACTCAATTTTAAATTTTTATGTAAAGTTATCATTTTGTCCTCTTATATTTTATTATTCAACACATTTTATTATTCGAATGATTTTTTAGTTTATTTTTCAGATTATTCGAATGATTCAATCGTCCGGAAGAACAAATCAGTCGAAAATGGGTTCTTTTAGATGATTCGACCACACAGTCGAATCGTTCAAAGGATCTATATCCTTGGAATGAATGTGCAGAATGCTTCCACTCCGTTCAGGATGCTACAGTGATGTATAGTATATTATTTAAATAATAAATTTTTTTTTAAAGTTATTTTTTAAGCACTGTGTATTTCTAAAATTTCTCAAATTGAATATTTGGACTAATTACGATAGCCTGATAAAAATACTTTAAGAATTCAAGGTCTTTTGACACTCCCAAATGCTTAAAACACAGTATTTTATAAATAAGTGTATCCCTCGGCTGCACCAAAAACACGTTTGAGATATCAAAAGACCTTAAAGTTTTTAAGTATTTTGATCAGGTTATCGTAATTAGTCCGGATATTCAATTTTGAGAAATTTTAGAAATATACAGTGCTTAAAAAATAATTGTCTAGGTTGCCGATGCCTAACTAATGCATAGTGCATTAGTTAAATAATAAAATCTCTTTTAAAACTTTAAAGTTATTTTTTAAGTACTGTGTATTTCTAAAATTTCTCAAATTGAATATCTAGATTAATTACGATAATTATAAAAATACTTTAAGACTTTAAGGTCTTTTGATACTCCTAAATATATTTTCGGCACAGCCGAGTGATACCTTTATTTGTAAAACATTGTCTTTTAAATATTTGAAAGTGTCAAAAGACCTTAAATTCTTAAAGTATTTTTATAATGCTATCGTAATTAGTTTGGATATTTAATTTGAGAAATTTTAGAAATATACATTATTTAAAAATTAACTTTAAAATTTTAAAGAAAATTTTATTATTTAAATAATATACTATTAAATTAAATTACGCATTCAGATGAACTGAAGAATCGTTATGTGAAAAAATAAAATGTTTATCCCCAAAATTTGAAATCCTTTTGGAGCGCCCATTGAAAAATCAACTAAATACTAATTTCCCATCTGTGGGTCTCACATTAGTATCGAACGAAGTTGGAAGTCCTCGTCGAGTCCCACAATAGTATCCAGCGAAGTTGGAAGTTCTTATGGGCTCCATCAAATCTTGTAGAGTTTCATCAAATTTTGTAGAGTTTCAAAGCAATCCGTGATCTCTGCGTGCGTTATATGATTTATCTTTTCTATATTGGGCTTCATCTCCATTCGAAATAAACAAAGACTTCAAAACGTATCGTCTTCCTCCCATCCTTAAACCGCTCCACCCATTTCTGGTTCCTTTCTTTCTCATCGGAACTTTCCGGCCAACGTCATGCGCGGAATCTCCCGACGTCAAAGGACGGCTCGCCGGACTCGTGAAGAACGTCCTCCGGCAGATAGACCGCATTTCTTCAAAGTCTTGCTCTCCAATTTCTTTGAGAAGCTTGTAAGAAGAATTATACACCCTCTCTACTTTCAGCACTGGGTCTTATCTTATCATCGATCATCTCCATCTCCATCGTAACTATCTTTATTGTGACTTGGTGATTACTGTTTATCTAAATGTCTGTAGGTTGATCAAATTTGTTGAAGTGGAAGGTCTGTTGTAATTTGATCTCACACTACTGCTGATATGTTATCAATTCAACATAAATTATAGCTCTTGCGTGGTTGATGTTGTGGACAATCACCAATTTATTTATTTTATTTTTTGTTGTGGGGTGGGAGTTGTAGATCGAAGTTTTCCCACGACAGGACCAAAGGGTAAGGGGCAAGAACTCCGGGGTGGAACGCTTCATGGCTCTTGCTCGAGTTGGAGGGGCGGCTGCTTCTGCTTCAAAAGAACCTCTCCCAAAAGCTAGGAATGCAGAATACCTTTCTAGTCCGAAATGGATTTAAAAACCTAAACCAGCCTGGCTCATCTTCAAGATGCACCGCGGCATAAAGCTGAGTTCGGTGCATAGGTTCTTTCGGCCATCGATGTATGGGAACCTTTTCAGTCGGTGAACTTCATCCCGGTATCGAAGTCACTGAGTCACTGCTAGTTGCGGTTTCGGGATCTGGCCACCACCTCGGAATCACAACTGATTCTCAGGATCCTTCGGCAAGCCGACCTTGACCTCGGAAACGCCATTTGGATAGACGGAGAAGCCTAGGAGGCGTGGTAGCTCACCCGGTTCTCATGGGTCAAGCCCCAACCTCTCGGGGAAATCACCAAGCATCTAATTGGGGTGTAGGAGAAATTATCAGTTGTAAACCCGTTTGCAACAAATTGATATGAACTTTCGATCACCACTTTGAAACAAACAAGAAGCTTACAGATTTAACTTTTAAAATTCATCCAAAAAATTAATCAAAGGGCTACCGTTGAAAGTTCATGCCAATTTTTGTGATCGGATTAACAACATATCATATTTACAAAAGTCGACACAAAATGTACACAGATTCAAGAAATTAGAGTCTACCTAAGATTGACCTTATCTAATCATACTCTCATTTTAGTTGATTTTCTAAAGTTTTTGTAGCTATGACAGGTATGTGGTTACCATGCCCTTTATTTTTCTAATGGGTACCAGTTCCGTATACTGCATGAACACCTTGTTGTGAATCTGTCTGCCAATTGTCTTTTTTTTTTTTAATATCAGTTTTACATAAACTTTTTCAATAGCAGTCATTGCAGGTTTTTAAATTCCATAGGTTTTTATTTTATTTTCATGTATGTGCAGCCAATTCCAATGAAGTTCATTCGGAAGTTTGGGAAGGAATTATCTGATGCTATTGTACTAAAGGGTCCAACTGGAAGAGAATGGCATATGAAATTGAAAGAAGTAGATGGTGCAGTTTGCTTCATCGATGGCTGGAAGGAATTTACTGAATACCACTCTTTATGCATTGGATACTTCCTAGTTTTTAGATATGATGGGTGCTCACAGTTTAATGTTCAAGTGTTTGATATAAGTGCTTGTGAGAAAGAATATCCAATTACTTCTGAGAAATATGAACAACTCAATTCTTATGGCAAAGCAGCTTATACACCTGGAGAAGAAAGTGACGATTCTATACAAATTTTGAGTGTGTCCATGGCCAAAGGTAGAAATCTGGACCCTACTAAAAGTGCGGACTGTCAGCAAGGGTTAAGATCCTGCTTTCGTAGTTTTAGGTCCAATGCAATTAATATGAAGTCAAATTGTGAAACTAAGCCAAAGGATTATGATAAGGGCAAGAAAATTTCATTGATTTCAGATAATCAATGTAAAGAAGAACTTGGTAGTTTCTTCTTCCTTGTTCTTGTTATCATCAAATGTTTAGTTAGTATTCTTGTTATTTTTACTGTTATTTGAAAATTGCAGATATCCCGTGCTCATCTTCAAAACATATAGAGTTTTCCCAACATCAAGGAGAGGATGTAAAACTTGCTAATGGAGGGGTCAATGACTTGATGACTGAAGAAGTACAAAAGACTCTTCTTGAAGCCCAAAAATCTAAATCAAACAATCCCTTCTTCATAGTTGTTATGAAGCCATCCCATGTGCATAATCACTACCGCTATCTGGTGAGTTTTGCATCTTAGCTCTTTCATTGATTATTGAAAAGGATTTCAAATCTAACAATGGAAAAGGGGGATAAAATAAAAAAAGATTTCAGATTTTGAGTTGGCAACTTGAAGTCCTAGCATTAATCATGCACCTATTGCTTTGAGCTATAATTCTCTACTTGATTGTAATTTAATTCGTCTTCATTCCAAAGGCAAAAGAAGACGGCCCAAGAGGTTTTTTTCTTTTTCTTTAGAAAGACTGTCCAAATGGAATATGAGCTTGCCAATCTAAACCATCTAAGTTTTGGAAATATTTTGGAATCTGAACTACTGAAGTATTTTCGATTCAATACTATGATGCATGCAGGCATCAATCTGGATGACAGGATATGAGTATTGAATCCAATACTTTAAGATTCACAGTCCATTGCATTTAATTCTATGTTTTAGCAGAATATCTGATTATCTATTTTACTTTGTGCTTTGGGGTACTGTGGAATTCATCCTTTTGATTTGTGATATTATTTCGCAAACGTTTCATCATCAGAGCTATTTTTCCTAACTATCTGGTGTTGGTTTATAAATTCTACTTTTCCATGCAACCCTATCAAAATCATGTTCTATATCCAAGCAGATATAGCTTTCAGTTTTGATGCCACCAATTAGGATGCTCGAGTATCCATTGTATAAAAATTCAACTGCTAGCAATGTGAGTACATCCAAACACTTTCTATAGCACCATAAAGCTGATAAGAACTTGTAAATAATTAACCAAATACAGTACAGTTAGGGTTTCTATCTTGCAGTCATGGTACAGTTCCATTGCTGATACATGACCACATTACTTGAGTAATGTGCTGAATGGGGCTGATATTCGTTTGTCCATCTAATAGCCAATCATGAATAGATAAGACAGAAGCTTATGATGCTGATTGTGGTGATGATTATTTTTCTATTTGAGTCTGATATTATTTTTCATAGAAACATGCGACAAAAGCTTTGACTGATTGTGACGATGAATATTTTTGCATCTATCCATTAAGTATTATGACACTTTCTCTCTTTGCAGCACATTCCTGTCAACTTTGTCCGAAACCACCTTCAGAGTCAACCGCAACGTTTCATCCTTGAGCATTCAGATGGAAGAAAATGGCATATCGTATGCAGATACAGGCGAAATGGTGCTTATTTGAATGGGTGGGGTAGATTTGTGGCAGATGTTAACATAAAAGAAGGAGATATTTGCATCTTTGAGCTTATCAAGAAACGAAAGCGATTTAGAGTGATCATTTACCGGGTTGATGAAGTAGTGCCATTGGACAAAATGTCAGCGAAAATGACTCCAAAGAAGGAGAGATGTTAGTCTATGCTCTGGCATTTTGAATTTTTGTGCCCCATTTCTGAAGTGCAGTTCTCTTGATACAAATTTCAATTACTAGCGAGTGCATTAACATTACTTTTGTGGAGAATGAATGTATAGTGAACATGTAATACTTTTTGTGTAGAGTAGTGAACATCGAATACTTTTTGTTATCCTTTACTGTTCTCAAATTCATGGAACCTTAGTTTTGAGAAAATTAAGTTCAAATACAGGATAGTTTATGCAACAGAAAAGGGGCGTATCATAAAACTGGTGCTGTTTCTAATCCATCTCTTGCATTGATCTTTTATCGCCTCCAAAACACCAATCAGAGAGGAGATCCAATGATCCACTTAAATTGATTTTTGGTGATACTCTGTCTTGTAATATTTTGAATGATTTGGATTGATGTGTATTTAATTGTGCATTTGAATTGATGATCAAACTTCATAGTTCTCGAATGGACATAATTCAAAGCTAGATTGGCACACTAGAGAATAGTTCAAATAATTATGGTCTGTAATGGGTATTTGATTAGTTGTAATCTTGACCATCAAGCTTAGATCTTGCCTGATCCCGACCTGATGATTCAATTCAGTAATTGGGAGGGGTTAACAGGCAGAGTTTAGATAAAGGCTTAGAGCCAAAGGAAAAAAATTCCAGTTGAAATCTGAAATTTTGGCCAATATTTTTCAGATTCTCTGAATACCGATATGCATTTTTCACAATCAATCAACACTTCTCAATTTTACAGAAATTCTAAGTTGGGCCAGAATCTTGGAATTCTTCTGAAACTGTTTTCTTTTTCTTTTCTGAAAAAAAAACTCAGCCCAAATTAGGCAGAATTTGTTGGCCCAATAAGTTCCTAAAATCGTGCCTTTCTCTGAAATTTCAAGTCAGCTTGGAGCCCTAATACTGACTTGGTGCGAGGACCATTAACTCATTATGCTGAGTTGGATAAGATATTTACTTATTGGATTTTAATCCAACTCATATCTGATTTGGTATTAAAGCCAATGAGCGAAGTTCAGGAAGAAATTTATTTACTAGACTCTGACACAGTTCAAGCGAGTCTTGCCCATATCTGGCTCAATGATGACCTTAAGGTGTAGTCGAAGATTCATTGTAAGGACCAAGGTGATAAAATATCGGACTGAGTTTCTGACTCAGCATTGACTGAGTCATATTGGCAAAAAATCACTGAAAATTTGATGAAAATGATTGAGTTGTAACCAATATGACTCCATTAGAATATACCAAATTTGAGTTGTATAAACTGAGTCGACTTGGACATAGCTGATTTTTAGAATATTGTTCAAGCCTAATAAACTGAGTTTGATAAGAATTTACTTACCAGACTTTTATCTAGTTCAAATGAGTCTATCCTATGTTTATCATGAAGATGGCCCCATAGTTGAATTTTTAGAAAACAAATTCCAATTATCACTAGGAAAAAGTGTTTTTTTTTTTCAAATATATAATAAAATTAATATTTTTTCTCCCAGGAATGACTCGTTTGTAACACCAACGTGATAGCTATTAATAAAATTTTTAATAATTTGATAGATGACATTTTCTCAAAAATAAAAAATGTACTCTCTAGATCTATTATATAAAAAATATATTTTCTTTATATAAATCTATAAAAAATAGGTGGACAAACTTTAGTTTTTTTTTTAATATAAAATTTGCATTTTCAAAATTGCCTCTTACATAGAATGGGTTATTTGTTTTGAACCACATTTAGAGATTTTTATTTAATTTAATAAATAGATATCAGAATATTCCACTTATTAATTTATTGATAAAATTTGAATTTTCAGCAACTTTGTCGTTGCAAATGCACTAATTAATATTTTATTTTTAACGTCTGATATATCATGTAATTGTTAATTTTATTTTATATAGAATTTATTTTACACATTATAATTTATATATTTTGCAATTTTTAATTTTAATAGAATAAAAATTAATTAAATAATTCTTTTTAAATATTTAAACAACAAAAATACAACTAAATTCACTCTTATAAAAATATTTTCGTCATATAACTTGACGTGGCGTAATCCAGTTGGTCGCCCTTTTCTCTCTGTCCTCCTCTCGCTCTCTCTTTCCCAATTTCTCTTAAAAAATTGGGTAAAAATCCGTGGTAGCCTTAACAGCGTGTGAAGGTCACAAGAAAATCCGAAGACTGTTCCCATCCCTGTCAGAGGAGATGCCAACCATTTTTCCCTCGATTTCTCTGGATTTGGATTGAAGAATCGAAAAGTCCGTCCTCCAATTCTTGCTTCTGAAACGAAGAAGAAGAAGAATCATAGATAACCCACTTTCCAGGTATGCCCTAAAGTCATGACCTTATTCCAATCTCATCAATCCAAAGAAACAAAAACCAAATCCATTCTTCTTTATTATTTGTTCTTCATATCTGAATCACATTCTATTTCCCCCCATCTCTTTTGCTCATGATCAAAGATTCAATATATAATTGCACTGGTAATTTTATTTAGTTTTTTTATTTTTTCATGGGCCCAAACCACAATCTGCAGACATTATGGTTGTGACGATGAGTACATGTCGCCTGTGCTATAGGGATGACAAGTCAATTTATCAAGCGAAAATGATAATATCTCATAATTTATGAATTTACAAGTTTTGGCCAGGACCGAAAAAATTCAGCCAATATTAGAAATTTTTGCCGATATTTCCAAAAGATACACAGTTCATCCTGCACCCAGACCAGATAATTTCGGCCTAAATTTGTACGTGAGCATAAATCCTTATTTTTTTTTTACTATCATAGGTATCCCCACTCCCACATTGGAGGTGAGACTAATTCCATGGATTCATGAAACCACCCTCAAGCCTCGGGTAACTCTGGAGAGGAGCATATATCCATATTTTTGAAAGGTTTTTTATCCTAGTACTGCTCTCGCCCAATCACGCTTAACTTCGGAGTTCTGATGGGATCCAGTGCATTAGGAGCATATATCCATTTTCACCTGGCTAAATTCTACAATTGGATTTGGACAAATTATTTTTCATGGATCAACTGCCTATTTAATGCCTATATGGATTGAATCTACAAACTTTATTGTTGCGATGATGAGTAATTACTGACTGTGCTACAGGAATATACCCAAGTCAACTTGTTAAGTGAAAATGATAAGACCTCATGTATCTCATATTGGAGGAGCAATTCTATACTCGTCGATACGATTTCTGCCTCTTGTTTACTCTTGCTCCAATGAATGTCTGTTAATAAACTGGCTGAATTCAAATTTTCAGCCTTTGCGCATTGCACACCTTTATGACTTCATCATTTGAACCCCTAAATTTTACAGTTGGAACAATGAACACTTACTGGCTGTCTGATAAGAAAAGTACCCATTTATTAAGAAAAGTACCCATTTATCAAGTGAAAATGACAGATCATGGATGTTCCATATCGTGTGTATATATATATATATATATATATATATGATGACAGAGAAGCACATGACCCCCACCTCTACTTGAGGACGAGGGTGTTGGGTAAAACTCCAGATGCACGTAGCCCCCTGCAAGCCACGAGTATCTGGTGACCTACCAATTCTATACTTGACGTTGCCTCTCTACAATGTATTACTGTCATTTATCATAGGTAATACATAACACATGGGCAGGAAGGGAGAGAGGAGCAGGGACGTTGCACGGCCCTTCTAAACCTTCTTAAAATAACACAAATGCAAGAGTCTACCCAAAAAATGGTCGAAACGGTGTTTATTTTTTTTCAAAAATAAAAAAATTGAAACCATGATACGACTAAATTATTGGCCTTATCGTCCAATACTATACCTGTACAGCCGATATGATACGTATCAGCCAATTTTTTATCCATGTCTGTGCATGCATGTGTTCACTTCTATATTGATAGCTCATTTGTATCCGTGAGTTGCCACTTTCAAATCTTGGTTGCAGTTCTCTTTTATTATTTAAACAGAGTTACTTTACATAGCAAAAGAAGATAAAGAAAAAGTTTTTCCCATTCAGCAACAGTAAAAAGCATCTTATTTTTTATCTTCTGTTTTTACTTTTTACTTTAAGATCTTTCTCTTTGTTGGCTTTACATTTGTACAATTCTTCTTTTAGCATGTTGTATTATTAAACATATTTCTCATTTTGTAGGTTAAGATCAGATCTATAATTTACCTTCCTTTGGACAAGAAACAAGAAAGGTTTTGCTGTAGGTTTGGTTTTTGTTTTATATGGTCTTGGTGTTATGTTTTCTGACTTAAGATACTCTGTAACAGATTTTAGAGGAAATGATGAGGCTCCGAACATATGCAAGCCTTAGTTTTGTTGCTGCAATTGCTGTTATTTATCATGCATTCAACAGTAGAGGCCAGTTTTACCCAGCTATGGTGTATCTATCAACTTCAAAGATAAGTTTAGTGCTTCTTTTGAACATGAGCTTGGTCATCATGTGCATTCTGTGGCAGTTTGTGAAATGCTTGTTCCTTGGAACTCTCCGGGAGGCTGAAGTTGAGAGGTTGACTGAACAATCTTGGAGGGAGGTTATGGAAATTCTCTTTGCAATTACAATTTTCCGGCAAGATTTTTCTGTTACATTCCTTGCTATGGTCACAACCCTTTTGTTGATCAAGGCCCTCCACTGGTTGGCTCAAAAGAGGGTTGAGTACATTGAGACAACCCCATCAGTTCCTACATTGTCACACATACGGATAGTTTCATTTATGGGATTCCTACTTCTTTTAGATTGCCTCTTCCTATACAGTTCCGTAAAATATTTGATACAGACGCGTCAGCCATCAGTGTCACTCTTTTTCTCATTTGAGTAAGTTCCTTACTTTCTTTATTATTCTTTAAATATTATTCTTTAAATGGTATTCTGCTTGTTTGTTTGTGGAGTAAGACTTATTCTTGATTTGCTGTCTATTTAACTTTTGGTCTGTTGTTGTTTTGCTTTCTCATGTCATGCACTTTTATATAAACATTCACCTATACATTTATTCTGTTACTTATATACAGGTACATGCATGTGTTTGCACACATACTGGCAAATGCCTTCACTTCTGCCACCCTGGGACTGTTACATGATATTAAAGTATTGTTATACCTTTTAAAAAGGCCTGCTATAATTGTGTGTTAGAAGTTCCAACTATATAGTGTGAAACAGCTCAAGGACAAGATTGAGTGTGCATTGAGTACTCTTGTTGATGCTGTATGCACACTTATGCACGAAGCGAAGCAGTATGTTAAGAACAATCTAATCTAATGATGGACATTAGGCTTTGAAGATTCTTTTATTTTTTTGAAAGAGGCTTGGAAGATATACGTGAATTAAAGAACCCGAATTTTACTGTCTGGACTTAGACTAGGGGAAATTAGACCACTTGGATTGGCCTGCTACCATTAGTCTAGGACAACTGAGATGCCTTAGTGTCAGTGTTGAATTGCATGTTACGTGAACTGTTTAATACCTCTGACAAAATACTTAGTAGTATGGACCCTAGATATATGCAGCTGGAAAACCCCATAGAGAGAGAGAGAGAGAGAGAGAGAGAGAGAGAGAGATGCAGCCTACCATTACCTAATCCTTGTAAGACTGCAGTTAAGAAAACTCAACACAGCCAAAAGAATTCCATGTCTCAGTTTGTTGCTAAATATATGTGGGTACAATTAACTGGAGTAATGGAATACTCCACTTCCATTGAGTTTTATTTGCTTTTGAATCCTACTTCTGCTGGATGATGTCTCGCTCCTGATTCCTTCTCTCACTTCAAAACATTGGCTGTTTTGCTACTATAATGTGTTTCACCGTTAATATTATGTTCCATATATTAGAAAGCACTCTGACAATTTCGCACTCATCAAGCAAGTACGTCAAATAACAAAAATAATTCTGTATTCAATAGGTTATTAAATGAGTAAAAGATATTCATGTTTGAATGTAATACTATGTCTCTCATTCAAAAAAAAAATGTAATCTCTTGAGGGTAATGGTACTTTAGTTCTTTCTTTTTGGAGTTTATGTTAGGAAGGTATGTCTTTGGTTGGATAGAATGAACTACTTTATCTCCCTCTTGAGATCAGAGCAGCTAGAACTTATGAATGGATATTGCAGATCTGGTTTCTGGTGTGTGGGCATTTGCAATCTGTAGTGATAACAAATGTTGTATTGCAGGTATATGATACTGGCGACGACTACTGTGTCAACATTTGTGAAGTATGTTTTCTATGTCAGTGACATGCTTATGGAAGGGCAGTGGGAGAGGAAAGCTGTGTACACCTTCTACTTGGAACTGGTCCGGGATCTGCTTCATTTGTCTATGTATCTCTTCTTCTTTCTTGTTATCTTCATGTGAGTAATTCATCCATCATTGATGTATAATTTTCATCTAAGTTGCACGGGTATCTAGGGAACCTGACGCAGGTACTGGGTGTCCAATTCAACAATTCCAAAAATATAGGCTTTGTGTATTCTGCGTAATAATTTCAGTAAATTTAAATAACTATCAATGTAAAAACAAAAATACATATAAAAAGTAACAATAAAAAAATGATGTACAAATTCTTCTAAATAAATAAAAAGAATGAACAATAAACATCTAACATTTTATTATGAAAAGCAATTCTAGATTATTTCACTAGAATAATCCATGCAAAAATTGAAATCCATGATTTTTTCCCAAAATTTGAAGGTTCATAGCACACGCAATAAATACTCAAACATGTATTATACCATTATTTACCATCCTTTGGTATATTGTAGTGGTTTCTTGTGCACCTTATGTTAATACTTCTCTGTTGCCCATGCGAGAAAATTGACTGTGTTTGCTGTTTTTAGTAACTATGGTGTGCCACTACACTTGATAAGAGAGCTTTATGAGACATTCCGTAACTTCAAGATTCGTGTTGCTGATTATATTCGCTACCGAAAAATCACATCAAATATGAATGACCGTTTTCCAGATGCAACAGCTGAAGAGCTTAATTTGTGAGTTATATAACTAATCTACTATTATCTATTTCTTGTTTTATCATTTAAATTTTATATAAATAAATTTATTGCAAAATACAGAAGTGATGCAACCTGCATTATCTGTCGGGAGGAGATGGTCACAGCAAAAAAGTTGCTTTGTGGACACCTTTTCCATGTGCATTGTCTTCGATCGTGGTTAGAGCGACAACACACTTGCCCTACTTGCAGAGCTTTAGTTGTTCCTCCTGAAAATGGTTCAGCTTCAACTGTGCAGCCACATGGAGTACAACCGGAGCTTCATCAACACGGTAAGGCTTCAATCCAAATACTTAAAAGGATTTTGATGCTGTTTTCACTGGTTCTCTCATTGCTGGAGGATGCTTTGAAATTCTTTGCAATAGTGGGAAAAAAACCAAAATCTCTACAATTTTGCTGAAATGGTTTACCACATGCAGGATCAGGTGTAGGAACTGGGGCTACTCAGGGGCCTGGGGGAAATGTGATGGATGATAATGTGAGCCAGCATCAGGCCAGGCTCCAAGCTGCTGCCACCGCTGCTTCTATATATGAGAAATCATATGTATACCCTTCTGCAACTACGTTTTTATGGTATCTCCCTTTCACTGCTCATAATATTGCATACTTGAAAGCTTTTGCACTTGTGCATGTTTGGTTTGCCGGGGAAATATTATCTCATATTGTTGTAGAGTCAGCAACATACATGGATGCAACTGGGCAGACTTAAGCGTGCTAAAAATATAACTAACAAGGAAAAGCCTTAAAGGACAAGTATCAAGAACCTAAGAATGCCGGAACATCCAATGCTACAATGACAAACTAGTAAGTAATAATCAAACAATCAAGCCACTCTTTTTTTTTTTTGATGACCACAGTATCCAGCCTCTTAAAGCACCCGACTAATCCTTGGGGCATGTGCAAGCCTCCCCACCGACACACACCGGCTAACTCTACGGGGAGTGGCCCTTTGGGGTGAAGTGGGAATCGAACTTACGACTCCCGCTTCTTGAGGCAGGTTCCTGGCCATCACTCTAACCCTTTGGGTTACAATCAAGCCACACTTTGGAGATCAATTTAAATAATGCCGGCGAACTCTTTTAGTGTTGTATCCGAAGATGCACTTGACGCACAAAACAACAAGATTTGGTGACTGAGCTTTATCCTGTAAGATATGATCATGTCTCTCTCTCCATGTAGACCAAAGGCTTCTCCCAAAACCAATCTCCACGCGATTGCAAAGTTGGAATCTCCTCCAAAACAGAGCCAGAAGCCAGGAATTGGAGAGATCAAATTGTTGGTTTGGAAATGACCTATGTTATCTGAAACCACTGCAAGGTGGCTACCATATTGTAGAAGAGAAGGTGCAATGGATTAACATGTGTTCAATACTTTTCACATCATGAAGACATAGAGAACAAATTGACCATTATTCTATGTTGACCCAATTTATCATCTTGAGTTAGAATCTTTCCCAACCCTGCAGTCCAGCAGAAGCTAAGGACACGAGGAGGGGCCTTGGAGGACCAAATATTGAACAGGGTTTAAGTACCGGACGCCCGATATGTATCGCCAATACTATGGTATCAGCAATTTTTAGCTGATTCGGTCATCTCTCTCTCTTTCTCTTTTGAGAAAAGTATAGAAAAATGTGAAAAACCTAGGGTGAGCATATTTTATTAAAAAATAGTGATAATTTATATGGAGTTTTAGACCCTTAAAGTCAAAATTTCAATATGAATAAAGTATGTCCTAAAAATTATTTTCACAGGAAACTCTAAAAACTCCAAATTTGATATTATCTTATAGTCAAAAAATTCGGAAAAATTAATGAAAATAACTTAAAATGGTCAAAAATGATGAAAATAACTCAAAACAACTCAAAAATTAATGAGTCGGTTTTAAAACCTTTTAAATTCAAAAAAAAATTGATGAAAATAACTCAAAAATGGGTCAAAACTAGTTTTTTTTTTTTTTGAAAAAAAAAAATGAACATCGGCCAATATGTATCAACTGCAATATCAACTGATGTGGTAACTGTATGGCCAATTCAATTCGTATCAGCAGCCCATAAACTATTACATATGAGTCGATACTAACACCCATGGGCTCATTTATGCATGTTGCCATGATTTTGGATCCATGACTAGCTTGGCTTGAAAGTGGTCATAGTGCACTCATTCCAAATTGCTCTTGAAGTTTGTGGGGTATTGTTATAAAATATTATTTATAAATTATGTATAATTATAAATATTATTATTGTTGTTGTGGTCGTTGATATTATTATTATTATTATTATTTCATGAAGATTTTTTTCCATATTCAACCTAAACTTCACACAGAATCCTTGAGTGTTTTGATTGTTCCTTCTGCAGACATATCATAGGGACCCAGATCAATTTTTTTTTTTAAGTCCAAGATATCCAGGCCTCTTAGAGCACCTGACTAAGTCTTTGGGGCATGTGCAAACCTTCCTATCCATACACGCTGGGTAAAACTAGGGGAAGTGGCCCTTATATGTTAAGAATGGGACTTGAACCCAGAACTTTTCACAACTTATTGGGGTTCTGAACTGTCAAGCCAACCCTTGCAGGTTATCTTTCTTAGGGACCCAGATCATTGACCTGACATTCGCTGCTATTGATGGTCAATGTATGTAATATTGGCCATCAATTGGATGCAGCAGGATATTGTGGATGATCTGATGGATCGAGTCCACTAGCTGTTGTGAGGGAGCGGAGGATGGACATTCAGCTATATTTTTCCTGTCTTTACTTTGTTTCTTGTTGTTGGTGGCTAGAACCTTCTGTAGGCATACTTTTGAAGAAGGGGAAACAGTGTATTTTTTTGGTGATAAGGGGAAATGATATGTAAATGCATGTTTTCCAACATGGGTCTCTCTCTCTCCTTTTCCCTTTTTGCTATTAGAACAGAAGGCATGGAAGGGTCACCAGTAGAGAGATTTTCTTGAAAGTGAAGCTGCATGCTAATGATTGATCCACCTTGATATTGATGCCAACACAACCATGTATGTTAGTAGTCAGACAGGTTACCCATGAGTCCAGGACATGCAACTTCATGGTCCATTCCATATATGGATTAGTCAGAACAAGTCTGATATCATTGTGATTTTTTTTTGGTTTCTCTGAGTAGGATAAGAAGGTGGTGTGTTTCTTACACCAAGTGGAAAGAATGAGGTTACTCGTTACTGTCAGAATTTGATAGCAGGTGTTTGTGTTTTCCATTCTTTCTGTCAAAATATTCCATGAAGTCGTTCATGTTAATATTTCATTCCAATTGGGCAGTTAAGTGAGATGTGGATGTCAAAGTCTTTTACAGTGGCTAATTTTTGCAAAAAAATCCTCATTTACCATTTAACTTATTTACACATAATACATATTTTCATGTCCAGGTCTCCAGGATATGCTTTATTACCTCAGGTTCATATGCCTGCCTGTGGTGAAGAGGATGCAGGTTCATCTGTTGAAGAAGCTATCTCTGGACATCCTCAGCAGCGTCAGTCACCAATGCCAAGTGCATGCACAAATCTAGCTTCTCCACAACTTCCACATGGTACCTTCATTCCTTTTCAAGTGCCTAATTCTGTTCTTACTCGGGAAAATTTGACTGTCAACCCAAGTGTATCGAGTTCTCTGTTGGAGGCTCAAGAAAGGTTTCTGCGTCACCAGATTGAGGTAAACTGTCTTTCCATCTCTCTCTACCTATTTTTGTATGAAATAAGTCAAAGAAATAGTGATTGGGAAAAATCCGTAGAAGTTCTGTTCATAAGATCATAAGAGGGTTGAAATCTTTAACAGTAAATTAATAGGCCTTTATAATGAAAAGTCTGTAGTTTTATAGATTGAGGTAAAGAAGTTCTAGAATTATAGGCTTTTTCTAAACAAATTCTATAGCTTTTATAATTAAACTCCAAATTGCAACATGTATTGAATATCCTCAGCATCATGTATAAAATATCGTAATGATCATTTTCACCCTTTATCACATCAGCCTAAAGGAGTCATATTATTTCCACAACATTACGATTTTACCATCATGGAACTAAAAAAAAGCTAACGGAGACAGCTGCTCATCAAATCTAAACCAAAATAGGAGTAACTTTTCAGTGGCCCCCCAATTCTGCTTTGGAACCCACAAAATAGAGTTACATTGCGAAAAATATTTTCTCAGTGATCAACGACTGATTTATAACTTGCATTCTATACATATGGTAATCATGATTTACTTCTGAACTCATTATACTCAGGTAACTTTTTATCTCAGTCCAGTTTTTTTTTTTTTAAATTAGAGACATGATTATTCAGCGATTGGCATGAAATTGTCCGACTCCTAAGCTCTTAGTAACATGTTATTACTTCAAACAGCTATACAATATGGCATACCCTTGACCTGGATTTTCCTTACGTTCCATGGTTTCAACTTTCAATCATTTTCTGGTGGATGTATGTGGGGCATACATGCATTTTGAAATTGTTTACTTCTAATTAGTTTGTATCCTAGTATCTGAAAACCCCTGGTATTGTAGATTTGGATAAAAAGAGATTTAAGTATAGGATAGTTATTTCATTCCATGTTCCTAACTGGTAAGGTATGCGAACACTACTGATAGGAGCCACATCACCAACAAACCTTCTAATGGTCTACCATTATGGCCTATGAAAAAACTCATTTGCGGTGATGGCTCCACCTTCCTCTTTTCATTTGCTGACTGCAGTCACATTTTGGATGTTTGTCCATTTACATCTACTTTTCCCCTGCTTATATTATAGGTTTTGCAAAGCCAGCTGCAGTTAGTAAAGCAGCAGAAAGCAGAACCATCGAGTAGTCATGGGTCTGATACTGCCACTTCAGATGGCAAGGGAAAGACTGTTGTCACAAGTGCATCTTCAGATACTATTCCTGATTGTGGACGTCACGGGGAGATCGAAGAGAGTGACAAAGAATGAGATTGTACTGACTCCGGATGGGAGGGAGCAAGGCAGGGAAAGAGGATTGTTAGAAATGGTTGTACAAATAACTGAGAGGGAGGATTTTTTTTCTTGTGAGAGTAGATTTCTTGGAAAAATAGTCTCTGGTATAGTGTAAATGCACATATCCCTCTGAGACTTGGATTAGGTAAACTTATTTTCTTGGGGAGGTGCAAATATTCCCCAAACAGATCCGCATGATACATCAAATGCACAATTGATCTCCCCTATGTACCATCCAAATGCGGGTGTTATCTTTATTTGTATCTCCAACTTATTTTTCTTTTTGAATAGAATAATATGACTCAACCCACAATCTTAGAGTTTGCATCTGAAGTCCTTCGTTGCTTTGTTACAAGCCCGTCATTTTACCTCCAACTTTGCTCTTTTCTCTTGCATTGATGAGCCTCAGTGGTTTTGTTGCAGACGACTATAAAAACATTGTTTTGGGTTTGTTGACCCAGCTTAGAATAGAGTTTCGATTGGATAGAGGGGTGTTGGACCTGAATTAATAAATAGCATAAATTTACTAATTTTCAATTTAAGGGGCACTTTCATCTACATCTCATATTTTTAATATATATATATATATAGGGTAGCGATCCTCCCACAGACATTTTGTGTAACCCGACATGGGAATTAGTGGATTTTTTATTTGTCCTTCTCCTTTCGTATCGGAAAATAAAAAGAATGAAATGTCAGAAACTGGCTCGCCAAAGTGGAAAATTGGCTTGCCCAAGTGAGAAATCGGCTCTTAAAAAAATCTTGTCGGTGAGTCGGGTTCGTTCATCAACTGTGGGTTTTTCGTTTGGGTTTTCAAACGAGGCATTTTCTCAATCGATTTCTACAAACAAGGTATCAAAATTCATCTATTCTGAATTTTATGAGCTTCTGAGACTAATTTTAAGTGAAAATGGTATAGTTTTGGGTTTAAAAATCGTAACTAAAGAATTTAAGAAAAATGACATTCCCTCTTAATTCTTTTGGTACGATTTTTTAAGCTTAAAACTATACCCTTTTCACTTAAAATCAGTCATGGAGTTCATAAAATTAGATGAATTTTGATACCTTATTTGTAGAAATCGGTCGAGAAATGGATTCGTTTGAAAATCTGAGCGAAATACTCACAGTTGAGGAAGGAACTCTGCTCACTGTTTTGGAGTATTACCGCCAAGCCGATCATTCCAAGACAGCGAGCCGGGTTTGTTCATCACGTGAGTTTTCCGTTTGGGTTTTCAAAGGAGGCTGTTTCTCGATCGATTTCTACAAATAAGGTATCAAAATTCATCTAATCTGAATTTTAAGAGCTCCGGTACTTATTTTAAGTGTAAATTGTATAGTTTTGGGCTTAAAAATTGTATTCAAAGAATTTAAGAAAAATGATCTTCTCTCTTAATTCTTTGAGTATGATTTTTTAAGTCTAAAGCTATATCATTTACACTTAAAATCAGTCCCCGAGTTTATAGAATTCAGAGTAGATAAATTTTGATACATTGTTTGTAGAAATTGGTCGAGAAATAGCCTCGTTTGAAAACCCGAGTGAAAAACCCATAGCTGATGAAGGAACTCGGCTCGCCGTTTTGGAGTGTCACCGGTGAGCCGATCACTCCAAGATAGCGAGCCGGGTTTGTTCATCACCTGTTGGTTTTTCGCTTCGGCTTTCAACCGAGGCCGTTTCTCGATCGATTTTACAAACAATGTATCAAAATTCATCTACTCTGAATTTTATGAGCTCTCAGACTGATTTTAAGTGAAAATGGTATAATTTTAGGCTTAAAATAGTATCCAAAGAATTTAAGAAAAATGATCTTCTCTCTTAATTTTTTGGGTACGATTTTTGAAATCCAAAACTGTACCCTTTTCACTTAAAATCGGTGCCGGAGTTCATAAAATTTAGAGTGGATGAATTTTGATACATTGTTTTTAGAAATCGGTCAAGAAACGGCTTTGTTTGAAACTCGAGCCAAACGCAGGAAAAATTCACGGCTCGCCGTTTTGGAGTAATTGGCTCGCCGGCGCAGATTTTTTACTTTTTGACATTATCCGTACGGCAGAGATGAAGGGTAACGAGGAAATCCATTCATTCCCGTGTCTAATTACGCAAAAATCTCGTGTGAAGATCGCTATATAGTAGAATATGACACGGTAGGTAATATCTAGGCTTGAGTTCTCTTGAGTGAAACCTATCTTATGGTAAAAGATAGATGATTAGATAGTTAATTATGACAAACATTTAAAATGCAGCCCATTAAGTTAGTTCTTCACGTCTAAGATTAAAGCAAGATATTTAAATAAATATTTTTATTATAAAATTAAATTTAAGTCTAAGAGGACACCAATGAAGTTCTTATTTTCCACTTCAAAAGTGCCAGCCGATGGCATCATTTAGATTTAATGCCACATGTTAAAATAAAATAAAAAAACAAACCAAAAAAAAAAAAAAAACACTTGGAAAGTGACTCATGAACTATTAGATTTGTCAAAAAATGAATTATCTATATATTTTTACGAGATTTAAATTATATGATATTTGATAATGAGTCTATTGATCTTATAAAATTAAAGAAATGATTTTTAATGTAAGAATTTAAAAGAAATTATATATGCATATTCATTTGTATCTTTGAACTGATCTAAATTAAATAAATAGTTAAATAGAGTTCTTAGTTAATTTCAATTTTATTTGTGTCAATCAAATAGATGAAAATGTTTGCATTTATTTTTATAATCGACATATTATTGTATATTATTAAGATAGATAAGGTAAGTGTGTCCATGGATTATTGTATATTATTATAATTAAGATTTTTTCAAGAAAATATCTTAAATATGAAAAAAAA
Source organism: Chimonanthus salicifolius (assembly GCA_013350335.1). Classification (NCBI taxonomy): domain Eukaryota; kingdom Viridiplantae; phylum Streptophyta; class Magnoliopsida; order Laurales; family Calycanthaceae; genus Chimonanthus; species Chimonanthus salicifolius. The sequence goes on along the minus strand of CM023534.1, from coordinate 42,542,897 downwards.
TCACTCAAAAGATCACATTGACATTTTCCAAGATCATATATGGTTGTATAAGATGTTTTTACAATCTTTTTGAAGATTTTTTCATTATAATATTTCAAATATATACTATTTTTTCACTAGAATACTTAAAAAAAAAATGGGCAAGATTGCTTCATACTTCTATGTTATGAAAAATAACGAACTTATTCTTAAAATGGAATGTTAAGGCAATATTGTAACTTAAGTGAAGTTGTAGTACTCTTACAGTCTTACTAACTGCCAAATTACACTAACTACTTTGATTAAGTTGTTATATTGTTACTAATACATGCAAAAGTTTGTTTTTATGATATATTATAAGAGCAAATTCTTCCTCTCTTCTTTAAAAGAGAAAAAAAAAAACTCTTATACATTAGTTAACTTTAAAGCTACAATATCATACTATTGTAAAAAAATTCTTTCAAAAATAATTTTATTGTTTATCATAGTCATATGATAGCATGAAGCACTTTTAAAAAGTTCCTCTTTTTAAATATATAGTGTAAAAAGTATAGAACTGATTGATTTATGTTGACTTTCTACAATCATTCTTTATCGATCATTTTTTACAAGAAAATGACATTATAGAAAAATTAGAAAATAACAAAAAATTATTTTATTATGAGTCAGCTGTCCAAAACTTGATAGTACGTGAATATATTTTCATGCAAAAATCAAATTATTAAAATGGTATAATCATGCATAAAAAGAAGGAAAAGTGGCTTATGGACATGATTCCTTGTAAGATTCTGCTTTTCCAGTTTTCACTGCATTTGATCTGGAAAGCGAATGTAGAAAATTTTCAACAATCATCCCTCCTTAAACCCTAAATCTTGAGAATCCTTTTCCATTCCCTACCACTTCGCCGTTGGTACTTCGTGGCGACCGACATGCCGGCGGTGGCTTCGGAGGATAGACAAAATCCGGAAGCAGATTCCGGCCTGCAGCACTTGCCGGATTCTCGACCGCATTTCTTCAAAATCATGGCATCCTCCTATTTCCATGAGCTTGTAAGAGTATCTCTTCCTCTCCCTTTTTTTACCGTGGAACAAGAAAGCAAATAGTGGAAAGAAAATGAGACATATGATTCATAACTGATTGTTTTTTTTTTTTTTAATTTCTTGGGGGCATGTGAGATTATTCTTGTGGGACTATGCTAAAATAGGAAGTGAGATAATTTTAATTGAAGTTAAAGAGAGCTGATTTTTTGACAGGTGAGGTGTAGCGGGCCTGATGAATCCCACCTCATTAAAAGCTGGATTATTAAGTGTATACAACCGTAAAAAAAAACAGGGTCAAACGTCATTTGTAGATCTCTAATGCAATGAATTGAAATCAATATAATGCTTCGGATTCGTGGGTGGAACCATAAGTTTTCTTGAGGAGGGCACAATGTACAAAATTCAGTTTTGTCAGGGGACAAATTGCAAATTCTTTAATATCCTGGGGGCCTTTCTGAAAGGATTTAAATTTTCTAAGCCATGTATATTCCTTTTAATTTTGTAAAAGGATTTAAAAAACTTGTACATTGTGATGGTACCCAGATATTTTTATGTGCTCATGTATTCTTACGCCAGGTTCTGTTTATGGCTTGGGTACCTATAAGTTGCGGTTCAGCAGTCACCAATTGTATACAATTCATAATTTCCTGAACTTCTAGTTAAGTCTTATGATATTAAATTATCGGGAGGGTACCATTACTTGAATCAGTAGTTGGTTTTCAGAAAAGCAGAGTCGCTCCATTTCTTTATCTGGGCTTCACAGGCATAGGTTTCTCAGTAAACATTCCTGCAAGTTTTTGTTATACATTTTTTTTTCCTGGTTTCATTGTTTATAAGCTCAGTTAGGTCTAACTGTCTTGTACATGCAGCCAGTCCCAATGGAGTTTATTCGGAAGTTCAGAAAGGAATTTTCAGATGTTATTCATTTAAAGGGTCCGAGTGGTAAAGTCTGGTGTCTCAGCTTGAAGGAAACTGATGGTGCAGTTTACTTTGTAAATGGATGGAAGGAGTTTAGTGAACATCACTCTTTATTGATTGGATACATCTTAATTTTTAGATATGATGGGAATTCACAGTTTAATGTTCAAGTATTTGACAGAACTGCATGTGAAAAAGAATATCCTCGTACTTCCACGAATCATGGAGGATCCTGTTCTAATATAAATCCTTGTGCACCTGAAAAAGAAGGTGATGATGATTCTACTAAACCTTTGGGTGTCTTGGATGAAGTATGCTGTTCTTATGGAGAAAAAAGTGACGATTCTTTAGAAATTTTGGGTGTCTCTAAAGTCGAAGGCAGAGATTTTCATCCACCCAAAAGAGGAGACAACCTAAAGGTTCTGCGGCGCTCCCTTCGTTGTTGTCGTGATTTTAATGCAATGAAGACAAAGAACCTGAACTGTGAAATCAGTTTAAAGGACAATGGCAAGAGAAAAAACAAAGGAGAAATTCTCACCCAGTCAAAAACGAAAAGATCCAAATCTGGTAGATTTGCTGCAAGTGAGAACCTTCAACAAGTAGAACAAGAGGATAACCTACTGATATCACAGCCGGGAGATATTCAAGTTAATGTAAAGGATTCAATGGAATCAATGCAAAACAATACAGAAAATTTCCCCCTAGAGGAAAATACCCAATGGGATTTGGCCCCCATGGTTTCGCAAAATCAAAGTACTGAATCATGTACGAATTCGTCAAGGGATACCTCTTTGATAAATCTAGAGAATCATCAAACTGATCTTGGTAAGTCTGTTGTTAACCATTATCTTGTGGAGAGGGAGAAATCTTGGTAACCCATTTCTTTCCCAATTGAATATTGCCTCATGTTGATTGATAAAACATTAAGCATCCCCCAGTGACATGAACATTGCCTCATGTTGATTGATAAAGCGTTAAGCATCTAAAATGATATGGTATGCTGTCAGCACGTGATCACATCTCTCTCTCTCTCTCATGTATGTATATGCTTGCAGTGCTTGTCTATGTATGCATGTTCAGTTCAGCATGCAAGAGTTACCTATGGAGCTCTGTCAATCATATCATTCAGATGTTATCAAAGTGTGCATTCTGAACTCCCACTCTTCATTGGTCTTTAGCAGTAAACAAGATTGTGTATATTGAGCTCTGCTGTGACCAGTGGTTGACCCAAAATTCTAACCACTAAGATGGATAGTGTGTCATTAGTTGATTAATAACAGAATACAACAATATCTTTGGAAAGACTGGAGTGAGAGTGCACCCTAGGATTTTTCTTTGCCTCCATCAACCATGTAGTCCTGCATCCATGGGTATGAAGATGGCTATTTTAGCATATTATGTATTGAATGCCTGTAATTTTTACAGTGGTTTGATAGTTTTCTCACAGTTTGGTTGAAATATGCAGATAACCTCAGTTCATCTTCAGATGATGTGGTGTATTCCAAAGAACAAGAAGAGTGTGTCATGTCTGTTCGTGGAAAGGTTTATTTTAGAAGTGTGCACGGTAGGAGAAATTTGATAGCCAAAGAAAAGCAAGATGTGTTTCTAGAAGCAAAGAATTTTGTTTCAAACAACCCCTTCTTTATAGTTGTTATGTGTCCATCCTATTTACGGAAATTGGTGAGCTTAGCATCTTAAACCTTCTATTGATTTGGTGAAAATGATCTGAAGTTCAAAATGCTTTTTTAAGTGCTAAAGGGACTTAGCTGTTGATGATTGTTCAGAACAACAAATTTTGTGGTGACTTATTCACCTGTGGATGTGGCCTTCAAGCATGTCAAGTTATACTGTGAATTGTGGATGTTGTAGGATTCTATTAAATGAACTGGACCAAGTCTTTATGGTTTGTCTGTCTCACTTGGCCTCTCCTACTAGACATTTGACCTAAGGATGAAATGAATGTAAGTTGAAGTTCATTGTGTTGATTTCTCACTGGGGTCACAAGAACAACCAATTAGGATATTTTTGGTCTCTTGGTTTTCGGAATCCATTACCCCTCATAATTTCTAGGAAGGCCACACACCACATGTTCCATGGGTGAAAAGATGTTAGGAAAACAATGGCACCTGAATAGAATTAGTATAGAGCGGATTGGTCCTTTTTCTTGGTTCCAACCTCTGACTAAACCTGACATGCGTCCCTTGCATGTATGGAGTTATTTATGTTATTTGGAATACATTTATAAATTGTTGTGCAATAATTTATAATAAAAATACTTGGAGTTCCTATTCTAGATTAGCGTTGACCTGGACTTGGACTTAATTTGTAAAATGGGTTCAAAACCTAGAATTGAACCTTATTTTTAGGTCGGGCATGAGAGTAAAAAGACTTCTCAACCTATTACCTAATGATCTTATTCTAGATTAGCTTTTTTACTTTTGTCTATATGGATTATTGTTCATTCTACCTTGTCTTTTAGTCTTTGGCTTTCAAAAACTCCATTTTATAGGATTCCTTTTTGTTAGGACTGGGTATCCAGCCCAAAAGGTTAGCCCAAATAGGTAGAGTGACCCAAGTCCTTTATAAGTCCCTAAATCTCCCCCTCACAACAATATGGGACTTGTTCAAAAACCCAACAATCCCCTCCTCAAACGTAGCTCTCTAGCGGATAGAAAGTCCCCGGCCATCCCGTCTGGCCAGGGGATCCCCTGAGTCCACATGCATTGGTTTGGTGATATGACTCTGATACCACTTGTTAGGACTGAGTATCCAGCCCAAAAGACTAGCCTATTAGATACAGTGACCCATGTCCTTTATAAATTCCTAAAACTCCCCCTTCATAACCAATGTGGGACTCGTTCGTTGCTTCGAACACTTTTACCATTTCAAATGATGTTGACGATCGTTAGTAATGATGAGTTTGGGTTGAAAAAAGGCAAAAAAAAACTTTATATAGTGAAATGTTATTTAGGCTTTCATGCACTTCAAACATTTTGGCATGTTTAACCATTTGTTAGACCAAAGAAATTAGATTTGTTTGCATTTTGAGTTCATCCTTATGTGCTCTTGGTGCTATCATGAAACTTCATTTTGCTAAGAATTAGAAATTAGAATTATCAAGTACAATGTTATCATTTTACAAGTGTATGCTACATATCTCTTAAGTATATGTAACAGTATCATTGAGGTTGCCATATGATACTAGTTTTTAATATATGGTATCAAGGCATCCTATGATGCTGGAATTTCTTTTCTAGTTATAACTTTGAATTGGGAAAACATGAAGTACACATAATATTTGGATTGTTTCCTTACATCCATCCAATAATCTGACCTTTATGTGCAGTATATACCTTCCAACTTCACCAAAGATCATCTCCAAAGAAGACCATCGAATGCAGGTTCTTCAGTTTTTAGATGAGCAAAAATGGCATGTGAAAATTTGGTACTCGAAGAAAAACAATGCTTCTTTAACCACAAAGTGGACTGAATTTGTTTTGAAATATAATATAAAAGAAGGAGATGTTTGTATCTTTGAGCTTGTTGGGAGAAAGAATATGGAATTCAAAGTTATAATTTATCAAATTGGTTCAGTACAAAAATCAGCAACAAATAAGTGCTCTACATCTTGTATGCCTTCTCCAGAGGATAGTTTCCCATCGGGCCTAAAGAATCAACAAAGTGATCTTGGTAAGTGTCTTGTTCACCATCATTTTAATTGTCAAATGTTAGAAACACACAGAAGTTTTTTTTTTTTTAATGGTTAAATGAAACTCTGATTGGGATCCTTTTTGTTACTTTCCTTTGAAATGTTGATTAGGATAAAAACTGGAGCATGTCATTCTCACAAGAGATTTTGGTGATTGATCAGTTGTACTTTTACTCTTGAAATGTGGGCCCACATGTATGTTTAAGCTTTTAATGAGTTCTCTAACATGGTGCCAAAAGAGTGGGTGGATTTGAAATCATGTGATCTATTGACTATCAGACCAATGGATTTTTTAGCCAACAGTGCAGATGAGTTTAATGGGCATTGGCTTGTGTTGGATTTAAGTTCAATGGTTAATATACTGGTGCTTTTGATTATTGATTTGCATTTCATTATTATTAAAGAATTTCACTTATCCCTTTTCAATTATGTAAGTTTTACTTTATTCATTAATTTTCACACTTTTGGTTACATTCTAAAATTTTAACAGATCTTAATTCTTTGTTTATTTTACCATATTTATTTTGTATGTCAATTTTTTTAGAGCTCTTCTATTGCCATCAATAGAATGTCCTGCTGAAATGTTTTAGGGTAAAAAGAACATATAATAAAATGGTTGTCGGATTAGGGACTCCAATGAGGCAGAACTCTTGGCCATTTAAGAAGCAATTTCTCTTTGGGTGGGGTGAGGGAGCGTGGATTTGTCCTATTCCATCACCCAATTGTGCAGGGATCTACACTTTCTCTTCAAACATGTGAAGCGGCTAGCTAATGCATCATCATCACCATCATCTAAGCCATTATCCTATGAATCTGAGATTGACCTTTATATTTGGATTTGGACAAATTGTTTCCATGGGCTAACTACCTATCTGATTCCCATGGGACTTGACCTTCAACCTCTAGTTTGTAACAATGATCCTTTACCAGTTGTGTGAAAGGTTCTTGTCTAATGCATAGTGGACTTTCTAGCTAAAGCTAGGTGGATTGTCTTGTTGCTTTTGTTGGTTTATTGTGAATGTGATTATTTGTCTCTTTGACTTTTTTTGTTCGTATGTATTGTGGATGAGCCTCTAATAATAGGCTCTTTAGGTATATATAGTCAAGCTTTGTGGTGATTCTCGAGGTATTTTTTTGTTTTTGAGGATTAGTATCTTTCTCTTATACATTGCCTATTTTTGCATTTAATGAAATTGTGATTACCTTGAAAAAAGGAAAAATGTATGGTTGCAAATGGTCAGTGCTCTAACTTTACAATTTTTTTTTTGCAGTTGAACAAGGAGAGTGTATCATGCCTATTAGTGGTAGGGTTCACCGCAAATGTGTGTTGGCTAGGAGAAGTGTGACTGCAAAAAATGAACATAATTTGTTGCTAGAAGCAAGGAATTTTAACTCAAGCAATCCTTTCTTTATAGCTGTTATGAGTTCAACCTATGTGTACAAGCGCCGGAGACTGGTAAGCTTAGCATATAAAATCTTCCATTGATTTCGTGAAAATTATTTGTAGTTCAAACCAAAGTCCCAAGTAGACTTAATTGTTGATTTTTTATGGCTAATATTTCTGTTCCAAACAACAAATTTTGTGTTGACTTTTTCACCATTGATGTGGCTTATGACAATCTGTATTATCTGAATTGTGATCTGATTCATTCCACTCTGATACCTGATGACTTTTCACTCAAGGAACTCATGGCATGTGGTTGGGGCTCATTGGCATCAATGGGTACAAGGAGGGTTGTAGAATAGACCTATGTAACAAAATTGGGCCCCATTGGACAAAATGAGCCTGGCTGACTTTATTTAAAAAAAAAATTATGGCGAATTGAGGTTGATCTAGGCTGAACTTTTTTTAGAAGTATGTGCTATTACTTGAGCCCACAACCTTTGCTGTTGCACAAACCCAACTTGAAATTTTACATACTGACCCATGATAAACTTGGATGGTAAGGCTTAAGATTGTAAAATCAATTAAGCTGCGGCATATCTTAGGCCAAAGGTCCAAAACCCAAGATTGTGCATGAGCCTCACCCATGTTTAGGGTCTACTTGTCAAATGCATCCCTGTTTGATCTAAGGATGAAATGAATGTGGAAGTGAAATCCACTTTGATGGTTAATGCCACTTCTTAAATCAGGTGTATCAGCCTTGCTTTATTTATTTGTTTATTATTATTGTTGTTGCTGTTATGTTATTATTTCCCCCTACGAGGAGGGGAAAGGGTGGGGGTGTTGTTTCCGTGGCACCTCAGCTTCTGGGCCATCTGTGACCTTCTCTGGGTGAAAAGATGTCAGCCGAAGGTGGTGTCATGATGGCTTGTGTTTTCAAATGACTTATTATAGATTTCATATAGTCCAAGAGTGACTCTGAACAATTCTATCTATCTAATGCTGCTTTCTCATCTGCAAGGTTTGGTAACTATTTGAATGGCTTGTTTGCCATATACATATTGTATGAGTAACCATAAAATTTTCCTTGTGAAAGAATAATATTAGACTATAAACTCTCTCTCCTTCTTTCTGGAAACTTTGACAGGAGAATCATCTAACATTACACTGCTGTTATAAAAGTAGAATTCAATTGTGATGTATCTTATTGTGAGATGCTTGTGCAATGCTTGTATTGTTAGGGTCAGTGGTTGGGATGTGTGGAGACATGTGAATACGGGTTGTGTTTTATAGATCATCACCTTCCAAGCCCCATATATTTGTGATTGAATCAAAAGGCCAGTGTCTTGAATGGGACTGATTTTCTACCCATTTGTCCAACTTCTCTAGCACGTCCTACCTACATTGGATGTCTATTGTATGCATTTCATAATAAGCTGCATCAATGAGAGAAATTATCCATTGTGAATGAATTGTTGTGAACTTTCAACCACACCCTTTGGATTGGAATCTTGACCAAATCTAAAAGTGAAACAAGACAGCCTTTCCTTCATCCAAAGGCTATGATTAAAAGTTCACACAATTTTTGCGATTCAATTCACAATGGATAATTTCTCATGTGACTGATGATCAAAATCGTATTGCCCACATGTGTGTGCGCGCGTGTCATCGTTGTGATTATCATCATCAAAACCAATATCCCTTCTATCCAGGTTGCCACAAGTTCTAACTTAGACCTTTTTAATTGACACATCATGGTCTCCATACGTGGACACAATATAGGCGGACTCACAAAGAGTGCGGTTTGAGTAGGGGTTTGGGGCATCATCACACACATACACACACATAAGCAAGGACACACACACATGTATTCCAAGTTTGAATGCCATACGCCATACAGATGATTTTCTTACATCCATCTAATAAATGCAACCTTTTGTTGCAGTGTATTCCACTCAACTTCGTTGAAGATCATTTCCAAAGCCGACCACAGAATGTTACTCTTCAGTTTTCAGATGGGCGAAGATGGTCTGTGAAAGTCTGTTATGGATTAATAAAAAGAGTTTATTTTTCCAAAGGGTGGAAGGTGGCTGTGTCGGAGAACAATTTAGTAGTAGGAGATGTATGCGTTTTTGAACTTGTTGAGAGAGAGAAGATGGAATTCAAAGTCACAATTTATCGAGTCAATCCAATAGAGGAAGTAGCCACCAAAAGGTGTAGATGTAATTGAATACCCCCGCCATTTTACTTCTGAGGTACATTTGTAAGCTGAACGTTGTGGATGTAATTTCGATATCTTTTCACTATGTCAATTTCTCACTTAGATTATTGATATTGTTATGTTGGAGAGTGATGTAGTGAGGATATAATGGTATCTATCAGAAACATGTTAAAATAGACAAGCTCTGGGTCATTGTGAAGGTTATTGAATGGCCCAGCCAATCTGTCCAATTTCATTTGATTAGGCCATCATTTGCCATATAGAATATGTTAATATTAAAAATCATTAAAGTCAATCTTGACAGAATGCCACTTTAATTCAGACTTCGACAATATAAACTTGGTGTTCATATTCTCCCCTGTTGGTAACAATTTAGAATAGAGTATGTGATCGTTCATTTTGGATCAAAGATTTGATGAGTCATGATGAGAATGTGTTTGTATAGGAAAGCTTCAGCGGCATGTTCTATAAAGTGTTTTCACAGTGAAGCTCACTTATGTCTCTATGGGGAGTGGTTATAAAGAATCAGCTTAATTGAATGGTCTTAACCTAACCCAAATTAAAAGTGGTCAAGTATTTTTTGGTTCTAATTGAATCATATTTTAAATGGGTTGGGTTAGTCTTCTCATATTTCAAGTCAGGCAAGTCTGATTTAGATTGATCCTAAATTCTTAACCTAAATTACACCTCTAAAGAATAATTGGGTATTGTCCTATTTACCTCTTTCTAGGAGTGATATTGTTCTCGTCTGAAACTTTCAAATTTTATATGCGTCAATCAAATAGATAAAGATGTTTTAATGAAATTTATTTTTGTAAATGATATTTTATTGTAGGGAGCCCATATAGATACTTGGAAAATCTTTTTCTACACACCTGTTTTTCAAAACTGGATGAAAATTACCTTTTGCCCTTCCATTTAAAACGTTGTATCCTCCGAACGGGTGATCCACCGAATGAAAAAATTCATTCGAACGAATGGGCTTTGAAGTGGGATTTTCAAACGAGATTGTTTCTTAACTGATTTTTACAAACAAGGTATCAAAATTCATCTACTCTGAATTTTATAAACTCCGAGACTGATTTTAAGTAAAAAGGGTATAGTTTTTTGCTTAAAAAATCATACCCAAAGAATTAAGAGTGTATAGTTTTGGACTTAATTCTTTGGGTACGATTTTTAAGCTCAAAACTATACCCTTTTAACTTAAAAGTCTCGGAGTTCATAAAATTAAGAGTAGATGAATTTTGATACCTTATTTGTAGAAATCGGTCGAGAAACGGTCTTGTTTAAAAATCCCACTCTACAGCCAACTTCCTTCGAATGAAGGAATTCATTCGTTCCAAGGAATTAGGTTGTAGGAGTGGGATTTTCAAACGAGGTCGTTTCTCGACTGATTTCTACAAAAAAAAAAAAGTATCAAAATTCATCTACTCTGAATTTAATGAACTCCAAGATTGATTTTAAGTAAAAAGGGTATAGTTTTGGGCTTAAAAAATTGTACTCAAAGAATTAAGAGGGAAATTCCTTAATTTTTTGGATACGATTTTTGAAGCCTAAAATTATATCATTTTCACTTAAAATGAGTCCTGGAATTAATAAAATTCAGATTAGATGAATTTTGATATCTTGTTTGTAGAAATCGGTCGAGAAACAACTTTGTTTAAAAATTCCACTTCACAGCTAGTTGTTCGAATGGATTTTTGAATTCGTCTGAACTAATCACCCGTTCAGGATGTGGCGTTTTTAGGTGGAAGGGCAAAAGGTTAATTTCCATCCAATTTTGAAAAATGGATGTGTAGGGAAAGATTTCCCGGGTGTCTATATGGGCTCCGTTATTGTATACTATTAAGATAGATAAGGTTAGTGTGTCAACGTATTATTATTATTATTAGGAATTTTTTATGAAAATATCTTAAATATATAAAAAATCACTCAAAAGATCGCATTGACATTTTCCATGATTATATGGTAGTATAAGACGTTGTCACAATTTTTTTTAAATATTTTTGCATTATAATATTTCAAATATACTATTTTTTCACTAAAGTGCTTTGAAAAAAAATGACAAGATTGCCTCATACTTCTATGTTGTCATGAAAATGATAGACAATTATTCTTAAAATGGAATGTTAAGGCAATATTGTAACAATATTGTAACTTGGGTGAAATTGCGATATTCTTATTAATTACCAAATTGCACTAACTACTTTAATTAAGTTGTAATATAGTTACTAATAAATGCAAATGTTTATTTGTATAATATATTATAAGGGCAAATTCTTTATTTCTTCTTTAAAAGAGAGAAAAAAAAAAACTCTTATATACATTAGTTAACTTTAAAGCTACAATCATCGAAATATTGAGAAAATATTTGCTTTTAAAGTTAACTTTTGTTGCTTATTATAATCATAAGATAGCATGAAGCCATGAAGCACTTTTAAAAAGTTCCTTTTGTATAATTGATTGATTAGAAAATGGTTTTTAAAGTTTTTTTATATTAACTTTCTACGATCATTTTTATAAGAAAATATCATTATAGAAAAATTAGAAGATAACAAAAAATTATTTTATTGTGAGTCAGTTGTCCAAATGTTGATAAAACCATTAGTCACTGACTTAAAACTCAAAATAGTTTTTTAAAATTTTTTTTTGGGATGTTAGTACTGAATATATTTTCATGCAAAAATCAAATTATTAAAGGACAACCGACATTTTTTTTTGTAATTCCAGACGAATTTTAATGCATTATCCATTTTCTCAATCGGCTACCTAAACCGTTCGAATCAGCTCGCCTAACCGTCGAACCCTTTGCTTCGACGAGCGCTTTGAAGGGAAGATGGAAAATGCACCGTGTCAGTTACCCAAAATGTTATAATCATGCATTAACAAAGGGAAAGGGGTGCCATGACATGATTCCTTGTTTGATTCTGCTTTTCTAGTTTCCACTGCATTTAGTCTGAAAATTGAGAGTAAATTTTTTATCAACTATCATCTCTCGTTAAACCCTAAATCTTGAGAATCCTTTTCCATTTCCTATCACTTCGCCGGTGGTACTTCGGGGCGACGGACATGAAGGCGGTGGCCTCGGAGGATAGACAAAATTCGGAAGCAGATTCCGGCCTGCAGCACTTGCCGGATTCTCGACCGCATTTCTTCAAAATCATGGCCGCCTCCTATTTCCAAGAGCTTGTAAGATTATCTCTTCGTCTCCCTTTTTTTACCCTGGAACAAGAAAGCAAATTGTGGAAAGAAAATGAGACATATGATTCATAGCTGATTGTCTTTTTTTTTTTTAATTTCTTGGGGGCATGTGAGATTATTCTTGTGGGACTCTGCTAAAATAGCAAGTGGGATAATTTTAATTGAAGTTAAAGAGAGCTGATTTTTTGACAGGTGCGGTGTAGCGGGCCTGATGAATCCCACCTCATTGAAAGCTGGATTATTAAGTGTATACAACTGTAAAAAAAACAGGGTCAAACGTCATTTGTAGATCTCTAATGCAATGAATTGAAATCAATATCATGCTTCGGATTCGTGGGTGGAACCATAAATTTTCTTTAGGAGGGCACAATGTACAAAATGCAGTTTTTTCAGGGGACGAATTGCAAGTTCTTTAATATCTTGGGGGCCTTTCTGAAAAAAAGGATTTAAATTTTCTAAACCATGTATATTCCTTTTGATTTTGTAAAAAGGATTTAAAAAACTTGTACATTGTGATGGTATCCAGATATTTTTATATGCTCATGTATTCTTACGCCAGTTCTGTTTATGGCTTGGGTACCTATAAGTTACGGTTCAGCAGTCACCAATTGTTTAAAATTCATAATTTCCTGAACTTCTAGTTAATTCTTATGATATTAAATTATCGGTAGGGTACCATTACTTGAATCAGTACTTGGTTTTCAGAAAAGCAGAGTCGCTCCATTTCTTTATCTGGGTTTCACAGGCATAGGTTTCTCAGTAAACATTTCTGCAAGTTTTTGTTATTCAATTTTTTCCTGGTTTCATTGTTTGTCAGCTCAGTTAGGTCTAACTGTCTTGTACATGCAGCCAATCCCAATGGAGTTCATTCGGAAGTTCAGAAAGGAATTTTCAGATGTTATTCATTTAAAGGGTCCGAGTGGTAAAGTCTGGTGTCTCACCTTGAAGGAAACTGATGGTGCAGTTTACTTTGTAAATGGATGGAAGGAGTTTAGTGAACATCACTCTTTATTGATTGGATACATCTTAATTTTTAGATATTGTGGAAAGAAATTGAGACATATGATTCATAACTGATTTTTTTTTTAATTTCTTGGGGGCATGTGAGATTATTCTTGTGGGACTATGCTAAAATAACAAGTGAGATAATTTTAATTGATGTTAAAGAGAGATGATTTTTTGACAGGTGCGGTGTAGCAGGCCTGATGAATCTCACCTCATTGAAAGCTGGATTATTAAGTGTATACAACCGTAAAAAAGAAAAAAAAAACAGGGTCAAACGTCATTTGTAGATCTCTAATGCAATGAATTGAAATCAATATAATGCTTCGAATTCGTGGGTGGAACCGTAAATTTTCTTGTGGAGGGCACAATGTACAAAATGCAGTTTTTTCAGGGGGCAAATTGCAAATTCTTTAATATCTTGGGGGCCTTTCTGAAAAAAAGGCTTTAAAATTTTACAAAAGGATTTAAATTTTCTAAACCATGTATACTCCTTTTAATTTTGTAAAAAGGATTTAAAAAACTTGTACATTATGATGATACCCAGATATTTTTATGTGCTCATGGATACTTACGCCAGTTTTGTTTATGGCTTGGGTACCTATGAGTTACGGTTCAGCAGTCATCAATTGTATAAACTTCATAATTTCCTGAACTAGTTAATTCTTATGATATTGAATTATCAGTAGGGTATTATTACTTGAATCAGTACTTGGTTTTCAGAAAAGCAGAGTTGCTCTATTTCTTTATCTGGGTTTCACAGGCGTAGGTTTCTTAGTAAACATTCCTGCAAGTTTTTGTTATACGTTTTTTTTCCTGGTTTCATTGTTTGTCAGCTCAGTTAGGCCTAACTGTCTTGTACATGCAGCCAATCCCAATGGAGTTCATCCGGAAGTTCAGAAAGGAATTTTCAGATGTTATTCATGTAAAGGGTCCAAGTGGTAAAGTCTGGTGTCTCAGCTTGAAGGAAACTGATGGTGTAGTCTACTTTGTAAATGGATGGAAGGAATTTAGTGAACATCACTCTTTATTGATTGGATACATCTTAATTTTTAGATATGATGGGAATTCACAGTTTAATGTTCAAGTATTTGACAGAACTGCATGTGAAAAAGAATATCCTCGTACTTCCACGAATCATGGAGGATCCTGTTCTAATATAGATCCTTGTGTACCTGAAAAAGAAGGTGATGATGATTCTACGAAACCTTTCGGTGTCCTGGATGAAGTATGCTGTTCTTATGGAGAAAAAAGTGATGATTCTTTAGAAATTTTGGGTGTCTCTAAAGTTGAAGGCAGAGATTTTCATCCACCGAAAAGAGGAGACAGCCTAAAGGTTCTGCGGCGTTCCCTTCGTCGTCGTTGTGATTTTAATGCAATGAAGACAAAGACCCTGCACTTTGAAATCAGTGTAAAGGACAATGGCAAGAGAAAAAAATACAACAGAGAAATTCTCACTCAGTCAAAAAGGAAAAGATCCAAATCTGGTAGATTTGCTGTAAGTGAGAACCTTCAACAAGTAGAACAAGAGGATAACCTACTGATATCGCAGCCTGGAGACATTCAATTTAACGTAAAGGTTTCTATGGAATCAATGCATCACAATACGGAAAATTGCCCCCTGGAGGAAAATACCCAATGGGATTTGGTCCCCATGGTTTCACAAAATCAAAATACTGAATCATGTACATCTTCGTCAAGGGAGACCTCTTTGATAAATCTAGAGAATCATCAAACTGATCTTGGTAAGTCTGTTGTTAACCATTATCTTGTGCAGAGGGAGAAATCTTGGTAACCCATTTTTTTCCCAATTGAATATTGCCTCATGTCGATTGATAAAACTAAGCATCCCCCAGTGACATGAACATTGCCTCATGTTGATTGATAAAACATTAAGCATCTAAAATGATATGGTATGCTGTCAGCACGTGATCACATCTCTCTCTCTCTCTCTCTCTCTCTCTCTCTCTCTCTCTCTCATGTATGTATATGCTTGCATGCTTGTCTATGTATGCACGTTCAGTTCGGCATGCAAGAGTTACCTATGGAGCTCTGTCAATCATATCATTCAGATGTTATCAAAGTGTGCATTCTGAACTCACACTCTTCATTGGTCTTTAGCAGTAAACAAGATTGTGTATATTGAGCTCTGCTGTGGCCAGTGGTTGACCCAAAATTCTAACCACTAAGATGGCTAGTGTGTCGTTAGTTGATTAAAAATAGAATACAGCAATATCTTTGGAAAGAATGGAGTGGGAGTGCACCCTAGGATTTTTCTTTGCCTACATCAACCATGTAGTCCTGCATCCATGGGTATGGAGATGTCTATTTTAGCATATTATGTATTGAATGCCTGTAATTTTTACAGTGGTTTGATGGTTTTCTCACATTTTGGTTGAAATATGCAGATAACCTCAGTTCATCTTCAGATGATGCGGTGTATTCCAAAGAACAAGAAGAGTGTGTCATGCCTGTTGATGGAAAGGTTTATTTTAGAAGTGTGCGGGGTAGGAGAAATTTGATAGCCAAAGAAAAGCAAGATGTGTTTCTAGAAGCAAAGAATTTTGTTTCAAACAACCCCTTCTTTATAGTTGTTATTTGTCGATCCTATTTTCATTCACGGCAATTGGTGAGCTTAGCATCTTAAACCTTGCATTGATTTGGTGAAAATGATCTGAAGTTCAAAATGCTTTTTTAAGTGCTAAAAGGACTTCAATGTTGATGATTGTTCCGAACAACAAATTTTGTGGTGACTTATTCACCTTTGATGTGGCCTTCAAGCATGTAAAGTTATACTGTCTGAATTGTGAATGTTGTAGGATTCTATTAACTGAACTGGACCAAGTCTTTATGGTTTGGCTATCTCACTTGGCCTCTCCTACTAGACATTTAACCTAAGGATGAAATGAATGGCTCTCGGTTGAAGTTCATTGTGTTTATTTTCATTGGGGTCACAAGAACAACCTATTAGGATATTTTTGGTCTCTTGGTTTTCGGAATCGATAATCCTTCATAGTGTCTAGTGAAGGCCACACACCACACGTTCCATGGGTGAACAGATGCTAGGAAAACAATGGCACCAAGATAGAATTAGTATAGACTGGATTGGTCCTTTTTCTTGGTTCCAACCTTTGACCGAAACCTGACATGGGTCCTTTGCAATTATGAAATTATTTATATTATATGGAATACATTTATAAAATTCTATGCACTAAATTTATAATAAAAATACTATGGAGTTCCTGTTCTAGATTAGCGTTGACCTGGACTTGGACTTAATTAGTAAAATGGGTTCAAAACCTAGAACTGAACCTTATTTTCAGGTTGGGCATGAGAATAAAATGACTTTTCAACCTATTACCTAATGATTTTATTCTTGATTAGCTTTTTCTACTTTTGTCTAGATGTATTATTGTTCATTCTACCTTGCCTTTTAGTCTTTGGCTTTCAAAACTCCATTTTATAGGGTTCCTTTTTGTTAGGATTGGTTATCCAACCCAATAGGTGGAGTCACCCAAGTCCTTTATAAGTTCCTAAATCTCACCCTCCCCCCCCTCTTCCTCTCTCTTGAATGAGGCTCTCCGGAAGATAGAACATCGCCGACCATCCCGTCCGGCTTGGGGATCTTATGAGTCCACATAGATTGGTTTAGGGATATGGCTCTGATACCTGTTGTTAGGACTGGGCATCCAACCTAAAAGACTAGCCTGTTAGGTAGAGTGACCCAAGTCCTTTATAAAGTCGCAAATCTCCTCGTCACAACCAATGTGGAACTCGTTCACTGCCTCAACACTTTTCCCATGTCTTCCATTTCAAATGATGTCGACGGTCGTTAGTAACGTTGAGTTTGGGTTGAAAAAAGGCCAAAAAAAAAAAAAAAGACTTTATATAGTGAAATGTTATTTATGCTTTCATGCACTTCTAACATTTTTCATGTTTAACCATTTGTTATACCAAAGAAATTAGATTTGTTTGCATTTTGAGTTCATCCTTGTGCCCAAAACACTCAATTCGGAGTTTAAGAGCCCAAGATATGGCCATTTTAGTAAAGAGCATTTTTACTGAAAACTGTACCATGACCTATCGCCATATGGCGACCCATCGCCAAAGGCAGTGGTGATCGATCATGGGTCAGACACACCACCTAGAAAAAATAATGTTTTGGTTGGAAAAAACCTGTACTTTCGAGTTGGTCTCAGAGTGACACCTCGCCACTGGTGATCTATCGCCAGGAAGAGCCACGATCTATCGGGGGTGACTGTTGGGCGCAACGTAAGTTTAAAAAGTTAAACGCTCAGAATACTCCTGCCGCAACTTTTGACACTCAAAAGAGGTGCGATACATCGCCAGGTGACGACCCATCGCCAATATGAACTGTTTTGCCTATAAATACTCTGGATTTGGGAGAGTTCCTTACACCATCCCAATTGTTGTTTATTGGAAAATCTTAAGGCAAAACCAGAGCTTCCCAACCACTTTAAAACCTCTCTCTAAGTATTCAACTATTGGTAAATCATTTAACCAATCAATTAAACTTTTTGTTAGGACTAGGTATGCGACCCAAAAGGTTAGCCCAATAGGTGGAGTGACTCAAGTCTTTTATAAGTTTCTAAATCTCTCCATTCACAACTAACTTAAGACTTGTTCAGAAACCCAACAATCATTAGTAACGATGAGTTTGGGTTGAAAAAAAGGCAAAAAAAACTTTATATAGTGAAATGTTATTTATGCTTTCATGCACGTCAAACATTTTGGCATGGTTAACCATTTGTTATACCAAAGAAATTAGATTTGTTTGCATTTTGAGTTCATCCTTATTTGCTCTTGGTGATATCATGAAACTTCATTTTGCTGAGAATTAGAAATTAGAATTTAGAATTATCAAGTACAATGTTATCATTTTAAAATTGTATCTACATATATCTCAAGTATATGTGACAGTGTCAATGAGGTTGCCATATGATACTAGTTTGTAATATATGGTATCAAGGCATCCTATGATGCTGGAATTTCTTTTCTAGTTATGACTTTGAATTGGGAGACATAAAGTACACATAATATTTGGAAACACCATCCAATAATCTGACCTTTATGTGCAGTATATACCTTCCAACTTCACCAAAGATCATCTCCAAAGAAGACCATCGTATGCAGTTCTTCAGTTTTTAGATGAGCAAAAATGGCCTGTGGAAATTTGTTACAGGAAGAAAAGCAGTGCTTCTTTAACCACGAAATGGATTGAATTTGTTTTGAAATATAATATAAAAGCAGGAGATGTTTGTATCTTTGAGCTTGTTGGGAGAAAGAATACGGAATTCAAAGTTATAATTTATCAAAATGGTTCAGTACAAAAATCAGCAACAAATAAGTGCTCTACATCTTTTATGCCTTCACCAGAGGACACTTTCCCATTGGGCCTAAAGAATCAACAAAGTGATCTTGGTAAGTCTTTGTTAACCATTATCTTGTGGAGAGAGAGAGAGAGAGATCTTGGTAACCCAATTTTTTCCTAATTGAATGTTGCCTCATTTTGATGGATAGAACATTAAGCGTCCCCAGTAACATGTTGATTGATAAAACTTTAAGCATCTGAAATAATATGGTATGCTGTCAGCATGTGATCACATCTCTCTCTCTCTCTTGTCAGCATGCAAGAGTTGCCTATGGAGCTATGTCGATCATATTGTTCAGATGTTATCAAAGGGTACATTCTGAACTCCCACTCTTCATTGGTCTTTAGCAGTAAAGAAGATTGTGTATATTGAGCTTTGCTGTGACCAGTGGTTGACCCAAAATTCTAACCAGTAAGATGGAATGTGTGTCATTAGTTGATCAATAACAGAATGCACCAATGTCTTGGGAAAGAATTGAGTGGGAGTTCATCCTAGGATTTTTCTTTGCCTCCATCAACCATGTAGTCTTGCAACCATGAGTATGAAGATGGCTATTTTATCATATTATGTATTGAATGCCTCTACTTTTTACAGTGTTTTGATGGTTTTCTCACTGTTTGGTTGAAATATGCAGATAACCTCAGTTCATCTCCAGATGATGTGGTGTATTCCAAAGAACAAGGAGAGTGTGTCATGTCTATTGATGGAAATGTCTATTTTAGAAGTGTGCGGGGTAGGAGAAATTTGATACCTGAAGAAAAGCAAGTTGCATTTCTAGAAGCAAAGAATTTTGTTTCAAACGACCCTTTCTTTATAGTTGTTATGTGTCGATCCTATTTACATGCTCGGAAATTGGTGAGCTTAGCATCTTAATCCTTCCATTGATTTGGTGAAAATGATCTGAAGTTCAAAATGCGTTTTTAAGTGCTAAAGGGAACTGTTGATGATTGTTCCGAACAACAAATTTTGTGGTGACTTATTCACCGTTGATGTGGCCTTCAAGCATGTCAAGCATTTCAATTTATACTGTCTGAATTGTGGATGTTGTGGGATTCTTTAAACTAAATTCTAGTACTGAACTGGACCAAGTCTTTATAGTTTGGCTGTCTCACTTGGACTCTCCTACTAGACATTTGACCTAAGGATTACATGACTGATTTTAGTTGAAGTTCATTGTGTTTATTTTTCATTGGGGTCACAAGAACAACCAGTTAGAATATTTTTGGTCTCTGGGTTTTGGAATCCATAACCCCTCATCGTGTCTAGTGAAGGCCACACACCACACGTTCCATGGGTGACAAGATGTTAGGAAAACAATGGCACCAGGATAGAATTAGTATAGACTGGATTGGTCTTTTTCTTGGTTCCATCCACTGACCGGAACCTGACATAGGTCCTTTGCATTTAGAATTAGTATATTATATGGAATACATTTATAAATTGTTATGCAATAAATTTATAATAAAAATAGTAAAATACTATGGAGTTCCTGTTATAGATTAGCGTTGACCTGGACTTAATTTGTAAAATGGGTTCAAACCTAGAACTGAACCATTATTTTTTGGTCAGGCATGAGAATAAGTGACTTTAAACCTATTACCTAATGATTTTATTCTAGGCTAGCTTTTCTACTTTTGTCTGGATGTATGATTGTTCATTCTACCTTGGGCTTTCAAAAACTCCATTTTATAAGATTCCTTTTTGTTAGGACTGGGTATCTAGTCCAATAGGTAGACTGACCCAAGTCCTTTTATAAATTCCTAAATCTCCCCCTTCACAACCAGTATGAGACTCGTTCAAAAACCCAACAATCACCCAACCCCGCCGCCCCCCCCCCCCCTCTTCTCCCCCTGTCGAACGAGGCTCTCCAGCGGATAGAATGTCACCGGCCATCCCGTCTGGCTAGGGGATCTCCTAAGTCCGCATACATTGGTTTGGGGATATGGCTCTGATACTAGGTTTTAGGACTGGGTATCCAACCCAAAAGACTAGCCTATTAGGTAGAGTGACCCAATGTGGGACTCGTTTGCTGCCTCAACACTTTTTACATGTCTTCCATTTCAAATGATATTGTCGATCATTAGCAACGATGAGTTTGGGTTGGAAAAAGGCAAAAAAAAAAAACTTTATATAGTTAAATGTTATTTATCCTTTCATGCACTTCAAACATTTTGGCATGTTTAACCATTTGTTATACCAAAGAAATTAGATTTGTTTGCATTGAGTTCATCCTTATTTGCTCTTGGTGCTACCATGAAACTTCATTTTGCTAAGAATTAGAAATTAGAATTATTATTTGCAATGTTATCATTTTAAAATTGTATGTTACATATCTCTTAAGTATATGTAACAGTATCAATGAGGTTGCCATATGATACTAGTTTGTAATATATGGAATCAAGGCATCCTATGATGCTGGAATTTCTTTTCTACTTATTACTTTGTTTTGGGCCAATAATCTGACCTTTATGTGCAGTATATACCTTCCAACTTCACCAAAGATCATCTGCAAAGAAGACCTTCATATGCAGTTCTTCAGTTTTTAGATGAGCAAAAATGGCCTGTGAAAATTTGTTACACGAAGAAAAACAGTGCTTCTTTAACCACAAGGTGGACTGAATTTGTTTTGAAATATAATATAAAAGAAGGAGATGTTTGTATCTTTGAGCTTGTTGGGAGAGAGAATACAGAATTCAAAGTTATAATTTTTCAAAATGGTTCAGTACAAAAATCAGCAACAAATAAGTGCTCTACATCTTGTATGCCTTCACCAGAGGATACTTTCCCTTCGGGCCAAAAAAATCAACAAATTGATTTTGGTAAGTCTCTTGTTCACCATCATTTTAATTTTCAAATGTTTGAAACACAGGGAAGTTTTTTTTTTTTATGGTTAAATGACACTCTGATTAGGATCCTTTTTGTTCCTTTCCTTTGAAAATGTTGATTAGGATAAAAACTGGAGCTTGTCATTCTCACAAGAGATTTTGGTGATTGATCTGTTGTACTTTATAATCTTGAAATGTGGGCCCGCATGTACGTTAAGCTTTTAATGAGTTCTCTAACATGGTGCCAAAAGATGGGCCCCACTTTAACATGGCCAAAAGAATGGGTGGATTTGAAATCATAGCTGTTATTTACTTCAACCTATGTGTACAAGCGCCGGAGACTGGTAAGCCTAGCATATAAAATCTTCCGTTGATTTGGTGAAAATTATTTGTAGTTCAAACTAATGTTCCAAGTAGACTTAATTGTTGATTTTATGGCTAATATTCCTGTTCCAAACAACAAATTTTCTGTTGACTTTTTCGCCATTGATGTGGCATATGACAATCTGTATTAATCTGAATTGTGATCTGATTCATGCCACTCTGATACCTGATGACTTTTCACTCAAGGAACTCATGGCATGTGGTTGGGGCTCATTGGCATCAATGGGTACAAGGAGGGGTTGTAGAATAGCCCTTTGTAACAAAATTGGGCTCCATTGGACAAAATGAGCCTGATTGATTTATTTAAAAAAAAAATTATGGCGAAATTGAGGTTGATCTAGGCTGAACTTTTTTTTCAGAAGTATGCGCTTTTACTTGAACTCACAACCTTACCTGTTGCACAAACCCAACTTGAAATTTTACATACTGACCCATGATAAACTTGGATGGTCAGGCTTAAGTTAGGTAATATCAATTTGAGCTGCGCGACATATCTCTCAGGCCAAAGGTCCAAAACCCAAGATTGTGCATGAGCCTCACCGATGTTTAGGGTCTACTTGTCTAACTGAGACCTGTTTGATCTAAGGATGAAATGAATGTGGAAATAAAATCCACTTTGATGGTTAATACTTCTTAGATCAGGTGTATCAACCTTGCTTTATTTATTTGTTTATTATTATTGTTGTTGCTGTTATGTTATTATTTCCCCCCTCGAGGAGGGGAAAGGGTGGGGGTGTTGTTTCCGTGGCGCCACAGCTTCTGGGCCATCTGTGACCTTCTCTGGGTGAAAAAATGTCAGCCGAAGGTGATGTCATGATGGCTTGTGTTTTCAAATAACTTATTATAGATTTCATATAGTCCAAGAGGGACTAAACAATTCTGTCTATCTAATTTTGCTTTCTCGTCTGCAAAGTTTGGTAACTATTTGAATGGTGATGATGGTTTGGTCAATGTGATCTTCTTGATTTTACTAATTCTACCATGTGGGCCGTACTTTAAGAAGCATAGATTACCATGCTCGTTTGCCATATACATATTGTATGAGTAAGCATAAAGTTTTCCTCGTGAAAGAATAATATTAGAATATAAACTCTCTCTTTCTTTCTGGAAACTTTGACAGGAGAATCATCTAACATTACACTGCTGTTATAAAAGTAGAATTCAATTGTGATATATCTTATTGTGAGATGCTTGTGCAATGCTTGTATTGCAAGGGTCAGTGGTTGGGAAGTGTGGAGACATGTGAATACGGGTTGTGTTTTATAGATCATCACCTTCCAAGCCCCATATATTTGTGATTGAATCAAAAGGCCAGTGTCTTGAATGGGACTGATTTTCTGCCCATTTGTCCAACTTCTCTAGCACGTCCTACCTACATTGGATGTCTATTGTATGCATTTCATAATAAGCTGCATCAATGAGAGAAATTATCCATTGTGAATGAATTGTTGTGAACTTTCAACCACACCCTTTGGATTGGAATCTTGACCAAATCTAAAAGTGAAACAAGACAGCCTTTTCTTCATCCAAAGGCTATGATTAAAAGTTCACACAATTTTTGCGATTCAATTCACAATGGATAATTTCTCATGTGACTGATGATCAAAATCGTATTGCCCACATGTGTGTGCGCGCGTGTCATCGTTGTGATTATCATCATCAACACCAATATCCCTTCTATCCAGGTTGCCACAAGTTCTAACTTAGACCTTTTTAATGGACACATCACGGTCTCCATACGTGGACACAATATAGGCGGACTCACAAAGAGTGCGGTTTGAGTAGGGGTTTGGGGGATCATCACACACATACACACACATAAGCAAGGACACACACACATGTATTCCAAGTTTGAATGCCATACGCCATACAGATGATTTTCTTACATCCATCTAATAAATGCAACCTTTTGTTGCAGTGTATTCCACTCAACTTCGTTGAAGATCATTTCCAAAGCCGACCACAGAATGTTACTCTTCAGTTTTCAGATGGGCGAAGATGGTCTGTGAAAGTCTGTTATGGATTAATAAAAAGAGTTTATTTTTCCAAAGGGTGGAAGGTGGCTGTGTCGGAGAACAATTTAGTAGTAGGAGATGTATGCGTTTTTGAACTTGTTGAGAGAGAGAAGATGGAATTCAAAGTCACAATTTATCGAGTCAATCCAATAGAGGAAGTAGCCACCAAAAGGTGTAGATGTAATTGAATACCCCCGCCATTTTACTTCTGAGGTACATTTGTAAGCTGAACGTTGTGGATGTAATTTCGATATCTTTTCACTATGTCAATTTCTCACTTAGATTATTGATATTGTTATGTTGGAGAGTGATGTAGTGAGGATATAATGGTATCTATCAGAAACATGTTAAAATAGACAAGCTCTGGGTCATTGTGAAGGTTATTGAATGGCCCAGCCAATCTGTCCAATTTCATTTGATTAGGCCATCATTTGCCATATAGAATATGTTAATATTAAAAATCATTAAAGTCAATCTTGACAGAGTGCCACTTTAATTCAGACTTCGACAATATAAACTTGGTGTTCATATTCTCCCCTGTTGGTAACAATTTAGAATAGAGTATGTGATCGTTCATTTTGGATCAAAGATTTGATGAGTCATGATGAGAATGTGTTTGTATAGGAAAGCTTCAGCGGCATGTTCTATAAAGTGTTTTCACAGTGAAGCTCACTTATGTCTCTATGGGGAGTGGTTGTAAAGAACCAGCTTTATTGAATGGTCTTAACTTAACCCAAATTAAAAACGGTCAAGTATTTTTTGGTCTCAACTGAATAATATTTTAAATGGGTTGGGTTAGTCTTCTCATATTCAAGTCAGGCAAATCAGATTTGGATTGATCCTAAGTTCCTAACCCTAATTACACGTCTAAAGAATACTATCAAAATTGAACCACATTAGAAACTGTTTTAAGAGGGGTGAAGTATCATAATAGTCTTTTAGATTCTAGTCTTTACAATGTGAAAGATGATTTAGTAGAATTGTTGATTATTGAATTCTAATATATTGTCTTTTGTTATTTAATTTTAATTTTAATAACATTGATTATTTTATTGGACATGCTAATCAGACGAAACTAAAGTAAAATATATTTATCCATTTAATAAATAAAATGAACAGTTGTCAGTAAATGCCAGAGTAAACAGTCCATTTTGCTTGGTCTAAATGAGACAACATATATATATTTTATGAAAATAATTTATTTTAAATTCTCATATTAGAAACTTAAAAAAAAAATTGTATGATTATTAATAGTGATGTAAGTTGGGCTGGGCCTAACTTGAGCATGCATAAAAAATCTAATCAAGTTTGGGTTGACCCAGGCTTGAGTCAACTTATTTCAAGCCTAAAATATCAGACCTCAATTAAAATTTGAATCGATCTAGATCTAGTACATGAAAACTTAACTGTTTGAGTTTGATCCAAACATTCAAATTTAAGCTATAAATTATAATATTTTATTTTATTTTATTAACACTGTATATAAATATAAAATAAATGTAATAATATAATTTATATTTTAATATAATAATATAAAAAAAGTTACATTTTTTAGGCCTAAAATAAGCCTAAAAGGGAACAAGCCCCATAACATTTCAGGCTTTAATTGAGTTCGGATCATGAAAACCCTTAGAATGCAATTCAGGCCCTGGCTCGGACTGCCCGCGTCTGTCCCGTACTTCCGTCAGCTTAATATTGTCGTCATTCGGCTTTTCCTTTTCCGTGGATTCTCTCTGAGAGGCTCAGATCACGATGTGCCACGTGTGCGGCTTGATCCCATTTATGTCATTTCGTTTCGTCTTGTCCTGTCAATCCAATGAGCGACCCTTAGTCGGGAAAACGACACTCCAATTCTCACACTGCTGGAGATTTTCACGGCGACCGCCATGCCGGACACTTCCAAAGATCGCCGGAATGTCGAGGGAGATTACAGCCAGTGTCAGTTTCCAGCCACGAGGCATCAGTTCTTCAAAATCATGGTTTCCATGTATTTTGATGAGCTTGTAATCTCTCTCTCTCTCTCCTTTTCTGCTTTTTGGGTGTGAATTTTATTATCTGCAACTTTCACTTAAAAGCAGCCAATCCCAAAGGCACTTTCCTTTTCTGTTTTTTGGGTGTGAATTTTATTATCTGCAACTTTCATTTAAATGCAGCCAATCCCAAAAGCATTTGTTCGAAAGTTAAAAAAAGAATTGTCGGATGACGTTCTTCTGAAAGGTCCAAGTGGTAGTGTCTGGCATGTCAGCTTGAAGAAAACTGATGGCGCAGTTATCTTTCTAAATGGTTGGAAGGAATTTCTCGAACATCACTCTGTTTGCACTGGGTACACATTGATTTTTATATATGACGGGTGTTCGCAGTTTAATGTTCAAATATTTGATAGAAGTGCATGTGAGAAAGAATATCCTTTTAATTCATATAATTATGGAAACCCATGTTCCAGTAGAAGACCTTGTACACCTGAAAATAAAAGTGATGATTCTGTAAAAATCTTGGATGTCCCTGACAGAGGAAAGTATACAGCCGAGAAGGAAAATGATGAATCTCTAGAGATTATGGATGCCTTTGAGGTTGGAAGTGTATACCTGCATCGTACTGATAAAAAATTGGGTGGCATTCAATCTAATGGGAAGGGGTTGAAGCGATCATTTCATAAGAACAGATCAAATTGTAGGAAGGGAAAGACACAAAGTGAGTGGATCTCCTTAATCTCAACTGATTCAAGCTCAAGCATGCCTCTGTCGGGTGATCATGTTTCAGTAGAACCAGAGAATCAACAAAATGACCCTGGTGAGTCTCTTGTTCACCTTTATTTGATGTTCCAATTCAATGTACTGATTCTTGTATACCTTCAACAGGAGATACTGTTTCGGTAAATCTAGGAAGTCAACAAGAAGAACCTGGTAACTCTTATCATCATCATTATACTCGTTTAGCTCATCTATTTGGTGCAGTGAGTGAGTGAGAGAGAGAGAGAGAGAGAGAGAGAGAGATCATGTCTAGAACAACCTTGTTAGGCTCCTAAATCGGGTAGATACATACTTTGCATGTATACACGTAGAACACAAACATGTGGTTGTCACGATGTTCAATTATTAGAAAATATTGCTATAGGGCCATCATCATCAGAAGCCAAAATCCCATCTATTTAGGGTTGGTTATTTAAGTTCTACTTCCATTTGATCCTATCATGTAAGGCCATGAGCTTGGGAAATGGTGTTATTGCTGTATGATCATTTTTGTCGAATGGTCTTTTTGGTAGGAAACCAGATTTTTGAGATTGATCAATTATGTATAGCCCAAAATATTCTTATTGTAAGATCATTAATATTGTTATCAACAAGCTATAGTAGATGTTTAGGAGTATAATATTGGTTTGGGAAGTAGGCCAAGGAATCAAGGACTAGGATCTTTCAGTCTAGAATATTTTTGGACTTCATCAATGTTGGAGACGAACAAGTCACTGGTCTGAACCCACAATCTCTCTCTCTCTCTCACACGTGTATGTATATGCTTGCATGCTTGTCTATGTATGCACGTCCACATCAGCATGCAAGAGTTACCTATGGAGCTCTGTCAATCATATCATTCAGATGTTATCAAAGTGTGCATTCTGAACTCCCACTCTTCATTGGTCTTTAGCAGTAAACAAGATTGTGTATATTGAGCTCTGCTGTGACCAGTGGTTGACCCAAAATTCTAACCACTAAGATGGATAATGTGTCATTAGTTGATTAATAACAGAATACAACAATATCTTTGGAAAGACTGGAGTGGGAGTGCACCCTAGGATTTTTCTTTGCCTCCATCAACCATGTAGTCCTGCATCCATGGGTATGAAGATGGCTATTTTAGCATATTATGTATTGAATGCCTGTAATTTTTACAGTGGTTTGATGGTTTTCTCACAGTTTGGTTGAAATATGCAGATAACCTCAGTTCATCTTCAGATGATGTGGTGTATTCCAAAGAACAAGGAGAGTGTGTCATGTCTGTTGATGGAAAGGGTTATTTTAGAAGTGTGCGGGGTAGGAGAAATTCGATAGCCAAAGAAAAGCAAGATGCTTTTCTAGAAGCAAAGAATTTTGTTTCAAACAACCCCTTCTTCATAGCTGTCGTGTGTCCATCCTATTTAGGTGGGCAGTATTTGGTGAGCTTAGCATCTTAAACCTTTTATTGATTTGGTGAAAATGATCTGAAGTTGAAAATGCTTTTTTTAAGTGCTAAGGGGACTAAACTGTTGATGGTTGTTCCAAACAACAAATTTTATGGTGACTTATTCACCGTTGATGTGATCTTCAAGCATGTCAAGTTATACTGTCTGAATTGTGGATGTTGTAGGATTCTATTAACTGAACTGGACCAAGCCTCTATGGTTTGGCCGTCTCAGCTGGCCTCTCTTACTAGACATTTGACCTAAGGATGAAATGGATGGCTGTCAATTGAAATTCATTGTATTTATTTTTCACTGGGGTCACAAGAACAACCAATTATGATATTTTTGGTCTCTTGGTTTTTGGAATCCTTAACCCCTCATAGTGTCTAGTGAAGGCCACAAGCCACATGTTCCATGGGTGAAAAGATGTTAGGAAGACAATGGCACTAGGATAGAATTAGTATAGACTGAATTGGTCCTTTTTCTTGGTTCCAACTTTAATTTATCTTTAATTTATGAAATTATTTATATTATATGGAATACATTTATAAATTGTTATGCAATAGATTTATAATAAAAATACTATGCAGTTCCTGTTCTAGATTAGCGTTGACGTGGAGTGGGACTTAATTTGTTAAATGGGCTCAAAACCTAGAACTGAACCTTATTTTCAGGTCAGGCATGAGAATAAAGTGACTTTTCAACCTATTACATAATGATCTTATTGTAGATTAGCTTTTCTACTTTTGTCTAAATGGATGACTATTTATTCTACCTTGCGTTTTGGTCTTTGGCTTTCAAAAAGCCCATTTTATAAGATACCTTTTCCCATCTCTTCCATTTCAAATGATGTCTACGATTGTTAGTAACAATGAGTTTGGGTTGAAAAAATGCAAAAAAAAAAAAAAAAAAAACTTTATATAGTGAAATGTTATTTATGGTGTCATGCACTTCAAACATTTTGGCATGGTTAACCTTTTGTTATACCAAACAAATTAGATTTTCTTGCATTTTGAGTTCATCCTTATGTGCTCTCGGTGCTATCGTGAAACTGCATTTTGCTAAGAATTAGAAATTAGAATTATCAAGTACAATGTTATCATTTTACAATTGTATGCTACGTATCTCTTAAGTATATGTAACAGTATCAATGAGATTGTCATATGATACTAGTTTGTAATAATGGTATCAAGGCATCCTTGGGAGAACATGAAGTACACATAATATTTGGATTGTTTCCTTACATCCATCCAATAATGTGACCTTTATGTGCAGTATATACCATCCAACTTCACCAAAGATCATCTCCAAAGAAGACCACCGTATGCATTTCTTCAGTTTTTAGATGAGCAAAAGTGGCCAGTGAAAATTCGTTACTCAGCGAAAAACATAGCTTCTTTATGCTGGAATGACTTTGTTTTGAAATATAATATAAAAGAAGGAGATGTATCTATCTTTGAGCTTGTTGGGAGAAAGGATATAGAGTTCAAAGTTATAATAAATCGAAATGGTTCAGTACAAAAATCAGCAACAAATAAGTGCTCTATATCTTGTATGCCTTCACCAGAGGATACTTTATCATCGGGCCTAAAGAATCTACAAAGTGATCTTGGTAAGTCTCTTGTTCACCATCATTTTAATTATCAAATGTTAGAAACACAGAAGATTTTTTTTAATGGTTAAATGACACTCTGATTTGGATCTTTTTTTATCCTTTCCTTTGAAAATGTTGATTAGAATAAAAACTGGAGCATATCATTCTCACAAGAGATTTTGGTGATTGATCAGTTGTACTTTATACTCTTGAAATGTGGGCCCGCATGTATGTTTAAGATTTCAATGAGTTCTCTAACATGGTGCCTCACTTTAACATAGCCAAAAGGATGGGTGGATTTAAAATCATGTGAACTATTGATTATCAGACCAAAGGTTTTTTTAGCCTCAAAGTCGAACCCTTGGATAAATTTATATAGTTTGGTACTCAATCCAACAGTGCAAATGAGTTTAATGGGCATTGGCTTGTGTTGGATTTAAGTTCAATGGTTAATATACTAGTGCTTTTGATTATTGATTTGCATTTCATTATTATTAAAGAATTTCACTTATCCCTTATGTAAGTTTTACTTTATTCATTAATTTTCACACTTTCAGTTACATTTAAATTTTTTAACAGATCTTAATTCTTTGTTTATTTTACCATATATATTTTGTATTTCAATTTGTTTTAGAGCTCTTCTATTGCCATCAAATTTTCACTAAGTTTTCACTAATTTTCAGTTAACATATTTTTACTCAATTTATATATTTGTTTTATCTGAGCCATTTTTTTAACTTTTTAACTCTTCTATTAGATATTTAATTTTATTTTTAAATTTATTACTTGAATTTTCATGTATCAAATTGTTATTTACCATTTTTATTTCATATTATATTAAAAAAATTATTCATTTTTTATTTTTCACTTTTTAGTTGCCTTGTGCATTGCATTGGTATCAATGTTATTACATAGTTTTTTGTCATCTCTATTTAAAAACTAGAAGACAGAAAGACAAATAATTAAGATAGATGAATCATGAATGGATAGTTGCTCCTATTTTCAAACGGGCTCCCGTTTGTAAAACCCAATGTCCAAATTTCACTTCAAGTGGAGTGGGTCCTATCTCTGGTTGGATCATCTATCAATTGATTAACTTGATTTTGGGGATTCAGACATGACTTTTACACGTGATTAATTAAATGGTGATTATCACTGGGATGAATCCTATTTGAGGTTTCTATCCATATGATGTAGTGCTGGTAATGGATGGTTTAAATCAAAGCCTGCAGATGGCTAAAAGTGTTTATTCCATTGCCTTACATAATATGTTTAGAAATATGAGATGAGGCTAAATATTGATATTTGGCTAATTTGCAAACATTCATGTATAATTATGTAAACCATGCATCCTCTGGGCGTGATCATATCATATTTGGAGTTATGTCCAGTAGCATATGATGTAGTGCTGGTAATGGATGGTTTAAATCAAAGCCTGCAGATGGCTAAAAGTGTTTATTCCATTGCCTTACATAATATGTTTAGAAATATGAGATGAGGCTAAATATTGATATTTGGCTAATTTGCAAACATTCATGTATAATTATGTAAACCATGCATCCTCTGGGCGTGATCATATCATATTTGGAGTTATGTCCAGTAGCATAGTTGTATAAGCCATGCAGCACCCATTAATCTCTCTCTTGGAGAATGACAAAAGCCAATATCACCATCTTCTACATTTCTATTGATTCAGTTTAAATGCAACACTTGTTTGAATTCAAATAAAAATGAACTGAAACAAATATGTATGAGCGTCTCATAGCATATTGTTTATAATCTGCCTATGAATAGTTAACTGTGATTTTGCAACCTGAATTCTGGGTTGAATGATTCGGGTCATAGCTCTCTGGGCATTACAGTGAACCATGCAACCCTCGTAGGCATCCAGTTCGTTAAAGTTTAGGATGACTGGCTTGAATTATGAGTACTAAACAGATTGTGCAAATGGGAGCAAGTAATTACTAGCCTAGATGTACAGACTGCCATCATTGCATCTAGTGTGACTAATGGCTTGGAAATAGGGGCAGATTTAAGGGGCAGGCAGACCCCATCCATCTCCCCCCCCCCCCCCCCCCCCCCCCCACCACCAACACCCCCCCCAAAAAAAAAAGGAAATTTGTTTATTTATTCAGGTATTTTAATTATACTTATTATAAAATAGGTTTTTATAGTATTTTTAATTTTTTTTTGAATTGCTAGCCTCTTCTATATATCAATGTCTGTAGTTATGTCAAGTTTCAAAAATCTCTCTAGATTATTGACAAGCTTTAGTTCCTATATTCTAGTTAATTTGCTTTTTATCTTTTCTATCTAATATTAAAAATATTCCATTTATTAGAAGTTAACTACATATTTGAGAAACTTACCATGTTTTACGTGCTCTCTCTCTCTCTCTCCACATTTTAGAACTCTTGTTGGAAATTTCTAGAAAGAAAACAAGCTTCATTTATAAACTTTTATCATTATTGTTCTCGTTGTTAATTATTATTGCTTTAGTTTTGTATTTATTTTGGCTCATTCTCTTATTTATTTGTAAATTCTAAATTATTCTGATATTATTTTATATTTTTATCTCTAGGAAGGTCTTTGACATCCTTATAATATTCAAAATGTAATATCACAATATTTTATGATATTATTGTCCAAATGATATTTCTTTTCCAATTTTTTCCTCCTTCTCTCCCTTTTAGTTATACATTTCCTTGCCATAATGGTTTTAGTTCTTATTATTATCAAGATTATTGGTCTGATCCTGGATGTAAAAATATAAGAAGGTAAATTTCCTCTTCTCCACTAAATTAAATTAGATTTCTAACCTTCCTGTTGATGTCAACTCTTGGGTAGATCAGCTTGTTATCTCTAGAGTGACTTTTATCTGTTGGGTGACAACCCTTCAACTTGGCACCGTTGTATCACTAAGATTCACTTTCATCCTTGTTCGATGGGTGGGTCTTGAAGTCAAGCTCCCTTTTTAGTTGAGGGCCAATTTCCATTTGGCCTGAGGTAACCTTTGCATGCCTTTGTTACCCTTTAGGGGGCCTATGTCCCATAGAAACTATATACTTAAGACTGTCCCTTGGCCCATAGGTTCTGACACAATCTTACAATTCGATTTGAGCAAATTTTATGCATCCCAAGATTTGGGTTCCTATAATGTCGAACAATTCTTCTATTGGTAGTTCTCATAATTTGGTGATAAAAATTCAGATGGCATCCCTTCAGAACATGTGTGGTCCCAAGAAAAAGGAGTAATTGAAGGTGGATGTGGGCGGCGGAGGAGAATTATGATGAATGATGAAAAACAGAAGGCTTTGCAAGAAGCCAGGAAATTTGACTCTAGTAATCCCTTTTTCATAACTGTTGTGAAGCCATCTTATGTGTGCAAGTTATACAACATGGTGAGCTTCAAATCTCTTAATCTTTCATCTTTGGTGAAAAAAATGAAAATCTATGCATCTGTGTGGTGCCCCCCCCCCCCCCTCCTTTTTTATTTTGAAATAGGAAAATGTTTTAAATTTCAAATTACTATTTTGAAGTCCTATGGGACTTGATCATTTTTTCTTTTTCATTTTTTGGTTTCCAAAGCTAGTGTTGGCCTTCCACATTATCGATTTATATTGTTCAAATTGTAGGCCTTATTTTAGAATTGGCATATATGTTCGAATTTCAAGGTAGAAACCTCGCTGTCAACTGGGATTAATGGCACCCCTGGCCTTATTTTAGAATTAGCATATCTAGGAGTAACCTTGATACTATCATCCTAAGAGTAGCATTCAGCCACAGACCGCATAAAGTGCTCTCATGGTGAGAGCTTCATGTGGAGTCCAACCATGATCATGAGGTACAGTGGGTTAGAAAGATCTAGCCATTTATACAGTGCTTATATGTATCAGTTTATTGATTTGTGCCCTTACTGCATTCAGATACAGTGCTACTTTTGCAAAGCAATAAAGAACATGGGTGATTGTGAATCCATACACATTTTGTATGTATCACATATTAATTACAGTGTCTAATTAAATATGTCTCTCAATTATTTCATGTTAACTATAATATTTACTAGTTGTTACAAAAAAAAGGGTTATTATACAATTTTTTTTAAAAAAAAGTAAAAGGGTTAGTATTTCATTCAAAAAGGAGCCCGAAGAACAATATACAAAGAAGCCCACTGCCCGGGCAAGGCTAGAAGCAAATGTCAAAAATGACAAAAGAATAAGAGCCAAAGGCCCAAAACACAAAAGGAGTCCCCAATGAGGCCAAACAACCAGGCTCAAACAGAATTAACTTGGAACATGCTGGAAAATCTCAGAATTCTCGGTGGAATTATGATCGCTTGGAAGGGTAGTATTATCCCCATGGTAGACAATCCTCGGGCCATCAGGGCCGAAGTGATTAATGAGGGCCCTGATGGCACAAACATGGCCATGATGGGCCCAATTTTTAACAGTCGAGCAATTAATGATGGAGACAATTTCCTCAGGGAGTAGCAGCTGATGAAGGGGCTGATGCAGCTGAATGAGAATTAACAAGACTCTCTGCATGAGTAAAAGGATGGTTAGAATATCATCCAATCCCACGGTAGAAGTGAGAAGAGGCCCAACTGTCCCAGTATTTCTGCAGTTGTAGATGGCTCCCAGCTTTGGATCCTCGGTTGTGAAGTGTTGGATAATGAGAGAGCCATGGTCCACAACCCGAGGCCTAGGAGGATCAGGAGGTTTGGGCATAGTAAGTAATGCCGGAGGGATATCCCAAGAAGCAGAAAATTGACCCCTTACCTTTGTCACATCAGAGTTGGAGCATAGGAAATACACTCGATTTTTGATATCATGTATGATGTTCAGGAAGATCTAGTTGTGATTGGAAAAAGAATTACCGAAGATCCTGTTGTTTCTTTCTTTCCATACATGCCAAATAAGTACCGGTAAAGTGAGTCTAGCCGCAACTTCTCAAGCCGACCAGTCAAGTTGTGGACCATAAGAGAAGAGTCCTCCCCGATGTTGTTTGATTGGGAGGAGAAGTTGAATTTAGAGAAATAGCACTGAAGAAGGTGAGCATCAGACTCCACCGCAGATTGGCAAAGGGAGCAGGTTACATAACGGACCAGACCCAAATTGTGCAATAAGAGCTTTGTTTTTAGGCCGTTGTTGAAGTAGAACCAAGACATAGTAGAATGACGATTTAGGCAACTTGGAAACCAAATATGATCAGTCCACTGTGGGTCATCCATGTTTCTGTAATTGATTTGGATAGTCGACCGAATACTAAAATGCCCATCATCGCTAGCAGTCCAGCACCACATGTCAGGGATGGGATGGATAGGAATAGAAACATCATTGATCATATTCCAGATGATTGCTAAAACAGGGGAAGTTGTCACAAGCAGGTTCCAGCTACCGTTGTGGATGAAATGACTGACAGTACACTCTAAGGGCAGCCCAAGGTCATACATCGGTCTCCCACCATAACTACTCTAAGAGAATGAACCCAGGCTTAATCCAGGGGTCGAGCCAAAATCTCGCAGATTGCCCATTACCAATGACACATAAGACGTGTTGCTTGGTGATGTCCCTGATAGAAAGAATAGATCTCCAGGCCCAAGAAGCATCATGTTTGATCTTCACTTGCTAGATCGAATGCCTTTTCAAATACTTCTTAGAAATCCATCTTATCCAAAGATTGTCATTCTTGTTGATGATACCCCATAGTTGCTTCATAATGCATGCTTTATTTATTGCCGAAATACTTCTAAGGCACAATCCACCTTTTGATTTTGGCAAGCAGAATATATGCCAGCCAATGGTGTGCAACTTCCGCTTGTTGGTAGAGCCCCATAGAAAGTCCCACATGATCCTCTCAATTTTTCCAAGCAAGTTTTGGGCAACAAGAAAGAATTTGTCCGATAAATATGAAGATTGTTGATGGTCGACCATAGCAATTCTAATCTTCCAGCGAAGGAGAGGAGAGACCCCGACCGCAGCAATTCTAATCTTCCAGCGAAGTAAAAACTAGACTTAGTTAAGGTGAATGCGCATTAATGCTAGGTGAGGCACAAAATAGGTCTAGGGCACACCTAAGATGCACCTTTGACTACTATGAGCCTAACATAACTTGACTCAACTTGCTTGAATTTCAATTTACTCAACCTGATCCAACCCAAGCCAAATTTTTGTATGAATGGATAAAAAAATGACAATCTAGGCTTAATGGTGTGATGCATGGGTTAAAATCATTGTGGTAAAGACGTGTAGGAGAATTAACATGCTAAATGATTTTGGGTAAAAAATCTCAGGTTCCTTTAATCCTGCAATGCTTTGTTCTAGTTTGGATTTGATGGGAGTAAACATGAAGTAAATGGGATAACTATTTCTATACATGGAACATTCAATATAAATTCTTGCATTTATCTGAGGTATACAAGCTAACTAATCTGTGTTTGCAGTATATCGAATCTAAAATTTGCAAAGATCATCTCAAAAGTCGACCAAAGGAAGTCATTCTGGAGCTTTCAGATGGCCAAAAATGGTTAGTTAAAATCCACTACACAAAAAATGCAGCTTACTTCTTTGGAGGGTGGAATCTATTCGTGTTGGAGAATAATTTAGGAGGAGGAGATGTATGTGTCTTTGAGCTAGTCAAGGGAGAGAAATTTGTGTTCAAAGTTTTCATTTACCGAGTTGACGACAAAGCACAGAAACTGGCCAAAAAGAGACAAAAACATGCCTGAATAGTACGTTTCCACTTTTTGCACTGCATTTCTATACTGTTGATGTTTACAGATGTAAGTTCGATGCTTTTTAACTATTTGAATTTGTCACATTACAAACTTTCCTTTAGGAGCAGGGATCCAAGTATTGGTTGATACGTATTGACCAATGCATATCATTTTTAAGCTATCCAATATGTTTCAGCCGATACATATCATATATAGCCAATTCGATCACGTATTGCTGATACTGGGCTGAGATATTGCTAGAAGGCAGAAATGCAAAACTAATATCACACACTATTTTGAAATTCATGACATGTTAATTTGGACAAAGGTGAAACGATTTGGGATTTTGAGTTTTGATTTAAAATGCATGCAGGTGCTGCTATTGGAGGGTAGGAGAGTATTTTGTGAAGAAAACTTGCACTTGTTTAGCTGCTTTACTTCTTGTCATTGCTTGTTCTTCTAATATGTCACAAACTTCCTTGTGTTAACCTGCATCATATCTTACTACAATTAATAGGGTCTATATTTTTCTTCTATTGGATGCAATAGTGTTCAATTATGCTAGAGATAAACCATTAAACCCTACCAACTAGACAAGAACCTGTAGCACAACTGGTCAAGGTTCGTGATTGTAGTCTAGAGGTTACGGATTCAAGTCCCATGGGCGTCAGAAAAGGGAGATTGACTTACATAATCAAACAAAGAAGAAGGGTAAGCGGGAAGGAGTCTTATGTGTTGAGCGTGAATTGAACACAAGACATCTTATATTTTAGTCAGATTCTTGACCATGACGTCAACACTTAACGGTTAGCAAATCTCCACTACTAAAACATAATCACTATAAAAATTAAGGCTAAAAATTTGTCAAATAAAGATATAGTAGTTTGGGGAGGTTCGCCATACAAAGTATGAATCTAATTCAGCTTAAATTAAAAAGGCCTCATATGTTCTTCTAATACTTATTATTTGTATAATCACCTATCAAAAACACCTAGTTAAGTATTACCCACAATTTATTTAATAGGAAATATGGTTAAAGAGTCTCATTAGATTTTACAGTGAAACATGATTTCTTTATTGAAACAAACATTTTAAAACTTTGAAGGGTTGGCCTCACAGTCAAGACGTTTGTTTCATGAAACGAGGTTTTGAGTTCAATTCACGCTTAATCTCTTCAGGCGATTAAATTATGTGTGTATTAGGAGGTTTATACATATTAGTGGGATTAGTCTCATCTCCGATGTAGGGTGGTGATATCTATATTATTAAAAAAAAAAATTTATAATAAAATAAGGAGGGCTGCAACACGGGTTGGGTGGGCCAGGTTTTTAGTCTGCCCAGGCTTGTGCCTGAATTGTCATTAAAGGGCTTGAGCTCAGGCCACGATGGAATTGTATTTGTAGGATCTGCTCGTGATTTCAAATCCAAATCGTATATTCAGGCTTATTTCGGCTTAAAATGAAGATCTTCTGAATTATTCTATTAATTAAAATAGGAATTATATATTATATAATTTTATATTTACAAAATATTGATTATAAAAATAAAAAGTATAATTTTATATTGGGTATAGTTTAACTGGTTACCTTCCGCTTTAGGAAGAGAAAGGTTGTGGGTTCGAGTCCTCATGGCTTTCTTGGTGTGTTCTAGGTGCAGTGGATTCATCCGTGGAGGTTTTACGTTGGGTATTCTGTGTTTTTCCACGTAAATTTAAAAATATAAATATATATATATATATATATAGGGTCAAATTCATACTTTCATGTACTAGGCCTACTTCAACTCGAATTCTATTTCAGCTTTAACATTTTAAGCTAAAAAAAAAACCAGCATGAGCCAAGTTCAATATGATTGGAAGGAATAATTTGTTTTTTGTCTTAGACTGAATTTTTAGTTTAAATGAGTTGGTTAGCTCATCCATATAGGGTGGCAAGTTTGGACCTTAGTATAGGGTGGGACTTAGTTACAGGTGATATCATATTTCTGGTCTAATCTACGTCAAATTTCTTGTATAATTTGACTCGATTTGACTTGAATTTTTAAATTAACTCAATTTTTATGTTATTAAACTCCACTCCACCCCAATTTCTAAAAAAATTGGAAATTACAAAATGGGAGTAAAAAATTATTTTAATAAAAAATGAAAGAAAAGAGGACTTCCCTCTAACATGGGCTATGGGAATTGAGGTAATAGGCTAAAAAAAATTAATTTGGATAAATAATTACACTAAAATCAATGAGTAAAAATAAATATATTATAAAAATATTATTTTTATAAATCAGATAATTTTTTTTTTTTGAAGATATTCACGGCAAGATAACATACGGAATAAAGCCCAGTGGCAACTGCCATGGCCATCTAGGCATTATTTTAAAGTTGAATTTTCTTTATTGAAATTTAAAGGTTGGAAAGTCTTTTCTCCAAACACCAGCCAATCTTCTTGTCAGCCAACCATTTTCTTTCTCGCCTTATCCAAATTCTCTCCTTTCAATCCCCATACGGAGCCTCCTCTGAGTGTGTCTTTCCCCTTTGCTCTCTCACTACTCTTTCAATCTTCCCCCTTTGCTCTCTCACTACTCTTTCAGTCTTCTTACTACTACCCACAGAAACAACAAGAAAAAGGTAATCAATCAATCATCTACCATCATTAACTATTTTCATTAGCTTCTACTACTTCCCATCTTCTTTCTTTTAATCACAATTTCTAGTCTTCTATAATTCTATTAGTTTGGATAGATTATTATCTATTAAGCGTGGATCTGAGGTGAATACAGATATTGGTAATACCAACTCTTTGTCTGAAAAACTATATTGGTAAAATTGGATCAAATTTCATTCAAAATTTGATCAAACTGGCCGATATGACCAGGTTACAATTTTGGTTAACAGTCAATATGGTCCAAATATGGGCCCATTTTTTTTTCCGGCAGACCAAAAGTTGATTGATCTTTCTTAAAATTGCCTAATTGTTGATTGTTTGTTAGGATAAAATGGCATCCATCACACTTTCTCCAGTAACATTTGCAGCAACAGCCACTGCGGGTTCTGCTAGCAATTCACCAACTCAAAGGAGAAAGGGA
Organism: Chimonanthus salicifolius; assembly: GCA_013350335.1. Taxonomy (NCBI): domain Eukaryota; kingdom Viridiplantae; phylum Streptophyta; class Magnoliopsida; order Laurales; family Calycanthaceae; genus Chimonanthus; species Chimonanthus salicifolius. The sequence continues at coordinate 42,503,280 of CM023534.1, read as the reverse complement.
AGTGTAGTTTATATAGGAGGACTGAATTCCTTTGGTGGACTGAAAGCACACAACAACATAGCCTCCTTAGGCCTTCCGGCATGCGCCGACCGGTCATTCGCTGCCATCATGAGCTCTTTGAAGTCTCCATCTCAAGGCAAAGGTGGTGGAGCTCTCTCTTCAACTTGCAATGCTGCAGATGAAATTTTCAGGATTGCCGCAATCATGAACGGTCTTGTTCTCGTCGGAGTTGCGGTCGGATTCGTTCTGCTTCGAATTGAAGCAACATTGGAAGAAGCTGAATGAAAATTATAAAGAAAAAAAAAATAGTATGCTGTTATCAATCTAGTGAGTCTCTTTATTTTTCTTTTGATTATTTTTTGCAATGTAAAACTTATTGGTTTGGTGTAATTCGCAAATTGGGTTTGGTTTAGAATTGAAGTTAACAATAGTTATATGATCAGTCATCAAAATTCTTCCGGTTAAAAATATTTGTTGTTACTCGGGCGAGGTGCAACAATAGTTTAAAAATTCAAAAAAAAAAAAAAAAAAAAATCTAGAAAGAGTAAGTCTATTTAACTTGATTTAATAGGAAGTTGAATCGAACAAGTCAACAAATTGAAATTTTTTTTAATCAGATAGAAAATTTGTTTATGTTACCAAACTCTATTGCATTTTGAGTCTTAAAGTCTTATTTTTGAGTTTTTAAACTTCGGCTACAGCCTTTTTTACCTGGGTTAGAACTTTCAGGAAAATAGGTAACTGCTACCTTTAGGTACTGTGGTCATAAAAATTACAGAAATGATGCAACAACCAACAAGCTTATGAGGAAATTTTTGAATTCAATTTAGGATCAACACCTTAGTAGATCAGTTGCTTATTCCGTGTGTGTAGGAAATTGAAAGGTTTACATATGTCTTGAGAATTAGTCGGATTAAAATGTCTCCTTTTAAATATCAGACCTTGATCATAAAAGAAAAAATTATTGAAATTGGATATTCTTACTCGTTCATTTCGTGGTTGTTACTCGTTACAAAAATATATATAAAGGGTGGGATGGACCAAGAAAAATCAATCATCTGAAAGTTGAGGTCAGTGGTACGCTGAACCTGACTTTCAAATTTTGCTGAGATCAGAAATATTGATTGGGACATTAATGTGTGAAAAAATTGTGACCAAAATATTGGTCATTACGGTTTATTTTGGGCCCCAATTTTTATATTTTATTTTTAAATTTATTTTGTCCAAAATGATAAAATTTCAGCTAAAATAGACCAAAGTGTGGACCCAATTTGGCATGAAATCAGCCTTGTCAAAACTTGGGTAATTTCTAATAAATCCAAAATTTTACGGTTTTCTCTTTTAAGTAGAAGCTCAGACTGAAAATATCAACCAGACCCATTTTTGCCGATGATGATTTTGTCAAAATTTTCAAGAAAAAACTTGATATTTTCCCATTTTCTCATTTCAGTAGGTAGTTTAGACTGAAAATATCAACCCAAATTTCTCTAATAAACCACTCGGATTGAAGATAAAAATGTGCATAAATAGCTAAGTTACCTCAATTTTTACTTGAATAGGACACTCACTTATCTTTTTTTTTATCATTTTACACTTCATTTCCTTTGTTTTAATTACCAAAATGCCATCATTTCATGGGTAACACAGGAAAAAAACAAGTGTCCTATTTTATTCCTGTCACTGCTCTTATTTATGTTCTTGCTTTAACCAAATAGCTTTGGGCTAGGTCGTAGCGCTCTTGCAACCTTTTGGCAAAGTAGGCTAATGGAGCAAGCCACCTTCCTATCACAATGGTATGGGTTTACCAGCTCTAAGGCGTTGAAGTCTAAAGCAATTCATCTGTTTAAATTTTTAACTTTAAAGCATCGAATAATAGTCTCATGTTTAAGTATGAATGAGTTTCTCACATCACATCGATTGTAAGAGGGGAAAATTAAAGATTTATATAAGACTAGGTCACTCTACCTATTAGACTAGTCTTTTAAGCTAAAAGCTCCATCCTAACAGTAGTATCAAAGTCAGGTTCTTCAAGTCATCGCATGTGAACTTAGGAATCTCCTAACTGAATGGGGTGATTGGCGACGTTCCATCTACTGAAGAGTTTCGTTCGAAGGAAAGATTGTTGGAGTGCGAACGAGAGTCCCACGTCGGTTGTGAGAGAAGAAAACTAAAAACTCTTATATATAAAAATGGTTCACTCTACCTATTAAATTAGTCTTTTGGGCTAGAATGACTATTTAGGGGTGTAATTTCTGTTTGTTCATATGAGTGTAATTTCACCTTATTTTTTGAAATCAGATGTATAGAGATAGATTTTCTAAGTCTCTTTATAGGGCGCCGAAATTTATCAAGATAAGTAAATATATTTAACCAATAATTTATTTTTTATATTATAAATTAAGGACAAAAATGATTCAATGAATGTTATTTTTTAGTATATGATAATTTGCAAAAAAATTATTAATTTATTACATTTTTTTAATCAAAAGATAAAACCCACACTACTAGTGCAGCTAGTCAAAACACTCCAAGAAATTTCAGCATGGGCATTCGCCAGACTTGCATTTAATAATAATTTATTTATAGATTTCATAGCGGGCCAAAGGAGTTTGTCCCTCCAAATAAGTGTCATGATGGTTTAGTCAGATAGCTTTCTTACATCTTTTAATTTCCATGACTGCTTGGAGAAGATTACTTATTCGAAACTAATGATACAACTTATATCCCATCTTTATGGTGGATTTAGTATAAATGAGGTTGTTCTTAAGATAAGTTACAGTAAATTTGAATTAATTTATAAATTTAATTAATGAAAAGTTTTAAATCTCAAAATCTCATTATATCTTCTTTTATAACTGAAGTTATTTACGCATCTACCTCTAGAGAACTTTATTCGACTAATTTTTTGAAGCATACGTACACATTTCTAGACATATCGGGTATAAGTGATGAGGAGTAAAATCCTATCGAAAGTGATTCAGAGGAGTCTGAGCATGAATCAAACTCAAAACCTCCCTTTATGAGGAGAGCTTTATGATTGTTGGACCAACTCTATCTGAATTAATCTCATTATAATTATTAATAAATCTTAATATCAACTATTAACTCAAATTAATGAAATAAATATTTTAAATGACGACAATGATCAATTATTTATTATTAAATTAGAATATTATAATATAAGATAGACTAAAAGAGTCGTGATGTATTTCAATCTAAAAGAAACTGACATAATAATTTTAAGATTCAATAATTATCTTAAATAAAAGATAAACTCTATACATATAATTTATTCAATTTTATTATAATTACAATAATGGAGAACTCATCTAACTATTCACCCAAAATGGTCATAAGTCATAACTATACCAATTTATTTGCCTTTCGTGGTGATGTTCACAAAAGGTTAAATACTTTTTGTTTCATCAAATTATGTCTCTTGGTGGCCGTTTTTCATCATGTCTTTCAGATCATTTAGTGGGACTCTTGTCCACTGCTATTTCTTTGCAGCTTTGTTGACTTTTTTATGAAAATGTTTTAAAAATTGAAAATTTTAAAGCCCCATTAAAAGAACACGTGTCATCATATTTAAAAAAGTTACCTTGTACAGCCAAAACATGACCGAATCCTCTCCAAGGGGAGTGAATGGGATTGAATGCATCAATAGTCACTGTCCTAAATAATGAAAACTAGTTTTATTTTTTGACTCATGCTATATGGTAGTTGATGGGTTAAGTATGTTATTTGAAGGGTACGGTCTAGATATAAACTTAAAATAAATTAAATAGAAGTTTGCATGAGTAGTGAATCATTTGGTTCAATTCAATGCAAAACAAACAACTTACCCCAATATAGAGTAAGATGTAGGATGATAAAGGAGTTCTTCCTCATGACTAAACTGCAAAGGAGTTCTTCTTCATGACTAAACTGCAAGTTCTATTTCTTGTCAAATAATGAAATTTCTTAAGAGCATCATCCTATTTCACCATCATAATGGTAAAGATGACAACAAATAATGTCATTTGAGACATATCTTTTTACATCTTCAGAACTTAAATTGTTTATAAATTTAAAAATGCAGAGACATATCTTATTTTGGATCTAAGTGGGATAGATTGTGATGCTCAGAGCCAGACGGCCAAGCCCAGGCGACCAGACCTAACAGCTACTAGAGAGTACAAAGAGAGAGATTTGAGCGTGTGGGAATTTGTCCCACATTGTCCAGAGTCATCAATTTCAAGGGTTTATAAGAGAGAGCACCCTCCACCTAAACAAAATGTGTTTTAGGTCTAGAAGTGAGTCAAACTCAATACAAAGCTGTGTAAGTCTTTTTAAACTCAAAGCATTTGATTTATTTAACAGTAGATCTAATAGTTTTAACAAAAAATTAAAAATAAATATATTTTTATATTTAAATTTTAAAAAATGAATTCTATGTATCTCAAATAACTTTATTTAGCATTATAATATGTCTATTTAGAAGTTGATAGAAGTTTGGTGAATCTTCTAAAATCAGCAGCTCAAATATGGCAAACCATTGCTTGTCACAGTAGTAGGAACCTGTTGGCAACACCATAGGGTAACTAGTCAAACCATATATGGCTTCATTGATAAGTTTCATTCAAACAATTTGCACTTCTGTGGCCCATCTTATGTGTGAAAAGTCTTTGATAATTCTTCTAATGCAATGATAAAAGTAAGTTGAAATAACCAGCAAAATCACTGCACTTCCGATTCAAATAATTATTTTTAAAATCAAATAAAATAATAGGATTTAATTTAGTAGAATTTAAATTGATTTTTGAAGTAATTTAATTTTTAGAACAATTTGCTTCTTTAATTATTATAGTTCTTTTTTTTTATTTTCTCTTGTTCAAACTTCATAGAGCACCTAAGTAGTACCTAACCAATCCTCCATGCACGTACAAATTTCCCTATCCACACACACTAGATTAGGCTTGGAGAGAGTGGTCCTCTGAAGTAACTCTGAATGAACTCATAAATGTGTTAGATGATTCCTCTAAAAACTTTAACTCTTTAGAAAAAATACAGTCTTTTTTGGTGCATGTTATTCTATTAATATCGTAAAATTTAATGTTGTTTTATATCGTAGAAACTCACTGTATTTATTGCTGGCATCAAAACTTTTATTTTATTTTTATTAAAAATATACTAATCTCAATGCAGAAAGACTCCTCCTCCTTAGAAGTTCTAATATCTTTATCTTAAAAACTTGGATTTTCAAAAAAAAAAAGGAAAACTCTTATTCTACAGAAAAAAAAAAAATTGAAAAGATTTTTTTGAAAAAAAAAGAAGTAAAAACTTGGCATGCAATTTTAAAGTTTTAAATATTAGACATATCAAATATTAAGTCTAAATTGTATGATTGAAATCGAGTGAAAATGGAAAATAAAAAGAATCAATGATAACTCATTCAATAACTCTGTAACGAAGTCGATTTTTAAAACCATATGCAATTCTCTATTCCATTGTTCTTCTGCCACATTACCCATTAATATCTGTACCACTCTATTCTATCATTCTCACGATTTCATCCATTTCAAAAAGGAAAAAGAAATGTTCCCTTTACACTGATACCTTCAATTTTTATTATTTATTTTTAATTTACATGTAGATAATTGTGAGATACCAGCCAAAAACTCTAAGGGATGAACCCACTACCTCTATAGCACACCAAAATTAGGCTATAGGGTTCGAACCCACAACCTTTAGGAGGTCACCAGTTGAATTACACCCATGTGAATAATATCTTAAATTTCTTTAAAAACAAGTTACTAAAATTAAACCCTAACTAAAAATTATATTCCAATTGCTAGGCTTTTACAAGTATAAAATACATGCATATCATAAGCTACCCATAATATAAATCACCCTCTTCTTCTTTTCTTCCTCCTCCCTCCATTCTTTCCTTCTTCAACTCATATTCTCTAGGTCTTTGGTCCTTCGTTTCTTCTTCTCTTATTTTTTAAGTACACACATTCAACAACTATGGTTTTTTATTGGTAGATTAAATTTTATGAACTAATTTATGTTTATAGATGTACATTTTTGTTTTTTAAAATCATAGAGGTTCCTTTTGCCAAAGAAGACATGTGAAACATACAGAACATTATTATTTTCCTTGTTTATTTTTTCGATTTTCAGCTTCAAGAAAGGCTAGTTTCCATGAATTACACATGTTCTTTGCTCATTCAGTCAATTCCTCTACTCAATCTGAGATTTTTTTTTCATGAATGAAGATAGATAGAAGCTGGCTTTTACTTGATGTTGCAGGAATCATCCATGACTGTCAAGAGGTTTTTCATTTATGAATCTTGGATATGTTTTTACTGATATTGGTTTTTTGAACGATATCATTTTTATGAAAGTTTTTCACACATTTAGACAACCAGCTAGACCTCATTCACCTTGTTCTTGCATTCATTTGGGCCATTATACAGATTGAGAACTGGGTCAGTTTTGCCTGCCTGATCTTTCTCTTCAGATCAGCCCGATGGCAAGCGAATGAAAATAGAGATGTGGGGTCAAATGGGTCACTTGAAATTGCAGTCTTGAGTGAAAGGAACATGTCAAAGATGGAATCACTTTCTTCTTCTATAACCTAATGTTTGAGATACTGAGAATTTTGATCATATAAGATATTAGTGTGTTTTCACCTTTTAAATGATAAATTTGATCTCTCTTTAATTGATATTTTAGATATCTCTATTAATAGCCTTTTCTATGACCCATGTTTCATACATTTGTATAGTATATCGGTGTTCCAATGTTCTATTTTTCTTTGAAATTAACATGACAGGAGCTACACCTAAATCAGTTCTAGAGTTAATGAATGTGAAGGACCTTACACTAGCTCATGTGAAGAGCCACTTGCAGGTAGTAATAGAAAAAATATTATTATTATTATTATTATTATTATGATTATTCATTTTTCACTTTGGAACTAATAAAGAAAATTATCAGTGTATAATATTTTGGTGTTACTGTTCCTATTTTGTTTGATAGAACTATTGTTTCTTAATATTAGGGTGAGATAAAGGAATAAAGACAAAATGATGTCTATTGAATAATTTTAGCTATATAGATTTCATATATTTTCCTCTCTTTGTTGTTCTTGCAGATGTATAGAACAGTGAATAATACTGACAAAGGAGGAGGTATTTGGATTTTTCCCCTTCACAGCCTTTCAACTTTTTTTTTTTTTATAGTTTCTATATTTTCATTAAATTTTAGAGTTTTAGATTTTATCAGATAAATAGTGGAGATGTATAATGTCACAGTATTGTAGAAGAATGCAAGATTATTTTTTTTTCATATTTAGCAATTATAAAATAAGGAAAAAGTGGGTTTCACTTTTTCTCCATTTATCTTTCTAAATTAAAATTTATTTTCTTTAAAGTAAGAGAATCATAGCTTCTGCCTCTCATTCCATCTCTTTTCTTCTTTCCTCCTTTTTACCTTTTCATCTATAATTACAAAACAAAATACAGACAAATCTCCTAAATTTTCTCTTCGTCCAAATCAACTTGAATCTACCATGTTAAACTGAATGAGATTTTTTTTTAGATCTATCTTATTTATAGGTTAACTATTAAAGAGTAATTACATAAATTTTAAATTCTAATTCAATAATTATTGTTCTCTCATCTCTCACTAGAAGAACAAAGTATAGCTATTCTCCTTTATGTTTAAACAAAACATGATGATTATAGATATTATATTCTTGTGAACCTCACTTTTTTTTTCATATTCTACAATGTGTCATATTGAGCTGAAATATAATCCTTTAAAACACATTTAATATGATCCTACACTCATCATGCGCTTAACCCAAGACGATAATATATTAGCCGATGATGGTCAACCCAATAGCACAGATCCCATTAGTGAAAGTGATGCAATGGCACTCAAACAAGAACGGAATAAAGAAGAAGACATGGGAGAAGTGCAGATTGAAATTGTTGTTTCCTCTCCTTTGAAAAAAGAGATGTGATCGACTGATCGAAGTAGTCTTAATCCAGTTGGTGGACCCGCAAAACAAGGTCGGTGATGATAGCATGGTTGACACTGGGCAAAATGTGAGGATGTGATACAGGCATCGGGTCCGACTCAAGCTCAAGTGAAGACAGTCCGATCCAATTGGACGACGCTGATGAGTTGGCCCACCAAACTTACCATCGGATCAACAGACGGAAGAAGGGCCCACAAACGCAATCCATTAAAGCCCAACTTCAGAAGTTCACGATTTGGACCCATTTAAAAACGCTTAGGAAGTTGGAACTCTACAGTAATGGGGACCAAGCCCAACCGATGTTTGAAGAGAGAAGCCCAAACAGTTGAATCATCAGCTGACTTATCATGTGGGCAAGGAATTGAGAGATAATAAGGAGTGGAGGGACCCACCCAATCTTAAATTTTCTAAGTATCATGATTCATGAGCAAAGATTCAAAAATTGCAAAATTCGAATTTATGGAGAGTGAAAAACTTTTGGTTCAATCTTGGTCATTATTTTGCCATTACTTAGCCTTTAATAGAAATCCTCATCACTAAAAATCTAAAATTTCGATATAAAATTCAAAAAACTTTAATCAATATTTTGATTCTGGCTATTTTTTTTCTTCTCGAACTTGTTTTTCCTTTTATCGATTAGTGTTTCAATGAACCATCATTATCTTTGAACCTCTCAATAAAATCATCTCACTGAAAATGTAATTAATTATTGAAATTTCCATTTGTCTAATTCACAGAAATGTTAACAGGAGATCTTGGTCATCGAATGGAGGAAAAGAAATACTTGCAGTCCGTATATCAAGGAAACTGCAATGACACAAATGTGATGATATTGTTGATGAAGAAAGGAAAGTATTGAATTACAATTAGATTAGCATTGTGGATCATGTAATTAATAACCAAACACACACTAATTTGAATTAAGCATTTATTTGAAAAAAATTGCTCGGGGCAGCCTCTTCCAATCATGAGATCTATTGGGCCTGATTAGGTGGGCCGAGTCCAAAGCAAAGCTATATGGGTTTAGATAGAACTCAAAACAGCCAATATCTTAATAGAGGTCGAGTTGAGTTATCACAAATATGTTATTCTTCAAACTTCTATATGATAATGAAACATATATTTAGTTTTAGAATTTGTACTAATCCTATTTATTTAGGATATAGTTGTTAATTTCATTGCGCAGAAATATTACATGAGGATGTTGTCCTAAGCACCAATGAATGCCAACTAACCTTGAAAGCAATACACCAATACACAGTGCAGTCGTATTCCACGGATCCACGTTCAAATTCAATGTTTTATTATTATTATTATTTTAATATATTTGTTGTATCTTCTAATTAAATTGTGCATGAAATTCATTTTTAACTAATTAATTACCTAAGTCGTAACTAATATTGTAATTATATAATATACATTTGCTCTATTCGAATATATGATTTGTATCATTATTTTTAATGCATGTGGTGTATTATCGCATATGTAATTCAAAACTCAAAATCTTTTCAAATTAAGTAAATCAAGTGAATTTCTGAATTGATTAAAAGAATTAATAAATTCATTCATTCAAGTCGAGTTAATTTGAACTGACTTGATTGAGTTTTTGGGTCCCCCTTTACACACTTGATTTTTCTGCCTCCACACACCCATTTCCAGGTGTGAGTGGCTAATTACTATTTTGCTCCCACATTTCCATAGGTTCGAACAAATTCCCAATTCATTTCGGCATTCGTTCGAACGAATGGACAAATACCCCATCCAATTTTGATTCGTTAAAACAAATCCCCTTTATAAAATCAATTCATTCGTATGAATCAAGTGAACAGTAACGTGCATTACTGTTCACCCTTTCATTCGAATGAATCATTCATTTACTCATCATTAGAATGAATCGATTTTTTTTAAAAAATTTTAAAATTATTTTTAAGCACTGTGTATTTCCAAAATTTCTCAAATTAAATATCCGGACTAATTACGATAATCTGATATAAATACTCTAAGACTTTAAGGTCTTTTGACACTCCTAAATATTTAAAATACAGTATTTTACAAATAAGGGTATCCCTAGGGTGTGCCGAAAACACATTTAGGAGTGTCAAAAGACCTTGAAGTTTTAAAGTTTTTTATCAGGTTATCGTAATTAGTCCGGATATTTAATTTGAGAAATTTTGGAAATACACAGTGCTTAAAAAATAATGTGCACAGTGTATTAAATAATAAAATCTCCTTTAAAACTTTAAAGTTATTTTTAAGCGCTGAGTATTTCCAAAATTTCTCAAATTGAATATCTGGACTAACTAAGATAACTTGATAAAAATACTTTAAGACTTCAAGGTTTTTTGAAACTCCTAAATATTTAAAACAAAGTATTTTACAAGTAAGGGTGTCCATATGGTCTGCCGAAAACACATTTACGAGTGTCAAAAGACCTTAAAGTCTTAAAATATTTTTATCAGATTATCTTAATTAGTCTGGATATTCAATTTGAGAAATTTTGAAAATATACAGTGCTTAAAAAATAACGAGCATAGTATATTAAATAATAAAATCTCTTTTAACACTTTAAAGTTATTTTTTAAACACTGTGTATTTTTAAAATTTCTCAAATTAAATATCCGGACTAATTGCGATAACCGGATAAAAATACTTTAAGACTTAAAGGTCTTTTGACACTCCTAAATATTTAAAATACAATATTTTACAAATAAGGGTATTCTTAGGATGTGGTGAAAACATATTTAGGAGTGTGAAAAGACCTTAAAGTCTTAAAGTATTTTTATCAAGTTCTCGTAATTAGTCCAGATATTCAATTTGAGAAATTTTGGAAATACACAGTGCTTAAAAAATAACGAGCATAGTGTATTAAATAATAAAATCTCCTTTAAAACTTTAAAGTTATTTTTTAAGCACTGTGTATTTCTAAAATTTCTCACATTGAATATCCGGACTAATTACAATAATCTGATAAAAATATTTTAAGACTTTAAGGTCTTTTGACACTGCTAAATGTGTTTTTGGCACAACCTAGAGATACCCTTATTTGTAAAATACTATGTTTTAAATATTTAAGAGTGTCAAAAGACCTTAAAGTCTTAAAGTATTTTTATCAAGTTATCGTAATTAGTCCGGATATTCAATTTGAGAAATTTTGGAAATACACAGTGCTTAAAAAATAACTTTAAAGTGTTAAAGGAGATTTTATTATTTAATAATGCACGTTATTTTTTAAGCACTGTGTATTTCCAAAATTTCTCAAATTGAATATCCGGACTAATTACGATAACCTGATAAAAATACTTTAACACTTTAAGGTCTTTTGACACTCCTAAATGTGTTTTCGGCAGACCCTAGGGTTACCCTTATTTGTAAAATACTGTGTTTTAAATGTTTAGGAGTGTCAAAAGACTTTAAAGTTTTAAAGTATTTTTATCAGATTATCGTAATCAGTCTGAATATTTAATTTGAGAAATTTTGAAAATATACAGTGCTTAAAAAATAATTTAAAAATTAAAAAAAAAAAATCGATTCATTCTAATGAATGACTTCGAATGAATCGAAATCAATTTGTTCGAATGAACGGGTGAACAGTAACGATTTTATAAAGGGGATTCGTTCGAACGAATCAAAATTGGATGGGGTATGTGTTCGAACGAATCAAAATTGGATGGGGTATGTGTTCGAACGAATCAAAATTGGATGGGGTATGTGTCCATTCGTTCGAACGAATACCGAAATGAACTGGGAATTCGTTCGAACGAATGGAAATCGCGGAGGCAAAATGGTAATTAGCTATCCGCACCCTGAAACGGGTATGTAGAGGCAGAAAAACCGGGTGTGTAAATGGGGACCCGAGCTTTTTCATAACTTCTAAATTATGTTTTAAACTAATTATTTATTTGAGTCCTAATTACTATTGTAATAATATATATATATATATATATATATATTTGTACTATTTTCTAATACATAGATAATTAATTCGATCTCGTGCATGTTAGAAAATGCAACAAATGCACTAAAACTTAAAAGAAGTTTTGGATGCCCAATACAAATTGTGACTCATCCATTGGTATCAAACTTTGTTCGCCTTCATTAATGCTTAAGATGATGTTATAGTCTTCTTTTTTACGGATATGTAATGGATTGGATTCACTTTGAATTTAAATAAAGTTAGAATTCTTATATAATTTTAGATGTAATATTTAAATATGAATTTAATTGGATACATTTATGTAGAAACCAAATTCAAAGTTATATAGATAATTACATTCAAATTCAACTCATTTATTATTTTCTCTTGACATGCAGTTTTGTCACTCTTCTTTCTCATAATTGGTAGAGAAAAGAAAAAAAATTGGCAAAGCAACTTCAACGTTTGTTGTTGTTATTTTTAATGCATTTATTGATTTTCTAGAAATATATGATATTTTAAACAAAAATGTATCAAATGTTTATTATTTTAAATGCATTTTCCGATTTTTTGGAAAATATAATAAATGTATTAAAAATATTAATGATAAACTTTGAATTTGAATGTGAAATACAAAATGAATTGGTTTCATGTTTAGTTGCCCTTCATCAATGCTAAGAAGTAGACATCATGTCTTTTGTGTGAGGATCTAAGGGTTGAATTTGAGTTAAATTTCAATAGAATTTTGAATTCAAATACAAAATTATATGTAAGAATAAAAAAATTAAATTAAATTAAATTATCTGAATTTTTATAGGTACTTACATTCTAGTTAAAAACATGATTGAATAAAATAACTGATAAAAAATAAAAATTAATTTTAAATAAAAATATTATTTTTTAATAAAATACTAATAGTAATAATGAATTTTGATTATTTTTCTAGAGTAGCTATTTAGACACCCTATATTTTTTTAAGAGACACGTCATTTTAAAATTTTATACAAAATTACCATTTTGTTCTTTAATTTTGTGTGGGGGAATTTTGTTTTTAAAAAATTAAGGGCAAAATGGTAGTTTTGAGACCAAATTTTGAAATGAGATGTATTTTAAAAGAAAATGAGGTGTCCATTTTTATATATATATAAATAAAAGATGCAATACTTGGTAAAATCATCAACGGCTAATTCTCATCAACGGCTATTTCCTCATCTGCCTCTGCCGTTTGCGCCGCGTTCTGAGGCGTCGCTTCCTTCCTTCCTCGCTCCTCCTCCTCCTCCCCTTCCTCCTTAATCTCAATATCACTCTGATCCTTCATTCCTCTACCGGTTCATCTTGTCTATTCGATTCTCGAGAGCCAGATCCCGGTCCTGTAGACTCGCCTAGACTCGCTGGCATCCGAAGCGATTTTGCTGCCGGCCGATTCAGGAATGGAATTTCCCGTTTATCCAGCAACAAGGCCGGGATTCTCCAAAATCGCATCCAGCTTCATTCCTTTTGGATCTGAAGAGGGATCGGAGGAGGAATACAGTGGTGGTGTTTCTGGCGCTGCCAGCGTCACAGATGAGGTGCTGGCCTTTGCACGCAACATCTCAATGCATCCCGAGACCTGGTTGGATTTCCCCTTGTTTATCGACGAGGTTTAGGGTTTTAGGAGTTTAGGGTTTTATGGTTTTAGGGGTTTAGGGTTTTATGGTTTTAGGGTTTTAGGGGTTTAGTATTTTACTCTTTGAAGGTAGATTGTCTTAAAGAATGCTAATTAGTGTAAATTCCTGGCTTAATGGTTTGCTTCCCTTTGACGGTTCCAAATTTCTGATATTAACTGTCCTTGTTTTTAGGCTGAAAATTTTATTCTAGCTTGATTTCTATCTTGTGGGATAAATAGTTTTATGGTCAGCACCTTCTATGTTTTGGGCATGAATTGATTTAGTTATCCTCCATACAGCTTGTTGCAGGAGCAGATTGTGCAGGAGCTCTAGATGTCATTGATGGCTTGCAGCAGTTGCTGGTATACTTGCATTTCCAGTTTTAACTTTTTGAAATGAATTTTCAAATTCATTTTTGGTGAATAACCTTTTTGACTGCTGTTTATGTTCCCATTTCTTCAATGGTAATTATTAGCAATTTTTTTCAAGACTTCTGTTTAATGGTTACCAGTTCAGCTGTTACTGGGTGGGTGACTTTGGGAAAGCAATGGCTTCTTTGTTTATTTCTTTTAGTAGCCTTTGTAGTTGTTGCTAAAAGTGAAACTTGAATGTAGACATTGTCGTCTTTGTCGGTCGTGGCAAAAAAAGAGGAAAAACAGATATGGCTGTTTCATGTATGGTACCTTATAACCGTTTTTGGGAAACTCCACCTGTACCTTACATGAGTCTGACATATGGGAGCTGTATCCATGCCCATTACCGGTGCCTGTACATGTATCTGTATCATCCCTTTCCTCCGTAAAAACGAATTGCAAGAGCCTGCTGCAAAAATGGTTCAGTAATCTAATGGCATTAAGGTTTGGATCTGGGAAAAGCAGAATAGTAGGATTTTTTTGACAGAATCATATTGGTGGTAGATTACATGGGCGTATATATAAAAAAAATAATAACTAAATATAGAAACCTAATCCTAAACTAATTATGAAAGCTAATGACATTAGAAAACTACTAAACAAATAAAATTAAATTTAGAAATTCAAATATGCTTGCTAAATAAAATAATAAAAAATTTGAAAGATGAGCGGGGTCCACGCTGACTGGTACATCCGTGTCCTACATCAGTTTCAGACATGAAATAGCTAGTATTTTGGAATTCTTTTCTGATAATTGAACACTGTTATAACTACATTTGACATGCATTTCTCTATTCCAGTCCTTCAAATCTCCAACAGCGAATAGTCCTCATTTACAGATACATTGGGCCCATCAACTATCATTGAGGAATGTTGAGATCCAATGATTTCCCATGATGGAAAGTCAGTCCATGAAAACACTTGGTAAATTTCACCATGACTTATGGTGAAGCTGAGAACATCTAGTCATTCTTATAGTAGTGCGATAAATAGAGGGGCACTAGTAAATGATGCATTCTGGTCTTAGTTGGAACTTTGTTTTGGACTTGTGCTCCTAACAAAATTTGTGTATTTTGAGAGAGTGTATCATTTGAGGTTTTCTTCTCTGCACATTTACTAATCCAATGAATACGTGAAACATTTCCAATTATTACAAGTATTGATGCTGTGATTGACAACATTCACCATACTATTCAAAAACTGTGCCCTAGTATCTTTTTGTTATTCTTTTCTTACCTTATGATTATCCTTTTTTTTACTTGTTACAGTCTGCCAACACCGTGTTACCTTGCTTTTGTTTTCAGGACGGTGATGAGCTTACAGGTCTGCATTGTTTTCGTCACCTTGGGGATCAGTTAGCAATGTCTATAGAAGCTGTAAACAGGTGCGGTATACTGCCCATTGATGTATGCTAGTTTTGATCTTTCTTAGAATTTTTCATTCCCATGGTGACATGATCTCCAATGCACTAAATTGACATTTTTAAAAAATGTTCTAATAGTGCCTATTCACTTTGATGTATCACAAGATAAATGAGTTATAATGTAGACAAAATCTAATATACTAAGTGGCAAAATATCCCAAAATTGTTTTAGCAGTTGAATACATTCTTATCATTAGATCATCATCTTTGATTTTTTTAAAGGTAACCTTTTGGAATGAAGTGTGGCACAAGTGCTCAAAACAAGTGATACAAGGTGAAAAACTAGGAAAAAACACCAAAAAAACCCAATACACTGCATCCTATGGAGATACAAATGGAAAAAAGTTGATGAAGACTAGTCAACGTCAATACAATTCTAAGCATGGAAAAGGTTTGATGTAAAGTCATCTTTGAACTCTTGCAAGGAGGTGTTGAAGCTGTGCATTTTGCTTTGATTCTGTGCAACAGATAGGTAGAAACCATTTTGTTCTTGAAAACCTGATTATTTTGTTGCCACCAAAGACAACAAATTATTGCAAAACGGACTATTCACCAAGCAATGGAAAATCAAGAGGGAGCTAATTATCTGTTAAGTTTTTCACATTAGTTTGGAGTTGGCTCTTTGGGTTTTGCTCCACAACTATTCGCTTTTTAGGTTGGAGTTTTTAGTTGCTCCAAAATCTTATACAACCATTTTCATCATTTAGTGTTTTCTAATCCTTGGCCTGGTTGGGCCTTTTGAGTCATGGAAAGTAATATATATATGTATCTATGTATGCATGTATCTATGGAGAGAGAGAGAGAGAGAGTCCAGATCAAGTGTGACTAGTCGCATAGATTGCACAGATCATGTGTGATAGATCACATAGTCCATTTCCTCTTCTTTTTTTTTTTTTATAGTTTTTTTTAAATAACATAAAAAATCTAATTGTACGGATTGAAAGTAGATTTTATGAGCTAGGCTAAAATTTTGTACCAAACTCAATTTCTAGCCACTTGATCTGGAAATTTCGACCATTAAGATCAAGTGACTAGAGATTTAGTTTGGGGGTAGGTGCTCAGTGCTGATTATGGAGGAGAGGTGTGCTTGGGGAGGATGTTGATTTGTCAAGTGTTTTTTGTTGAAGGTTGGAAGAAAATGTTGATCATCTTTTTGGAAGTTGTGAGTTTACATGGGAATTTGGATTTGTTTTTTGAATCTGGTGGGTTTTGAATGTGTTATTGGGTGGTATCATTTCTGAATGGGAGAGGGACCTTTCAGAGGGAATGGGAAAGTTGCATGGCTCATGATTTTGTTGGTGGTGTTGTGGTCCTTACGGAAGGAATGAATTCTAGGGTTTTTGAAGGGAGAAGAGGTCTTAGGAGGAGTTTCTAAGTCAGCTGGAATGAGATTAACTGAGTGGTTCAGAGTTTGTAAAGGTTTTGATGTTCTCTTGGTTAATGATTTTGGTGTTGGGAGGGGTGTATAAAAGGGAGTGTTAGGAAAAATATGGTAAAGGAGAGGTGAAGCGCCCTAGTGTGAGTTGGTTAAATTTAATATGGATGGGGCACCTAGGGGCAAGCCTACTCCCAGCAGGTTGTGGAGGTGTTATGCAAGATCATGGGTGGAATATTAAGATTTTCTTTCTTGGGACTGGTAGGTATAGGGGAGTCCTCAGTGACACGAGTGGGACCTAATCTGTGGTCTTTATGGAGTTTACAAGGAAAAGAGATTCAAACGAGGCTGAACTACTAGCTATTAGGAGAGCTTCAACCTTTGGCCCCTTATGAGATGGGGGAAATTGATTATCGAGGGGGTTTAGGCGAACATGATTAAATGGGCCAGGGGGTAAAAGCAGCCACCTTGAAAACTGATCATAGTTGTTAGGGAGATAAGGGCAATGTGTTTGGGTCGAGGTCTCTTTCCAGTTGGTCACGAGGTCAACTAATGGGGTGGCGGACTTCTTTGCGAAGATGGCGTGGACACGACGCATTAGAATGTCTTCTATTTGTGACTGTTTGGGTAAGGGATTCTGGTTTTAAGGGGAGATGTTATACTTTTTTGGTCTTTTTGTTGGGTTGACTTGTATTTGTATTTTTCTTCCTTCTTCATTCTTGGGTCTAAGACTCTTAGACCCTAACCATGTATATGTAACGTTCTTTTTCTTTTAATATATTTCTCTCTTTGTTATTACTAAAAAAAGATTATTTTTTTCTTGGGTCCGTTGGGCATTAGGTTTTCTAATGAGGCTGTGTTAGGGTGTATGAAAGGGAATGTTAGGAAAAGAGCGTAAAGGAGAGGTGCAGCTCCCGAGTGTGGGCTGGGTTAAATTTAATGTGGATGGGGCACGTGTGGGCAAATTGGGTCTAGCGGGTTGTGGAGGCATTATGCAAGATCCGAGTGAAATATTAAGATTTTTTTTCTTGGGACCATTGGGCATTAGGTGTTCTAGTGTGGCTGTATTGTTGGCTATAAAAAAAGCACTATGGGCAAACCAGGTCTGGGGGTTATGCAAGACCTGAGTGGAATATTAAGAATTTTTTTCTTGGGTCCATTCGGCATTAGGGGTTCTAGTGAGGCTGTGTTGTTGGCTCTAAGAAAGGAAAATGAGGTTTGGAGGGAAATGAGGTAGGGAAAGCTGATAGTTGAAGGCTTTCCTAACCCCTTGGAGCAGCAGAGTTTCTGGCAAAACATGGTGTTTCAAGGCATGACCTTTTCTTAGTTTGGCCCTCTGTGATTTCATAATTTACTGTACTACTGATATTTTTGAGTTTTCTTACACTATTTGTCTTTAGTTGTGGCCTTCTCGGTCACCTTCTCCTTATATGTAATCTTTGTTAATGAAATTTGCATTGTCACCTTCTCAAAAGAAAAAAGCTGATAGTTGAAGGAGATTCGAAGAATGCCATTGGCTGGGTCCAGTAGTAAAGTATCTCCTCCCTAGAAGATAAACAGGGATATTAAGAAATCTGCTGGGCAGACTGAGGGTCATTTTCAGACATTAGATGCTCAGCTAATGGAGTGGCTGATTTTTTGGTGAAGGTGTGGGTGGGGAGGTTTTGAATTTATTGTTAGATCTTTGCTGTGATTTTAACTGTTTTAGTTCTTTTTGGTTCTCTCACATTGTAGCTCTTGTACTATGCTTTTGTACTTTATGGTTTGGCAGTACAATAAACTGATGATGATGCTTTTATTTAAGGTTTTGGATGACTAGGATAGAATAGAGGGAGAGGAAGGTAATAGAGAGAAGTGTTTTTTTTTTTAAGGGTTTAAGTTACTAGTGTGATATTACATTATCATGCACAATCTGTTGTTTTGAGCTTGATAGGGCTGGGATCAAATAAAGGCTCTGGGCTCTCATTACACTTGACCTGAGCTTTGACCAGTTTGAAATTGGACTGTTTTTTTAGACTGAAGCTCTGAAAGTGAGGTCTGTCTGAGCTTGAGATCTTCCTGGTTTTTTTTTTCATTTACACTCTAATAGGCCTGCTCCAAGTTGCATTCCTAGTTTAGGCCTCGTGAGTTTATTTTTTTAATTGTTTTTGTTTAATTCAATGTTGCAAATTTTAGGTTGCCTCTCCTTCATTCTTTGTTCAAAACTGTTAGAAGTGTTACCTTCATTAGTTAGTGCAAGTAGATAAGAACTTGAGAATAGTAAATAGATCATCTTAGTGAAAGCATGTTTGAACAATCATAAGCGGGCGGGGTAAAGAGGTGAATCATCTTTTTGTTCATTGCTCACTTTTGAGCTGTATTGTATGTGTATTGATCTTTTTGTGTTTTTCAGATGATGGCATGTTATCTTGCCTCGGAGCAGTAGTGTGTGTACTTTATTTTCTTGTCTGAGGTTAAGAAAAAGAAAGATAAAGAATAAGAAAAAGAAAACTGAAAATTTCCATCTATTGATTTATGGATAGGAGAAAAGAAAAGGAAAATGTGATCTCTCGTAGTAGAGCTCCTGTATCCTTCATATCCCGAAAAGATTCATCCATTCGGAAGTTTGCTGCTCCCAAAAGTTCCTAACTTGTAATTGTAAGAATTGGATGAAATTTCTATAAATATTATCAGAATTAGGAAAATGGATTTTCCTGGAAACACATTTGTTGCTGTGTTTTTGGTTACTTGGGCACAGTTTCATGGGAATTTCCTGTTTCATTGTTTGGGTATGGGGCTAACATAATATAGCCCAGTTGAGACATTGTAGAATAGGCTAAACATCTCTTGATGTCTCTCTGAGCAAGAGCCAAAGTAGCTCCCAATAGTAATGTTATTACATCTATCAAAGAAATGAGATTCATTATGTCATGTATAACTGTGAAAGTGGAAGAAGCCGAGCGGCAAAAAAAATTCCTGCTGCTACTGTAGTAGTAGCATGTATAAGAGCCAAAATAGGAGCAGGTCGCTCCATGGCATCAGGTAACTCTGTGGAAATTCTGTGGATTTAGCAACTGCACCGACAAATAATAGGGAGGCACATTGAGTAGCAACTATTATGAAAAAAATGTCACATTCCTCAGTGCCTGGTCCATTTGGCTTCACCTATTCATGTGTTGGTGTTGTGAACCAGATGAATTTTTATAGACCTTAATTGGGTGGTGAGAATAAGTTGGATTGATGGATCTACACTTGTATAGGAAGTCCTATAAAGTTCAACCTGTAAAAATCATTCTAAATATGGTTTTAAAGGCTATAAAGTTCTAACTGTCCATATGACTTAATCTTACTCTATCTTGAAGTGGGTACGAAGGATCTACTCTTGACTTCTTGTATAGGAAGTATCATAAAGTTTAACTTGAAAAAATCATTCTAAATATGGTTTTGAAGGCGACAAAGTTCTAACTGTCCACGTCAAGGTGACACTCTACCACTGAGTTATATCCCGTACTTGTGACTTGAGCTTAATCCAACAATGACTGTATCTTAAAGTGGGTGTGAGGGAGAAAAATTGTGTAAATATAAACTCAATAAAAAAATTAGTTATCTGGTTCACAGTGGATAATTTCATGATAGGATACAACATTTTATTTGTTATTGTTCCTGTTAGAGTTTATTTTCCCTTTCTCCAGTCGTGAAAGGGTTTTCATCTTGATTGTTTATAAGAAGTTCGAATTTTGGATATTTGTTTCTCTTTGAAATTCTTTTTAGCAATAAATTCTCTTTGAAATTCTAAATTGATAGACCTTTCAAAAACAAAAACTGAAGAGATAATGGATCTTGTTTAATTTTTGATCTTTTTATGGTGACAGATGATTTTCTGATGTTTGTAAATGCTGGAAGTCCGGCCATCGAAGGACTGGATTCCAGAATTAATTTCAAGGGTGACTTTAGTTATCATGGAGGGGATGTGTTAAGAACAGATGATTGTATAATCAATTGTGGTGATTGCCCTTCTCTTTATCAGTCTGCTCGGTATGGGAATTTCTGTTACAAATTTGATGGGCTAGCTCCTGGTGATTATTTTGTGGATCTGCACTTTGCAGAGTTTGTAAACATAAATGGGCCAAAAGGAATGAGGATGTTTGATGTTTATATGCAGGAAGAGAAGGTAAGGACCTTAATTTTATTTATGTAGCTCTTGTTGAACAATTTGAGGGAAGCTCAATTGCATGTTATTTTAAAAAACTGAAAGTTGTTTGCTGTGTTCTTGAAAACATCTTATAGTATTAATTTAAAAATTCTTGATGTGTTCTGAAATGTCTCCCTCTTGCTAAAACTGCAGGTTCTCTCTGAACTCGATATATATTCACTTGTTGGAGCCAATAAGCCTCTGCAACTAGTTGATGCCAGGATTCCTGTTGCAGAAAATGGGGTGATGATTTTAAGGTTTGAGGGCATTCAAGGAACCCCAGTTGTTTGTGGAATTTGCATAAGAAAAGCACCAAAATTATCGGGTACCATTTTTATTTTTTGGTATTATTTGAATTTCTTCAACTGTCCAACTACAAACCATACTAAATTTAAACTTGTTTGGAACTTGAAATCAGCTCCTTTGGTGAATTCTGAGTATCTGGTGTGCAACAATTGCTCCACAAAGATGGAAGTACCTTCTACTCATGTAAGTTATTTAAAATGTATAGTTTTAACTTACATAGAGCGAGTATGAATGGAAGCCAAATTGGGAAACCCACTAATTTTACTTCTGTGCCAAATTCATATTGATGATGATTGATGAAAAGTTCATAATTTTTGGCTTGGATATATCTGTGCAAAAATTTCAAGTTGTATGTGATTTAGGATAAGAAATGTTTACAATTCCTTAAACATGCAATCACATCTTTAACTTATTCACTTCTAATCCCTTTTTTCTAATAATAAAAGCAATAATATTTCAAATATGTACAGTGTAGAGCAAGAACTGTGAAAGATATTGCGAAGTATGAGAAGAAATTACAAGAGCTTAGTAGCCAATGCCAGCTCAAGGCAGATGAATGCTATGAGGCTTGGATGTCTCTGCAGGTTGCAAATGATCAGCTAGAGAAGCTGAGAATGGAATTAACAATAAGTTTATCCAAGTCGAATCACTAGGTAAGATACTTGCTATAGAATTACTCACCAAAATATTTTCCTATTGCCATTAGGTGGAATGAAAAATGATCATTTACAGGCTTGCAAGTTTTTTGGTTATTTCCACCTAATACTGCAATATACTCATGCTGAGAACCAGAAAAAAAGCTTTTCCACCACATGTGTATACCTAGACATCCAAGTTGTTTCAGTATGATTTTCTACTGATGGATGTGCCATTGTTGACTGTATCTTTTATGCTTTAGACCGGACCAGGGAGAAACAAGCTGCGCAACTAAAAGATGTTTCTGACAGATATGAACATGATAAGAAGTTCTGGGTTACTGCAGTTAATGATTTAGAAGGAAGCATAAAGGTAGAGACGCAATGCTTAATTGAAATTTACATAAAAATTACTGTTTCAATAATCTCATTATGGGACTAAAGTGTTAAATGATAATTAGTTAAAAAGAAGGCATTTTTATTAAATCAAGTACATGCAGGCTGACATTTCAACATACAGCCTAACATGTATCGGACTGTGTCTTAATGTCTGTCCCATGAACCAAAAATGAGCAATTTGATTGGGGACAGACCTACCATATAACTATTAAAATCATTAATGATGGGTGTTACATGTGTAGTTTTTTTTATGCTTTTCAGTCAAACATGGATATTTATACTAGTAATAAGTTGGAATTTTCTTGTAGGCAATGAAACAAGAGCATGCCAAACTTTCTAAAGAAGCACATGAGTGTGCTGATTCAATTCCTGAACTAAACAAAATGATATTTGCAGTTCAAGCAATGGGTAAATTTTGATTTCTTTTTCTTCAATAGAATTAAAGAATTTCTGCTTTCTCATGGTTGTATATCAATCTTCAGTTGCACAGTGTGAAGAACTTAAATTAATGTACAGTGAAGAGCTGGCCAAGCGAAAGCAGCTCTATAACCAAGTTCTAGAAACCAAAGGTAAAAATATAATTGAGATTGGAATAGACTCATTTCGAACTGTGCTCATGACATTGGAACTGAGGTGATCTAAGCACTGAACCCATTGTCTACAGGGAATATAAGGGTGTTTTGTAGGTGTCGCCCGTTTAGCAAGGAAGAGATCTCATCAGGTTTTGCAACAGTTGTAGATTTTGATGCTGCCAAGGACGGTGATCTTGGGATTTTGCTGGTTCAAAGAAAGTATTCAAATTTGACAGAGTTTACACTCCAAAGGATGACCAAGGTATGCAAATTCCAGTCTTTTGTTGATAGGATTAGTGACAAACATTCTTCTTTGCGTACCATCACAAGTTGAAGTTTCCATGGCATATATATCATGTACTGGTATGTGAAGGGATCTATAGATTGTCCTTTTGATCAATACATAATTATCTAAAGCCTAATATCTTGTTAGAAACTGAAAAATACCTCTCTCTCTCTCTCTCTCTCTCTCTCTCTCTCTCTCTCTCTTTTCCAGTTAAAAAAGATACGAAAAAAAAAAACTAGAAATACTAATAGTGGATCTTAGGACCTTTTTCCCATTTAGCATCTTTTTTGTTTGTCTAGTCCATCGAGTTTGATGGATTTTAGAAGCTGAACCTGTTGTCAACCAGTTTTCATGCTTTTAGTTGCTACCTTTATTGGGCTAAGAATGTATATTTTGATCCTTTAGTGTATTTTTGGTAATGCAGTATCTTGCAATAAATTGCATGGTTAAACATTTTTTTCCTTCTAGATGGCAGGTTTGACCTTTAAAAAAAAAACAAAAGAAAACATGTAGCGGATTTGCTAGATTCCCTTCGACACCCCTCCTTGGAAGCCAACATGCATGTAAAAACATCGAGCATGTTAGGATCCTCTCTCTCTCATTATTGGAGTAGGTGATAAATTATCCTTTGATAGTCTATTTAGTTCTTTTGATTGTTTAGCCCTATTTGGAGCGCACCTTGACCTATGTTTGAATATGAAGCCTACTAAAAAATCACCTTGAAGTGGTTGATCAAGTTTTTACTCTTAATCCTTGGAATTCAATCACTTTAAATTATTCTTTAATTCTTCAAATTTGTGTGTCCTTTAAAAAATCCAATGTCACAAAATATCACCTTGGTCAAAACGTTCTATGCTTGAAATTGGGTCTAACCAAAAATGATCTCAATTAGATCAATTAAACCATTTTTTAAGCCCCAAATTTTAATCATTTTAAGTTTTTTTTATTCCCAAAACTTTGTGGCCTTCAAAAACATGTGAGCCCTACAAAAATCACACTAATCATAAGGGCTTTACTTGAACAAGGGACCCATCAAAAATCACATCGATTTGATTAATTAACCATTTTTAAGCCCCTTTATATATTTAATTTCAAAACTTTTTTGGGCTTTAAAAACATGTTGTGCCTTCTAAAATACCTAGAACAAAAGGCTCTTTGCTTTAATATCAGCTCCACCAAGAATAATGTCAATAAGATCAATCAAGTCATGTTCTTAAGATCTATTTGATTATTTTTAATCATTCTTAACCCCTAACCTTGAAATTTGATTTTAAATTTTATTTAGAATAAATAATATCTTTATTTACATTAAAATATTTTTGCAAATCTGGTGTAAGAATTTTTGCAAAAGAAGATATTATTCAGACGACATTTTGTTCTAACCTTTATAGATTAATACAAGATAGACCCAGAGTCCCTAAATATGAATGAAATCCATAAATGAACCTTTTATGGCATTTGCACCAATGAATATTTATGCTTCTTTTAGTACGTAAAAGGATGGCGGTGGATGTGGTAGACATGAGGGCCCTTTGTAGGTGTGGCAATAAGTCAGAGTTGGGTTGCATTGGCTATAAGTAATAACAAAATTTTTCCTTGACCCATCTTGGCCCGACCCGATCGAATCTTTTGATGCTTGACCTAATTTGAATTTTATTTTACTCAACCCATCTTGACCCTAATTTCTTAAAAAATAAAAAATTGAAAAATGTGATGAAAAATTATTTTAATAGAAAATGAAAGATGAAGGACCTTCCTTTCATGTGGGGGCATTGCACCATGAGAAATAGAGGCAATGGACTAGAATTTTTGAACTTGGGCTGGGGTGCATTGGCTAAAAATCAATGGTTAAAAATTAGGAACTCAAATGATGACCTATAATTTGGGTCTAGTTGTGTTAGGGTCTTGGACTCCTTGATCCAACTGGTTTGGATCTATTTTGGGTTAGGGTAGGTTGGGTCCAATTAATTTTTTCTTTGGCTTGGACCTGGATTTTTATGAGTCAGGTCGGGTTGGGTTCATAGTTCGCTGCTCGAGTTCCAAATTCCACGCTGGATTTGAGAAAAAGCCAAAAAAAAAATGAATATCTTCTCCACTCACTGCTGATTCAAAAACTAAAACTACCCTTTGGGACGCTAAACTAAATCTCCACCCCAAAATTTACCAACGTTCAAAATCACGAACAGTGTGAACCCTTGATTCCCAGATTTCCGTTCCCCAACTATTGTTTAAATCCCATCCCCTCTCAGCCACTCCACAGGACCGTCTCTCTCTCGATTTTTTTTTTTTTTTCAGATCTTGCTCTGTCTGAAGCATCAGGAGAAAGAGAAGGAAAGATCACCTGTTTCATGGTTTTCCTTGATCTCATTGTATGCAAAGAATGATGCTGGGCAGCCTTTACGCTTAAACTTCCACCCTGGATCAGGTTTTGTTGACGTCTCTAGCACAGATGACCAGGCATGGGCTCTTTGGAGAATTTTTCCTTACAGGACTGGAAGTTATGAAGCAGTTAATGATTTGGAATCCCACTACTAGTCAAATAGAAAAGCATTTTACCTTGTGAACAAGAAGAGTAATTGTGCTGTAGCCTTCGTTGATGGGCATCCAGAGTTTGTCAAGAGACCCGGAAATCCATTCAAGGTGAAGGTGTTCAATAATTTTTCTGTAACACACGGAATTTTGAGCCATGGTGTTCCTGATAACCACTCTGATAAAACTTGTGAAACAAATAAGGGAGAAGTCTCAACTACTGCAGATAAAGGGGAGAGTTCTGTGCAGACAAACAATCTCCTATATGTAAATATTACAATTGATAAAGTCACTTTAACCATTTTTCATGAAGTCCCAGATACAAATTACAAATTTCCACTTCTTCGGGGTAGCATTGACAATATCCAGTTCATCTTTCAAGATGTTCCTTCTAAAATGAGACTAATAAGCACATTTGCAGCTGGAATTTGTTACTATGATGGATGAAAAAACATTTGGTGAGTATTTATGTATAACACAATGATGCATCATATTTTAAATATACCATTGTTCTTTTCCTTATTTTTTCCCTGTGTATTTCTAAGCATGGGTACAAAGTGGTTGTTGCTGATATGGAGAATGTTTTTATTTTGTCTTTTCAAAACGCAGGAGGGAAATTGTTTTCCCTGTTGAAGCATGTCTGTTTTACCGATGTACATATCTACTTTCGAACGAAGACATTGCCCAACGAGGGGTTCCTGTTCGACTCTATTTTAGGATGGGACATGTGAGCAGTGCAATAGGCTAAAATTGTCTAACTGTGCATTTCTACGTTCTTTTTTTTTCTCCTTGAATAATGTCTACTGTAATTTCTCTGAGTATGTTTTCTGTTGCTAGGTGGATGTATCTCTAACTGAGCTTTCATTGGACATACTTCTCTTTCTTGTTGGCAAAATGAATCTAGCTGGTCCTTATGCAGTTAAACATTCAATGTTTTTTAGTAATTGCTGCAAGGTTTTCTTTTTACCCCCCCTGCCATGTTTTGTACAAAACAATTATGTATTTCTTATACTTATGCTCATGTCTTCTTGAGGCGGGTTCTTGGCCAACACACCAACCCCTTGGGGTTAACATGCACAATTACTTTGCGTTGCTGACACACAAATTAGCATCTAGCAGTAAATTCATTTTATGATAATATTAGAGGCCTTGAATCAGTTGCTGAGTCTTATCTAGTCCATGTTAAGTTGCATATGATCTAAAGCATCCTCAAATTTTAAATAGGAAATTCTACATGGATTGTATTCCCCCTCCACACCCCCCACCCCCCACCCCCCCCTCTCCCACCAGGCTATTGAAGCACCTAAATGATGTGGTTTCTTTTCTTTTTCCTTTCTTTGTCATGAAGGATACTCATTGGGGAAGAAGGAAACATGATTACACTAGACCCTGCTTCAATGCGACTACAAACCATAGAATTGTTTCCTCTTTGGAAGGACATCTATATTAAAGTTGCCCCTTCTAGGATTGAAAAGACAGATAGCTTTCTCTAACAAGAGATCTTAACCAGTTTCCTTGTCAGAGATAAATAGTTGTATTGCTTTTATATGATGTACATTCGACTGTGGAGGGCTATACTTTCTTGGTCTTGCCTTTTGTCAATGTGCATCTTCATGGAAGGGGAAAAATGACAAAGAAAAAGAAGGGAGATATTGAACACAATTACTTTGAATGACTTTGAATGGTGGAATATCTAATGTTTTGCATGTAGCCCCTTTTGCATTTTCCTAACTTCTCTAACTGATGTACTGAACATAGAGGAAAAATGACAAAGAAAAAGAAGGGAGATATTGAAAACAATTACTTTGAATGACTTTGAATGGTGGAATATCTAATGTTTTGCATGTAGCCCCTTCTGCATTTTCCTAACTTCTCTAACTGATGTACTGAACATAGAGGTTAGGGTTGTTCACAGGCTGGGCTTCCCATTGTTCAAATCCAGGTCCGTTTGCATTTTCAAAGCCTAAGCCTCCCCGCAGCTTGTTGGGATTTTTTAGGTTAGATCCTAATCTTGCCTGTTCAAGCCCGTGTGTAGATTGACATACTTGGACAAAGTGAGTCCAAAGCCCACTTAAAGGCCCTATTTCATATTAAGGCCCAATTTGAAATTTCAATGAGATGATTTTGATTTTTTATGAGACTACATTATATGTATATGGGTTCAAATAATATATATGTAATTATTATATATTTGTGTATAAATCTATAGTCGGCTAAATGAGCTAAAAAGCCCGACTAGCTTTACTTAAAAACCCAAGTCTGCCTATTTCTTAAACGAGCTCAAAAAATGAGCCTAGCCTGGCCAGCTATTCTAATACACATGTTCAACCCTTTTTCTTTACAATGGGTAGAGGTTGGACTTGGGTTGGAGTTGAGACCATGAACAACCCTAGTAGAGGTTGATGGCACATGAAAAATGGGATTTGATGACATTTGAACTCATCTAGCAGAAACATGATATGTAGACATGATTCTATGTTTTCCCTTGAACAATATAATGTGGTATGACTAACTGTTGGTCGTTGATTCTCATTATTTGATGTGATGTCTTTGAAAATTTTCTCTGTAATTTGATTAATTTAAGATCCAGGTGTGGTAGATAAATTAATAAAATGGCAAGCGAAGTGAAAAGAGAAGATGGGACTTCTCCTTATGGATGGTAGATATTCAGTAGAAAGATGAAACATGAATTGAATGTGATGTTATGATCACATTGAATTAGTTTAAGGAATTAACAACCCAAGATATGGTGCAAGTCTCCACTCCAGTGGTCACTCAGAGAACTCCGATGCTAACCATGTCTACAAGAATATATCTTTTACTTAATCCACATTTATCAACTCTTAGCGTTCTCAAAAGGGTAGCAGATGGATTTTCATGTGACATCCAAACATTTGGAGGGCTAGAAAATCTCTAAACACTTGTCACGGTCACCAAAACTCTCTCAAGAAAAGTAAAACATTTTATGTCATGTCTGAATTGGCTTGAAGTCTTGACCAAGATAAGAGACAGTCAATGTTGGCTTAAAAGACTCAATCTCTGCCACCTAATTAATTGATATATTGATTAGATTAGCAAGAATGTTATGTAGAGAATAAATGGAATTGAAATTAGAACTGAATTGTGAAGAATTCCGTAGTCAAAATGGTAATTGATAACTGTACCTATTGCCAAATGTTTGGAGTTGGAAGTATATGGTAACCCCAAAAAAATAAGTGATGCCTAATTAATATTGTTAATGCATGGAACTGAATTTTAGGTGAAATTGAATGACCATATACTCATTTATACATTTTGAATTTCATCTCTCTGAACACATCTTATTTGTTGTTGCCCATGTCTGTTAAGAAGCATGTTTTGTACTTCAGACTGAGCCACTTTTCTCTGTTGAAAGGATCTACTTGGATGGTGTTCTTTCTTTTTCAAGCCTTCTGCAAGTCCTTGAAACTTATTTTTCTAAAGGCACATGGTTCTCATTGTGCAGGTTGAAAACCGTACAGGCTTAAGCCTTCTTTCTCACTTTGATGACAACCAAGATGTAAGAATTGCTGGAAAGCAGTCTGCTTCTGTATTCTTTATGTTTTCAGTTATAGTGTTCTGGAAATGAATTATGAATTACTATGGTTATTTTGTTCTTTCTGTATAGAATTTTCATTTCTGGTAAATGTAGTTCAGGAACACCATTATTATAGTGGGAAGAGTTGGAAAGTAGTCTATATAAAAGTGCTTTGAAATAATGAATTAATGGATTGCATGCTTGCACACACTATATGGTTATATTTAGTGCTTCTCTGCCCATTTACTATATTGAGATGCTGACAAGAAGCAGCACCAATTTTTGTGAAAAATAAGGAGTGATGTACACATTATGACATATTAACAAGTCTCGTCTCTTCTGCATTAATTGGTGATCAGCTGTTCTTTAACTTTTCATAAAACAATGAGTTTTATTCTCTTTCTCTGCATGCTGATAAATGACTCTTGTTTTTCCCCTTAAAAAAGTATATAGTTGTTGATGTTGGTGTTGATGCTCATTATCTCCTGTTTGGTGTGGTCTATTTTTGGTCAATTGGTTGTCTAGAACACCATTTAGTGAAGTGCTTGGTCACTGACAGAGGCAAAATACCTAGCACATTTTTGGTGAAGTATACTCTGCTAATCCTTGCAAGTTTTGTTCTATAGTTTATGCACTCATACCAAATTCCATGCCAATGTTGTTAAAATACCAACTATGTTGATTATGATTCTGACGACTTGTGTTAATTATCATGAATTTATACATGTAAGGCGGGAATCACTAGTAGACCAGCTTCCGGAGAATGCCAGCCAAGGTGTCCCTACAGCTTGTTGCACTTGGAACCTTTTCAACCTCTTCAATTCATCTCTCTTTCAAATTCTCGAGTTCTTGCTTGGAGAACACGTGTTGCATCTCTACAAGGTAGGTGCTACATATGAATGTTCCATGTGACATTGCCAATTTGTTTGCATAATCTCTTGTGCATATGCTGAAGCTTTTGAAAGATGTATATTGCATCGTCACGTTTCACATCATGCTTTAAGGGCATTAATCCTTCATGATTAGTATTTAGGCAGCATTCTTCATTTCTAAGCATAGAAGGTTCAGGATCCTCTACCCCCCGCCGCCACCGCTGCCGCAATCAAAAATAAATAAATAGAAGGTTCATGCATAAACTTGGGGTAACTTAAGCTGGCTTTATAGAGCTTCAGAATACACATTTGGTGCTCTTAATGCCAGAGGCATAAAGTTCCATGCAAAGCACCTTAATTGGATCATCATGTAAGTGGGAAGGCTTCTTTTATGTTTTATTTATTTTTAAATATTAACATCCGTGGCCAAAAGAGCAACTAAACACGTGAATATTTAGAATGGCATTTAGAAAAATTAAGCCAACTTAACTAGTTGTGACTGGCAAACTGGTTTAGACATGTCTCTTTAGGGAGAGAGGTGCTGTGTTCTAGTGTGAGAAAAACAGGTGGAGGTTTTGAACTTGCATTAACTGACATTACCATTAATAGAAAGAGGGGCACTAGAGCACAAATAAAAGAACAAGGCAAAGGTAAAAAAAAGGCCCATAACCCCATATGCCCAAAGGCAAAGACCTGTTGAAAAAAAATAACAAAAGATTAAGACATACCAATGCACTCTTTTGAAGCTCTCACGATCTCAGAAATGGAAAAATGCTGGAATTCTTCAAGAGCCCAACTAGCATATTTGGCCTTAACCCTGCTACAAACTCCTCGAGGGCTTTTTGCAGAGTTCCCGAACAACCTATTGTTGCCCTCCCACCAAAGGCTCCACATGGTGGCGAAAAGAGCAAAACACTACATCATCAAACATTTGAAGGAGACCTTAGAAATCTGCTAAGCATAAAAAACTTGAGAAACCGAGGAGGACATAGACCATTGGATATCAAAATTGGTCCAAGATGAAGCTCCAAACAGCAGATGAAAAGGGATAATGAATGAGGAGATGATTCACATCTTCAGAGGCTTGGAGCAGAAAAGACAAGTGCTAACAAATATTTTTTCCCCTCTTACGCAGATTGTCTTGGGTCAGGATTTTTCTTAAGCCCGCGGTCCAGAAGAAGCTAATGGCTTGAGAAGAAGCTTTGGAAGACCAGATGGTTGGATCCACCAAGGAGACAGAATCACATTGGTTGCTCTAAACAAAAAAGGACTTCACTGAGAAAATGCCAAAATGATTGGGACAACAAAGCAAGGAGACTTGGATCCAAGTAGTACTAAGAAGAAGCAAAAGATAGGAAAATCATCTATTTCCACATCAGATAGGTTTCGGTGGAAGCGGATATCCCACACAATCTGGTCTCCATACATTGAGTAGAAACTAGAGATGAAACCATCAAGAGAGAGAGACAAACGGTAGAGGGAAGGGAACCGCGCAGCAAAGGGGATGGAATCACACCAAAGTTCAGTCTAGAACTTGACTCTGTTTTCTCGCTCCACTTTAAACCGAATACCTTGCTTGTGAAGTGACATAGTGATGGGAACTCTTTTGGAAATATTGTCATTTCTCATGCAAGAGAGGTTAGGGTGGTTGACTTGTCTATTATTTGAGTACTAAAATTTAAACACCAGGTACCTTCAGCTGTTCCTTACCCTTGAATTCCTCCCACTGCTTGTTTTTTGACATCTATTTATTATTATCTTATTTACTATAATAGGAATTGATTGTTACCCATTCTATATCAGTTCTTACTTAATGCTTATTATTCCTGAGGCCTAGAATGGATGCTTGATGTAGGCTGGGGTTTCCAAACTGAACTACAATATAAACCCAACATATTTATGCCAAATCATGGAGTGCTCTCTCCAAAATTCAAGCATAAAGAATCACGTGCAAGGGAAAGTTGTGATTGAAGGGGATTCAGCAAATGCAATCAAATGGCTAAGGGGCAAAAGCGTCTCCCTTGGAAAATGATCACTAGCTTGATGTATCATTCGTTCATGTTAGCTGTACAACTAATGGCGTGACAAACTACTTTGCTAAGTTGGGTCTCTCAGGAGTCTTTTTCCTTTCCTTGTTTCTCTTTTTCTTTTAGGTCTATTGCTTCTAGACCTATTTTCTTTGATTGTACTTTGACCTTTTATCTTTGAATGAATTACTATTGCTATTGCTCAAAAAAGAAAAGAAAAGAAAAGAAAAAAAGGAAAAGTATGTAGTGGAATGAGCTCAATCCGGCCTAATATCAAACACTCAAATGTGGCGGATTGTAGAGGTTCTTTCTTGAATCTCAAAAGAGAAATCACACAAATTATATAAGAAAACTCAAATAACTTGCTTGTAGTCCAGCCGCAGCATTGCTTATACAGTGTTGTCTAGATCTAAACAGTTTAGAATTATAATCTTTGGACTAACTAAAACTTAGAGATCACTTAAACTGCAAGAGAACTAAAATAAGGGCTTACAAAAACATAGGTAATGTAGCAAGCCACACTACCATGTCACTGTCGCGATACTTAGACATGTCCTTACAGCAGTTTGTGTAGTACTTTACTATAGCAGTTGCTGTAGTGCAATTTGTAGACATTTCTGTTGCATGCTCCACTTGGACCCACAATAATATCCTTTCAAAATTATCATCATCATAGTCATCATCATCATTGTTGTCAAAGTTTTCCTAATCAATTTTCTCATTTTGACATTTCTAGACAGTCAGATGTGTGTTGCACATAAATTTCTTGTCAGGATCCCATCTCACTTTTGTATTTCACATTTAATTTTGCTTTTCTTTTCTTCTGAAATTGTATCAAGAAATTTTGTGACCATTGGATGTGCTTATTTGAATTTCTTTTTCTTACTCATAAGGAAAATAAGATGTACCTATTGAGTGTCTCCCTAGTACTAACTGTCTACTTAATTTGATATTTTTTTTTTGAGTTTTTTATGTCTTTGCTATCCTTGTTGTATCATAACTATTATTTTCAACAGCAGATTCAAAAATGTCCCCTGGACCATTTCTTGTAGTTGATGTTTCAAGAAAGTATAAGGTATTTTTTGGAGTATTTCAATTGATGAAACACATTGAATACACATAAATATCCATTGTCATAAACATATATATATTTTTTTTTTGTGGGGGGTGTGGGGGGGCTGTCATTTGCAGGAAGGACTATTGGTTGTAGTTTCTCCCATGTTAAGGATACATAATGCTAGTGGATTCTCCATGGAATTACATTTTCGGCGTCCGCATGAAACAGAAGCTGAATGTGCTTCTATTTTGCTAAGGAATGGGGATACAATTGATGACTGTATGGCAGCATTTGATGCATTAAATCTGGCTGGGGGCTTAAAGGAGGCATTGGTGTCTTTAAGTTTAGGTAAACATTAGCTACCCTACTTACTTTATTCTTTCTTTGAATTCTGTTTATTTCCATTGTGAGCCTAATAAACCTTGACTCTGAGCTACCTCGAATGTTGGTTTCTACTTCCTTTGCATGCATTATAAATGGTTGATTTGGACTGCTCTTTCAAATTCAGATTATATTACCTATCATATGTTTAGCCTATTTGTACTGCTTCACATATACTGCAAATACTAAATTTTGGTCATCAATTCAAATTCAGTTTATTTTTAATGAGGAACAGAGTTTATTTGCATGATAGTGTCTGAAATTTTTATTCTCTGTTGAGCATTGTTGTTGAACTTGATCCGATAGTACATGCCAAAATAATCATAGGTCTACACTGTATTTTTGTAACGCCCTGCCCCTTTTGCAACCTTAACGGGGCGTGATCCAACGCAACAACATAACTAACGGGTCTTCCATCACAGATTTGTGGTTGGGGGAGATAAGTATATATATCTCTCCCCACTTGGACCCACAACATGTCATTATGTGTAGCACGGGGTTGGTGCCAGGAATGAAGGTAGAACTACGGGTGATTTGATCTCCAAGGGAGGAGTACGTAGGTAGCTGATAATTTAGTTCGATCACAGCGAGGGTCCAATAAGTCCTAGAATTCGTGGGAGTCTCTCCTGGTCTTGGTGAAGACTCGGGATCTCCAATTTTGTTGGATCGCTTCATCGTGAGGATCGATCCCGCATCAGGTTGGGGATGGGCTTTTGAAACAATGACAGTTGGTTGGAGATGGGGCATAGAGCATGGTGATATAGAGGCACTAGGGTCGGGTATGGGCATAAGGGGTAGAGATGAGACATGAATGTAATACCTCTCCCCACTTGAACCCACAACATGCCATTATGTGTAGCACGGGGTTGGTGCCATTTATGAAGGAGTACGTAGACAGTTGATAATTCAGTTCGATCACACCGAGGGTTCTATAAATCCTAGGATTTGTGGAGTCTCTCCTGGTCTCGGTGAAGACTCGGCATCCCCAATTTTGTTGGATCGTTCCGTCGTGAGCATCGATCCCGCATCAGGTTGGGATGGGCATTTGAAACAATAACAGTTTTTAAGTCGCCGATGCGGGCATCTGTGGACTTAATCAAAATTTTAATTTTGACCCGGGCAGTTGCATTATTAAATTAGCAAATTCGAACCCCGAGTCGAAGGATGAAAATTTTATTTTCGATCCCGACAGGTCCGTGGGTAGCTTGGGTCATTTCAAGTTTTTAATCAAGCGTAGTCCAACTGTTCAGACTCAACCAGCCAAGCCTTGGCCCAACAAGTCACAGCCCAGGCCCAACTGTACATGTCAGGTCCAATTACAAAAATCCAGTTCAAACAGGACCTCCACATAAGAGGCAAAATCTGGTAGTGGCCGATTGAAGGAGTTGTGCAGAAAGTTTTAATTACCTAGTTTAGTTTAACTTAGGTAGTTTCTATTATTTTATTTTCCAAAGTTATGTAATGTTTTATATAGAAGGTGTAGCTTGTTTAGGAAGTATTTTAATAGTGGTTTTTGTCAATTAGGATTAGAATTTTAGGGAGGGTCGGGTCCTTTATTTCTTTTTTCAGTACGGTACTTTTTCCCTATAAAAGGGTTGTAATCAGCGAATAAAAGATGGAGTTGATGATGAATAAAAGTTGATTTTTATCCAAGTAAACAGTGATTTGTTTTCCAGTTATGTGGTAGTCGAGCACTACATTGAGTTGCAGATTTCTGCTGGAGTGCCAGTTCAGATCCGACACCTCTGACCCGTCTTGCTGAAGAGGAAAAGTCCTTATTGCAGGCGACTTTTACTAGCATTTCTTGCTGGTTTTTGTGTGAAGGACAGGTTGTAGCAATCTGTCCCAGATCCAGCTGTATCAGCTGTTGAATCTGTGGGTTTTCCATCGAGTTGTAGCGTCTGCTGCAGGCTTGCTTAGAGCCAAGATCATCGGTGCAAGCTGCCTCAGTTGTAGGCGGCAAAGTATTGCATGACATTCGGCCCCTACTGTACCAGGTACGCCAGTTTGATGCTCATTTTCATAGACCTCAAGTGCAGGCTGTGGCTGTTTCAATTCAAGCCCAATATTGTTGGGTTCTCATTTATTCCCGGAGTTTTTCTCCACCCATTTAATTATCAAGCTTCCGCTATAATTTGAGGTTGGGTATTCTTAATCCTACCTAGCCTACATCAGTCGTAGATAGGCGTAGTTAGTAGTTTCCTTTAACATCGAAGTTTCAATGCCCAATTTTATTTATGTTCATTGGTTTGATATGGGCATTTGAATCATTGACAATTTTTAAGTCGCGAATGGGCATTGTGACGAGTTTCTGGTAGAATAGAAATTTAAATGCCCAATTTTGTTTAGGGTCATTGGTTAGGGATGGACATTTAAAATATTAGCAACGTTTAAGTTGCGGACGAGCATAGTAATGAGTTTTCGATAACATAGATGTTTGAATGCCCAATTTTGTTGAACTTAATTGGTTGGGGATGGGCATTTGAAACATTGGCAATCAGATGAACGTATTAAGCAGTTCCTGCTCACATAGAAGTTTTAATGCCTAACTGTTTTTAGGTTCATTGGTTGGGATGATTATTTGAAATATTGGGAACGTTTAAGGTGCAGATGGGCGTAGTAAGGAATTACTGCTAATACAGAAGTTTCAATCCCAATTTTGTTTAGGTTCATTGGTTTGGGATAGGCATTTGAAACATTGACAGTTTTTTAAGTCTCGAAAGAGCGTAGCATCCAGTTCCTGTTAACATCGAAGTTTTAATATCCAAATTTTGTTTAGGTTCATTGGTTGAGGGTGGGATTTGACATTAGCAACGTTTAAGTCGTGGAAGAGCATAGTAATGAGTTTTAGATAACTTAGATGTTTCAATGCCCAATTTTGTTGAACTTAATTGGTTGGGGATGGGCATTTGAAACATTGGCAATCGGATGAACGTCTTAAGCAGTTACTTCTCATATAGAAGTTTTAATGCCCAACTGATTTTAGGTTCATTGGTTGGGATGACTATTTGAAATATTGGGAACGTTTAAGGTGCAGATGGGCATAGTAAGGAATTACTGCTAACACAGAAGTTTCAATCCCAATTTTGTTTAGGTTCATTGGCTTGGGATGGGCATTTGAGACATTGGCAGTTTTTTAAGTCTCGAAAGAGCGTAGTATGCAGTTCCTGTTAACATCGAAGTTTTAATGGCTAATTTTATTTAGGTTCATTGGTTGGGGATGGGATTTGACACATTTGCAATGTTTAATATAGGACGATTGGGCTATTTGGTGTCGATACCCCAATTTTAATACGTTTCCTTGGTTGGGCAAGCTCATTCAAAGAATCGTATCATTTATGTGGCGGAAGGTTGTGGACAAAAATTTCGGTAAAATTGCAACGATTATTAGATATTGAGTGAATGCGGTTGTTATGCTCAGTTTTATTTAGTTTCGTTTGTTGCAGATGGGCATTTTGAACATGAGACTAACTATTTTGTTGTCAACAATTTTATATTGTGACTAAGTTGATATTTAATAATATTAGATATGATGATGCATACATGCGTATATACATATACACACATACACATACATACATGCATGCATACATACATCCATACGTTATGCGTAATGTA
This sequence comes from Chimonanthus salicifolius, assembly GCA_013350335.1. Classification (NCBI taxonomy): domain Eukaryota; kingdom Viridiplantae; phylum Streptophyta; class Magnoliopsida; order Laurales; family Calycanthaceae; genus Chimonanthus; species Chimonanthus salicifolius. The sequence continues at coordinate 42,466,069 of CM023534.1, read as the reverse complement.
TGTATTTATGATACCTAATGTTAAATATCGACTTAGTCACAACACAAAAATTTTGAGAACAAATGGTTAGTGTTTTGTTAAAATGTCCGTCTATAACGAATGATCCTGAATTCGAGTGAGAATACCCACCGCCGTTACACAACATGTGCAACGTTTCCTATGCGGAGCTATATGAATGGATTTTGGAGAAGATTGAAATTCAAGTAACATAGAAGTTTCAATGCCCAATTTTGTTTAGGTTCATTAGTTTGGGATGGGCATTTGAAATATTGACAATGTTTAAGTCTCAGATCGGCGTAGTAAGGAGTTTTCCGTAACAACATCGGTGGGATCGATGGTAGCATCGGTCAGACCGTCAATGAACATTCGCGGATGAGTGTAATTTGGAGGTTACTGTAACGTACAAGTTTCAATGCCTAATTTTATTTATGTTTATTAGTTGGAGATGGGTATTTGAGACTTCGGCAAAATCTAATTCGAGGACGGGAGTTTTAAGGCCTTTTCGGTATCGTACAAGTTTCAATCCCCAAAATTTAATTTTTAGGTTCATAATTGGAGATGGGCATTTGGAACTTTGGCAAATTTTAATTCGCGGACAGACGTATGAAGGTCTTTTTTCAATCATCAAAGTTTTAATGCCCAATTTTTTTTTAGGTTCATTGGTTTGGGATGGACATTCGAGATATTGGCAATGTTTAAGTCTCGAATCGGCGTACTAAGGAGTTCTTTGTAGCAGCATCGGCCGGACCTATAGTGGCGTCGGACAGATGGCCAGTGAACAGTCGCGGATGAACGTAATTTGGAGGTTATTGTAACGTAAAATTTTCAATGCCCAATTTTGTTTAAGTTCATTGGTTGGAGATGGGCATATTTTAATTTACGGACGGTTGTAGTAAGGCATTTTCGGTATCGGACAAGTTTCAATCTCCAATCTTCTTTTAGGTGCATTGGTTGGAGATGGGCATAGAGGATGGTGACATAGAGGCACTAGGGTCGAGTATTAATACCTCTCCCCACTTGGACCCACAACATGTCATTATATGTAGCACGGGGTTGGTGCCTGGAATGAAGGTAGAACTACGGGTGATCTGATATCCAAGGGAGGAGTACGCATGTAGCTCATAATTCAGTTCGATCACAGCGAGGGTCCAATAAGTCTTAGGATTCGTGGGAGTCTCTCCTGGTCTCGGTGAAGAGTTGGGATTTCCAATTTTGTTGGATCTCTCCATCGTGAGTATCGATTCCTCATCAAGTTGGGGATGGGCTTTTTAAACAATGACAGTTGGTTGGAGATGGGGCGAGATGGGGCATAGAGCATGGTGACATAGAGGCACTAAGGTCGGGTATGGGTATAAGGGGTAGAGATGAGACATGAATGTAATAACTCCCTCCACATGAACCCACAACATGTCATTATGTGTAGCATGGGGTTGGTGCCATGTATGAAGGTAGAACTACGCGTGATCTGATCTCCAAGGGAGGAGTACGTAGGCAGCTGATAATTCAGTTCGATCACACCGAGTGTCCAATAAATCTTAGGATTCGTGGGAGACTCTCCTGGTCTCGGTGAAGACTCGCCATCCCCAATTTTGTTGGATCTTTCCGTCGTGAGCATCGATCCCGCATCAGGCGGGGGATGGGCATTTGAAACATTGGCAATCGGATGAACGTCTTAAGCAGTTACTTCTCATATAGAAGTTTTAATGCCCAACTGATTTTAGGTTCATTGGTTGGGATGACTATTTGAAATATTGGGAACGTTTAAGGTGCAGATGGGCGTAGTAAGGAATTACTGCTAACACAGAAGTTTCAATCCCAATTTTGTTTAGGTTCATTGGCTTGGGATGGGCATTTGAGACATTGGCAGTTTTTTAAGTCTCGAAAGAGCGTAGTATGCAGTTCCTGTTAACATCGAAGTTTTAATGGCTAATTTTATTTAGGTTCATTGGTTGGGGATGGGATTTGACACATTTGCAATGTTTAATATAGGACGATTGGGCTATTTGGTGTCGATACCCCAATTTTAATACGTTTCCTTGGTTGGGCAAGCTCATTCAAAGAATCGTATCATTTATGTGGCGGAAGGTTGTGGACAAAAATTTCGGTAAAATTGCAACGATTATTAGATATTGAGTGAATGCGGTTGTTATGCTCAGTTTTATTTAGTTTCGTTTGTTGCAGATGGGCATTTTGAACATAAGACTAACTATTTTGTTGTCAACAATTTTATATTGTGAGTAAGTTGATATTTAACAATATTAGATATGATGATGCATACATGCGTATATACATATACACACATACACATACATACATGCATGCATACATACATCCATACGTTATGCGTAATGTATGTATTTATGATACCTAATGTTAAATATCGACTTAGTCACAACACAAAAATTTTGAGAACAAATGGTTAGTGTTTTGTTAAAATGTCCGTCTATAACGAATGATCCTGAATTCGAGTGAGAATACCCACCGCCGTTACACAACATGTGCAACGTTTCCTATGCGGAGCTATATGAATGGATTTTGGAGAAGATTGAAATTCAAGTAACATAGAAGTTTCAATGCCCAATTTTGTTTAGGTTCATTAGTTTGGGATGGGCATTTGAAATATTGAGAATGTTTAAGTCTCGGATCGGCGTAGTAAGAAGTTTCCCGTAGCAACATCGGTGGGATCGATGGTAGCATCGGTCAGACCGTCAATGAACATTCGCGGATGAGTGTAATTTGGAGGTTACTGTAACGTACAAGTTTCAATGCCTAATTTTATTTATGTTTATTAGTTGGAGATGGGTATTTGAGACTTCGGCAAAATCTAATTCGAGGACGGGAGTTTTAAGGCCTTTTCGGTATCGTATCAGTTTCAATCCCCAAAATTTAATTTTTAGGTTCATAATTGGAGATGGGCATTTGGAACTTCGGCAAATTTTAATTCGCGGACAGACGTATTAAGGTCTTTTTTAAATCATCAAAGTTTCAATGCTCAAATTTTTTTAGGTTCATTGGTTTGGGATGGGCATTCGAGATATTGGCAATGTTTAAGTCTCGAATCGGCGTACTAAGGAGTTCTTTGTAGCAGCATCGGCCGGACCTATGGTGGCGTCGGACAGATGGCCAGTGAACAGTCGCGGATGAACGTAATTTGGAGGTTATTGTAACGTAAAATTTTCAATGCCCAATTTTGTTTAAGTTCATTGGTTGGAGATGGGCATATTTTAATTTACGGATGGTTGTAGTAAGGCATTTTCGGTATCGGACAAGTTTCAATCTCCAATCTTCTTTTAGGTGCATTGGTTGGAGATGGGCATAGAGGATGGTGACATAGAGGCACTAGGGTCGAGTATTAATACCTCTCCCCACTTGGACCCACAACATGTCATTATATGTAGCACGGGGTTGGTGCCTGGAATGAAGGTAGAACTACGGGTGATCTGATATCCAAGGGAGGAGTACGCATGTAGCTCATAATTCAGTTCGATCACAGCGAGGGTCCAATAAGTCTTAGGATTCGTGGGAGTCTCTCCTTGTCTCTGTGAAGATTTGGGATCTCCAATTTTGTTGGATCGCTCCGCCATGAGCATCGATCCCGCATCAGGATGGGGATGGGCTTTTGAAACAATGACTGTTTGTTGGATATAGGGCATAGAGCATGGTGAGATAGAGGCACTAGGGTTGGGTATGTGCATAAGGGGTAGAGATGAGACATGAATGTAATACCTCCCTCCACATGAACCCCCAACATGTCATTATGTGTAGCACGGGGTTGGTGCCATGTATGAAGGTAGAATTACCCGTGATCTGTTCTCCAAAGAAGGACTACGTAGGTGGCTGATAATTCAGTTCGATCACATCGAGGGTCCAATAAATCCTAGGATTCGTGGGAGTATCTCCTGGTCTCGGTGAATACTCGGCATCTCCAATTTTGTTGGATATTTCCGTCGTGAACATCGATCCCGCATCAGGTAGGGGATGGGCATTTGAAACAATAGTAGTTTTGAAGTCATTGATGCGGACATCTATGGACTTAATCAAAATTTTAACTTTGACCCAGGCGGTTGCATTATTAAATTAGCAAATTTGAGCCCTGCAGGTGCGTGGGCGGCTTGGGTCATTTCAAGCTTAATCAAGCATAGTCCAACTATTCAGGCCCAACCAGCCAGGCCTTGGCCCAACAAGTCACAACTCAGGCCCAGCTGTGCATGTCAGGCCCAATTACAAAAATCCAGTTCAAGCAAGACTTCCACATAAGAGGCAAAATCTGGTAGTGGCCGATTGAAGTAGTTGTGTAGGAAGTTTTAATTACCTAGTTTAGTTTAACTTAGGTAGTTTCTATTAATGGGTTTTAGAGTTTAAGGTTTCTGATTTAGGGTTTTAGGATTTTACGGTTTCGCGGTCTTACAGTTTTAAGGTCTCTGATTGTGGGTTTTAGGATTTTAGGGTTTAGGGGTGTAGGACTTTAGGGTTTTAGGGGTTTGTGGTTTAGGGTTTTAGTGTTTTAAGATCTATGGTTTAGGGTTTAGGATTTAGGGTTTAGGGGTGTAGGACTTTAGGGTTTTAGGGGTTTGTGGTTTAGGGTTTAGGGTTTAGGGTTTTAGTGTTTTAAGATCTATGGTTTAGGGTTTAGGATTTAGGGTTTATGGTTTAGGGTTTTAGGATTTAGAGTAAACGGTTTAGGGTTTTAGGATTTTAGGGGTTTAGTGTTTAGGGTTTTAGTGTTTCTGATTTAGGGTTTTGTGTTTTAGGTTTTAGGGTTTTAGGTTTTTGATTTAGAGTTTTAGGGTTTATGGGTATAGGGTTTAGTATTTTTGGGTTTTGGGGTTTAGGGTTTTTGGGGTGTTGGGTTTAGGGTTTACGGTTTTAGGGTTTTTGGGTTTTAGAGTTTAGGGTTTTAGAGTTTATGGTTTTAGGGTTTAGGGTTATATGGGTTTAGGATTAAGTGTTTTAGGGGTTTAGTGTTTAGGGTTTTAGGTTTCTGATTTAGAGTTTTAGGGTTTCTGATTTAGGGTTTTACGGTTTTACGGTTTCGCGGTCTTACAGTTTTAAGGTTTCTGATTGTGGGTTTTTAAGGTTTCTGATTGTGGGTTTTAGGATTTTAGGGTTTAGGGGTGTAGGATTTTAGGGTTTAGGGGTGTAGGACTTTAGGGTTTTAGGGGTTTAAGGTTTGGAGTTTATGGTTTTAGGCTTAGGGTTTAGGGTTTTATTGTCTAGGGTTTAGGGTCTTGGGTTTAGGGTTTAGTTTTTATGATTTTGGCGTCTAGGGTTTACGGTTTAGGGTTTTAGGGTTTATGGGTATAGGGTTTTATGGTTTAGGGTTTACGGTTTTAGTATTTTAGAGTTTAGGGTTTTAGGGTTTAGGGTTATAGGGGTTTAGGGTTAAGTGTTTTAGGGTTTTAGGGTATAGGGTTTAATGTTTTAGGGGTTTAGTGTTTAGGGTTTTAGGGTTTTAGCGGTTTAGGGTTTTAGTGTTTCTGATTTAGGGTTTGTGTTTAGGGTTGTACGGTTTTAGGGCTTAGGGTTTTAGGGGCTTAGGGGTTTAGGGTTAGGCCATGGGGTTTTAGGGTTTTAGAGTTTTAGGATTTTAGGGTTTAGGGGTTTTGGATTTTTGTTTTAGGGTTAGGGCTTTGGGTTTTAGTGTTTGGGGTTTAGGGTTTTTGGGTTTTACGGTATAGGGTTTAGGGTTTAGGGTTTAGGTTTTAGGGTTTAGGCTTTAGGATTTTGGGGTTTAGGGTTTTTGGTTTTAGGGGTTTATGGTTTAGGGTTCTTGGGTTTTTGGGTTTTTGAGTTTAGGGTTGTAGGGGTTTAGGGTTTTAGGGTTTTAGAGTTTTATTGCTTAGGGTTTTATGGTTTAAGGGCTTAGGGTTTTATGGTTTAACGGCTTAGGGTTTAGGGTTTTACGGTTTTAGTGTTTATGGTTTGAGGGTTTTAGGTTTAGAGTTTAGAGTTTAGGGTTTAGGGTTTTAGGATTTTGGGATTTTAGGGGTTTGGTATTTAGGGTTTTAGTGTTTCTGATTTAGGGTTTTAGGGCTTAGGGTTTAGGGTTTTATGGTTTAGGATTTTATGGTTCTAGAGTTTTAGTGTTTAGGGTTTTAGGGGTTTAGGGTTTGGGTTTAGGGTTAGGCCTTAGCGTTTTAGGGGTTTAGGTTTTGAATTTAGGTTTTAGGGTTAGGTTTTAGGGTTTAGGGTCTAGGGTTTGGGGTTTGGGGTTTAGGGTTTTAGTGTCTAGGGTTTGGGGTTTAGTGTTTTAGGGGTTTAGGTTTTAGGGTTTTAGTGTTTAAGGTTTAGGGTTTTTGGGATTTTGGGTTTTTAGGTTTAGGGTTTTAGGGGTTTAGGATCAATGGTTTAGGGTTATAGGGTTTTTGGGTTTAGGGTTTTAGGGGTTTAGGGTTTATTGGTTGGGGTTTTAGGGTTTTAGAGTTTTACTTTTTAGGTTCATTGGTTTGGGATGAGCATTTGAAATATTAAAAGTGTTTAAATCTCGGATCGGTGTAGTAAGGAGTTTCCCGTAACAACATCAGTGGGGTCGATGGTGGCGTCGGTCAGACCGTCAATGAACATTCGCGGATGAGTGTAATTTGGAGGTTACTGTATCGTAGAAGTTTCAATGCCCAATTTTATTTACGTTTATTGGTTGGAGATGGGTATTTGAGACTTCGGCAAAATCTAATTCGAGGACGGGAGTTGTAAGGCCTTTTCGGTATCGTACAAGTTTCAATCTCCAAAATTTATTTTTTAGGTTCATAATTGGAGATGGGCATTTGGAACTTTGGCAAATTTTAATTCGCGGACAGACGTATTAAGATCTTTTTTCAATTATCAAAGTTTCAATGCCCAATTTTTTTTAGGTTCATTGGTTTGGGATGGGATGCGAGATATTTGCAATGTTTAACTCTCGAATCGGCGTAGTAAGGAGTTTCTTATAACATCATCGGTCGGACTTATGGTAGTGTCGGACTGACGGCCAGTGAACAGTCGCGGATGAACGTAATTTGGAGGTTACTGTAACGTACAAGTTTCAATGCCCAATTTCGTTTAGGTTCATTGATTGGAGATGGACATATTTTAATTTACGGACGGGCGTCATAACGCATTTTCGGTATCGGACAAGTTTCAATCTCTAATCTTTTTTTAGGTTCATTGGTTGGAGATGGGCATGGAGCATGGTGACATAGAGGCACTAGGGTCGAGTATGTGCATGAGGGGTAGAGATAAGAAATGAATGTAATACCTCTCCCCACTTGGACCCGCAACATGTCATTATGTAGCACGGGGTTGGTGCCAGGAATGAAGGTAAAACTACGGGTGATCTGATCTCCAAGGGAGGAGTACGTAGGCAGCTGATAATTCAGTTCGATCACAGCGAGGGTCCAATAAGTCCTAGGATTCGTGGGAGTCTCTCCTGATCTCGGTGAAGACTCATAATTTCCAATTTTGTTGGTTCGCTCCATCATGAGCATCGATTTCACATCAGGTTGGGGATGGGCTTTTGAAACAATTACAGTTGGTTGGAGATGGGGCATAGAGCATGGTGACATAGAGGCACTAGGATCGGGAATGGGCATAAGGGGTAGAGATGAGACATGAATGTAATACCTCCCTCCACATGAACCCACAACATGTCATTATGTGTAGCACGGGGTTGGTGCCATGTATCACAGCGAGGGTCCAATAAATCATAGGATTCGTGGGAGTCTCTCCTAGGTCTCGGTGAAGAATCGGCATCCCCAATTTTGTTGGATCTTTTTGTCGTGAGTATCGATCCTGCATCAGGTTGGGGTTGGGCATTTGAAACAATAGCAGTTTTGAAGTCGCTGATGCGGGCATCTGTGGACCTAATCAAAGTTTTATTTTGACCCAGGCGGTTGCATTATTAAATTAGCAAATTTGACCCCCGAGTTGAAGGATGAAAATTTTATTTTCGATCCCTGCAGGTGCGTGGGCAACTTGGGTTATTTCAAGCTTAATCAAGCCTAGTCCAACTATTGTGGCCCAACCAGCCAGGCCTTGGCCCAACAAGTCACAACTTAGGCCCAGCTGTGCATGTCAGGCCCAATTACAAAAGTCTAGTTCAAGCAGGACTTCCACATAAGAGGCAAAATCTGGTAGTGGCCGATTGAAGTAGTTGTGTAGGAAGTTTTAATTACCTAGTTTAGTTTAACTTAGGTAGTTTCTATTATTGGGTTTTAGGGTTTAAGGTTTCTGGTTTAGGGTTTTTGATTTAGGGTTTTACGGTTTCGCGGTCTTGCAGTTTTAAGGTTTATGATTGTGGGTTTTAGGATTTTTGGGTTTAGGGGTGTAGGACTTTAGGGTTTTAGGGGTTTGTGGTTTAGGGTTTAGGGTTTATGGTTTTAGTGTTTTAGGGTCTATGGTTTAGGGTTTAGGGTTTTAGGGGTTTAGGGTTTAGGGTTTGGGGTTTTAGGATTTTAGCGTTTTAGGGTCTAGGGGTATAGGGTTTAGGGTTTAGCATTTTAGTGTTTCGGGTTTTAGGGGTTTAGGGTTTACGATTTTAGGGTTTTTAGGTTTTAGAGTTTAGGGTTTTAGAATTTATGGTTTTAGGGTTATAGGGGTTTAGGGTTAAGTGTTTTAGGGTATAGGGTTTAGGATTTTGGGGGTTTAGTGTTTAGTGTTTTAGGGCTTTAGTGTTTCTGATTTAGGGTTTTAGGGTTTAGGGTTTTGTGTTTTAGGGTATAGGGTTTAGGATTTTTGGGGTTTAGTGTTTAGTGTTTTAGGGCTTTAGTGTTTCTGATTTAGGGTTTTAGGGTTTAGGGTTTTGTGTTTTAGGGTTTAAGGTTTCTGATTTAGGGTTTTACGGTTTCGCGATCTTACTGTTTTAAGGTTTCTGATTGTGGGTTTTAGGATTTTAGTGTTTAGGGGTGTATTACTTTAGGGTTTTAGGGTTTGGGGTTATGGTTTAGGCTTAGGGTTTAGGGTTTTAGTGTCAAGGGTTTAGGGTTTAGTGTTTAGGATTTTGGCGTCTAGGGTTTAGGATTTTAGGGTTTAAGGTTTAGGGTTTACGATTTTAGTGTTTTAGAGTTTAGGGTTTTAGGGTTTAGGGTTATAGGGGTTCAGGGTTAAGTGTTTTAGGGTTTTAGGGTATAGGGTTTAGGGTTTTAGGATTTTAGGGGTTGTTTAGGGTTTTAGGGATTTAGTATTTCTGATTTAGGGTTTTATGGTTTTATGGTTTAGGGTTTTATGGTTTGAGAGTTTTAGTGTTTTGCGTTTTACGGTTTTTGGGCTTAGGGTTTTAGGGGTTTAGGGTTAGGGCATAGGGTTTTAGGGTTTTTGAATTTTAGGGTTTATGGGTATAGGGTTTTGGATTTAGGTTTTCGGATTAGGGCTTAGGGTTTTAGTGTTTAGGGTTTCGGGTTTGGGGTTTAGGTTTTAGAGTTCAGCGTTTTAGGGGCTTAGGGGTTTAGGGTTTAGGGTTTTTGGGATTTTGGGTTTAGGGTTTTAGGGGTTTAGGGTCTATGGTTTAGGGTTTTTGGGTTTAGGGTTTTAGGGGTTTAGGGTTTATGGTTTGAGGTTTTAGGGGATTTAGAGTTTTACTGTTTAGGTTCATTGGTTTGTGATGAGCATTTGAAATATTGATAGTGTTTAAGGCTCGGATCGGCGTAATAAGGAGTTTCCCGTAACAGCTTCGGTGAGATTGATGGTGGCGTCGGTCAGATCGTCAGTGAACATTCGCGGATGAGTGTTATTTTGAGGTTACTGTAACGCAGAAGTTTCAATGCCCAATTTTATTTACGTTTATTGATTGGAGATGGGTATTTGAGACTTCGGCAAAATCTAATTCGAGGACGGGAGTTGTAAGGCCTTTTCGGTATTGTACAAGTTTCAATCCCGAAAATTTATTTTTTAGTTTCATCATTGGAGATGGGCATTTGGAACTTCGGCAAATTTTAATTCGCGGACAGAGGTATTAAGGTCTTTTTCCAATCATCAAAGTTTCAATGCCCAATTTTTTTTAGGTTCATTGGTTTGGGATGGGATTCGAGATATTGGCAATGTTTAAGTCTCGAATCGGCGTAGTACGGAGTTTCTTGTAACAGCATCGGTCGGACCTATGGTAGGTCGGACTGACGGCCAGTGAACTGTCGCGGATGAACGTAATTTGGAGGTTACTGTAACGTAGAAGTTTCAATGCCCAATTTTGTTTAGGTTCATTGGTTGGAGATGGACATATTTTAATTTACGGACTGGCGTAATAACGCATTTGCAGTATCGCACAAGTTTCAATCTCCAATCTTCTTTTAGGTTCATTGGTTGGAGATGGGCATAGAGCATGGTGACATAGAGGCACTAGGGTCGAGTATGTGCATGAGGGATAGAGATGAGAAATGAATGTAATACCTCTCCCCACTTGGACCCGCAACATGTCATTATGTGTAGCACGGGGGTTGGTGCCAGGAATGAAGGTAGAACTACGGGTGATCTGATCTCCAAGGGAGGAGTACGTAGGCAGCTGATAATTCAGTTCGATCACAGCGAGGGTCCAATAAGTCCTAAGATTCGTGGGAGTCTCTCCTTGTCTCGGTGAAGACTCGGGATCTCAAATTTTGTTGGATCGCTCCGTCATGAGCATCGATCCCGCATCAGGTTGGGGATGGGCTTTTGAAACAATGACGGTTGGAGATGGGGCATAGAGCATGGTGATATAGAGGCACTAGGGTCGGGTATGGGCATAAGGAGTAGAGATGAGACATGAATGTAATACGTCCCTCCACATGAACCCACAATATGTCATTATGTGTAGCACGGGGTTGGTGCCTTGTATGAAGGTAGAACTACGAGTGATTTGATCTCCAGGGGAGGAGTACGTAGGCAGCTGATAATTCAGTTCGATCACACCGAGTGTCCAATAAACCCTAAGATTCGTGGGAATCTCTCATGGTCTCGGTGAATACTCGGCATCCCCAATTTTGTTGGATCTTTCCGTCGTGAGCATCGATCCCGCATCAGGTTGGGGATGGGCATTTGAAACATTGGCAATCGGATGAACGTCTTAAGCAGTTACTTCTCATATAGAAGTTTTAATGCCCAACTGATTTTAGGTTCATTGGTTGGGATGGCTATTTGAAATATTGGGAACGTTTAAGGTGTAGATGGGCGTAGTAAGGAATTATTGCTAATACAGAAGTTTCAATCCCAATTTTGTTTAGGTTCATTGGCTTGGGATGGGCATTTGAGACATTGGCAGTTTTTTAAGTCTCGAAAGAGCGTAGTATGCAGTTCCTGTTAACATCGAAGTTTTAATGGCTAATTTTATTTAGGTTCATTGGTTGGGGATGGGATTTGACACATTTGCAATGTTTAATATAAGACGATTGGGCCATTTGGTGTCGATGCCCCAATTTTAATATGTTTTCTTGGTTGGACAAGCTCATTCAAAGTATCGTATCATGTATGTGGCGGAAGGTTGTGGACAAAAATTTCGGTAAAATTGCAACGGTTATTAGATATTGGGTGAATGCGGTTGTTATGCTCAGTTTTATTTAGTTTCGTTTGTTGCAGATGGGCATTTTGAACATGAGACTAACTATTTGTTGTCAACAATTTTATATTGTGACTAAGTTGATATTTAACAATATTAGATATGATGATGCATACATGCGTATATACATATACACACATACACATACATACATGCATGCATACATACATCCATACGTTATGCGTAATGTATGTATTTATGATACCTAATGTTAAATATCGACTTAGTCACAACACAAAAATTTTGAGAACAAATTGTTAGTGTTTTGTTAAAATGTCCGTCTATAACGAATGATCCTAAATTCGACTGAGAATACCCACCGCCGTAACACAACGTGTGCAACGTTTCCTATGCGGAGCCACACGAATGGATTATGGAGAAGATTGAAATTCAGGTAACAAAGAAGTTTCAATGCCCAATTTTGTTTAGGTTCATTAGTTTGGGATGGGCATTTGAAATATTGACAATGTTTAAGTCTCGGATCGGCGAAGTAAGGACTTTCCCGTAACATCGGTGGGATCGATGGTGGCGTCGGTCAGACCGTAAGTGAACATTCGCGGATGAGTGTAATTTGGAGGTTACTGTAACGTAGAAGTTTCAATGCCCAATTTTATTTACGTTTATTGGTTGAAGATGGGTATTTGAGACTTCGACAAAATCTAATTTGAGGACGGGAGTTGTAAGGCCTTTTCGGTATCGTATCAGTTTCAATACCCAAAATTTATTTTTTAGGTTCATAATTGGAGATGGGCATTTGGAACTTCGGCAAATTTTAATTCGCGGACAGACGTATTATAGTATTTTTTAAATCATCAAAGTTTCATTGCCCAAATTTTTTTAGGTTCATTGGTTTGGGATGGGCATTCGAGATATTGGCAATGTTTAAGTCTCAAATCGGCGTAGTAAGGAGTTTCTTGTAACAGCATCGGTCAGACCTATGGTGGCGTAGGACTGACGGCCAGTAAACAGTCGCGGATGAGCGTAATTTTGTTTAAGTTACTGTAACGTAGAAGTTTCAATGCCCAATTTTGTTTAGGTTCATTGGTTGGAGATGGACATATTTTAATTTACGGACGGGCGTAATAACTCATTTTCGGTACCGCACAAGTTTCAATCTATAATCTTCTTTTAGGTTCATTGGTTGGAGATGGGCATAGAGCATGGTGACATAGAGGCATTAGGGTCGAGTATGTGCATGAGTTGTAGAGATGAGAAATGAATGTAATACATCTCCCCACTTGGTCCCGCAACATGTCATTATGTGTAGCACGGGGTTGGTGATCTGATCTCCAAGGGAGGAGTACGCATGTAGTTTATAATTCAGTTCGATCACAGCGAGGGTCCAATAAGTCCTAGGATTCGTGGGAGTCTCTCCTGGTCTCGGTAAAGATTTGGGATCTCGAATTTTGTTGGATCGCTCCTGTCATCAGCGTCGATCCAGCATCAGGTTGGGGATGGGCTTTTGAAACAATGACAGTTGGTTGGAGATGGGGCATAGAGCATGGTGACATAGAGGCACTAGGATCGGGTTTGGGCATAAGGGGTAGAGATGAGACATGAATGTAATACCTCCCACCATATGAACCCACAACATGTCATTATGTGTAACACAGGGTTGGTGCCATGTATGAAGGTAGAACTACGCGTGATCTGATCTCCAAGGGAGGAGTACGTAGGCAGCTGATAATTCGGTTCGATCACACCGAGGGTCTAATATATCCTAGGATTCGTGGGAGTCTCTCGTGGTCTCGGTGATGACTCGGCATCCCCAATTTTGTGGGATCTTTCTGTCGTGAACGTCGATTCTGCATTAGGTTGGGGTTGGGTGTTTGAAAAAATAGCAGTTTTTAAGTCACTGATGCGGGCATCTGTGGACTTAATTAAAGTTTAATTTTGACCAAGGCGGTTGCATTATTAAATTAGCAAATTTGAGCCCCGAGGTGAAGGATGAAAATTTTATTTTTTATCCCTGCAGGTGCGTGGGCAGCTTGGGGCATTTCGAGCTTAATCAAGCCTAGTCCAACTATTCAGGCCCAACCAGCCAGGCCTTGGCCCAACAAGTCACAACGTCAGGCCTAGCTGTGCATGTCAGGCCCAATTACAAAAGTCCAGTTCAAGCAAGACCTCCACATAAGAGGCAAATCTGGTAGTGGCCGATTGAAGTAGTTGTGTAGGAAGTTTTAATTACCTAGTTTAGTTTAATTTAGGTAGTTTCTATTATTGGGTTTTAGGGTTTTAGGTTTCTGGTTTAGGGTTTTAGGGTTTCTGATTTAGGGTTTTAGAGTTTTACGGTTTTGCGGTGTTACAGTTTTAAGATTTCTGATTGTGGGTTTTAGGATTTTTGGGTTTAGGGGTGTTGGACTTTAGGGTTTTAGGGGTTTGTGGTTTAGGGTTTTAGGTTTAGGGTTTAGGGTTTTAGTGTTTTTGGGTCTATGGTTTAGGGTCTAGGGTCTAGGGTCTAGGGTTTAGGGTTTTAGGATTTTAGCGTTTTAGGGTTTACGGGTATAGGGTTTAGGGTTTATCATTTTAGTGTTTAGGATTTACGATTTTAGGGTTTTGGGGTTTTAGAGTTTAGGGTTTTTAATTTATGGTTTTTGAGGTTATAGGGATTTAGGGTTAAGTGTTTTAGGGTATAGGGTTTAGGGTTTTAGGGCTTTAGTGTTTGGGTTTTAGGGTTTAGGGTTTTGTGTTTTAGGTTTTAGGGTTTTGGGGTTTAAGGTTTCTGATTTAGGGTTTTACGGTTTCGCGGTCTTACAGTTTTAAGGTTTCTGATTGTGGGTTGTAGGATTTTAGTGTTTAGGGGTGTAGGACTTTAGGATTGTAGGGGTTTAGGATTTGGGGTTTATGGTTTTAGGCTTAGGGTTTAGGGTTTTAGTGTCTAGGGTTTAGGGTTTTAGTGTTTCTGATTTAGGGCTTTATGGTTTTAGGGTTTAGGGTTTTATGGTTTGAGAGTTTTAGTGTTGAGGGTTTTACGGTTTTAGGGTTTTAGGATTTTAGGGGTTTAGTGTGTAGGGTTTTTGGGTTTTAGTGTTTCTGATTTAGGGTTTTAGGGTTTTAGGGTTTAGGGTTTAGGGTTCAGGGTTTTATGGTTTGAGAGTTTTAGAGTTGTAGTGTTTAGGGTTTTACAGCTTTAGGCGTTAGGGTTTTAGGGGTTTAGGGTTAGGGCATAGGGTATTAGGGTTTTTGAGTTTTAGGATTTTAGGGTTTAGGGGTTTAGGGTTTTGGATTTAGGTTTTAGGGTTAGGGCTTAGGGTTTTAGTGTTTAGGGTTTAGGGTTTGTGGTTTGTGGTTTGGGGTTTTGGGTTTACGGTTTAGGTTTTAGGGGTTTAGGGTTTTAATGTTTTAGGGTTTAGGGATTTTGGGTTTTTGGGTTTAGGGTTTAGGGGTTTAGGGTCTATGGTTTTGGGCTTTTGGGTTTAGGGTTTTAGGGGTTTATGGTTTGGGGTTTTAGGCTTTAGAGTTATACTATTTGGATTCATTGATTTGCGATGAGCATTTGAAATATTGACAGTGTTTAAGTCTCGGATCGGCGTAATAAGGAGTTTCCCGTAACAGCTTCGGTGGGATCGATGGTGGCGTCGGTCAGACCGTCAGTGAACATTCGCGGATGAATGTTATTTGGAGGTTACTGTAACGTAGAAGTTTCAATGCCCAATTTCAATTTTATTTGCGTTTATTGGTTGGAGATGGGTATTTGAAACTTCGGCAAAATCTAATTCGAAGACGGGAGTTGTAGGACCTTTTCGGTATCGTACAAGTTTCAATCCCGAAAATTTATTTTTTAGGTTCATAATTGTAGATGGGCATTTGGAACTTCGGCAAATTTTAATTTGCGGACAGAGGTATTAAGGAGTTTGTTGTAACAGCATCGGTCGGACCTATGGTGGCGTGGGACTGACGGCCAGTGAACAGTCGCGGATGAACGTAATTTGGAGGTTACTGTAACGTAGAAGTTTCGATGCCCAATTTTGTTTATGTTCATTGGTTGAAGATGGGCATATTTTAATTTACGGACGGGCGTAATAACGCATTTTCAGTATCGCAAAAGTTTCAATCTCCAATCTTTCATTTAGGTTCGTTGGTTGGAGATGGGCATAGAGCATGGTGACATAGAGGCACTAGGGTCGAGTATGTGCATGCGCGGTAGAGATGAGAAATGAATGTAATACCTCTCCCATTTGGACTCGCAACATGTCATTATATGTAGCACCGGGTTGGTGCCAGGAATGGAGGTAGAACTACGAGTGATCTGATCTCCAAGGGAGGAGTACGTAGGCAGCTGATAATTCAGTTCGATCACAGCGAGAGTCCAATAAGTCTTAGGATTCGTGGGTGTCTCTCCTTGTCTCGGTGAAGACTCGGGATCTCAAATTTTGTTGGATCGCTCCGTCATGAGCATCGATCCAGCATCAGGTTGGGGATGGGCTTTTGAAGCAATGACAGTTGGTTGGAGATGGGGCATAAAATATGGTAACATAGAGGCGCTAGGGTAGGGTATGGGCATAAGGGACAGAGATGAGACCTGAATGTAATACCTCCCTCCACATGAACCCACAACATGTCATTATGTGTAGCATGGGGTTGGTGCCATGTATGAAGGTAGAACTACGCGTGATCTGATCTCGAAGGGAGGAGTACGTAGACAACTGATAATGCAGTTCGATCACACCGAGGGTGCAATAAATCCTAGGATTCGTGGGAGTCTCTCATGGTCTCAAGTGACGACTCGGCATCTCCAATTTTGTTGGATCTTTCCGTCGTGAGCATCGATCCCGCATCAGGTTGGGGATGGGCATTTGAAATATTGGCAATCGGATGTACGTCTTAAGCAGTTCCTTCTATTATAGAAGTTTTAATGCCCAACTGGTTTTAGGTTCATTGGTTGGGATGGCTATTTGAAATATTGGGAACGTTTAAGGTGCAGATGAGCGTAGTAAGGAATTGCTGCTAACACAGAATTTTCAATCCCAATTTTATTTACGTTTGGCTATTAGGCGTCGATGCCTCAGTTTTAATATGTTTACTTGGTTGGACAAGCTCATTCAAAGAATCGTATAATGTATGTGGGGGAAGGTTGTGGACAAAAATTTCGGTACAATTGCAACGGTTATTAGATATTGGGTGAATGCGGTTGTTATGCTCAGTTTTATTTAGTTTCGTTTGTTGCAGATGGGCATTTTTAACATGGGACTAACTATTTGTTGTCAACAATTTTATATTTTGACTAAGTTGATATTTAACAATATTAGATATGATGATGCATACATGCGTATATACATATACACACATACACATACATACATGCATGCATGCATACATCCATACGTTATGCGTAATGTATGTATTTATGATATCTAATGTTAAATATCGACTTAGTCACAACACAAAAATTTTGACAACAAATGGTTAGTGTTTTGTTAAAATGTCCGTCTATAACGAATGATCCTAAATTCGACTGAGAATACCCACCGCCGTAACACAACGTGTGCAACGTTTCCTATGCGGAGCCACACGAATGGATTATGGAGAAGATTGAAATTCAAGTAACAAAGAAGTTTCAATGTCCAATTTTGTTTAGGTTCATTAGTTTGGGATCGGCATTGACAATGTTTAAGTCTCGGATCGGCGAAGTAAGGAGTTTCCCGTAAAATCGGTGGGATCGATGGTGGCGTCGGTCAGACCGTAAGTGAACATTCGCGGATGAGTGTAATTTGGAGGTTACTGTAACGTAGAAGTTTCAATGCCCAATTTTATTTACGTTTATTGGTTGGAGATGGGTATTTGAGACTTCGGCAAAATCTAATTCGAGGACGGGAGTTGTAAGGCCTTTTCGGTATCGTATCAGTTTCAATACCCAAAATTTATTTTTTAGGTTCATAATTGGAGATGGGCATTTGGAACTTCGGCAAATTTTAATTCGCGGACAGACGTATTAAGGTCTTTTTTAAATCATCAAAGTTTCAATGCCCAAATTTTTTTAGGTTCATTGGTTTGGGATGGGCATTCGAGATATTGGCGATGTTTAAGTCCCGAATCGGCATAGTAAGGAGTTTCTTGTAAAAGCATCGGTCGGACCTATGGGGGCGTCGGACTGACGGCCAGTGAACAGTCACGGATGAGCGTAATTTGGAGGTTACTGTAACGTACATGTTTCAATGCCCAATTTTGTTTAGGTTCATTGGTTGGAGATGAGCATATTTTAATTTACGGACGAGCAGTAATAACTCATTTTCGGTACCGCACAAGTTTCAATCTATAATCTTCTTTTAGGTTCATTGGCTGGAGATGGGCATAGAGCATGGTGACATAGAAGCACTAGGGTCGAGTATGTGCATGAGGGGTAGAGATGAGAAATGAATGTAATACCTCTCCCCACTTGGTCCCGCAACATGTCATTATGTGTAGCACGGGGTTGGTGCCATGGAATGAAGGTAGAACTACGGGTGATCTGATCTCCAAGGGAGGAGTACGTAGGCAGCTGATAATTCAGTTCGATCACAGCGAGAGTCCAATAAGTCCTAAGATTCATGAGAGTCTCCTGGTCTCGGTGAAGATTTGGGATCTCGAATTTTGTTGGATCACTCCGTCATGAGCGTCGATCCCACATCAGGTTGGGGATGGGCTTTTGAAACAATGAGAGTTGGTTGGAGATGGGGCATAAAGTATGGTAACATAGAGGCGCTAGGGTCGGGTATGGGCATAAGGGGCAGAGATGAGAAATGAATGTAATACCTCCCTCCACATGAACCCACAACATGTCATTATGTGTAGCATGGGGTTGGTGCCATGTATGAAGGTAGAACTACGCGTGATCTGATCTTGAAGGGAGGAGTACGTAGACAGCTGATAATGCAGTTCGATCACACCGAGGGTCCAATAAATACTAGGATTCGTGGGAGTCTCTCATGGTCTCAGTGACGACTCGGCATCTCCAATTTTGTTGGATCTTTCCGTCGTGAGCATCGATCCCGCATCAGGTTGGGGATGGGCATTTGAAATATTAGCAATCGGATGTACGTCTTAAGCAGTTCCTTCTATTATAGAAGTTTTAATGCCCAACTGGTTTTAGGTTCATTGGTTGGGATGGCTATTTGAAATATTGGGAACGTTTAAGGTGCAGATGGCCGTAGTAAGGAATTACTGCTAACACAGAAGTTTCAATCCCAATTTTATTTACGTTTGGCTATTAGGCGTCGATGCCTCAGTTTTAATATGTTTCTTTGGTTGGACAAGCTTATTCAAAGAATCGTATCATGTATGTGGGGGAAGGTTGTGGACAAAAATTTCGGTAAAATTGCAACGGTTATTAGATATTGGGTGAATGCGGTTGTCATGCTCAGTGTTATTTAGTTTCGTTTGTTGCAGATGGGCATTTTTAACATGGGACTAACTATTTGTTGTCAACAATTTTATATTTTGACTAAGTTGATATTTAACAATATTAGATATGATGATGCATACATGCGTATATACATATACACACATACACATACATACATGCATGCATGCATACATCCATACGTTATGCGTAATGTATGTATTTATGATATCTAATGTTAAATATCGACTTAGTCACAACACAAAATTTTGAGAACAAATGGTTAGTGTTTTGTTAAAATGTCCGTCTATAACGAATGATCCTAAATTCGACTGAGAATACCCACCGCCGTAACACAACGTGTGCAACGTTTCCTATGCGGAGCCACATGAATGGATTATAAAGAAGATTGAAATTCAAGTAACAAAGAAGTTTCAATGCCCAATTTTGTTTAGGTTCATTAGTTTGGGATCGGCATTGACAATGTTTAAGTCTCGGATCGGCGAAGTAAGGAGTTTCCCGTAAAATCGGTGGGATCGATGGTGGCGTCGGTCAGACCGTAAGTGAACATTCGCGGATGAGTGTAATTTGGAGGTTACTGTAACGTAGAAGTTTCAATGCCCAATTTTATTTACGTTTATTGGTTGGAGATGGGTATTTGAGACTTCGGCAAAATCTAATTCGAGGACGGGAGTTGTAAGGCCTTTTCGGTATCGTATCAGTTTCAATACCCAAAATTTATTTTTTAGGTTCATAATTGGAGATGGGCATTTGGAACTTCGGCAAATTTTAATTCGCGGACAGACGTATTAAGGTCTTTTTTAAATCATCAAAGTTTCAATGCCCAAATTTTTTTAGGTTCATTGGTTTGGGATGGGCATTCGAGATATTGGCAATGTTTAAGTCCCGAATCGGCATAGTAAGGAGTTTCTTGTAAAAGCATCGGTCGGACCTATGGTGGCGTCGGACTGACGGCCAGTGAACAGTCGCGGATGAGCGTAATTTGGAGGTTACTGTAACGTACATGTTTCAATGCCCAATTTTGTTTAGGTTCATTGGTTGGAGATGAGCATATTTTAATTTACGGACGAGCGTAATAACTCATTTTCGGTACCGCACAAGTTTCAATCTATAATCTTCTTTTAGGTTCATTGGCTGGAGATGGGCATAGAGCATGGTGACATAGAAGCACTAGGGTCGAGTATGTGCATGAGGGGTAGAGATGAGAAATGAATGTAATACCTCTCCCCACTTGGTCCCGCAACATGTCATTATGTGTAGCACGGGGTTGGTGCCTGGAATGAAGGTAGAACTACGGGTGATCTGATCTCCAAGGGAGGAGTACGTAGGCAGCTGATAATTCAGTTCGATCACAGCGAGAGTCCAATAAGTCCTAAGATTCATGAGAGTCTCCTGGTCTCGGTGAAGATTTGGGATCTCGAATTTTGTTGGATCACTCCGTCATGAGCGTCGATCCCACATCAGGTTGGGGATGGGCTTTTGAAACAATGAGAGTTGGTTGGAGATGGGGCATAAAGTATGGTAACATAGAGGCGCTAGGGTCGGGTATGGGCATAAGGGGCAGAGATGAGAAATGAAAAATACCTCCCTCCACATGAACCCACAACATGTCATTATGTGTAGCATGGGGTTGGTGCCATGTATGAAGGTAGAACTACGCGTGATCTGATCTTGAAGGGAGGAGTACGTAGACAGCTGATAATGCAGTTCGATCACACCGAGGGTCCAATAAATCCTAGGATTCGTGGGAGTCTCTCATGGTCTCGGTGACGACTCGGCATCTCCAATTTTGTTGGATCTTTCCGTCGTGAGCATCGATCCCGCATCAGGTTGGGGATGGGCATTTGAAATATTAGCAATCGGATGTACGTCTTAAGCAGTTCCTTCTATTATAGAAGTTTTAATGCCCAACTGGTTTTAGGTTCATTGGTTGGGATGGCTATTTGAAATATTGGGAACGTTTAAGGTGCAGATGGGCGTAGTAAGGAATTACTGCTAACACAGAAGTTTCAATCCCAATTTTATTTACGTTTGGCTATTAGGCGTCGATGCCTCAGTTTTAATATGTTTCTTTGGTTGGACAAGCTTATTCAAAGAATCGTATCATGTATGTGGGGGAAGGTTGTGGACAAAAATTTCGGTAAAATTGCAACGGTTATTAGATATTGGGTGAATGCGGTTGTCATGCTCAGTGTTATTTAGTTTCGTTTGTTGCAGATGGGCATTTTTAACATGGGACTAACTATTTGTTGTCAACAATTTTATATTTTGACTAAGTTTATATTTAACAATATTAGATATGATGATGCATACATGCGTATATACATATACACACATACACATACATACATGCATGCATGCATACATCCATACGTTATGCGTAATGTATGTATTTATGATATCTAATGTTAAATATCGACTTAGTCACAACACAAAAATTTTGAGAACAAATGGTTAGTGTTTTGTTAAAATGTCTGTCTATAACGAATGATCCTAAATTCGACTGAGAATACCCACCGCCGTAACACAACGTGTGCAACGTTTCCTATGCGGAGCCACATGAATGGATTATAAAGAAGATTGAAATTCAAGTAACAAAGAAGTTTCAATGCCCAATTTTGTTTAGGTTCATTAGTTTGGGATGGGCATTTGAAATATTGACAATGTTTAAGTCTCGGATCGGCGAAGTAAGGAGTTTCCCGTAACATCGGTGGGATCGATGGTGGCGTCGGTCAGACCGTAAGTGAACATTCGCGGATGAGTGTAATTTGGAGGTTACTGTAACGTAGAAGTTTCAATGCCCAATTTTATTTACGTTTATTGGTTGGAGATGGGTATTTGAGACTTCGGCAAAATCTAATTCGAGGACGGGAGTTGTAAGGCCTTTTCGGTATCGTATCAGTTTCAATACCCAAAATTTATTTTTTAGGTTCATAATTGGAGATGGGCATTTGGAACTTCGGCAAATTTTAATTCGCGGACAGACGTATTAAGGTCTTTTTTAAATCATCAAAGTTTCAATGCCCAAATTTTTTTAGGTTCATTGGTTTGGGATGGGCATTCGAGATATTGGCAATGTTTAAGTCCCGAATCGGCATAGTAAGGAGTTTCTTGTAAAAGCATCGGTCGGACCTATGGGGGCGTCGGACTGACGGCCAGTGAACAGTCGCGGATGAGCGTAATTTGGAGGTTACTGTAACGTACATGTTTCAATGCCCAATTTTGTTTAGGTTCATTGGTTGGAGATGAGCATATTTTAATTTACGGACGAGCGTAATAACTCATTTTCGGTACCGCACAAGTTTCAGTCTATAATCTTCTTTTAGGTTCATTGGCTGGAGATGGGCATAGAGCATGGTGACATAGAAGCACTAGGGTCGAGTATGTGCATGAGGGGTAGAGATGAGAAATGAATGTAATACCTCTCCCCACTTGGTCCCGCAACATGTCATTATGTGTAGCACGGGGTTGGTGCCTGGAATGAAGGTAGAACTACGGGTGATCTGATCTCCAAGGGAGGAGTACGTAGGCAGCTGATAATTCAGTTCGATCACAGCGAGAGTCCAATAAGTCCTAAGATTCATGAGAGTCTCCTGGTCTCGGTGAAGATTTGGGATCTCGAATTTTGTTGGATCACTCCGTCATGAGCGTCGATCCCACATCAGGTTGGGGATGGGCTTTTGAAACAATGAGAGTTGGTTGGAGATGGGGCATAAAGTATGGTAACATAGAGGCGCTAGGGTCGGGTATGGGCATAAGGGGCAGAGATGAGAAATGAAAAATACCTCCCTCCACATGAACCCACAACATGTCATTATGTGTAGCATGGGGTTGGTGCCATGTATGAAGGTAGAACTACGCGTGATCTGATCTTGAAGGGAGGAGTACGTAGACAGCTGATAATGCAGTTCGATCACACCGAGGGTCCAATAAATCCTAGGATTCGTGGGAGTCTCTCATGGTCTCGGTGACGACTCGGCATCTCCAATTTTGTTGGATCTTTCCGTCGTGAGCATCGATCCCGCATCAGGTTGGGGATGGGCATTTGAAATATTAGCAATCGGATGTACGTCTTAAGCAGTTCCTTCTATTATAGAAGTTTTAATGCCCAACTGGTTTTAGGTTCATTGGTTGGGATGGCTATTTGAAATATTGGGAACGTTTAAGGTGCAGATGGGCGTAGTAAGGAATTACTGCTAACACAGAAGTTTCAATCCCAATTTTATTTACGTTTGGCTATTAGGCGTCGATGCCTCAGTTTTAATATGTTTCTTTGGTTGGACAAGCTTATTCAAAGAATCGTATCATGTATGTGGGGGAAGGTTGTGGACAAAAATTTCGGTAAAATTGCAACGGTTATTAGATATTGGGTGAATGTGGTTGTCATGCTCAGTGTTATTTAGTTTCGTTTGTTGCAGATGGGCATTTTTAACATGGGACTAACTATTTGTTGTCAACAATTTTATATTTTGACTAAGTTGATATTTAACAATATTAGATATGATGATGCATACATGCGTATATACATATACACACATACACATACATACATGCATGCATGCATACATCCATACGTTATGCGTAATGTATGTATTTATGATATCTAATGTTAAATATCGACTTAGTCACAACACAAAAATTTTGAGAACAAATGGTTAGTGTTTTGTTAAAATGTCCGTCTATAACGAATGATCCTAAATTCGACTGAGAATACCCACCGCCGTAACACAACGTGTGCAACGTTTCCTATGCGGAGCCACATGAATGGATTATAAAGAAGATTGAAATTCAAGTAACAAAGAAGTTTCAATGCCCAATTTTGTTTAGGTTCATTAGTTTGGGATGGGCATTTGAAATATTGACAATGTTTAAGTCTCGGATCGGCGAAGTAAGGAGTTTCCCGTAACATCGGTGGGATCGATGGTGGCGTCGGTCAGACCGTAAGTGAACATTCGCGGATGAGTGTAATTTGGAGGTTACTGTAACGTAGAAGTTTCAATGCCCAATTTTATTTACGTTTATTGGTTGGAGATGGGTATTTGAGACTTCGGCAAAATCTAATTCGAGGACGGGAGTTGTAAGGCCTTTTCGGTATCGTATCAGTTTCAATACCCAAAATTTATTTTTTAGGTTCATAATTGGAGATGGGCATTTGGAACTTCGGCAAATTTTAATTCGCGGACAGACGTATTAAGGTCTTTTTTAAATCATCAAAGTTTCAATGCCCAAATTTTTTTAGGTTCATTGGTTTGGGATGGGCATTCGAGATATTGGCAATGTTTAAGTCCCGAATCGGCATAGTAAGGAGTTTCTTGTAAAAGCATCGGTCGGACCTATGGTGGCGTCGGACTGACGGCCAGTGAACAGTCGCGGATGAGCGTAATTTGGAGGTTACTGTAACGTACATGTTTCAATGCCCAATTTTGTTTAGGTTCATTGGTTGGAGATGAGCATATTTTAATTTACGGACGAGCGTAATAACTCATTTTCGGTACCGCACAAGTTTCAATCTATAATCTTCTTTTAGGTTCATTGGCTGGAGATGGGCATAGAGCATGGTGACATAGAAGCACTAGGGTCGAGTATGTGCATGAGGGGTAGAGATGAGAAATGAATGTAATACCTCTCCCCACTTGGTCCCGCAACATGTCATTATGTGTAGCACGGGGTTGGTGCCTGGAATGAAGGTAGAACTACGGGTGATCTGATCTCCAAGGGAGGAGTACGTAGGCAGCTGATAATTCAGTTCGATCACAGCGAGAGTCCAATAAGTCCTAAGATTCATGAGAGTCTCCTGGTCTCGGTGAAGATTTGGGATCTCGAATTTTGTTGGATCACTCCGTCATGAGCGTCGATCCCACATCAGGTTGGGGATGGGCTTTTGAAACAATGAGAGTTGGTTGGAGATGGGGCATAAAGTATGGTAACATAGAGGCGCTAGGGTCGGGTATGGGCATAAGGGGCAGAGATGAGAAATGAAAAATACCTCCCTCCACATGAACCCACAACATGTCATTATGTGTAGCATGGGGTTGGTGCCATGTATGAAGGTAGAACTACGCGTGATCTGATCTTGAAGGGAGGAGTACGTAGACAGCTGATAATGCAGTTCGATCACACCGAGGGTCCAATAAATCCTAGGATTCGTGGGAGTCTCTCATGGTCTCGGTGACGACTCGGCATCTCCAATTTTGTTGGATCTTTCCGTCGTGAGCATCGATCCCGCATCAGGTTGGGGATGGGCATTTGAAATATTAGCAATCGGATGTACGTCTTAAGCAGTTCCTTCTATTATAGAAGTTTTAATGCCCAACTGGTTTTAGGTTCATTGGTTGGGATGGCTATTTGAAATATTGGGAACGTTTAAGGTGCAGATGGGCGTAGTAAGGAATTACTGCTAACACAGAAGTTTCAATCCCAATTTTATTTACGTTTGGCTATTAGGCGTCGATGCCTCAGTTTTAATATGTTTCTTTGGTTGGACAAGCTTATTCAAAGAATCGTATCATGTATGTGGGGGAAGGTTGTGGACAAAAATTTCGGTAAAATTGCAACGGTTATTAGATATTGGGTGAATGTGGTTGTCATGCTCAGTGTTATTTAGTTTCGTTTGTTGCAGATGGGCATTTTTAACATGGGACTAACTATTTGTTGTCAACAATTTTATATTTTGACTAAGTTGATATTTAACAATATTAGATATGATGATGCATACATGCGTATATACATATACACACATACACATACATACATGCATGCATGCATACATCCATACGTTATGCGTAATGTATGTATTTATGATATCTAATGTTAAATATCGACTTAGTCACAACACAAAAATTTTGAGAACAAATGGTTAGTGTTTTGTTAAAATGTCCGTCTATAACGAATGATCCTAAATTCGACTGAGAATACCCACCGCCGTAACACAACGTGTGCAACGTTTCCTATGCGGAGCCACATGAATGGATTATAAAGAAGATTGAAATTCAAGTAACAAAGAAGTTTCAATGCCCAATTTTGTTTAGGTTCATTAGTTTGGGATGGGCATTTGAAATATTGACAATGTTTAAGTCTCGGATCGGCGAAGTAAGGAGTTTCCCGTAACATCGGTGGGATCGATGGTGGCGTCGGTCAGACCGTAAGTGAACATTCGCGGATGAGTGTAATTTGGAGGTTACTGTAACGTAGAAGTTTCAATGCCCAATTTTATTTACGTTTATTGGTTGGAGATGGGTATTTGAGACTTCGGCAAAATCTAATTCGAGGACGGGAGTTGTAAGGCCTTTTCGGTATCGTATCAGTTTCAATACCCAAAATTTATTTTTTAGGTTCATAATTGGAGATGGGCATTTGGAACTTCGGCAAATTTTAATTCGCGGACAGACGTATTAAGGTCTTTTTTAAATCATCAAAGTTTCAATGCCCAAATTTTTTTAGGTTCATTGGTTTGGGATGGGCATTCGAGATATTGGCAATGTTTAAGTCCCGAATCGGCATAGTAAGGAGTTTCTTGTAAAAGCATCGGTCGGACCTATGGTGGCGTCGGACTGACGGCCAGTGAACAGTCGCGGATGAGCGTAATTTGGAGGTTACTGTAACGTACATGTTTCAATGCCCAATTTTGTTTAGGTTCATTGGTTGGAGATGAGCATATTTTAATTTACGGACGAGCGTAATAACTCATTTTCGGTACCGCACAAGTTTCAATCTATAATCTTCTTTTAGGTTCATTGGCTGGAGATGGGCATAGAGCATGGTGACATAGAAGCACTAGGGTCGAGTATGTGCATGAGGGGTAGAGATGAGAAATGAATGTAATACCTCTCCCCACTTGGTCCCGCAACATGTCATTATGTGTAGCACGGGGTTGGTGCCTGGAATGAAGGTAGAACTACGGGTGATCTGATCTCCAAGGGAGGAGTACGTAGGCAGCTGATAATTCAGTTCGATCACAGCGAGAGTCCAATAAGTCCTAAGATTCATGAGAGTCTCCTGGTCTCGGTGAAGATTTGGGATCTCGAATTTTGTTGGATCACTCCGTCATGAGCGTCGATCCCACATCAGGTTGGGGATGGGCTTTTGAAACAATGAGAGTTGGTTGGAGATGGGGCATAAAGTATGGTAACATAGAGGCGCTAGGGTCGGGTATGGGCATAAGGGGCAGAGATGAGAAATGAAAAATACCTCCCTCCACATGAACCCACAACATGTCATTATGTGTAGCATGGGGTTGGTGCCATGTATGAAGGTAGAACTACGCGTGATCTGATCTTGAAGGGAGGAGTACGTAGACAGCTGATAATGCAGTTCGATCACACCGAGGGTCCAATAAATCCTAGGATTCGTGGGAGTCTCTCATGGTCTCGGTGACGACTCGGCATCTCCAATTTTGTTGGATCTTTCCGTCGTGAGCATCGATCCCGCATCAGGTTGGGGATGGGCATTTGAAATATTAGCAATCGGATGTACGTCTTAAGCAGTTCCTTCTATTATAGAAGTTTTAATGCCCAACTGGTTTTAGGTTCATTGGTTGGGATGGCTATTTGAAATATTGGGAACGTTTAAGGTGCAGATGGGCGTAGTAAGGAATTACTGCTAACACAGAAGTTTCAATCCCAATTTTATTTACGTTTGGCTATTAGGCGTCGATGCCTCAGTTTTAATATGTTTCTTTGGTTGGACAAGCTTATTCAAAGAATCGTATCATGTATGTGGGGGAAGGTTGTGGCCAAAAATTTTGGTAAAATTGCAACGGTTATTAGATATTGGGTGAATGCGGTTGTCATGCTCAGTGTTATTTAGTTTCGTTTGTTGCAGATGGGCATTTTTAACATGGGACTAACTATTTGTTGTCAACAATTTTATATTTTGACTAAGTTGATATTTAACAATATTAGATATGATGATGCATACATGCGTATATACATATACACACATACACATACATACATGCATGCATGCATACATCCATACGTTATGCGTAATGTATGTATTTATGATATCTAATGTTAAATATCGACTTAGTCACAACACAAAAATTTTGACAACAAATGGTTAGTGTTTTGTTAAAATGTCCGTCTATAACGAATGATCCTAAATTCCGCTGAGAATACCCACCGCCGTAAGACAACGTGTGCAACGTTTCCTATGCGGAGCCACACGAATGGATTATGGAGAAGATTGAAATTCAAGTAACAAAGAAGTTTCAATGCCCAATTTTGTTTAGGTTCATTAGTTTGGGATGGGCATTTGAAATATTGACAATGTTTAAGTCTCGGATCGGCGAAGTAAGGAGTTTCCCGTAACATCGGTGGGATCGATGGTGGCGTCGGTCAGACCGTAAGTGAACATTCGCGGATGAGTGTAATTTGGAGGTTACTGTAACGTAGAAGTTTCAATGCCCAATTTTATTTACGTTTATTGGTTGGAGATGGGTATTTGAGACTTCGGCAAAATCTAATTCGAGGACGGGAGTTGTAAGGCCTTTTCGGTATCGTATCAGTTTCAATACCCAAAATTTATTTTTTAGGTTCATAATTGGAGATGGGCATTTGGAACTTCGGCAAATTTTAATTCGCGGACAGACGTATTAAGGTCTTTTTTAAATCATCAAAGTTTCAATGCTCAAATTTTTTTAGGTTCATTGGTTTGGGATGGGCATTCGAGATATTGGGAATGTTTAAGTCCCGAATCGGCGTAGTAAGGAGTTTCTTATAAAAGCATCGGTCGGACCTATGGTGGCGTCGGACTGACGGCCAGTGAACAGTCGCGGATGAGCGTAATTTGGAGGTTACTGTAACGTAGACGTTTCAATGCCCAATTTTGTTTAGGTTCATTGGTTGGAGATGGGTATATTTTAATTTACGGACGAGCGTAATAACTCATTTTCGGTACCGCACAAGTTTCAATCTATAATCTTCTTTTAGGTTCATTGGCTGGAGATGGGCATAGAGCATGGTGACATAGAGGCACTAGGGTCGAGTATGTGCATGAGTTGTAGAGATGAGAAATGAATGTAATACATCTCCCCACTTGGTCCCGCAACATGTCATTATGTGTAGCACGGGGTTGGTGCCAGGAATGAAGGTAGAACTACGGGTGATCTGATCTCCAAGGGAGGAGTACGCATGTAGTTTATAATTCAGTTCGATCACAGCGAGGGTCCAATAAGTCCTAGGATTCGTGGGAGTCTCTCCTGGTCTCGGTGAAGATTTGGGATCTCGAATTTTGTTGGATCGCTCCGTCATGAGCGTCGATCCAGCATCAGGTTGGGGATGGGCTTTTGAAACAATGACAGTTGGTTGGAGATGGGGCATAGAGCATGGTGACATGGGGGCACTAGGATCGGGTTTGGGCATAAGGGGTAGAGATGAGACATGAATGTAATACCTCCCTCCATATGAACCCACAACATGTCATTATGTGTAGCACGGGGTTGGTGCCATGTATGAAGGTAGAACTACGCGTGATCTGATCTCCAAGGGAGGAGTGCGTAGGCAGCTGATAATTCAGTTCGATCACACCGAGGGTCTAATAAATCTTAGGATTCGTGGGAGTCTCTCGTGGTCTCGGTGATGACTCGGCATCCCCAATTTTGTTGGATCTTTCTGTCGTGAGCGTCGATTCTGCATTAGGTTGGGGTTGGGCGTTTGAAAAAATAGCAGTTTTTAAGTCGCTGATGCGGGCATCTGTGGGCTTAATTAAAGTTTAATTTTGACCAAGGCGGTTGCATTATTAAATTAGCAAATTTGAGCCCCGAGGTGAAGGATGAAAATTTTATTTTCGATCCCTGCAGGTGCGTGGGCAGCTTGGGGCGTTTCGAGCTGAATGAAGCCTAGTCCAACTATTCAGGCCCAACCAGCCAGGCCTTGGCCCAACAAGTCACAAGTCAGGCCTAGCTGTGCATGTCAGGCCCAATTACAAAAGTCCAGTTCAAGCAAGACCTCCACATAAGAGGCAAAATCTGGTAGTGGCCGATTGAAGTAGTTGTGTAGGAAGTTTTAATTACCTAGTTTAGTTTAACTTAGGTAGTTTCTATTATTGGGTTTTAGGGTTTAAGGTTTCTGGTTTAGGGTTTTACGGTTTTACGGTTTTGCGGTCTTACAGTTTTAAGATTTCTGATTGTGGGTTTTAGGATTTTTGGGTTTAGGGGTGTAGGACTTTAGGGTTTTAGGGGTTTAGGGTTTAGAGTTTAAGTGTTTTAGGGTCTAGGGTCTAGGGTCTAGGGTTTAGGGTTTGGGGTTTTAGGATTTTAGCGTTTTAGGGTTTACGAGTATAGGGTTTAGGGTTTAGCATTTTAGTGTTTAGAGTTTTTGGGGTTTAGGGTTTACGATTTTAGGGTTTTTGGGTTTTAGAGTTTAGAGTTTTAGAATTTATGGTTTTAGGGTTATAGGGATTTAGGGTTAAGTGTTTTAGGGTATAGGGTTTAGGGTTTTAGGGCTTTAGTGTTTGGGTTTTAGGGTTTAGGGTTTTATGTTTTAGGTTTTAGGATTTTGGGGTTTAAGGTTTCTGATTTAGGGTTTTACGGTTTCGCGGTCTTACAGTTTTAAGGTTTCTGATTGTGGGTTGTAGGATTTTAGTGTTTAGGGGTGTAGGACTTTAGGATTGTAGGGGTTTAGGGTTTAGAGTTTATGGTTTTAGGCTTAGGGTTTAGGGTTTTAGTGTTTCTGATTTAGGGCTTTATGGTTTTAGGGTTTAGGGTTTTATGGTTTGAGAGTTTTAGTGTTGAGGGTTTTACGGTTTTAGGGTTTTAGTGTTTCTGATTTAGGGCTTTATGGTTTTAGGGTTTAGGGTTTGAGAGTTTTAGTGTTGAGGGTTTTAGGGTT
The DNA here is from genome assembly GCA_013350335.1 of Chimonanthus salicifolius. Taxonomy (NCBI): domain Eukaryota; kingdom Viridiplantae; phylum Streptophyta; class Magnoliopsida; order Laurales; family Calycanthaceae; genus Chimonanthus; species Chimonanthus salicifolius. The sequence goes on along the minus strand of CM023534.1, from coordinate 42,435,405 downwards.
TTAGGATTTTAGGGGTTTAGTGTGTAGGGTTTTAGGGTTTTAGTGTTTCTGATTTAGGGTTTTATGGTTTTAGGGTTTAGGGTTTAGGGTTCAGGGTTTTATGGTTTGAGAGTTTTAGAGTTGTAGTGTTTAGGGTTTTACGGCTTTAGGGGTTAGGGTTTTAGGGGTTTAGGGTTAGGGCATAGGGTTTTAGGGTTTTTGAGTTTTATGATTTTAGGGTTTAGGGGTTTAGGGTTTTGGATTTAGGTTTTCGGGTTAGGGCTTAGGGTTTTAGGGTTTAGGGTTTAGGGTTTGTGGTTTGGGGTTTAGGGTTTACGGTTTAGGTTTTAGGGGTTTAGGGTTTAGGGTTTTAGTGTTTTAGGGTTTAGGGATTTTGGGTTTTTGGGTTTAGGGTTTTAGGGGTTTAGGGTCTATGGTTTTGGGTTTTTGGATTTAGGGTTTTAGGGGTTTATGGTTTGGGGTTTTAGGCTTTAGAGTTTTACTGTTTGGATTCATTGATTTGCGATGAGCATTTGAAATATTGACAGTGTTTAGGTCTCGGATCGGCGTAATAAGGAGTTTCCTGTAACAGCTTCGGTGGGATCGATGGTGGCGTCGGTCAGACCGTCAGTGAACATTCGCTGATGAATGTTATTTGGAGGTTACTTTAACGTAGAAGTTTCAATGCCCAATTTTATTTACGTTTATTTGTTGGAGATGGGTATTAGAGACTTCGGCAAAATCTAATTCGAAGACGGGAGTTGTAGGACCTTTTCGGTATCGTACAAGTTTCAATCCCGAAAATTTATTTTTTAGGTTCATAATTGTAGATGGGCATTTGGAACTTCGGCAAATTTTAATTCGCGGACAGAGTTATTAAGGAGTTTGTTGTAACAGCATCGGTCGGACCTATGGTGGCGTGGGACTGACAGCCAGTGAACAGTAGCGGATGAACGTAATTTGGAGGTTACTGTAACGTAGAAGTTTCGATGCCTAATTTTGTTTAGGTTCATTGGTTGGAGATGGGCATATTTTAATTTACGGACGGGCGTAATAACGCATTTTCAGTATCGCACAAGTTTCAATCTCCAATCTTTCATTTAGGTTCGTTGGTTGGAGATGGGCATAGAGCATGGTGACATAGAGGCACTAGGGTCGAGTATGTGCATGCGGGGTAGAGATGAGAAATGAATGTAATACCTCTCCCACTTGGACTCGCAACATGTCATTATATGTAGCACGGGATTGGTGACAGGAATGAAGGTAGAACTACGAGTGATCTGATCTCCAAGGGAGGAGTACGTAGGCAGCTGATAATTCAGTTCGATCACAGCGAGAGTCCAATAAGTCTTAGGATTCGTGGGTGTCTCTCCTTGTCTCGGTGAAGACTTGGGATCTCAAATTTTGTTGGATCGCTCCGTCATGAGCTTCGATCCCGCATCAGGTTGGGGATGGGCTTTTGAAACAATGACAGTTGGTTGGAGATGGGGCAGAGGCGCTAGGATCGGGTATGGGCATAAGGGGCAGAGATGAGACATGAATGTAATATCTCCCTCCACATGAACCCACAACATGTCATTATGTGTAGCATGGGGTTGGTGCCATGTATGAAGGTAGAACTACGCGTGATCTGATCACGAAGGGAGGAGTACGTAGACAGCTGATAATTCAGTTCGATCACACCAAGGGTCCAATAAATCCTAGGATTCGTGGGAGTCTCTCATGGTATCGGTGACGACTCGTCATCTCCAATTTTGTTGGATCTTTCCGTCGTGAGCATCGATCCTGCATCAGGTTGGGGATGGGCATTTAAAATATTGGCAATCGGATGTACGTCTTAAGCAGTTCCTTCTATTATAGAAGTTTTAATGCCCAACTGGTTTTAGGTTCATTGGTTGGGATGGCTATTTGAAATATTGGGAACGTTTAAAGTGCAGATGGACGTAGTAAGGAATTGCCGCTAACACAGAAGTTTCAATCCCAATTTTATTTACGTTTGGCTATTAGGCGTCGATGCCTCAATTTTAATATATTTCCTTGGTTGGACAAGCTCATTCAAAGAATCGTATCATGTATGTGGGGGAAGGTTGTAGACAAAAATTTTGGTAAAATTGCAACGGTTATTAGATATTGGGTGAATGCGGTTGTTATGCTCAGTTTTATTTAGTTTCGCTTGTTGCAGATGGGCATTTTTAACATGGGACTAACTATTTGTTGTCAACAATTTTATATTTTGACTAAGTTGATATTTAACAATATTAGATATGATGATGCATACATACGTATATACATATACACACATACACATACATGCATGCATGCATACATCCATACATTATGCGTAATGTATGTATTTATGATATCTAATGTTAAATATCGACTTAGTCACAACACAAAAATTTTGAGAACAAATGGTTAGTCTTTTGTTAAAATGTCCGTCTATAACAAATGATCCTAAATTCGACTGAGAATACCCACCGCCGTAACACAACGTGTGCAACGTTTCCTATGCGGAGCCACATGAATGGATTATAAAGAAGATTGAAATTCAAGTAACAAAGAAGTTTCAATGCCCAATTTTGTTTAGGTTCATTAGTTTGGGATGGGCATTTGAAATATTGACAATGTTTAAGTCTCGGATCGGCGAAGTAAGGTGTTTCCCGTAACATCGGTGGGATCGATGGTGGCGTCGGTCAGACCGTAAGTGAACATTCACGGATGAGTGTAATTTGGAGGTTACTGTAACGTAGAAGTTTCAATGCCTAATTTTATTTACGTTTAATGGTTGGAGATGGGTATTTGAGACTTCGGCAAAATCTAATTCGAGGACGGGAGTTGTAAGGCCTTTTCGGTATCGTATCTGTTTCAATACCCAAAATTTATTTTTTAGGTTCATAATTGGAGATGGGCATTTGGAACTTCGGCAAATTTTAATTCGCGGACAGACGTATTAACGCCTTTTTTAAATCATCAAAGTTTCAATGTCCAAATTTTTTTAGGTTCATTGGTTTGGGATGGGCATTCGAGATATTGGCAATGTTTAAGTCTCAAATCGGCGTAGTAAAGAGTTTCTTGTAACAGCATCGGTAAGACCGATGGTGGCGTCGGACTGACGGCCAGTGAACAGTCCCGGATGAGCGTAATTTGGAGGTTACTGTAGCGTAGAAGTTTCAATGCCCAATTATATTTAGGTTCATTTATTGGAGATGGACATATTTTAATTTACGGACGGGTGTAATAACTCATTTTCGGTACCGCACTAGTTCCAATCTATAATCTTCTTTTAGGTTCATTGGTTGGAGATGGGCATAGAGCATGGTAACATGAAGGCACTAGGGTCGAGTATGTGCATGAGGGGTAGAGATGAGAAATGAATGTAATACCTCTCCCCACTTGGTCCCGCAACATGTCATTATGTGTAGCACGGGGTTGGTGCCTGGAATGAAGGTAGAACTACGGGTGATCTGATCTCCAAGGGAGGAGTACGTAGGCAGCTGATAATTCAGTTCGATCACAGCGAGGGTCCAATAAGTCCTAAGATTCATGAGAGTCTCTCCTGGTCTCGGTGAAGATTTGGGATCTCGAATTTTGTTGGATCGCTCCGTCATTAGCGTCGATCCCGCATCAGGTCGGGGATGGGCTTTTGAAACAATTACAGTTGGTTGGAGATGGGGCATAGAGCATGGTGACATAGAGGCACTAGGATCGGGTTTGGGCATAAGGGGTAGAGATGAGACATGAATGTAATACCTCCCTCCACATGAACCCACAACATGTCATTATGTGTAGCACAGGGTTGGTGCCATGTATGAAGGTAGAACTACGCGTGATCTGATCTCCAAGGGAGGAGTACGTAGGCAGCTGAAAATTCAGTTCGATCACACCGAGGGTCTAATAAATCCTAGGATTCGTGGGAGTCTCTCGTGGTCTCGGTGATAACTCGGCATCCCCAATTTTGTTGGATCTTTCTGTCGTGAGCGTCGATTCTGCATTAGGTTGGGGTTGGGCGTTTGAAAAAGTAGCAGTTTTTAAGTCGCTGATGCAGGCATCTGTGGACTTAATCAAAGTTTAATTTTGACCCAGGCGGTTGCATTATGAAATTAGCAAATTTGAGCCCCGAGGTGAAGGATGAAAATTTTATTTTCGATCCCTGTAGGTGCGTGGGCAGCTTGGGGCATTTCGAGCTTAATGAAGCCTAGTCCAACTATTGAGGCCCAACCAGCCAGGCCTTGGCCCAACAAGTCACAACTCAGGCCTAGCTGTGCATGTCAGGCCCAATTACAAAGGTCCAGTTCAAGCAAGACCTCCACATAAGAGGCAAAATCTGGTAGTGGCCGATTGAAGTAGTTGTGTAGGAAGTTTTAATTACCTAGTTTAGTTTAACTTAGGTAGTTTCTATTATTGGGTTTTAAGGTTTAAGGTTTCTGGTTTAGGGTTTTAGGATTTTACGGTTTTGCGGTCTTACAGTTTTAAGATTTCTGATTGTGGGTTTTAGGATTTTTGGGTTTAGGGGTGTAGGACTTCAGGGTTTTAGGGGTTTAGGGTTTAGAGTTTTAGAGTTTTAGTGTTTTAGGGTCTAGGGTCTAGGGTTTAGGGTTTAGGGTTTTAGGGTTTAGGGTTTAGGGTTCAGGGTTTTATGGTTTGAGAGTTTTAGAGTTGTAGTGTTTAGGGTTTTACGGCTTTAGGGGTTAGGGTTTTAGGGGTTTAGGGTTAGGGCATAGGGTTTTAGGGTTTTTGAGTTTTAGGATTTTAGGGTTTAGGGTTTTGGATTTAGGGTTTAGGGTTAGGGCTTAGGGTTTTAGTGCTTAGGGTTTAGGGTTTAAGCTTTGGGGTTTAGGCTTTTGGGTTTACGGTTTAAGTTTTAGGGTTAATGTTTTAGGGTTTTAGTGTTTTAGGGTTTAGGGTTTTTGGGTTTAGGGTTTTAGGGGTTTAGGGTCTATGGTTTTGGGTTTTTGGGTTTAGGGTTTTAGGGGTTTATGGTTTGGGGTTTTAGGCTTTAGAGTTTTACTGTTTGGATTCATTGATTTGCGATGAGCATTTGAAATATTGACAGTGTTTAAGTCTCGAATCGGAGTAATAAGGAGTTTCCCGTAACAGCTTCGGTGGGATCGATGGTGGCGTCGGTCAGACCGTCAGTTAACATTCGCGGATGAATGCTATTTGGAGGTTACTGTAACGTAGAAGTTTCCATGCCCAATTTTATTTACGTTTATTGGTTGGAGATGGGTATTTGAGACTTCGGCAAAATCTAATTCGAAGACGGGAGTTGTAGGACCTTTTCGGTATCGTACAAGTTTCAATCCCGAAAATTTATTTTTTAGGTTCATAATTGTAGATGGGCATTTGGAACTTCGGCAAATTTTAATTCGCGGACAGAGGTATTAAGGAGTTTCTTGTAACAGCATCGGTTGGACCTATGGTGGCGTTGGACTGACGGCCAGTGAACAGTCGCGGATGAACGTAATTTGAAGGTTACTGTAACGTAGAAGTTTCGATGTCCTATTTTGTTTAGGTTCATTGGTTGGAGATGAGCATATTTTAATTTACGGACGGGCATAATAGAACATTTTCAGTATCGCACAAGTTTCAATCTCCAATCTTTCATTTAGGTTCGTTGGTTGGAGATGGGCATAGAGCATGGTGACATAGAGGCACTAGGGTCGAGTATGTGCATGAGGGGTAGAGATGAGAAATAAATGTAATACCTCTCCCACTTGGACCCGCAACATGTCATTATATGTAGCACGGGGTTGGTGCCAGGAATGAAGGTAGAACTACGAGTGATCTGATCTCCAAGGGAGGAGTACGTAGGCAGCTGATAATTCAGTTTAATCACAGCGAGGGTCCAATAAGTCTTAGGATTCGTGAGAGTCTCTCATTGTCTCGGTGAAGACTCAGGATCTCCAATTTTGTTGGATCGCTCCGTCATGAGCATCGATCCCGCATCAGGTTGGGGATGGGCTTTTGAAACAATGACACTCGGTTGGAGATGGGGCATAAAGTATGGTAACATAGAGGTGCTAGGGTCGGGTATGGGCATAAGGGGTAGAGATGAGACATGAATGTAATACGTCCCTCCACATGAACCCACAACATGTCATTATGCGTAGCACGGGGTTGGTGCCATGTATGAAGGTAGAACTACGGGTGATCTGATCTCGAAGGGAGGAGTACGTAGACAGCTGATAATGCAGTTCGATCACACCGAGGGTCCAATAAATCCTAGGATCCGTGGGAGTCTCTCATGGTCTCGGTGACGACTCGGCATCTCCAATTTTGTTGGATCTTTCCGTCGTGAGCATCGATCCCGCATCAGGTTGGGGATGGGCATTTGAAATATTGGCAATCGGATGTACGTCTTAAGCAGTTCCTTCTATTATAGAAGTTTTAATGCCCAACTGGTTTTAGGTTCATTGGTTGGGATGGCTATTTGAAATATTGGGAACGTTTAAGGTGCAGATGGCCGTAGTAAGGAATTACTGCTAACACAGAAGTTTCAATCCCAATTTTATTTACGTTTGGCTATTAGGCGTCGATGCCTCAGTTTTAATATGTTTCTCTGGTTGGACAAGCTCATTCAAAGAATCGTATAATGTATGTGGGGGAAGGTTGTGGACAAAAATTTCGGTAAAATTGCAACGGTTATTAGATATTGGGTGAATGCGGTTGTTATGCTCAGTTTTATTTAGTTTCTTTTGTTGCAGATGGGCATTTTTAACATGGGACTAACTATTTGTTGTCAACAATTTTATATTTTGACTAAGTTGATATTTAACAATATTAGATATGATGATGCATACATGCGTATATACATATACACACATACACGTACATACATGCATGCATGCATACATCCATACGTTATGCGTAATGTATGTATTTATGATATCTAATGTTAAATATCGACTTAGTCACAACACAAAAATTTTGAGAACAAATGGTTAGTGTTTTGTTAAAATGTCCGTCTCTAACGAATGATCCTAAATTCGACTGAGAATACCCACCGCCGTAAGACAACGTGTGCAACGTTTCCTATGCGGAGCCACACGAATGGATTATGGAGAAGATTGAAATTCAAGTAACAAAGAAGTTTCAATGCCCAATTTTGTTTAGGTTCATTAGTTTGGGATGGGCATTTGAAATATTGACAATGTTTAAGTCTCGGATCGGCGAAGTAAGGAGTTTCCCGTAACATCGGTGGGATCGATGGTGGCGTCGGTCAGACCGTAAGTGAACATTCGCGGATGAGTGTAATTTGGAGGTTACTGTAACGTAGAAGTTTCAATGCCCAATTTTATTTACGTTTATTGGTTGGAGATGGGTATTTGAGACTTCGGCAAAATCTAATTCGAGGACGGGAGTTGTAAGGCCTTTTCGGTATCGTATCAGTTTCAATACCCAAAATTTATTTTTTAGGTTCATAATTGGAGATGGGCATTTGGAACTTCGGCAAATTTTAATTCGCGGACAGACGTATTAAGGTCTTTTTTAAATCATCAAAGTTTCAATGCTCAAATTTTTTTAGGTTCATTGGTTTGGGATGGGCATTCGAGATATTGGGAATGTTTAAGTCCCGAATCGGCGTAGTAAGGAGTTTCTTATAAAAGCATCGGTCGGACCTATGGTGGCGTCGGACTGACGGCCAGTGAACAGTCGCGGATGAGCGTAATTTGGAGGTTACTGTAACGTAGACGTTTCAATGCCCAATTTTGTTTAGGTTCATTGGTTGGAGATGGGTATATTTTAATTTACGGACGAGCGTAATAACTCATTTTCGGTACCGCACAAGTTTCAATCTATAATCTTCTTTTAGGTTCATTGGCTGGAGATGGGCATAGAGCATGGTGACATAGAGGCACTAGGGTCGAGTATGTGCATGAGTTGTAGAGATGAGAAATGAATGTAATACATCTCCCCACTTGGTCCCGCAACATGTCATTATGTGTAGCACGGGGTTGGTGCCAGGAATGAAGGTAGAACTACGGGTGATCTGATCTCCAAGGGAGGAGTACGCATGTAGTTTATAATTCAGTTCGATCACAGCGAGGGTCCAATAAGTCCTAGGATTCGTGGGAGTCTCTCCTGGTCTCGGTGAAGATTTGGGATCTCGAATTTTGTTGGATCGCTCCGTCATGAGCGTCGATCCAGCATCAGGTTGGGGATGGGCTTTTGAAACAATGACAGTTGGTTGGAGATGGGGCATAGAGCATGGTGACATAGAGGCACTAGGATCGGGTTTGGGCATAAGGGGTAGAGATGAGACATGAATGTAATACCTCCCTCCATATGAACCCACAACATGTCATTATGTGTAGCACGGGGTTGGTGCCATGTATGAAGGTAGAACTACGCGTGATCTGATCTCCAAGGGAGGAGTGCGTAGGCAGCTGATAATTCAGTTCGATCACACCGAGGGTCTAATAAATCTTAGGATTCGTGGGAGTCTCTCGTGGTCTCGGTGATGACTCGGCATCCCCAATTTTGTTGGATCTTTCTGTCGTGAGCGTCGATTCTGCATTAGGTTGGGGTTGGGCGTTTGAAAAAATAGCAGTTTTTAAGTCGCTGATGCGGGCATCTGTGGGCTTAATTAAAGTTTAATTTTGACCAAGGCGGTTGCATTATTAAATTAGCAAATTTGAGCCCCGAGGTGAAGGATGAAAATTTTATTTTCGATCCCTGCAGGTGCGTGGGCAGCTTGGGGCGTTTCGAGCTGAATGAAGCCTAGTCCAACTATTCAGGCCCAACCAGCCAGGCCTTGGCCCAACAAGTCACAAGTCAGGCCTAGCTGTGCATGTCAGGCCCAATTACAAAAGTCCAGTTCAAGCAAGACCTCCACATAAGAGGCAAAATCTGGTAGTGGCCGATTGAAGTAGTTGTGTAGGAAGTTTTAATTACCTAGTTTAGTTTAACTTAGGTAGTTTCTATTATTGGGTTTTAGGGTTTAAGGTTTCTGGTTTAGGGTTTTACGGTTTTACGGTTTTGCGGTCTTACAGTTTTAAGATTTCTGATTGTGGGTTTTAGGATTTTTGGGTTTAGGGGTGTAGGACTTTAGGGTTTTAGGGGTTTAGGGTTTAGAGTTTAAGTGTTTTAGGGTCTAGGGTCTAGGGTCTAGGGTTTAGGGTTTGGGGTTTTAGGATTTTAGCGTTTTAGGGTTTACGAGTATAGGGTTTAGGGTTTAGCATTTTAGTGTTTAGAGTTTTTGGGGTTTAGGGTTTACGATTTTAGGGTTTTTGGGTTTTAGAGTTTAGAGTTTTAGAATTTATGGTTTTAGGGTTATAGGGATTTAGGGTTAAGTGTTTTAGGGTATAGGGTTTAGGGTTTTAGGGCTTTAGTGTTTGGGTTTTAGGGTTTAGGGTTTTAGGGCTTTAGTGTTTGGGTTTTAGGGTTTAGGGTTTTGTGTTTTAGGTTTTAGGGTTTTGGGGTTTAAGGTTTCTGATTTAGGGTTTTACGGTTTCGCGGTCTTACAGTTTTAAGGTTTCTGATTGTGGGTTGTAGGATTTTAGTGTTTAGGGGTGTAGGACTTTAGGATTGTAGGGGTTTAGGGTTTGGAGTTTATGGTTTTAGGCTTAGGGTTTAGGGTTTTAGTGTCTAGGGTTTAGGGTTTTAGTGTTTCTGATTTAGGGCTTTATGGTTTTAGGGTTTAGGGTTTTATGGTTTGAGAGTTTTAGTGTTGAGGGTTTTACGGTTTTAGGGTTTTAGGATTTTAGGGGTTTAGTGTGTAGGGTTTTAGGGTTTTAGTGTTTCTGATTTAGGGTTTTATGGTTTTAGGGTTTAGGGTTTAGGGTTTAGGGTTCAGGGTTTTATGGTTTGAGAGTTTTAGAGTTGTAGTGTTTAGGGTTTTACGGCTTTAGGGGTTAGGGTTTTAGGGGTTTAGGGTTAGGGCATAGGGTTTTAGGGTTTTTGAGTTTTAGGATTTTAGGGTTTAGGGTTTTGGATTTAGGGTTTAGGGTTAGGGCTTAGGGTTTTAGTGCTTAGGGTTTAGGGTTTAAGCTTTGGGGTTTAGGCTTTTGGGTTTACGGTTTAGGCTTTTGGGTTAATGTTTTAGGGTTTTAGTGTTTTAGGGTTTAGGGATTTTGGGTTTTTGGGTTTAGGGTTTTAGGGGTTTAGGGTCTATGGTTTTGGGTTTTTGGGTTTAGGGTTTTAGGGGTTTATGGTTTGGGGTTTTAGGCTTTAGAGTTTTACTGTTTGGATTCATTGATTTGCGATGAGCATTTGAAATATTGACAGTGTTTAAGTCTCGGATCGGCGTAATAAGGAGTTTCTCGTAACAGCTTCGGTGGGATCGATGGTGGCGTCGGTCAGACCGTCAGTTAACATTCGCGGATGAATGTTATTTGGAGGTTACTGTAACGTAGAAGTTTCAATGCCCAATTTTATTTACGTTTATTTGTTGGAGATGGGTATTTGAGACTTCGGCAAAATCTAATTCGAAGACGGGAGTTGTAGGACCTTTTCGGTATCGTACAAGTTTCAATCCCGAAAATTTATTTTTTAGGTTCATAATTGTAGATGGGCATTTGGAACTTCGGCAAATTTTAATTCGCGGACAGAGTTATTAAGGAGTTTGTTGTAACAGCATCGGTCGGACCTATGGTGGCGTGGGACTGACAGCCAGTGAACAGTCGCGGATGAACGTAATTTGAAGGTTACTGTAACGTAGAAGTTTCGATGCCTAATTTTGTTTAGGTTCATTGGTTGGAGATGGGCATATTTTAATTTACGGACGGGCGTAATAACGCATTTTCAGTATCGCACAAGTTTCAATCTCCAATCTTTCATTTAGGTTCGTTGGTTGGAGATGGGCATAGAGCATGGTGACATAGAGGCACTAGTGTCGAGTATGTGCATGCGGGGTAGAGATGAGAAATGAATGTAATACCTCTCCCACTTGGACTCGCAACATGTCATTATATGTAGCACGGGGTTGGTGACAGGAATGAAGGTAGAACTACGAGTGATCTGATCTCCAAGGGAGGAGTACGTAGGCAGCTGATAATTCAGTTCGATCACAGCGAGAGTCCAATGAGTCTTAGGATTCGTGGGTGTCTCTCCTTGTCTCGGTGAAGACTTGGGATCTCAAATTTTGTTGGATCGCTCCGTCATGAGCTTCGATCCCGCATCAGGTTGGGGATGGGCTTTTGAAACAATGACAGTTGGTTGGAGATGGGGCAGAGGCGCTAGGATCGGGTATGGGCATAAGGGGCAAAGATGAGACATGAATGTAATATCTCCCTCCACATGAACCCACAACATGTCATTATGTGTAGCATGGGGTTGGTGCCATGTATGAAGGTAGAACTACGCGTGATCTGATCACGAAGGGAGGAGTACGTAGACAGCTGATAATTCAGCTCGATCACACCAAGGGTCCAATAAATCCTAGGATTCGTGGGAGTCTCTCATGGTATCGGTGACGACTCGTCATCTCCAATTTTGTTGGATCTTTCCGTCGTGAGCATCGATCCTGCATCAGGTTGGGGATGGGCATTTGAAATATTGGCAATCGGATGTACGTCTTAAGCAGTTCCTTCTATTATAGAAGTTTTAATGCCCAACTGGTTTTAGGTTCATTGGTTGGGATGGCTATTTGAAATATTGGGAACGTTTAAAGTGCAGATGGACGTAGTAAGGAATTGCTGCTAACACAGAAGTTTCAATCCCAATTTTATTTACGTTTGGCTATTAGGCGTCGATGCCTCAATTTTAATATATTTCCTTGGTTGGACAAGCTCATTCAAAGAATCGTATCATGTATGTGGGGGAAGGTTGTGGACAAAAATTTCGGTAAAATTGCAACGGTCATTAGATATTGGGTGAATGCGGTTGTTATGCTCAGTTTTATTTAGTTTCGTTTGTTGCAGATGGGCATTTTTAACATGGGACTAACTATTTGTTGTCAACAATTTTATATTTTGACTAAGTTGATATTTAACAATATTAGATATGATGATGCATACATGCGTATATACATATACACACATACACATACATACATGCATGCATGCATACATCCATACGTTATGCGTAATGTATGTATTTATGATATCTAATGTTAAATATCGACTTAGTCACAACACAAAAATTTTGAGAACAAATGGTTAGTGTTTTGTTAAAATGTCCGTCTATAACGAATGATCCTAAATTCGACTGAGAATACCCACCGCCGTAACACAACGTGTGCAACGTTTCCTATGCGGAGCCACATGAATGGATTATAAAGAAGATTGAAACTCAAGTAACAAAAAAGTTTCAATGCCCAATTTTGTTTAGGTTAATTAGTTTGGGATGGGCATTTGAAATATTGACAATGTTTAAGTCTCGGATCGGCGAAGTAAGGAGTTTCCCGTAACATCGGTGGGATCGATGGTGGCGTCGGTCAGACCGTAAGTGAACATTCGCGGATGAGTGTAATTTGGAGGTTACTGTAACGTAGAAGTTTCAATGCCTAATTTTATTACGTTTAATGGTTGGAGATGGGTATTTGAGACTTCGGCAAAATCTAATTCGAGGACGGGAGTTGTAAGGCCTTTTCGGTATCATATCAGTTTCAATACCCAAAATTTATTTTTTAGGTTCATAATTGGAGATGGGCATTTGGAACTTCGGCAAATTTTAATTCGCGGACAGACGTATTAACGCCTTTTTTAAATCATCAAAGTTTCAATGTCCAAATTTTTTTAGGTTCATTGGTTTGGGATGGGCATTCGAGATATTGGCAATGTTTAAGTCTCAAATCGGCGTAGTAAAGAGTTTCTTGTAACAGCATCGGTAAGACCGATGGTGGCGTCGGACTGACGGCCAGTGAACAGTCCCGGATGAGCATAATTTGGAGGTTACTGTAGCGTAGAAGTTTCAATGCCCAATTATATTTAGGTTCATTTGTTGGAGATGGACATATTTTAATTTACGGACGGGTGTAATAACTCATTTTCGGTACCGCAGTAGTTCCAATCTATAATCTTCTTTTAGGTTCATTGGTTGGAGATGGGCATAGAGCATGGTGACATGAAGGCACTAGGGTCGAGTATGTGCATGAGGGGTAGAGATGAGAAATGAATGTAATACCTCTCCCCACTTGGTCCCGCAACATGTCATTATGTGTAGCACGGGGTTGGTGCCTGGAATGAAGGTAGAACTACGGGTGATCTGATCTCCAAGGGAGGAGTACGTAGGCAGCTGATAATTCAGTTCGATCACAGCGAGGGTCCAATAAGTCCTAAGATTCATGAGAGTCTCTCCTGGTCTCGGTGAAGATTTGGGATCTCGAATTTTGTTGGATCGCTCTGTCATGAGCGTCGATCCCGCATCAGGTCGGGGATGGGCTTTTGAAACAATGACAGTTGGTTGGAGATGGGGCATAGAGCATGGTGACATAGAGGCACTAGGATCGGGTTTGGGCATAAGGGGTAGAGATGAGACATGAATGTAATACCTCCCTCCACATGAACCCACAACATGTCATTATGTGTAGCACAGGGTTGGTGCCATGTATGAAGGTAGAACTACGCGTGATCTGATCTCCAAGGGAGGAGTACGTAGGCAGCTGAAAATTCAGTTCGATCACACCGAGGGTCTAATAAATCCTAGGATTCGTGGGAGTCTCTCGTGGTCTCGGTGATAACTCGGCATCCCCAATTTTGTTGGATCTTTCTGTCGTGAGCGTCGATTCTGCATTAGGTTGGGGTTGGGCGTTTGAAAAAGTAGCAGTTTTTAAGTCGCTGATGCAGGCATCTGTGGACTTAATCAAAGTTTAATTTTGACCCAGGCGGTTGCATTATGAAATTAGCAAATTTGAGCCCCGAGGTGAAGGATGAAAATTTTATTTTCGATCCCTGTAGGTGCGTGGGCAGCTTGGGGCATTTCGAGCTTAATGAAGCCTAGTCCAACTATTGAGGCCCAACCAGCCAGGCCTTGGCCCAACAAGTCACAACTCAGGCCTAGCTGTGCATGTCAGGCCCAATTACAAAGGTCCTGTTCAAGCAAGACCTCCACATAAGAGGCAAAATCTGGTAGTGGCCGATTGAAGTAGTTGTGTAGGAAGTTTTAATTACCTAGTTTAGTTTAACTTAGGTAGTTTCTATTATTGGGTTTTAGGGTTTAAGGTTTCTGGTTTAGGGTTTTAGGATTTTACGGTTTTGCGGTCTTACAGTTTTAAGATTTCTGATTGTGGGTTTTAGGATTTTTGGGTTTAGGGGTGTAGGACTTTAGGGTTTTAGGGGTTTAGGGTTTAGAGTTTTAGTGTTTTAGGGTCTAGGGTTTAGGGTTTAGGGTTTTAGGATTTTAGGGTTTACGGGTATAGGGTTTAGGGTTTAGCATTTTAGTGTTTAGAGTTTTTGGGGTTTAGGGTTTACGATTTTAGGGTTTTTGGGTTTTAGAGTTTAGGATTTTAGAATTTATGGTTTTAGGGTTATAGGGATTTAGGGTTAAGTGTTTTAGGGTTTTAGGGCTTTAGTGTTTCTGATTTTGGATTTTAGGGTTTAGGGTTTTGTGTTTTAGGTTTTAGGATTTTGGGGTTTAAGGTTTCTGATTTAGGGTTTTACGGTTTCGCGGTCTTACAGTTTTAAAGTTTCTGATTGTGGGTTGTAGGATTTTAGGATTGTAGGGGTTTAGGGTTTGGGGTTTATGGTTTTAGGCTTAGGGTTTAGGGTTTTAGTGTCTAGGGTTTAGGGTCTAAGGTTTAGGGTTTTAGTGTTTCTGATTTAGGGCGTTATGGTTTTAGGGTTTAGGGTTTTATGGTTTGAGAGTTTGAGTGTTGAGGGTTTTACAGTTTTAGGATTTTAGGGTTTTAGTGTTTCTGATTTAGGGTTTTAAGGTTTTAGGGTTTAGGGTTTAGGGTTCAGGGTTTTATGGTTTGAGAGTTTTAGAGTTGTAGTGTTTAGGGTTTTACGGCTTTAGGGGTTAGGGTTTTAGGGGTTTAGGGTTAGGGCATAGGGTTTTAGGGTTTTTGAGTTTTAGGATTTTAGGGTTTAGGGTTTTGGATTTAGGGTTTAGGGTTAGGGCTTAGGGTTTTAGTGCTTAGGGTTTAGGGTTTAAGCTTTGGGGTTTAGGCTTTTGGGTTTACGGTTTAGGCTTTAGGGTTAATGTTTTAGGGTTTTAGTGTTTTAGGGTTTAGGGATTTTGGGTTTTTGGGTTTAGGGTTTTAGGGGTTTAGGGTCTATGGTTTTGGGTTTTTGGGTTTAGGGTTTTAGGGGTTTATGGTTTGGGGTTTTAGGCTTTAGAGTTTTACTGTTTGGATTCATTGATTTGCGATGAGCATTTGAAATATTGACAGTGTTTAAGTCTCGGATCGGAGTAATAAGGAGTTTCCCGTAACAGCTTCGGTGGGATCGATGGTGGCGTCGGTCAGACCGTCAGTTAACATTCGCGGATGAATGTTATTTGGAGGTTACTGTAACGTAGAAGTTTCCATGCCCAATTTTATTTACGTTTATTGGTTGGAGATGGGTATTAGAGACTTCGGCAAAATCTAATTCGAAGACGGGAGTTGTAGGACCTTTTCGGTATCGTACAAGTTTCAATCCCGAAAATTTATTTTTTAGGTTCATAATTGTAGATGGGCATTTGGAACTTCGGCAAATTTTAATTCGCGGACAGAGGTATTAAGGAGTTTCTTGTAACAGCATCGGTTGGACCTATGGTGGCGTTGGACTGACGGCCAGTGAACAGTCGCGGATGAACGTAATTTGAAGGTTACTGTAACGTAGAAGTTTCGATGTCCTATTTTGTTTAGGTTCATTGGTTGGAGATGAGCATATTTTAATTTACGGACGGGCATAATAGAACATTTTCAGTATCGCACAAGTTTCAATCTCCAATCTTTCATTTAGGTTCGTTGGTTGGAGATGGGCATAGAGCATGGTGACATAGAGGCACTAGGGTCGAGTATGTGCATGAGGGGTAGAGATGAGAAATAAATGTAATACCTCTCCCACTTGGACCCGCAACATGTCATTATATGTAGCACGGGGTTGGTGCCAGGAATGAAGGTAGAACTACGAGTGATCTGATCTCCAAGGGAGGAGTACGTAGGCAACTGATAATTCAGTTTAATCACAGCGAGGGTCCAATAAGTCTTAGGATTCGTGGGAGTCTCTCATTGTCTCGGTGAAGACTCGGGATCTCCAATTTTGTTGGATCGCTCCGTCATGAGCATCGATCCCGCATCAAGTTGGGGATGGGCTTTTGAAACAATGACACTTGGTTGGAGATGGGGCATAAAGTATGGTAACATAGAGGTGCTAGGGTCGGGTATGGGCATAAGGGGTAGAGATGAGACATGAATGTAATACGTCCCTCCACATGAACCCACAACATGTCATTATGCGTAGCACGGGGTTGGTGCCATGTATGAAGGTAGAACTACGCGTGATCTGATCTTGAAGGGAGGAGTACGTAGACAGCTGATAATTCAGTTCGATCACACCGAGGGTCCAATAAATCCTAAGATTCGTGGGAGTCTCTCATGGTCTCGGTGAAGACTCGGCATCTCCAATTTTGTTGGATCTTTCTGTTGTGAGCATCGATCCCGCATCAGGTTGGGGACGGGCATTTGAAATATTGGCAATCGAATTAACGTCTTAAGCAGTTCCTTCTATTATAGAAGTTTTAATGCCCAACTGGTTTTAGGTTCGTTGGTTGGGATGGATATTTGAAATATTGGGAACGTTTAAGGTGCAGATGGGCATAGTAAGGAGTTACTGCTAACACAGAAGTTTCAATCTCAATTTTATTTACGTTTGGCTATTTAGTGTCGATGCCTCAATTTTAATATGTTTCCTTGGTTGAATAAGCTCATTCAAAGAATCGTTTCATTTATGTGGGGGAAGGTTGTAGACAAAAATTTCGGTAAAATTGCAACGATTATTAGATATTGGGTGAATGCGGTTGTTATGCTCAGTTTTATTTAGTTTCGTTTGCTGCAGATGGGTATTTTTAACATGGGACTAACTATTTGTTGTCAACAATTTTATATTTTGACTAAGTTGATATTTAACAATATTAGATATGATGATGCATACATGCGTATATATATATATACACACATACACATACATACACGCATGCATACATACATCCATACGTTATGCGTAATGTATGTATTTATGATATCTAATTTTAAATATCGACCCAGTCACAACACAAAAATTTTGAGAACAAATGGTTAGTGTTTTGTTAAAATGTCCGTCTATAACGAACGATCCTGAGTTCGACTGAGAATACCCACCGCCATAACACAACATGTGTAACGTTTCTTATGCGGAGCCGTATGAATGGATTTTGGAGAAGATTGAAATTCAAGTAACATAAAAGTTTCAATGCCCAATTTTGTTTAGGTTCATTGGTTTGGGATGGGCATTTGAAATATTGACAATGTTTAAGTCTCGGATCGGCATAGTAAGGAGTTTCCCGTAACAACATCGGTGGGATTGATGGTGGCGTCGGTCAGACCGTAAGTGAACATTTGCGGATGAGTGTAATTTGGAGGTTACTATAACGTAGAAGTTTCAATGCCCAATTTTATTTACATTTATTGGTTGGAGATGGGTATTTGATACTTCGGCAAAATCTAATTCGAGGACGGGAGTTGTAAGGCCTTTTCAGTATCGTATCAGTTTCAATAACCAAAATTTATTTCTTAGGTTCATAATTGGAGATGGGCATTTGGAACTTCGACAAATTATAATTCGCGGACAGACGTATTAAGGTCTTTTTTAAATCATCAAACTTTCAATGCCCAATTTTGTTTAGGTTCATTGGTTTGGGATGGGCATTTGAAATATTGACAATGTTTAAGTCTCGGATCGGCATAGTAAGGAGTTTCCCGTAACAACATCGGTGGGATTGATGGTGGCGTCGGTCAGACCGTAAGTGAACATTTGCGGATGAGTGTAATTTGGAGGTTACTATAACGTAGAAGTTTCAATGCCCAATTTTATTTACATTTATTGGTTGGAGATGGGTATTTGATACTTCGGCAAAATCTAATTCGAGGACGGGAGTTGTAAGGCCTTTTCGGTATCGTATCAGTTTCAATAACCAAAATTTATTTCTTAGGTTCATAATTAGAGATGGGCATTTGGAACTTCGGCAAATTATAATTCGCGGACAGACGTATTAAGGTCTTTTTTAAATCATCAAACTTTCAATGCCCAATTTTTTTTAGGTTCATTGGTGTGGGATGGGCATTCGACATATTGGCAATGTTTAAGTCTTGAATCGGCGTAGTACGGAGTTTCTTGTAACAGCATCGGTCGGACCTATGGTGGCGTCGGACTGACGGCCAGTGAACAGTCGCGGATGAGCGTAATTTGGAGGTTACTGTAACGTAAAAGTTTTAATGCCCAATTTTGTTTAGGTTCATTGGTTGGAGATGGACATATTTTAATTTACGGACGGGCGTACTAACTCATTTTCGGTACCGCACAAGTTTCAATCTATAATCTTCTTTTAGGTTCATTGGTTGGAGATGGGCATAGAGCATGGTGACATAGAGCCACTAGGGTCGAGTATGTGCATAAGGGGTAGAGATGAGAAATGAATGTAATACCTCTCCCCACTTGGTCCCGCAACATGTCATTATGTGTAGCACGGGGTTGGTGCCTGGAATGAAAGTAGAACTACGGGTGATCTGATCTCCAAGGGAGGAGTACGTAGGCAGCTGATAATTCAGTTCGATCACAGCGAGGGTCCAATAAGTCCTATGATTCACGGGAGTCTCTCCTGGTCTCGGTGAAGATTTGGGATCTCGAATTTTGTTGGATCGCTCCGCCATGAGCGTCGATCCCGCATCAGGTTGGGGATGGGCTTTTGAAACAATGACACTTGGTTGGAGATGGGGCATAGAGCATGGTGAGATAGAGGCACTAGGATCGGGTATGGGCATAAGGGGTAGAGATGAGACATGAATGTAATACCTCCCTCCACATGAACCCACAATATGTCATTATGTGTAGCATGGGGTTGGTGCCATGTATGAAGGTAGAACTATGCGTGATTTGATCTCGAAGGGAGGAGTACGTAGGCAGCTGATAATTCGGTTCGATCACACCGAGTGTCCAATAAATCCTAGGATTTGTAGGAGTCTCTCCTAGTCTCGGTGAAGACTCGGCATCCCCAGTTTTGTTTGCTCTTTTCGTCGTGAGCATCGATCCTGCATCAGGTTGGGGATGGGCATTTGAAAAAATAGCAGTTTTTAAGTCGCTGATGTGGGCATCTCTGGACTTAATCAAAATTTTAATTTCGACCCAGGCGGTTGCATTATTAAATTAGCAAATTTGAGCCCCGAGTCAAAGGATGAAAATTTTATTTTCGATCCCTGCAGGTGCGTGGGTAGCTTGGGTCATTTCGAGCTTAATCAAGCCTAGTCAAACTATTCAGGCCCAACCTGCCAGGCCTTGGCCCAACAAGTCACAACTCAGGCCCAGCTGTGCATGTCAGGCCCAGTTACAAAAATCCAGTTCAAGTAGGACCTCCACATTAGAGGCAAAATCTGGTAGTGGCCGATTGAAGTAGTTGTGTAGGAAGTTTTAATTACCTAGTTTAGTTTAACTTAGGTAGTTTCTGTTATTGGGTTTTAGGGTTTAGGGTTTCTGATTTAGGGTTTTACGGTTTCGCGGTCTTACAGTTTTAATGTTTCTAATTGTGGGTTTTAGGATTTTAGGGTTTAGGGGTGTAGGACTTTAGGGTTTTAGGGGTTTGTGGTTTAGGGTTTAGGGGTTTAGTGTTTTAGAGTCTATGGTTTAGGGTCTAGGGTCTAGGGTTTAGGGTTTTGGGGTTTAGGGTTTTAGGATTTTAGCGTTTTAGGGTTTACGGGTATAGGGTTTAGGGTTTTAGGGGTTAAGGGTTTAAGGTTTACGATTTTAGGGTTTTTGGGTTTTAGAGTTTAGGGTTTTAGAGTTTATGGTTTTAGGGTTTAGGTTTATAGGGGTTTAGGGTTAAGTGTTTTAGGGTATAGGGTTTAGGATTTTAGGGGTTTCGTGTTTAGGATTTTAGGGTTTTAGTGTTTCTGATTTAGGGTTTAGGGTTTTTTGTTTTAGGTTTTAGGGTTTAAGGTTTCTGACTTAGGGTTTTGGGGTTTTTGATTTAGCGTTTTAGGGTTTTACGGTTTCGCGATCTTACAGTTTTAAGGTTTCTGATTGTGGGTTTTAGGATTTTAGGGTGTAGGGGTGTAGGACTTTAGGGTTTTAGGGGTTTCTGCTTTTAAGCTTAGGGTTTTAGTGTCTAGGGTTTAGGCTCTAGGGTTTAGGGTTTTAGCGGCTTAGGGTTTTAGTGTTTCTGATTTAGGGTTTTAGGGTTTAGGGTTTAGGGTTTTAGGGTTTGAGAGTTTTAGTGTTTAGGGTTTTACGGTTTTAGGGCTTTGGGTTGTAGGGGTTTTGGGTTAGGGCATAGGGTTTTAGGATTTTAGGGTTTAGGGTTTAGGATTTTAGGGGTTTAGTGTTTTGGATTTAGGTTTTAGGATTAGGGCTTAGGGTTCTAGGGTTTGGGGTTTGGGGTTTAGGGTTTAGGATTTTTGTGTTTTACAGTTTAGGGTTTACGGTTAAGAGTTGTAGGGTTTTAAGGTTTTAGGGTTTAGGGCATTAGGGGTTTAGGGTTTTAGCGGTTTAGGGTTTAGGGTTTAGGGTTTAGGATTTTAGGGTTTTGGGTTTAGGGTTTTTGGATTTTTGGGTTTAGGGTTTATGATTTGGGGTTTTAGGGTTTTAGAGTTTTACTGTTTAGGGTTTTATGGTTTAAGGGTTTAGGGTTTTGAGTTTTAGCTTTTAGGGTTGGGGATTTAGGGTTTTACGGTTTTATGCTAACATCGAAGTTTCAATGCCCAATTTTATTTATGTTCATTAGTTTGATATGGGCATTTGAATCATTAACAATTTTTAAGTCGCGGATGGGCGTTGTGACGAGTTTCCGGTAGAATAGAAATTTAAATGTCCAATTTTGTTTAGGGCCATTGGTTAGGGATGGGCATTTAAAATATTAGCAACGTTTAAGTCACGGACGAGCATAGTAATGAGTTTTAGATAACTTAGACGTTTCAATGCCCAATTTTGTTGAACTTAATTGGTTGGGGATGAGCATTTGAAACATTGGCAATTGGATGAACGTCTTAAGCAGTTCCTGCTAACATATAAGTTTTAATGCCCAACTGGTTTTAGGTTCATTGGTCGGGATAGCTATTTGAAATATTGGAAACGTTTAAGTTGCAGATGGGCGTAGTAAGGAATTACTGCTAACACATGTGCAATGTTTCCTATGCGGAGCCATATGAATGGATTTTGGAGAAGATTGAAATTCAAGTAACAGAGAAGTTTCAATGCCCAATTTTGTTTAAGTTCATTGGTTTGGGATGGGCATTTGAAATACTGACAATGTTTAATTCTCGGATCGGCGTAATAAGGAGTTTCCCGTAACAGCTTCGGTGGGATCGATGGTGACGTCGCTCAGACTGTCAATGAACATTCGCAAATGAGTGTAATTTGGATGTTACTTTAACGTAAAAGTTTCAATACCCAATTTTATTTACGTTTATTGGTTGGAGATGGGTATTTGAGACTTCGACAAAATCTAATTAGAGGACGGGAGTGGTAAGGCCTTTTCGAGCACGGAGTTGGTGACAGGAATGAAGGTAGAACTACGGGTGGTCTGATCTCCAAGGGAGGAGTACGTAGGTAGCTGATAATTCAGTTCGATCACAGCGAGGGTCCAATAAGTCCTAGGATTCGTGGGAGTCTCTCCCAGTCTCGGTGAAGATTTTGGGATCTCGAATTTTGTTGGATCACTCCGTCATGAGCGTCGATCCCGCATCAGGTTGGGGATGGGCTTTTGAAACTATGACAGTTGGTTGGAGATGGGGCACAGAGCATGGTGACATAGAGGCACGAGGGTCGGGTATCGGCATAAGGGGTAGAGATGAGACATGAATGTAATACCTCCCTCCACATGAACCCACAACATATCATTATGTGTAGCACGGGGTTGGTGCCATGTATGAAGGTAGAACTACGCATGATCTGATCTCCAAGGGAGGAGTACGTACGCAGCTGAAAATTCAGTTCGATCACACCGAGGGTCCAATAAATCCTAAGATTCGTTGGAGTCTCTCATGGTCTCGGTGAAGACTCGGCATCCGCAATTTTTTTGGATCTTTCTGTCATGAGCATCGATCCCGCATCACGTTGGGGGTGGGCATTTGAAACATTGGCAATTGGATGAACGTCTTAAGCAGTTACTTCTAACATAGAAGTTTTAATACCCAACTGGTTTTAGGTTCATTGGTTGGGATGACTATTTGAAGTATTGGAAACGTTTAAGGTGCAGATGGGCGTGGTAAGGAATTACTGCTAACACAGAAGTTTCAATCCCAATTTTGTTTAGGTTCATTGGCTTGGGATGGGCATTTGAGACATTGGCAGTTTTTTAAGTCTCAAAAGAGCGTAGTATGCAGTTCCTGTTAACATCGAAGTTTTAATGGCCAATTTTTTTTAGGTTCATTGGTTGGGGATGAGATTTGACACATTTGGAACGTTTAATATAGGACGATTGGGCTATTTGGTGTCGATGCCCCAATTTTAATATGTTTCCTTGGTTGGGCAAGCTTATTCAAAGAATCGTATCATATATGTGGCGGAAGGTTGTGGACAAAAAATTCTGTAAAATTGCAACGGTTATTAGATATTGGGTGAATGCGGTTGTTATGCTCAGTTTTATTTAGTTTTGTTTGTTGAAGATGGGCATTTTGAATATGGGATTAACTATTTGTTGTCAACAATTTTATATTGTGACTAAGTTGATATTTAACAATATTAGATATGATGATGCATACATGCGTATATACATATACACACATACACATACATACATGCATGCATACATACATCCATACGTTATGCGTAATGTATGTATTTATGATACCTAATGTTAAATATCGACTTAGTCACAACACAAAAATTTTGAGAACAAATGATTAGTGTTTTGTTAAAATGTCCGTCTATAACGAATGATCCTGAATTCGAGTGAGAATACCCACCGCCGTTACACAACATGTGCAACGTTTACTATGCCGAGCTATATGAATGGATTTTGGAGAAGATTGAAATTCAAGTAACATAGAAGTTTCAATGCCCAATTTTGTTTAGGTTCATTAGTTTGGGATGGGCATTTGAAATATTGACAATATTTAAGTCTCGGATCGGCGTAGTAAGGAGTTTCCTGTAACAACATTGGTGGGATTGATGGTGGCGTCGGTCAGACCGTAAATGAACATTTGCGGATGAGTGTAATTTGGAGGTTACTGTAACGTAGACGTTTAAATGGCCAATTTTATTTACGTTTATTGGTTGGAGATGGGTATTTGAGACTTCGGCAAAATCTAATTCGAGGACGGGAGTTGTAAGGCCTTTTCGGCATCGTACAAGTTTCAATCACCAAAATTTAATTTTTTGGTTCATAATTGGAGATGGGCATTTGGAACTTCGGCAAATTTTAATTCGCAGACAGACGTATGAATGTCTTTTTTCAATCATCAAAGTTTCAATGCCCAAATTTTTTTCGTTCATTGGTTTGGTATGGGCATTCGAGATATTGGCAATGTTTAAGTCTCGAATCGGCGTAGTAAGGAGTTTCTTGTAACAGCATCGGTCGGACCTATGGTGGCGTCGGACTGACGGCCAGTGAACAGTCGCGGATGAGCGTAATTTGGAGGTTACTGTAACGTCGAAGTTTTAATGCCCAATTTTGTTTAGGTTCATTGGTTGGAGATGGGCATATTTTAATTTACGGACGGGCATAATAACGTATTTTCGGTATCGCATAAGTTTCAATCTCCAATCTTCTTTTAGGTTCATTGGTTGGAGATGAGCATAGAGCATGGTGACATAGAGGCACTAGGGTCGAGTATGTACATGAGGGGTAGAGATGAGAAATGAATGTAATACCTCTCCCCACTTGGACCGGCAACATGTCTTTATGTGTAACACGGGATTGGTGCCCGGAATGAAAGTAGAACTACGGGTGATCTGATATCGAAGGGAGGAGTACGTAGGCAGCTGATAATTCAGTTCGATCACAGCGAGGGTCCAATAAGTCCTACGATTCATGGGAGTCTCTCCTGGTCTCAATGATGATTCGGGATCTCCAATTTTGTTGGATCGCTCCGTCATGAGCGTCAATCTCGCATCAGGTTGGGGATGGGCTTTTTAAACAATGACAGTTGGTTGGAGATGGGGCATAAGCATGGTGACATAGAGGCACTAGGGTCGGGTATGGGCATAAGGGTTAGAGATGAGACATGAGTGTAATACCTCCCTCCACATGAACCCACAACATGTCATTATGTGTAGCACGGGGTTGGTGCCATGTATGAAGGTAGTACTACGCGTGATCTGATCTCCAAGGGAGGAGTACGTAGGCAGCTGATAATTCGGTTCGATCACACCGAGGGTCCAATAAATCCTAGGATTCGTGGGAGTCTCTCCTGGTCTCAGTGAAGACTCGGCATCCCCAATTTTGCCGGCTCTTTCCGTCGTGAGCATCGATCCTGCATCAGGTTAGGGATGGGCATTTGAAAAAATAGCAAATTCTAAGTCGCTGATGCGGGCATCTGTGGAGTTGATCAATATTTATGTTTTGACCCAGGCGGTTGCATTATTAAATTAGCAAATTTGAGCCCCAAGTCGAAGGATGAAAATTTTATTTTCGATCCCTGCAGGTGCGTGGGCAGCTTGGGTCATTTCAAGCTTAATCAAGCCTATTCCAACTATTCAGGCCCAACCAGCCAGGCCTTGGCCCAACAAGTCACAACTCAGGCCCAATTACAAAAATCCAGTTCAAGCAGGACCTCCACATAAGAGGCAAAATCTGGTAGTGGCCGGTTGAAGTAGTTGTTTAGGAAGTTTTAATTACCTAGTTTAGTTTAACTTAGGTAGTTTCTATTATTGGATTTTAGGGTTTAGGGTTTCTGATTTAGGGTTTTAGGGTTTTACAGTTTCACGGTCTTACAATTTTAAGGTTTCTGATTGTGGGTTTTAGGATTTTTGGGTTTAGGGGTGTAGGACTTTAGGGTTTTAGGGGTTTGTAGTTTAGGGTTTTAGGTTTAGGGTTTAGGGTTTTAGGGTCTATGGTTTAGGGTCTAGGGTTTTGGGGTTTAGGGTTTTAGGATTTTTGCGTTTTTGGGTTTACGAGGTATAGGGTTTAGGGTTTAGTGTTTTGGGGTTTAGGGTTTACGATTTTAGGGTTTTTTGGTTTTAGGGTTTAGGGTTAAGTGTTTTAGGGTATAGGGTTTAGGGTTTTAGTATTTTAGGGGTTTAGTGTTTAGGGTTTTAGGGCTTTAGTATTTCTGATTTAGGGTTTAGGGTTTTGTGTTTTAGGTTTGAGGGTTTAAGGTTTCTGATTTAGGGTTTTACGGTTTCGCGGTCTTACGGTTTTAAGGTTTCTGTTTGTGGGTTTTAGGATTTTAGTGTTTAGGGGTGTAGGACTTTTGGGTTTTAGGGGTTTAGGGTTTGGGGTTTTTGGTTTTAGGCTTAGGGTTTAGGGTTTTAGTGTCTAGGGTTTAGGGTTTAGCGTTTAGTGTTTAGGATTTTGGCGTTTAGGGTTTTTGCGTTTTAGGGTTTATGGGTATAGGGTTTAGGGTTTAGTATTTTAGGGTTTTATGGTTTAGGGTTTAGGGTTTACGATTTTAGGGTTTTAGAGTTTAGGGTTATAGGGGTTCAGGGTTAAGTGTTTTAGGGTTTAGGGTTTTAGGATTTTAGGGGTTTAGTGTTTAGGGTTTTAGGGTTTTAGCGGTTTAGGGTTTTAGTGTTTCTGACTTATGGTTTTAGGGTTCAGGGTTTAGGGTTTTATGGTTTGAGAGTTTTAGTGTTTAGGGTTTTACGGTTTTTGGACTTAGGGTTTTAGGGTTTTAGGGTTAGGTTAGGGAATAGGGTTTTATGGTTTTAGAGTTTTAGGATTTTAGGGTTTAGGGTTTGGATTTAGGGTTTAGGATTAGGGCTTAGGGTTTTTGTGTTTAGGGTTTAGGGTCTGGGGTTTGGGGTTTAGGGTTTTGGGTTTAGGGTTTAAGTTTAAGGATTAGGGTTTAGGGTTTTAGGGTTTAGGGTTTACGATTTTTGGGATTTTGGGATTTTGGGTTTAGGGTTTTAAGGTTTTAGGGTCTATGGTTTAGGGTTTTTGTGTTTTAGGGTTTAGGGTTTTAGGGGTTTGTGGTTTATGGTTTGGTGTTTTAGGGGTTTAGAGTTTTACTGTTTAGGTTCATTGGTTTGGGATGAGCATTTGAAATATTGACAGTGTTTAAGTGTCGGATCGGCGTAATAAGGAGTTTCTCGTAACAGTTTCGGTGGGATCGATGGTGGCGTCGGTCAGACCGTCAGTGAACATTCGTGGATGAGTATAATTTGGAGGTTACTGTAACGTAGAAGTTTCAATGCCCAATTTTATTTACGTTTATTGGTTGGAGATGGGTATTTGAGACTTCGGCAAAATCTAATTCGAGGACAGGAGTTGGAAGGCCTTTTCGGTATCGTACAAGTTTCAATCCCCAAAATTTAATTTTTAGGTTCATAATTGGAGATGGGCATTTGGAACTTCGGCAAATTTTAATTCGCGGACAGACGTATGAAGGTCTTTTTTCAATCATCAAAGTTCCAATGCCCAACTTTTTTTAGGTTCATTGGTTTGGGATGGGCATTCCAGATATTGGCAATGTTTAAGTCTCGAATCAGCGTAGTAAAGAGTTTCTTGTAACAGCATCGGTTGGACCTATAGTGGCGTCGGATTGACGGCCAGTGAATGTCGCGGATGAGCGTAATTTGGAGGTTACTGTAACGTACAAGTTTCAATGCCCAATTTTGTTTAGGTTCATTGGTTGGAGATGGGCATATTTTAATTTACGGACGGGCGTAATAACGCATTTTCGGTATTGCATATGTTTCAATCTCCAATCTTTTTTTAGGTTCATTAGTTGGAGATGTGCATAGAGCATAGTGACATAGAGGCACTAGGGTCGAGTATGTGCATGAGGGATAGAGATGAGAAATGAATGTAATACTTCTCCCACTTGGACCCACAACATGTCATTATGTGTAGCACGGGGTTGATGCTAGGAATGAAGGTAGAACGACGGGCGATCTGATATCCAAGGGAGGAGTACGTAGGCAGCTGATAATTCAGTTCGATCACAGCGAGGGTCCGATAAGTCCTATGATTCGTGGGAGTCTCCTTGTCTCGGTGAAGACTCGGGATCTCCAATTTTGTTGGATCACTCAGTCATGAGCATCGATCCCGCATCAGGTTGGCGATGGGCTTTTGAAACAATAACATTTGGTTGGAGATGGGGCATAGAGCATGATGACATAGAGGCACTAGGGTCGGGTATGGGCATACGGGGTAGAGATGAGACATGAATGTAATACGTCCCTCCACATGAACCCACAACATGTCATTATATGTAGCACGGGGTTGGTGCCATGTATGAAGGTAGAACTACAAGTGATCTAATCTCCAGGGGAGGAGTACGTAGGCAGCTGATAATTCAGTTCGATCACACCGAGGGTCCAATAAATCCTAGGATTCGTGGGAGTCTCTCATGGTCTCAGTAAAGACTCGGCATCTCCAATTTTGTGAGATCTTTCCGTCATGAGCATCGGTCCCGCATCAGGTTGGGGATGGGCATTTGAAACATTGGCAATCGGATGAACATCTTAAGCAGTTCCTTCTAAGATAGAAGTTTTAATGCCCAACTGGTTTTAGGTTCATTGGTTGGGATGGCTATTTGAAATAGTGGGAACGTTTAAGGTGCAGATGGGCATAGTAAGGAATTACTGCTAACACAGAAGTTTCAATCCCAATTTTGTTTAGGCTCATTGGCTTGGGATGGGCATTTGAGACATTGACAATTTTTTAAGTATCGAATTAGTGTAGTATACAGTTCCTGTTTATATCAAAGTTTTAATGGCCAATTTTATTTAGGTTCATTGGTTGGGGATGTGATTTGACACATTTCCTTGGTCGGGCAAGCTCATTCAAAGAATCGTATCATGTATGTGGGGCAAGGTTGTGGACAAAAATTTCGGTAAAATTGCAACGGTTATTAGATATTGGGTGAATGCGGTTGTTATGCTCGGTTTTATTTAGTTTTGTTTCTTGAAGATGGGCATTTTAAACATGTGACTAACTATTTGTTGTCAACAATTTTATATTGTGACTAAGTTGATATTTAACAATATTAGATATGGTGATGCATACATGCGTATATACATATACACACATACACATACATATACGCATGCATACATACATCCATACGTTATGCGTAATGTATGTATTTATGATATCTAATTTTAAATATCGACCCAGTCACAACACAAAAATTTTGAGAACAAATGGTTAGTGTTTTGTTAAAAGTCCGTCTATAACGAATGATCCTGAATTCGACTGAGAATGCCCACCGCCGTAACATAACATGTGCAGTTTCCTATGCGGAGCCATATGAATGGATTTTGAAGAAGATTAAAATTCAAGTAACATAGAAGTTTCAATGCCCAATTTTGTTTCGGTTCATTGGTTTGCGATGGGCATTTGAAATATTGACAATGTTTAAGTCTCGGATCGGCATAATAAGGAGTTTCCTGTAACAACATTGGTGAGATCGATGATGGCTTGGGTCAGACCCTCAGTGAACAGATGAGTGTATTTTGGAGGTTACTGTAACGTAAAAGTTTCAATGCCCAATTTTATTTATGTTTACTTGACTCTGAGCTACCTCGAATGTTGGTTTCTACTTCCCTTGCATGCATTATAAATGGTTGATTTGGACTGCTCTTTCAAATTCAGATTATATTACCTATCATATGTTTAGCCTATTTGTACTGCTTCACATATACTGCAAATACTAAATTTTGGTCATTAATTCAACTTCAGTTTATTTTTAATGAGGAACAGAGTTTATTTGCATGATAGTGTCTGAAATTTTTATTCTTTGTTGAGCATTGTTGTTGAACTTGATCCGATAGTACATGCCAAAATAATCATAGGCCTACACTGTATTTTTGTAACGCCCTGCCCCTTTTGCAACCTTAACGGGGCGTGATCCAACGCAACAATATAACTAACGGGTCTTCCATCACAGATTTGTTGTATCTCTCCCCACTTGGACCCACAACATGTCATTATGTGTAGCACGGGGTTGGTGCCAGGAATGAAGGTAGAACTACGGGTGATCTGATCTCCAAGGGAGGAGTATGTAGGCAGCTGATAATTCAGTTCGATCACAGCGAGGGTCCAATAAGTCCTACGATTCGTGGGAGTCTCTCCTGGTCTTGGTGAAGACTCGGGATCTTCAATTTTGTTGGATCGCTCTGTCGTGAGGATTGATCCCACATCAGGTTGGGGATGGGCTTTTGAAACAATGACAGTTGGTTGGAGATGAGGCATAGAGCATGGTGACATAGAGGTACTAGGGTCGGGTATGGGCATAAGGGGTAGAGATGAGACATGAATGAAATACCTCCCCCCACTTGAACCCACAACATGTCATTATGTGTAGCACGGGGTTGGTGCCATTTATGAAGGAGTACGTAGACAGTTGATAATTCAGTTCGATCACACCGAGGGTCCTATAAATCTTAGGATTTGTGGGAGTCTCTCCTGGTCTCAGTGAAGACTCAGCATCCCCAATTTTGTTGGATCGCTCCGTCGTGAGCATCGATCCCGCATCAGGTTGGGATGGGCATTTGAAACAATAACAATTTTTAAGTCACTGATGCGGGCATCTGTGGACTTAATCAAAATTTTAATTTTGACCCGGGCTGTTGCATTATTAAATTAGCAAATTCGAGCCCCGAGTCGAAGGATGAAAATTTTATTTTCGATCCCGACAGGTGCAAGGGTAGCTTGGGTCATTTCAAGTTTTTAATCAAGCGTAGTCCAACTATTCACAGCCAAGCCTTGGCCCAACAAGTCACAATCCAGGCCCAACTGTACATGTCAGGCCCAATTACAAAAATCCAGTTCTAACAGGACCTCCACATAAGAGGCAAAATCTGGTAGTGGCAGATTGAAGTAGTTGTGCAGGAAGTTTTAATTACCTAGTTTAGTTTAACTTAAGGTAGTTTCTATTATTTTATTTTCCAAAGTTATGTAATGTTTTATATAGAAGGTGTAGCTTGTTTAGGAAGTATTTTAATAGCGGTTTTTGTCAATTAGGATTAGAATTTTAGGGAGGGTCCGGTCCTTTATTTCTTTTTTCAGTCAGGTACTTTTTCCCTATAAAAGGTTTGTAATCAGCGAATAAAAGATGGAGTTGATGATGAATAAAAGTTGATTTTTATCCAAGCAAACAGTGATTTGTTTTCCAGTTATGTGGTAGTCGAGCACTGCATTGAGTTGCAGATTTTTGCTGGAGTTCCAGTTCAGATCCGATACCTCTGACCCGTCTTGCTGAAGAGGAAAAGTCCTTATTGCAGGCAACTTTTACCAGCATTTCTTGCTGGTTTTTGTGTGAAGGACAGGTTGTAGCAATTTGTCCCAGATCCAGCTTTTATCTTGAATCTGTGGGTTTTCCATTGAGTTGTAGCGTCTGCTGCAGGCTTGCTTAAAGCCAAGATCATCGGTGCAGGCTGCCTCGGTTGTAGGCAGCAAAGTAGTGCATGACATCAGGCCCTACTGTACCAGGTAGGCCAGTTTGGTGCTCATTTTCATAGACCTCAAGTGCAGGCTGTGGCTGTTTCAATTCAAGCCCAATATTGTTGGGTTCTCACTTATTCCCCGAGTTTCTCCACCCATGTAATTATCAAGCTTCCGCTATAATTTGAGGTTGGGTATTCTTAATCCTACCTAGCCTACATCAGTCGCAGA
Organism: Chimonanthus salicifolius; assembly: GCA_013350335.1. Taxonomy (NCBI): domain Eukaryota; kingdom Viridiplantae; phylum Streptophyta; class Magnoliopsida; order Laurales; family Calycanthaceae; genus Chimonanthus; species Chimonanthus salicifolius. The sequence goes on along the minus strand of CM023534.1, from coordinate 42,404,592 downwards.
TGAGTGTAGTTAGTAGTTTCCTTTAACATCGAAGTTTCAATGCCCAATTTTATTTATGTTCATTGGTTTGATATGGGCATTTGAATCATTGACAATTTTTAAGTCGCGGATGGACATTGTGACGAGTTTCCGGTAGAATAGAAATTTAAATGCCCAATTTTGTTTAGGGTCATTGGTTAGGGATGGGCATTTACAATATTAGCAACGTTTAAGTCGCGGATGAGCATAGTAATGAGTTTTCGATAACATAGATGTTTGAATGCCCAATTTTGTTGAATTTAATTGGTTGGGGATGGGCATTTGAAACATTGGCAATCGGATGAACGTCTTAAGCAGTTCCTGCTAACATAGAAGTTTTAATGCCCAACTGTTTTTAGGTTCATTGGTTGGGATGGCTATTTGAAATATTGGGAACGTTTAAGGTGCAAATGGGTGTAGTAAGGAATTACTGCTAACACAGAAGTTTCAATCCCAATTTTGTTTAGGTTCATTGGTTTGGGATGGGCATTTGAGACATTGATAGTTTTTTAAGTCTCGAAAGAGCGTACTATCCAGTTCCTGTTAACATCGAAGTTTTAATATCCAAATTTTATTTAAGTTCATTGGTTGAGGGTGGGATTTGACATTAGCAACGTTTAAGTCGTGGAAGAGCATAGTAATGAGTTTTAGATAACTTAGATGTTTCAATGCCCAATTTTGTTGAACTTAATTGGTTGGGGATGGGCATTTGAAACATTGGCAATCAGATGAACGTCTTAAGCAGTTCTTGCTAACATAGAAGTTTTAATGCCCAACTGATTTTAGGTTCATTGGTTGGGATGACAATTTGAAATATTGAGAACGTTTAAGGTGCAGATGGCCGTAGTAAGGAATTGCTGCTAACACAGAAGTTTCAATCCCAATTTTGTTTAGGTTCATTGCCTTGGGATGGACATTTGAGACATTGACAGTTTTTTAAGTCTCGAAAGAGCGTAGTATGCAGTTCCTGTTAACATCGAAGTATTAATGGCTAATTTTATTTAGGTTCATTGGTTGAGGATGGGATTTGACACATTTGCAATGTTTAATATAGGACGATTGGGCCATTTGGTGTCGATGCCCCAATTTTAATATGTTTCCTTGGTTGGGCAAGCTCATTCAAAGAATCGTATCATGTATGTGGTGGAAGGTTGTGGATAAAAATTTCGGTAAAATTGCAAGCGGTTATTAGATATTGGATGAATGTGGTTATTATGCTCAGTTTTATTTAGTTTCGTTTGTTGCAGATGGGCATTTTGAACATGGGACTAACTATTTGTTGTCAACAATTTTATATTGTGACTAAGTTGATAATTAACAATATTAGATATGATGATGCATACATGCGTATATACATATACACACATACACATACATACATGCATGCATGCATACATCCATACGTTATGCGTAATGTATGTATTTATGATATCTAATGTTAAATATCGACCCAGTCACAACACAAAAATTTTGAGAACAAATGGTTAATGTTTTGTTAAAATGTCCGTCTATAACGAATGATCCTGAATTCGACTGAGAATACCCACCGCCGTAACACAACATGTGCAACGTTTCATATGCGGAGCCATATGAATGGATTTTGGAGAAGATTGAAATTCAAGTAATATAGAAGTTTTAATGCCCAATTTTGTTCAGGTTCATTGGTTTGGGATGGGCATTTGAAATATTAACAATGTTTAAGTCTCGGATCGGCGTAGTAAGGAGTTTCCCATAACAACATTGGTGGGATCGATGGTGGCATCGGTCGGACCGTAAGTGAACATTCGCGGATGAGTGTAATTTGGAGGTTACTGTAACGTAGAAGTTTCAATGCCCAATTTTATTTACGTTTATTGGTTGGAGATGGGTATTTGAGACTTCGACAAAATCTAATTTGAGGACGGGAGTTGTAAGGCCTTTTCGGTGTCATACAAGTTTCAATCCCCAAAATATATTTTTTAGGTTCATAATTGGAGATGGGCATTTGGAACTTCGGCAAATTTTAATTCGCGGACAGAGGTATTAAGGTCTTTTTTCAATCATCAAAGTTTTAATGCCCAATTTCTTTTTAGGTTCATTGGTTTGGGATGGGCATTCGAGATATTGGCAATGTTTAAGTCTCGAATCGGCGTAGTAAGGAGTTTCTTGTAACAACATCGGTCGGACCTATGGTGGCGTCGGACTGACGGCCAGTGAATAGTCGCGGATGAACGTAATTTGGAGGTTACTGTAACGTAGAAGTTTCAATGCCCAATTTTGTTTAGGTTCATTGGTTGGAGATGGACATATTTTAATTGACGAATGGGCGTAATAACGCATTTTCGGTATCGCACAAGTTTCAATCTCCAATCTTCTTTTAGGTTCATTGGTTAGATATGGGCATAGAGCATGGTGACATGGAGGCACTAAGGTCGAAAATGTGCATGAGTGGTAGAGATGAGAAATGAATGTAATACCTCTCCCCACTTGGACCCGCAACATGTCATTATGTGTAGCACGGGGTTGGTGCCAGGAATGAAGGTAGAACTACGGGTGATCTGATCTTCAAGGGAGGAGTACGTAGGCAGCTGATAATTCAGTTCGATCACAGCGAGGGTCCAATAAGTCCTAGAATTTGTGGGAGTTTCTCCTGGTCTCGGTGAAGATTCGGGATCTTCAATTTTGTTTGATCGCTCCGTCATGAGCATTGATCTCGCATCAGGTTGGGGATGGGCTTTTGAAACAATGACAGTTTGTCGGAGACGGGCATAGAACATGGTGACATGGAGGCACTAGGGTCGGGTATGGGCATAAGGGGTAGAGATGAGACATGAATGTAAATACCTCCCTCGACATGAACCCACAACATGTCATTATGTGTAGCACGGGATTGGTGCCATGTATGAAGGTAGAACTACGCGTGATCTGATCTCCAAAGGAGGAGTACTTAGGCTGCTGATAATTCAGTTCGATCAGACTGAGGGTCTAATAAATCCTAGGATTCGTGGGAGCCTCTCCTGGTCTCGGTGAAGACTCGGCATCACCAATTTTGTTGGATATTTCCGTCGTGAACATCGATCCCGCATCAGGTTGGGGATGGGCATTTGAAACAATAGCAGTTTTTAAGTCGCTGATGCGGACTTCTGTGGACTTAATCAAAATTTTCATTTTGACCCAGGCGGTTGCATTAGTAAATTAGCAAATTTGAGCCCCGAGTCGAAGGATGAAAATTTTGTTTTCGATCCCTGCAGGTGCGTGGGCGGCTTGGGTCATTTCAAGCTTAATCAAGCCTAGTCCAACTATTCAGGCCCAACCAGCCAGGCCTTGGCCCAACAAGTCACAACTCAGGCCCAGCTGTGCATGTCAGGCCCAATTGCAAAAATCCAGTTCGAGCAGGACCTCCACATAAGAGGCAAAATCTGGTAGTGGCCGATTGAAGTAGTTGTGTAGGAAGTTTTAATTACCTAGTTTAGTTTAACTTAGGTAGTTTCTATTATTGGGTTTTAGGGTTTAAGGTTTCTGATTTAGGGTTTCTGATTTTGGGTTTTAGGATTTTACGGTTTCGCGGTCTTACAGTTTTAAGGTTTCTGATTATGGGTTTTAGGATTTTAGGGTTTAGGGGTGTAGGACTTTAGGGTTTTAGGGGTTTGTGGTTTAGGATTTAGCGTTTTAGTGTTTTAGGGTCTAGGGTTTAGGGTTTTGGGGTTTAAGATTTAGGATTTAGGGTTTAGGGTTTTCGGATTTTAGCGTTTTAGGGTTTACAGGTATAGGGTTTAGTGTTTAGGGTTTAGTATTTTAGGGTTTTGGGGTTTAGGGTTTACGGTTTTAGAATTTATGGTTTTAGGGTTTAGGGTTATAGGGGTTTAGGGTTAAGTGTTTTAGGGTATAAGGTTTAGGGTTTTAGGATTTTATTGGTTTAGTGTTTAGGGTTTTAGGGTTTTAGTGTTTCTGATTTAGGGTTTTGTGTTTTAGGTTTTAGGGTTTTAGGGTTTAAGGTTTCTGATTTAGAGTTTTAGGGGTTTTGATTTAGGGTTTTAGGGTTTTACGGTCTTGCGGTCTTACAGTTTTAAGGTTTAAGTGTTTTAGGGTATAGGTTTTAGGGTTTTGGGATTTTAGGGGTTTAGCGTTTAGGGTTTTAGGGTTTTAGTGTTTCTGATTTAGGGTTTTGTGTTTTACGGTTTCGCCGTCTTACAGTTTTAAGGTTTCTAATTGTAGGTTTTAGGGTTTTAGGGTTTAGGGGTGTAGGACTTTAGGGGTTTAGGGTTTGGGGTTTATGGTTTTAGGGTTAGGATTTAGGGTTTTAGTGTCTAGGGTTTACTAGGGTTTAGGCTTTAGTTTTTAGGATTTTGGCGTCTAGGGTTTACGGTTTAGGGTTTTAGGGTTTATGGGTATAGAGTTTAGGGTTTAGTATTTTAGGGTTTTATGGTTTAGGGTTTACGGTTTTAGGGTTTTTAGAGTTTAGGATTTTAGGCTTTAGGGTTATAGGGGTTCAGGGTTAGGTGTTTTAGGGTTTTAGGTTTTAGGGTTTTGGCGGTTTAGGGTTTTAGTGTTTCTGATTTAGGGTTTTATGGTTTGAGAGTTTTAGTGTTTAGGGTTGTACGGTTTTAGGGCTTAGGGTCTTAGGGGTTTAGGGTTAGGCCATAGGGTTTTAGGGTTTTAGAGTTTTAGGATTTTAGGGTTTAGGGGTTTTGGATTTTTGTTTTTGGGTTTTAGGGTTTTATTGTTTAGGGTTTGAGGTTTTTGTGTTTTACGGTATAGGATTTAGGGCTGTAGGGTTTTAGGGTTTTAGGGTTTAGGTTTTAGGGTTTAGGCTTTAGGATTTTAGAGTTTAGGGTTTTTGGGTTTAGGGTTTTAGGGGTTTATGGTTTAGGGTTTTTGGGTTTTTGAGTTTAGGGTTGTAGGGGTTTAGCGTTTATGGTTTAGGGTTTTAGGGTTTTAGAGTTTTACTGCTTAGGGTTTTATGGTTTAAGGGCTTAGGATTTTGGGTTTAGCTTTTAGGGTTTTAGGGTTTAGGGTTTTACGGTTTTAGTGTTTATGGTTTGGGTTTTAGGTTAGGGGTTTAGGGTTTTGGGTTTAACGGTTTTAGGGTTTAGGATTTAGGGTTATGGTAGGGTTTAGGATTTAGGGTTTTGGGATGTTAGGGGTTTGGTATTTAGGGTTTTAGCGGTTTAGGGTTTTAGTGTTTCTGATTTAGGGTTTTAGGGCTTAGGGTTTAGGGTTTTATGGTTTTAGAGTTTTAGTGTTTAGGGTTTAGGGTCCATGGTTTAGGGGTTTAGGGTTTTAGGGTTTAAGGTTTAGGGTTTAGGGATTTTGGGTTTTTAGGTTTAGGGTTTTAGGGGTTTAGGGTCTATGTTTTAGGGTTTTTGTGTTTTTGGGTTTAGGGTTTTAGGGGTTTAGGGTTTATGGTTTGAGGTTTTAGGGTTTTAGAATTTTACTTTTTAGATTCATTGGTTTGGGATGGGCATTTGAAATATTGACAACGTTTAAGTCTCGCATCGGCGTTGTAAGGAGTTTCTCGTAACAACATCGGTGGGATCGATGGTGGCGTCGGTCAGACCGTCAGTGAGCATTCGTGAATGAGTGTAATATGGAGGTTACTGTAACGTAGAAGTTTCAATGCCCAATTTTATTTACGTTTATTGGTTGGAGATGGGTATTTGAGACTTAGACAAAATCTAATTCGAGGATGGGTGTTGTAAGGCCTTTTCGGTGTCGTACAAGTTTCAATCCCCAAAATTTCTTTTTTAGGTTCATAATTGGAGATGGGCATTTGGAACTTCGGCAAATTTTAATTCGCGGACAGACGTATGAAGGTCTTTTTTCAATCATCAAAGTTTCAATGCCCAATTTTTTTTAGGTTCATTGGTTTGGGATGGGATTCGAGATATTGGCAATGATTAAGTCTCGAATCGGCGTAGTAAGGAGTTTCTTTTAACAGCATCGGTCGGACCTATGGTAGCGTCGGACTGACGGCCAGTGAACATTCGCTGATGAGCGTAATTTGGAGGTTACTGCAACGTAGAAGTTTCAATGCCTAATTTTGTTTAGGTTCATTGATTGGAGATGGATATATTTTAATTTATGGACTGGCGTCATAACGCATTTTCGGTATCGCACAAGTTTCAATCTCCAATCTTCTTTTAGGTTCATTGGTTGGAGATGGGCATAGAGCATGGTGACATAGAGGCACTAGGGTCGAGTATGTGCATGAGGGGTAGAGATGAGAAATAAATGTAATACGTCTCCCCACTTGGACCCGCAACATGTCATTATGTGTAGCACGGGGTTGGTGCCAGGAATGAAGGTAGAACTAAAGGTGATCTGATCTCCAAAGGAGGAGTACGTAGGCAGCTGATAATTCAGTTCGATCACAGTGAGGGTCCAATAATTCCTAGGATTCATGGGAGTCTCTCCTGGTCTCGGTGAAGATTTGGGATCTTGAATTTTGTTGGATCGCTCCGTCATGAGCATCGATCTCGCATCAGGTTGGGGATGAGCTTTTGAAACAATGACAGTTGGTTGGAGATGGGGCATAGAGCATGGTGACATAGAGGCACTAGGGTCTGATATGGGCATAAGGGGTAGAGATGAGACATGAATGTAATACCTCCCTCCATATGAACCCACAGCATGTCATTATGTGTAGCACGGGGTTGGTGCCATGTATGAAGGTAGAACTACGCGTGATCTGATCTCCAAGGGAGGAGTACGTAGGCAGCTGATAATTCAGTTCGATCACATCGAGGGTCCAATAGATCCTAGGATTCGTGGGAGTGTCTCCTGGTCTCGGTGAAGACTCGATATCCCCAATTTTGTTGGATCTTTTCGTCGTGAGCATCGATACCGCATCAGGTTGGGGATGGGCATTTGAAACATTAGTAATCGGATGAACGTCTTAAGCAGTTCCTTCTAATATAGAAGTTTTAATGTCCAACTGGTTTTAGGTTCATTGGTTGGGATGACTATTTGAAATATTGGGAACGTTTAAGGTGCTGATGGGCGTAATAAGGAATTACAGCTAACACATGTGCAACGTTTTTTATGCGAAGCCATATGAATGGATTTTGGAGAAGATTGAAATTCAAGTAACATAGAAATTTCAATGCCCAATTTTGTTTAAGTTCATTGGTTTGGGATGGGCATTTGAAATACTGACAATGTTTAATTCTCGGATCGGCGTGGTAAGGTGTTTCTCGTAACAACATCGGTGGGATCGATGGTGGGTGTCGGTCAGACTGTCAGTGAACATTCGCAGATGAGTGTAATTTGGATGTTACTGTAACGTAAAAGTTTCAATGCCCAATTTTATTTATGTTTATTAGTTGGAGATGGGTATTTGAGATTTCAGCAAAATCTAAATCGAGGACGGGAGTTGTAAGGCCTTTTCGAGCACGGGGTTGGTGCCAAGAATGAAGGTAAAACCACGAGTGATCTGATCTCCAGGGAAGGAGTACGTAGGTAGCTGATAATTCAGTTCGATCACAGCGAGGGTTTAATAAGTCTGAGGATTCGTGGGAGTCTCTCCTGGTCTCGGTGAAGACTCGGGATCTCCAATTTTGTTGGGTCGCTCCATTGTGAGCATCGATTCCGCATCCGGTTGGGGATGGGCTTTTGAAACAATGACAGTTGGTTGGAGATGGGGCATAGGGCATGGTGACATAGAGGCACTAGGGGTAGAGATGAGACATGAATGTAATACTTCCCTCCACATGAACCCACAACTTGTCATTATGTGTAGCACGGGGTTGGTGCCATGTATGAAGGTAGAACTACGCGTGATCTGATCTCCAAGGGAGTAGTACGTAAGCAGCTGATAATTTAGTTCGATCACACCGAGGGTCCAATAAATCCTAGGATTCGTGGGAGTCTCTCATGGTTTCGGTGAAGACTCGACATCCCCAATTTTGTTGGATCTTTCCGTCGCGAACATCGATCCCGCAGCAGGTTGGGGATGGGCATTTGAAACATTGGCAATCGGATGAACGTCTTAAGCAGTTCCTTCTAACATAGAAGTTTTAATGCCCAACTGGTTTTAGGTTCATTGGTTGGGATGGCTATTTGAAATATTGGGAACGGTTTAAGGTGCAGATGGGCATAGTAAGGAATTACTACTGCTAGCACAGAAGTTTCAATCCCAATTTTGTTTAGGTTTATTGGCTTGGGATGGGCATTTGAGACATTGGCAGCTTTTTAAGTCTCGAAAGAGCGTAGTATGCAGTTCCTGTTAACATCGAAGTTTTAATGGCCATTTTTGTTTAGGTTCATTGGTTGGGGATGGGATTTGACACATTTGCAATGTTTAATATAGGACGATTGGGCCATTTGGTGTCAATGCCCCAATTTTAATATGTTTCCTTGGTTGGGCAAGCTCATTCAAAGAATCGTATCATGTATGTGGCGGAAGGTTGTGGACAAAAATTTCGGTAAAATTGCAACGGTTATTAGATATTGGGTGAATGTGGTTATTATGCTCAGTTTTATTTAGTTTCGTTTGTTACAGATGGGCATTTTGAACATGAGACTAACTATTTGTTGTCAACAATTTTATATTGTGACTAAGTTGATATTTAACAATATTAGATATGATGATGCATACACATACATACACATACATACATGCATGCATGCATACATCCATACGTTATGCGTAATGTATGTATTTATGATATCTAATGTTAAATATCGACCCAGTCACAACACAAAAATTTTGAGAATAAATGGTTAGTGTTTTGTTAAAATGTCCGTCTATAACGAATGATCCTGAATTCGACTGAGAATACCCACCGCCGTTACACAACGTGTGCAAGGTTTCCTATGCGGAGCCATATGGATGGATTATGGAGAAGATTGAAATTCAAGATAGAAGTTTCAATGCCCAATTTTGTTTAGGTTCATTGGTTTGGGATGAACATTTGAAATATTGACAATGTTTAAGTCTCAGATCGGCGTAGTAAGGAGTTTCCTGTAACAGCATCGGTGGGATCGATGGTGGCGTCGGTCAGACGATAAGTAAACATTCGCGGATGAGTGTAATTTGGAGGTTACTGTAACGTAGAAGTTTCAATGCCCAATTTTATTTACGTTAATGGGTTGGAGACGGGTATTTGAGACTTCGGCAAAATCTAATTCGAGGACGGGAGTTGTAAGGCCTTTTCGGTATCGTACAAGTTTCAATCCCCAAAATTTAATTTTTAGGTTCATAATTGGATATGGGCATTTGGAACTTCGGCAAATTTTAATTCGCGGACAGACGTATGAATGTCTTTTTTCAATTATTAAAGTTTCAATGCCCAAGTTTTTTTAGGTTCATCGGTTTGGAATGGGCATTCGAGATATTGGCAATGTTTTAGTCTCGAATCGGCGTAGTAAGGAGTTTCTTGTAACAGTCGCGGATGAGCGTAATTTGGAGGTTACTGTAACGTAGAAGTTTCAATGCTCAATTTTATTTAGGTTCATTGGTTGGAGATGGGCATATTTTAATTTACGGACGGCCGTAATAACGCATTTTCGATATCGCACAAGTTTCAATCTTCAATTTTTTTTTTAGGTTCATTGGTTGAAGATGGGCATAGAACATGGTGACATAGAGGCACTAGGGTCGAGTATGTGCATGAGGGGTAGAGATGAGAAATGAATGTAATACCTCTCCCCACTTGGACCCTCAACATGTCATTATGTGTAGCACGGGGTTGGTGCCAGGAATGACGGTAGAACTACGGGTGATCTGATCTCCAACGGAGGACTAAGTTGGCAGCTGATAATTCAATTCGATCAGTGCGAGGGTCCAATAAGTCTTAGGATTCGTGGGAGTCTCTCCTGGTCTCGGTGAAGATTTGGGATCTTGAATTTTGTTGGATCGCTCCGTCATGAGCATCGATCTCGCATCAGGTTGGGGATGAGCTTTTGAAACAATGACAGTTGGTTGGAGATGGGGCATAGAGCATGGTGACATAGAGGCACTAGGGTCTGATATGGGCATAAGGGGTAGAGATGAGACATGAATGTAATACCTCCCTCCATATGAACCCACAGCATGTCATTATGTGTAGCACGGGGTTGGTGCCATGTATGAAGGTAGAACTACGCGTGATCTGATCTCCAAGGGAGGAGTACGTAGGCAGCTGATAAGTCGGTTCGATCACACCGAGCGTCCAATAAATCCTAGATTCATGGGAGTCTCTCCTGGTCTCGGTGAAGACTTGACATCCGCAATTTTGTTGGATCTTTATGTCGTGAGCATTGATCCCGTATCAGGTTGGGATTGGGCATTTGAAACAATAGTAGTTTTTAAGTCGCTGATGCGGGCATCTGTGGACTTAATCAAAATTTTAATTTTGACCCAGGCGGTTGCATTATTAAATTAGCAAATTTGAGCCCCGAGTCGAAGGATGAAAATTTTATTTTCAATCTCTGCCGGTGCGTTGGCAGCTTGGGTCATTTCAAGTTTAATCAAGCGTAGTCCAACTATTCAGGCCCAACCAGCCAGGCCTTGGCCCAACAAGTTACAACTCAGGCCCAGCTGTGCATGTCAGGCCCAATTAAAAAAGTCCAGTTCAAGCAGGACCTCTGCATAAGAGGCAAAATCTGGTAGTGGCGGATTGAAGTAGTTGTGTAGGAAGTTTTAATTACCTAGTTTAGTTTAACTTAGGTAGTTTCTATTATTGGGTTTTAGGGTTTAAGGTTTCTGGTTTAGGGTTGCAGTATTTCTGATTTAGGATTTTAGGGTTTTACGGTTTCGCGGTCTTACAGTTTTAAGGTTTCTGATTATGGGTTTTAGAATTTTAGGGTTTAGGGGTGTAGGACTTTAGGGTTTTAGGGGTTTATGGTTTAGGGTTTTAGGTTTAGGGTTTTAGTGTTTTAGGGTTTTTGGATTTTAGCGTTTTAGGGTTTACGGGTATAGGGTTTAGGTTTAGTATTTTAGTGTTTAGGGTTTTAGGGGTTTAGGGTTTAGGGTTTACGATTTTATGGTTTTTGGGTTTTGGAGTTTAGGGTTTTAGAATTTATGTTTTTAGGGTTTAGGGTTATAGGGGTTTAGGGTTAAGTGTTTTAGGGTTTAGGGTTTTAGGATTTTAGGGGTTTAGTGTTTAGGGTTTTAGGGCTTTAGTGTTTTTGATCTAGGATTTTAGGGCTTTAGGGTTTTGTGTTTTAGGTTTTAGGGTTTAAGGTTTCTGATTTAGGGTTTTAGGGTTTTACGGTTTCGCGGTCTTATAGTTTTAAGGTTTTTGATTGTGGGTTTTAGGATTTTAGTGTTTCGGGGTGTTGGATTTTAGGGTTTTAGGGGTTTAGGGTTTAGGGTTTAGGGTTTATGGTTTTAGGCTTAGGGTTTAGTGTTTTAGTGTCTAGGGTTTAGGGTCTAGGGTTTAGGGTTTAGGGTTTAGTGTTTAAGATTTTGGCATCTAGGGTTTAGGGTTTTAGCGTTTTAGGGTTTATGGGTATAGGGTTTAGGGTTTAGCATTTTAGGGTTTTATGGTTTAGTGTTTAGAGTTTACGGTTTTAGGGTTTTAGAGTTTAGGGGTTTAGGGTTATAAGGGTTCAGGGTTAAGTGTTTTAGAGTTTTATCGTTTAGGGTTTTAGGATTTAGGGGTTTAGTGTTTAGGGTTTTAGCGGTTTAGGGTTTTAGTGTTTCTGATTTAGGGTTTTAGGGTTTAGGGTTTAGGGTTTTATGGTTTGAGAGTTTTAGTGTTTAGGGTTTTACGGTTTTTGGGCTTAGGGTTTTAGGGGCTTAGGGGGTTAGGGTTAGGGCATAGGGTTTTAGGGTTTTAGAGTTTAGGATTTTAGGGTTTAGGGTTTTGGATTTAGGTTTTTGGGTTAGGGCTTAGGGTTTTAGTGTTTAGGTTTGGGGTTTTGGTTTTAGGTTTTAGGTTTTAGGTTTTATGGTTTTAGGGTTTAGGGGTTTAGGGTTTAGGTTTTAGGTTTTAGGTTTTATGGTTTTAGGGTTTAGGGGTTTAGGGTTTTATTGTTTTAGGGTTTAGTGTTTTTGGGATCTTGGGTTTTTGGGTTTAGGGTTTTAGGGGTTTAGGGTCTATGGTTTAGGGTTTTTGGGATTTTGGGCTTTTGGGTTTAGGGTTTTAGGGGTTTAGGGTTTATGGTTTGGGGTTTTAGGGGATTAGACTTTTACTATTTAGGTTCATTGGTTTGGGATGAGCATTTGAAATTTTGACAGTGTTTAAATCTCGGATTGGCGTAATGAGGAATTTCCTGTAACAGCTTCGGTGGGATCGATGGTGGCATCGGTCAGACCGTCAGTGAACATTCGCGGATGAGTGTAATTTGGTGGTTACTGTAACGTAGAAGTTTCAATGCCCAATTTTATTTACGTTTATTGGTTGGAGATTGGTATTTGAGACTTCGACAAAATCTAATTCGAGGACGGGAGTTGTAAGGTCTTTTCGGCGTCATACAAGCTTCAATCCCCAAAATTTATTTTTTAGGTTCATAATTGGAGATGGGCATTTAGAACTTCGGCAAATTTTAATTCGCTGACAGAGGTATTAAGGTCTTTTTTCAATCATCAAAGTTTTAATGCCCAATTTTTTTTAGGTTCATTGGTTTGGGATGGGCATTCGAGATATTGGCAATGTTTAAGTCTCCAATCGGCGTATTACGGAGTTTCTTGTAACAGCATCGGTCGGACCTATGGTGGCGTCGGACTGACGGCCAGTGAACAGTCGCGGATGAGCGTAATTTGGAGGTTACTGTAACGTAGAAGTTTTAATGCCCAATTTTATTTAGGTTCATTGGTTGGAGATGGGCATATTTTAATATACGGACGGGCGTAATAACGCATTTTTGGTATCGCACAAGTTTCAATCTCCAATCTTCTTTTAGGTTCATTGGTTGGAGATGGGCATAGAACATGGTGACATAGAGGCACTAGGGTCAAGTATGTGCATGAGGGGTAGAGATGAGAAATGAATGCGATAACTCTCCCCACTTGGACCCGCAACATGTCATTATGTGTAGCACGGGGTTGGTGCCAGGAATGAAGGTAGAACTACAGGTGATCTGATCTCCAAGGGAGGAGTACGTAGGCAGCGGATAATTCAGTTCGATCACAGCGAGGGTCCAATAAGTCTTAGGATTCGTGTGAGTCTCTCCTTGTCTCGGTGAAGACTCGCAATCTCCAATTTTGTTGGATCGCTCCGTCATGAGCATCGATCCCGCATCAGGTTGGGGATGGACTTTGAAACAATGACAGTTGGTTGGAGATGGGGCATAAAGCATGGTGACATAGAGGCACTAGGGTCGGGTATGGGCTTAAGTTGTAGAGATGAGACATGAATGCAATACCTCCCTCCACATGAACCCACAACATGTCATTTTGTGTAGCACGGGGTTGGTGCCATGTATGAAGGTAGAACTACGCGTGATCTGATCTCCAAGGGAGGAGTACGTACGCAGCTGATAATTCAGTTCGATCACACTGAGGGTCCAATAAATCTTAGGATTCGTGGGAGTCTCTCATGGTCTCGGTGAAGAGTCGACATCCCCAATTTTGTTGGATCTTTCCGTCGTGAGCATCGATCACGCATCAGGTTGGGGATGGGCATTTGAAATATTGGCAATCGGATGAACGTCTTAAGCAGTTCCTTCTAGGATAGAAGTTTTAATGCCCAACTGATTTTAGGTTCATTGGTTGGGATGGCTATTTGAAATATTGGGAACGTTGAAGGTGCAGATGGGCGTAGTAAGGAATTACTGCTAACACAGAAGTTTCAATCCCAATTTTGTTTAGGTTCATTGGCTTGGGATGGGCATTTGAGACATTGGCTGTTTTTTAAGTCTCGAAAGAGCGTAGTATGCAGTTCCTGTTAACATGGGACTAACTATTTGTTGTCAACAATTTTATATTGTGACTAAGTTGATATTTAACAATATTAGATATGATGATGCATACATGCGTATATACATATACACACATACACATACATACATGCATGCATGCATACATCCATACGTTATACACAATGTATGTATTTATGATATCTAATGTTAAATATCGACCCAGTCACAACACAAAAATTGAGAACAAATGGTTAGTGTTTTGTTAAAATGTCTGTCTATAACGAATGATCCTGAATTCGACTGAGCATACCCACCGCCGTAACACAACATGTGCAACGTTTCTTATGTGGAGCCATCTGAATGGATTTTGGAGAAGATTGAAATTCAAGTAACATAGAAGTTTCAATGCCCAATTTTGTTCAGTTTCATTGGTTTGGGATGGGCATTTGAAATATTGACAATGTTTAAGTCTCGCATCGGCGTAGTAAGTAGTTTCTCGTAACAACATCGGTGGGGTCGATGGTGGCGTCGGTCAGACCGTCAGTGAACATTCGTGGATGAGTGTAATTTGGAGGTTACTATAACGTAGAAGTTTCAATGCCTAATTTTATTTACGTTTATTGGTTGGAGATGGGTATTTGAGACTTCGGCAAAATCTAATTCGAGGACGGGAGATGTAAGGCCTTTTCGGTATCATACAAGTTTCAATCCCCAAAATTTAATTTTTAGGTTCATAATTGGAGATGGCATTTGGAACTTCAGCAAATTTTAATTCGCGGACAGACGTATGAAGGTCTTTTTTCAATCATCAAAGTTTGAATGCCCAATTTTTTTTAGGTTCATTGGTTTGGGATGAGCATTCGAGATATTGGCAATGTTTAAGTCTCGAATCGGCGTAGTAAGGAGTTTCTTGTAACAGCATCGGCCGGACGTATGGTGGCGTCGGACTGACGGCCAGTGAACAGTCGCGGATGAGCGTAATTTGGAGGTTACTCTAACGTAGAAGTTTCAATGCCCAATTTTGTTTAGGTTTATTGGTTGGAGAAGGGCATATTTTAATTTACGGACGGGCGTGATAACGCATTTTCGGTATCGCACAAGTTTCAATCTCCAATCTTCTTTTAGGTTCATTGGTTGGAGATGGGCATAGAGCATGGTGACATAGAGGTACTAGGGTCGAGTATGTGCATGAGGGGTAGAGATGAGAAATGAATGTAATACCTCTCCCCACTTGGATCCGCAACATGTCACTATGTGTAGCACGGGGTTGGTGCCAGGAATAAAGGTAGAAATACGGGTGGTCTAATCTCCAAGGGAGGAGTACGTAGGCAGTTGATAATTTAGTTCGATCACAGCGAGGGTCCAATAAGTCCTAGGATTCATGGGAGTCTCTCCTGGTCTCGGTGAAGATTTGGGATCTCGAATTTTGTTGGATCGCTCCGTCATGAGCATCGATCCCGCATCGGGTTGGGGATGGGCTTTTGAAACAATGACAATTGGTTGTAATACCTCCCTCCACATGAACCCACAACATGTCATTATGTGTAGCACGGGGTTGGTGCCATGTATGAAGGTAGAACTACGCGTGATCTGATCTCCATGGGAGGAGTACGTAGGCAGCTGATAATTCGGTTCGATCACACCGAGGGTCCAATAAATCCTAGGATTCGTGGGAGTCTCTCCTGGTCTCGGTGAAGACTCGGCATCCCCAATTTTGTTGGATATTTCCGTCGTGAGCATCGATCCTGCATCAGGTTGGGGATGGGCATTTGAAACAATAGCAGTTAACATCGAAGTATTAATGGCTAATTTTATTTAGGTTCATTAGTTGAGGATCGGATTTGACACATTTGCAATGTTTAATATAGGACGATTGGGCCATTTGGTGTCGATGCCCCAATTTTAATATGTTTCCTTGGTTGGGCAAGCTCATTTAAAGAATCGTATCATGTATGTGGCGGAAGGTTGTGGATAAAAATTTCGGTAAAATTGCAACGGTTATTAGATATTGGGTGAATGTGGTTATTATGCTCAGTTTTATTTAGTTTCGTTTGTTGCAGATGGGCATTTTGAACATGTGACTAAGTTGATATTTAACAATATTAGATATGATGATGCATACATGCGTATATACATATACACACATACACATACATACATGCATGCATGCATACATCCATACGTTATGCGTAATGTATGTATTTATGATATCTAATGTTAAATATCGACCCAGTCACAACACAAAAATTTTGAGAACAAATGGTTAGTGTTTTGTTAAAATGTCCGTCTATAACGAATGATCCTGAATTCGACTGACAATACCCACCGCCGTAACACAACATGTGCAACGTTTCATATGCGGAGCCATATGAATGGATTTTGGAAAAGATTGAAATTCAAGTAACATAGAAGTTTCAATGCCCAATTTTGTTCAGTTTCATTGGTTTGGGATGGGCATTTGAAATATTGACAACGTTTGAGTCTCGCATTGGCGTAGTAAGGAGTTTCTCGTAACAACATCGGTGGGATCGATGGTGGCGTCGGTCAGACCGTCAGTGAACATTCGTGAATGAGTGTAATATGGAGGTTATTGTAACGTAGAAGTTTCAATGCCCAATTTTATTTACGTTTATTGGTTGGAGATGGGTATTTGAGACTTCGACAAAATCTAATTCGAGGACGGGTGTTGTAAGGCCTTTTCGGTGTCGTACAAGTTTCAATCCCGAAAATTTATTTTTTAGGTTCATAATTGGAGATGGGCATTTGGAACTTCGGCAAATTTTAATTCGCGGACAGACGTATTAAGATATTTTTTCAATTATCAAAGTTTCAATGCTCAATTTTTTTTA
The DNA here is from genome assembly GCA_013350335.1 of Chimonanthus salicifolius. NCBI lineage: Eukaryota > Viridiplantae > Streptophyta > Magnoliopsida > Laurales > Calycanthaceae > Chimonanthus > Chimonanthus salicifolius. Next base: position 42,387,961 of record CM023534.1, on the reverse strand, counting down.
GGTTCATTGGTTTGGGATGGGATTCGAGATATTGGCAATGATTAAGTCTCGAATCGGCGTAGTAAGGAGTTCCTTTTAACAGCATCGGTCGGACCTATGGTAGCGTCGGACTGACGGCCAGTGAACATTCGCGGATGAGCGTAATTTGGAGGTTACTATACCGTAGAAGTTTCAATGCCCAATTTTGTCTAGGTTCATTGGTTGGAGATGGGCATATTTTAATTTACGGACGGGCGTAATAACACATTTTCGGTATCGCACAAGTTTCAATCTCCAATCTTCTTTTAGGTTCATTAGTTGGAGATGGGCATAGAGCTTGGTGACATACAGGCACTAGGGTCGAGTATGTGCATAAGGGTTAGAGATGAGAAATGAATGTAATACCTCTCTCCACTTGGACCCGCAACATGTCATTATGTGTAGCATGGGGTTGGTGCCATGTATGAAGGTAGAACTACGCATGATCTGATCTCCAAGGGAGGAGTACGTAGGCAGCTGATAATTCGGTTCGATCACACCGAGGGTCCAATAAATCCTACGATTCGTGGGAGTCTCTCCTGGTCTCGGTGAAGACTCGGCATCCCCAATTTTGTTGGATCTTTCTGTTGTGAGCATCGATCCCACATCAGGTTGGGGTTGGGCATTTGAAAGAATGGCAGTTTTTAAGTCGCTGATGTAGGCATCTGTGGACTTAATCAAAATTTTAATTTTGACACAGGCGGTTGTATTATTAAATTAGCAAATTTGAGCTGCGAGTTGAAGGATGAAAATTTTATTTTTCGATCCCTGCTGGTGCGTGGGCAGCTTGGGTCATTTCAAGCTTAATCAAGCCTATTCCAACTATTTAGGACCAACCAGCCAGGCATTGGCCCAACAAGTCACATCTCAGGCCCAGCTGTGCATGTCAGGCCCAATTATAAAAGTCCAGTTCAAGCAGAACCTCTACATAAGAGGCAAAATCTGGTAGTGGCCGATTGAGTAGTTGTGTAGGAAGTTTTAATTACCTAGTTTTGTTTAACTTAGGTAGTTTCTATTATTGGGTTTTAGGGTTTAAGGTTTCTGATTTAGGGTTTTAGGGTTTCTGATTTAGGGTTTTAGGGTTTTACGGTTTTGCGGTCTTACAGTTTTAAGGTTTCTGATTGTGGGTTTTAGGATTTTAGGGTTTAGGGGTGTAGGACTTTAGGGTTTTAGGGGTTTGTGGTTTAGGGTTTTAGGTTTAGGGTTTAGGGTTTTAGTGGTTTAGGGTCTACGGTTTAGGGTTTACGGTTTTTGGATTTTAGCGTTTTAGGGTTTACGGGTATAGGGTTTAGGGTTTGGTATTTTAGTGTTTAGGGTTTTAGGGGTTTAGGGTTTAGGGTTTACAATTTTAAGGTTTTTGGTTTTTAGAATTTATGGTTTTGAGGGTTTAGGGTTATAGGGGTTTAGGGTTAAGTGTTTTAGGGTTTAGGGTTTTAGGATTTTAGGGGTTTAGTGTTTAGGGTTTTATGGCTATAGTATTTCTGATTTAGGGTTTTAGGTTTTAGGGTTTTGTGTTTTAGGTTTTAGGGTTTTGTGTTTTAGGTTTTAGGGTTTAAGGTTTCTGATTTAGGGTTTTAGGCAAGGTTGTCAAAATTGAATCGTATCGTGAATCGGTTTAGGGGTATGAATCGTGAATCGTAAATCGTGTAATCGTAAGATTCATAACGTTTTGTTCAATTTCTCATAATATATAAGTAAATATATAATCAAGGTCACATCCATTTTTCCTCCAAAGGAAATAATCAACCACAAAAAGGCAAAAATAATAATATGAGATTTAAATATAAATACAATATTATGTAAATAATACAATATTACATAATACATAATAGTAAAATACAGACACAGTAAAATGATTACATTACAGTATACAGTTTTATATAATACAATCATTTTAATCATTTATGGTAAATAATATAATATTATATAATAGTAAATGATCTGTGGAATAAATACAGTTATATAACTGTATCGTGTAAATTGTAAAATGATTACATTACACTATTACAGTTATATAATATTGTACTATACTATTAAATATAATATCAATTTTATATTATACTATTTTGTAAGTTAAGAAAGGGCTTAGTGGCTTACTGTATACAATACTATGTTATACCATTACAGATATTATAAATTTTATATAATATTATTTTGTAAAGCAAGAAAGGGCTGTATGGTGTATGCTGTACACTGTACAGTCTTCTCCAGATTTAACTTAGGCAAAATGAAAGTAAAAAGGAAAGAAAAGACAGGTAACTTAAAGGGAATTCTTTATTAGTTTATTTTATTAAATATAATAGGTCTACCGATTATACAAAGCCAAAACGAAAGTAAAAAAAGGGAGAAATGAAAAGAGAAATAAGAGAAAAAGTTAAGAGAGACGGAAGAAGAAGAAAAGAAGAAGTTCTGAGAAGAGGAAGACGGAGGAAGAAGAAGAAGAAGAAAGAAGAGGGAAGAAACAAAAAGAAGAAAAAGAGAATAAGTTTCAGAAGGCGGAAAACAGAGGAAGAAGAAGAAGACGAAGAAGAAGAAGAGAAAAAGAATACAAAAACGAAAAAATGAGGAGGAAGAAGAAGAGAAGAAAGACAACAAAAATACCGTGCACCTGCGAATGGGTTGCGAAAGGAAAGCTTGGAGCAGCACCGAGCAAGGAGAAGCAGAGAAGCAGCATCACCGAGCAAGGAGAAACAGAGAAGCAACAGCACCGAGAAGCAGCAGCAACGGCAAAAGGAGAAGCAGAGAAGCAACGAAAAACAAAGAGTTTTCGTTTCGTGTTGGTGAAGAGAGGAAGCAGCGGTAGGTGAGGTGTCTTTTCATTCGATTTAAACATTCTAATATATATATATATATATATATATATATATATATATATATATATATATATATATATATATATATATATATATATATTTAAACACCACGGCATTTCCACCTGTTTTACGAATCGCACAATTCTGCGATTCGTACGATACGAATCGCACGGTTCGCGATTCATATTAAAAACACATTTTTTTTAATTAATTTTGATTTTCTACCGATTCGAACCGTAACACCCTCCGATTCGATACGAATCGTGCGATTCGACTCGTTAATCGCACGATTTGGACAACCTTGGTTTTAGGGTTTTACGGTTTCGCGGTCTTATAGTTTTAAGGTTTTTATTGTTTTAGGGTTTAGGGTTTAGGGGTTTTGGGGTTTTGGGATTTTGGGTTTTTGGGTTTAGGGTTTTAGGGGTTTAGGGTCTATGGTTTAGGGTTTTTGTGTTTTTGGGTTTAGGGTTTATGGTTTAGAGTTTTACTGTTTAGGTTCATTGGTTTGGGATGAGCATTTGAAATATTGATAGTGTTTAAGTCTCGGATTGGCGTAATAAGGAATTTCCCGTAACAGCTTCGGTGGGATCGATGGTGGCGTCCGTCAGACCGCCAGCGAACATTCGCGGATGAGTGTAATTTGGTGGTTACTGTAACGTAGAAGTTTCAATGACCAATTTTATTTACGTTTATTGGTTGGAGATGGGTATTTGAGACTTCGACAAAATCTAATTCGAGGACGGGAGTTGTAAGGCTTTTTCGGTGTCGTACAAGTTTCAATCCCGAAAATTTATTTTTTAGGCTCATAATTGGAGATGGGCATTTGGAACTTCGGCAAATTTTAATTCGCGGACAGAGGTATTAAGGTCTTTTTTCAATTATTAAAGTTTTAATGCCCAATTTTTTTTAGATTCATTGGTTTGGGATGAGCATTCGAGATATTGGCAATGTTTAAGTCTCGAATCGGCGTATTATGGAGTTTCTTGTAACAGCATCGGTCGGACCTATGGTAGCGTCGGACTGACGGCCAGTGAACAGTCGCGGATGAGCGTAATTTGGAGGTTACTATAACGTAGAAGTTTCAATGCCCAATTTTGTTTAGGTTCATTGATTGGAGATGGGCATATTTTAATATACGGACGGGCGTAATAACGCATTTTCGGTATCGCACAAGTTTCAATCTCCAATCTTCTTTTAGGTTCATTGGTTGGAGATGGGCATAGAGCATGGTGACATAGAGGCACTAGGGTTGAGTATGTGCATGAGGGGTAGAGATGAGAAATGAATGTAATACCTCTCCCCACTTGGACCCGCAATATGTCATTATGTGTAGCACGGGGTTGGTGCCAGGAATGAAGGTAGAACTACGAGTGATCTGATCTCCAAGGGAGGAGTACATAGGCAGCTGATAATTCAGTTCGATCACAGCGAGGGTCCAATAAGTCTTAGGATTCGTGTAAGTCTCTCCTTGTCTCGGTGAAGACTCGCGATCTCCAATTTTGTTGGATCGCTCTATCATGAGCATTGATCTCGCATAAGGTTGGGGATGGACTTTTGAAACAATGACAGTTGGTTGGAGATGGGGCATAAAGCATGGTGACATAGAGGCACTACGGTCGGGTATGGGCTTAAGGGGTAGAGATGAGACATGAATGTAATACCTCCCTCCACACGAACCCACAACATGTCATTATGTGTAGCACGGGGTTGGTGGCATGTATGAAGGTAGAACTACGCATGATCTGATCTCCAAGGGAGGAGTATGTAGGCAGCTGATAATTCAGTTCGATCACAGCGATGGTCCAATAAGTCTTAGGATTCGTGTGAGTCTCTCCTTGTCTCGGTGAAGACTGGCGATCTCCAATTTTGTTGGATCGCTCTGTCATGAGCATCGATCTCGCATCAGGTTGGGGATGGACTTTTGAAACATTGACACTTGGTTGGAGATGGGGCATAAAGCATGGTGACATAGAGGCACTACGGCCGGGTATGGGCTTAAGGGGTAGAGATGAGACATGAATGTAATACCTCCCTCCACACGAACCTACAACATGTCATTATGTGTAGCACGGGGTTGGTGACATGTATGAAGGTAGAACTACGCGTGATCTGATCTCCAAGGGAGGAGTACGTAGGCAGCTGATAATTCAGTTCGATTACACCGTGGGTCCAATAAATCCTAGGATTCGTGGGAGTCTCTCATGGTCTCAGTGAAGACTCGGCATCCCCAATTTTGTTGGATCTTTCCGTCGTGAGCATCGATAACGCATCAGGTTGGGGATGGGCATTTGAAATATTGGCAATCGGATGAACGTCTTAAGCAGTTCCTTCTAGGATTGAAGTTTTAATGCCCAACTGACTTTAGGTTCATTGGTTGGGATGGCTATTTGAAATATTGGGAACGTTGAAGGTGCAGATGGGCGTAATAAGGAATTACTGCTAACACAGAAGTTTCAATCCCAATTTTGTTTAGGTTCATTGGCTTGGGATGGGCATTTGAGAAATTGGCAGTTTTTTAAGTCTCGAAAGAGCGTAGTATGCAGTTCCTGTTAACATCGAAGTTTTAATGGCCATTTTTGTTTAGGTTCATTGGTTGGGGATGAGATTTGACACATTTGCAATATTTAATATTGGACGATTGGCTATTTGGTGTCGATGCCCCAATTTTAATATGTTTCCTTGGTTGAGCATGCTCATTCAAAGAATCGTATCATGTATGTGGCGGAAGTTGGGGACAAAAATTTCGGTAAAATTGCAACGGTTATTAGATATTGGGTGAATGCGGTTGTTATGCTCAGTTTTATTTAATTTCGTTTGTTACAGATGGGCATTTTGAACATGGGACTAACTATTTGTTGTCACCAATTTTATATTGTGATTAAGTTGATATTTAACAATATTAGATATGATGATGCATACATGCGTATATACATATACACACATACACATACATACATGCATGCATGCATACATCCATACGTTATGCGTAATGTATGTATTTATGATATCTAATGTTAAATATCGACCCAGTCACAACACAAATATTTTGAGAACAAATGGTTAGTGTTTTGTTAAAATGTCCGTCTATAACGAATGATCCTGAATTCGACTGAGAATACCCACCGCCGTAACACAACATGTGCAACGTTTCCTATGCGGAGCCATCTGAATGGATTTTGGAGAAGATTGAAATTCAAGTAACATAGAAGTTTCAATGCCCAATTTTGTTCAGTTTCATTGGTTTGGGATGGGCATTTGAAATATTGACAATGTTTAAGTCTCGCATCGGCGTAGTAAGTAGTTTCTCGTAACAACATCGGTGGGGTCGATGGTGGCGTCGGTCAGACCGTCAGTGAACATTCGTGGATGAGTGTAATTTGGAGGTTACTATAACGTAGAAGTTTCAATGCCTAATTTTATTTACGTTTATTGGTTGGGGATGGGTATTTGAGACTTAGGCAAAATCTAATCCGAGGACGGGAGTTGTAAGGCCTTTTCGGTATCATACAAGTTTCAATCCCCAAAATTTAACTTTTAGGTTCATAATTGGAGATGGGCATTTGGAACTTCAACAAATTTTAATTCGCGGACAGACGTGTGAAGGTCTTCTTTCAATCATCAAAGTTTTAATGCCCAATTTTTGTTAGGTTCATTGGTTTGGGATGGGCATTCCAGATATTAGCAATGTTTAAGTCTCGAATCGGCGTATTATGGAGTTTCTTGTAACAGCATCGGTCGGACCTATGGTGGCGTCGGACTGACGGCCAGTGAACAGTCGCGGATAAGCGTAATTTGGAGGTTACTGTAACGTAGAAGTTTCAATGCGCAATTTTGTTTAGGTTCATTGGTTGGAGGTGGGCATATTTTAATTTACGGACGGGCGTAATAACGCATTTTCGGTGTCGCACAAGTTTCAATCTCCAATCTTCTTTTAGGTTCATTGGTTGGAGATGGGCATAGAGCATGGTGACATAGAGGCACTAGGGTCGAGTATGTGCATGAGGGGTAGAGATGAGAAATGAATGTAATACGTCTCCCCACTTGGACCCGCAACATGTCATTATGTGTAGCACGAGGTTGGTGCCAGGAATGAAGGTAGAACTACGGGTGATCTGATCTCCAAAGGAGGAGTACGTAGGCAGCTGATTATTCAATTCGATCACAGCGAGGGTCCAATAAGTCATAGGATTCATGGGAGTCTCTCCTGGTCTCGGTGAAGATTTGAGATCTCGAATTTTATTGGATCGCTCTGCCATGAGCATCGATCCCGCATCAGGTTGGGGATGGGCTTTTGAAACAATGACAGTTCGTTGGAGATGGGGCATAGAGCATGGTGACATAGAGGCACTAGAGTTGAGTATGGGCATCAGGGGTAGAGATGAGATATGAATGTAATACGTCCCCCCACATGAGCCCACAATATGTCATTATGTGTAGCACAGGGTTGGTGCCATGTATGAAGGTAGAACTACGCGTGATCTGATCTCCAAGGGAGGAGTACGTAGGCAGCTGATAATTCGGTTCGATCACACCGAGGGTCCAATAAATCCTAGGATTCGTGGGAGTCTCTCCTGGTCTCTGTGAAGACTCGGCATCCCCAATTTTATTGGATCTTTCTGTTGTGAGTATCGATCCCACATCAAGTTGGGGTTGGGCATTTGAAACAGTAGAAGTTTTTAAGTCGCTGATGCGGGCATCTGTGGACTTATCAAAATTTTAATTTTGACCCAGGCGGTTGCATTATTAAATTAGCAAATTTGAGCCCCGAGTTGAGGAATGAAAATTTTATTTTTCGATCCCTGCTGGTGCGTGGGCAGCTTAGGTAATTTTAAGCTTAATCAAGCCTATTCCAACTATTCAGGCCCAACCAGCCAGGCGTTGGCTCAACAAGTCACAACTCAGGCCCAGCTGTGCATGTCAGGCCCAATTATAAAAGTCCAGTTCAAGCAGGACCTCCACATAAGAGGCAAAATCTGGTAGTGGCCGATTGAAGTAGTTGTGGAGGAAGTTTTAATTACCTAGTTTAGTTTAACTTAGGTAGTTTCTATTATTGGGTTTTAGGGTTTAAGGTTTATGGTTTAGGATTTTAGGATTTTACGGTTTCACGGTCTTACAGTTTTAAGGTTTCTGATTGTGGGTTTTGGGATTTTAGGGTTTAGGGGTGTAGGACTTTAGGGTTTTAGGGGTTTGTGGTTTAGGGTTTAGGATTTTAGTGTTTTAGGGTCTATGGTTTAGGGTCTAGGGTTTAGGGTTTTGGGGTTTAGGGTTTAGGGTTTAGGGTTTTAGGATTTTAGCATTTTAGGGTTTACGGGTATAGGATTTAGGGTTTAGGGTTTTAGGGGTTTAGGGTTTAGGGTTTACGATTTTAGGGTTTTTGGGTTTTAGAGTTTAGGGTTTTAGAATTTATGGTTTTAGGGTTTAGGGTTATAGGGGTTTAGGGTTAAGTGTTTTAGGGTTTAGGGTTTTGGGTTTAGGGTTTTGGGTTTTAGGATTTTAGGGGTTTAGTGTTTTGGGTTTTAGGGCTTTAGTGTTTCTGATTTAGGGTTTTAGGGTTAAGGGTTTTGTGTTTTAGGTTTGAGGGTTTAAAATTTCTGATTTAGGGTGTTACGGTTTCGCGGTCTTACAGTTTTAAGGTTTCTGATTGTGGGTTTTAGGATTTTAGTGTTTAGCGGTGTAGGACTTTAGTGTTTTAGGGGTTTAGGGTTTGGGGTTTATGGTTTTAGGCTTAGGGTTTAGGGTTTTAGTGTCTAGGGTTTAGTGTTTTAGGGTTTTGGCGTCCAGGGTTTAGGGTTTTATCGTTTTAGGGTTTATGGGTATAGGGTTTAGGGTTTAGTATTTTAGGGTTTTAGGGTTTAGCGTTTACGGTTTTAGGCTTTTAGAGTTTAAGGTTTTATGGTTTTAGGGTTATAGGGGTTCAAGTTTAAGTGTTTTAGGGTTTTAGGTATAGGGTTTAGGGTTTTAGGATTTTAGGGATTTAGTGTTTAGGGTTTTAGCGGTTTAGGGTTTTAGTGTTTCTAATTTAGGGTTTGATGGTTTTATGGTTTAGGGTTTAAGGTTTAGGGTTTTATGGTTTGAGAGTTTTAGAGTTTTAGTGTTTAGGGTTTTACGGTTTTAGGGCTTAGGGTTTTAGGGGTTTAGGGTTAGGGTATAGTCTTTTAGAGTTTTTGAGTTTTAGGATTTTAGGGTTTCGGGGTTTAGGGTTTTAGATTTAGGTTTTAGGGTTAGGGCTTAGGGTTTTAGTGTCTAGGTTTTAGGGTTTGGGGTTTAGGGTTTTGGGTTTAGGTTTTAGGTTTTAAGGTTTAGGGTTTTATTGCTTTAGGGTTTAGGGTTTTTGGGATTTTAGGTTTTTGGGTTTAGGGGTTTAGGGTCTATGGTTTAGGGTTTTTGGGTTTTTGGGTTTTTGGGTTTAGGGTTTTATTGGTTTAGGGTCTATGGTTTGGGGCTTTAGGGGTTTAGAGTTTTATTGTTTAGGTTCATTGGTTTGGGATGAGCATTTGAAATATTGACAGTGTTTAAGTCTCGGATTGGCGTAATAAGGAATTTCCGGTAACAGCTTCGGTGGGATCGATGGTGGCGTCGGTCAGACCGTCAGTGAACATTCGCGGATGAGTGTAATTTGGTGGTTACTGTAACGTAGAAGTTTCAATGCCCAATTTTATTTACGTTTATTGGTTGGAGATGGGTATTTGAGACTTCGACAAAATCTAATTCGAGGACGGGAGTTGTAAGGCCTTTTAGGTGTCGTCAAAGTTTCAATCCCGAAAATTTATTTTTTAGGTTCATAATTGGAGATGGGCATTTGGAACTTCGGCAAATTTTAATTTACGGACAGAGGTATTAAGGTCTTTTTTCAATCATCAAAATTTTAATGCCCAATTTTTTTTAAGTTCACTGGTTTGGGACGGGCATTCGAGATATTGGTAATGTTTTAAGTTTCGAATCGGCGTATTAAGGAGTTTCTTATAACAGCATCGGTCGGACCTATGGTGGCGTCGGACTAACGGCCAGTGAACTGTCGCAAATGAGCGTAATTAGGAAGTTACTGTAATGTAGAAGTTTCAATGCCCAATTTTGTTTAGGTTCATTGGTTGGAGATGGGCATATTTTAATATACGGACGGGCGTAATAACGCATTTTCGGTATCGCACAAGTTTCAATCTCCAATCTTCTTTTAGGTTCATTGGTTAGAGATGGGCATAGAGCATGGTGACATGGAGGCACTAGGGTCGAGTATGTGCATGAGGGGTAGAGATGAGAAATAAATGTAATACCTCTCCTCACTTGGACCCGCAACATGTCATTATGTGTAGCACGGGGTTGGTGCCAGGAATGAAGGTAGAACTACGGGTGATCTGATCTCCAAGGGAGGAGTACGTAGGCAGTTGATAATTCAGTTCGATCACAGCGAGGGTCCAATAAGTCTTAGGATTCGTGTGAGTCTCTCTTTGTCTCGGTGAAGAATCGCAATCTCCAATTTTGTTGGATCGCTCCGTCTTGAGCATCGATCTCGCATCAGGTTGGGGATGGACTTTGAAACAATGACAGTTGGTTGGAGATGGGGCATAAAGCATGGTGACATAGAGGCACTACGGTCTGGTATGGGCGTAAGGGGTAGAGATGAGATATGAATGTAATACCTCTCTCCACACGAACCTACAACATGTCATTATGTGTAGCACGGGGTTGGTGGCATGTATGAAGGTAGAACTACGGGTGATCTGATCTCCGAGGGAGGAGTACGTAGGCAGCTGATAATTCAGTTCGATCACACCGTGGGTCCAATAAATCCTAGGATTCGTCGGAGTCTCTCATGGTCTCGGTGAAGGCTCGGCATCCCCAATTTTGTTGGATCTTTCCGTCGTGAGCATCGATCACGCATTAGGTTGGGGATGGGCATTTGAAATATTGGCAATCGGATGAACGTCTTAAGCAGTTCCTTCTAGGATAGAAGTTTTAATGCCCAACTGATTTTAGGTTCATTGGTTGGGATGGCTATTTGAAATATTGGGAACGTTGAAGGTGCAGATGGGCGTAGTAAGGAATTACTGCTAACACAGAAGTTTCAATCCCAATTTTGTTTAGGTTCATTGGCTTGGGATGGGCATTTGAGACATTGCCAGTTTTTTAAGTCTCGAAATAGCGTAGTATGCAGTTCCTGTTAACATCGAAGTTTTAATGGCCATTTTTGTTTAGGTTCATTGGTTGGGGATGCGATTTAACACATTTGCAATATTTAATATAGGGCGATTGGGCTATTTGGTGTCGATGCCCCAATTTTAATATGTTTCTTTGGTTGGACAAGCTCATTCAAAGAATCGTATCATTTATGTGGCGGAAGGTTGTGGACAAAAATTTTGGTAAAATTGCAACAGTTATTAGATATTGGGTGAATGCAGTTGTTATGCTCAGTTTTATTTAATTTTGTTTGTCAGCAATTTTATATTGTGACTAAGTTGATATTTAACAATATTAGATATGATGATGCATACATGCGTATATACATATACACACATACACATACATACATACATGCATACATACATCCATACGTTATGCGTAATGTATGTATTTATAATATCTAATGTTAAATATCAACCCAGTCACAACACAAAATTTTTGAGAACAAATGGTTAGTGTTTTGTTAAAATGTCCGTCTATAACGAATGATCCTGAATTCGACTGAGCATACCCACCGCCGTAACACAACATGTGCAACATTTCCTATGAGGAACCATATGAATGGATTTTGGAGAAGATTGAAATTCAAGTAACATAGAAGTTTCAATGCCCAATTTTGTTCAGTTTCATTGATTTGGGATGAGCATTTGAAATATTGACAATGTTTAAGTCTCGCATCAGCGTAGTAAGGAGTTTCTCGTAACAACATCAGTGGGATCGATGATGGCGTCGGTCACACCGTCAGTGAACATTCGTGGATGAGTGTAATTTGGAGGTTACTGTAACGTAGAAGTTTCAATGCCTAATTGTATTTACGTTTATTGGTTGGAGATGGGTATTTGATACTTTGGCAAAATCTAATTCGAGGACGGGAGTTGTAAGGCCTTTTCGGTATCATACAAGTTTCAATCCCCAAAATTTAACTTTTTGTTTCATAATTGGAGATGGGCATTTGGAACTTCGGCAAATTTTAATTCGCGAACAGACGTATGAAGGTCTTTTTTCAATCATCAAAGTTTTAATGCCCAATTTTTTTTAGGTTCATTGGTTTGGGATGAGCATTCGAGATATTGGCAATGTTTAAGTCTCGAATCGGTGTAGTAAGGAGTTTCTTGTAACAACATCGGTCGGACGTATGGTGGCGTCGGACTGACGGCCAGTGAACAGTCGCGGATGAGCGTAATTTGGAGGTTATTATAACGTAGAAGTTTCAATGCCCAATTTTGTTTAGGTTTATTGGTTGGAGATGGGCATATTTTAATTTACGGACGGGAGTAATAACGCATTTTCGGTATCGCACAAGTTTCAATCTCCAATCTTCTTTTAGGTTCATTGGTTGGAGATGGGCATAGAGCATGGTGACATAGAGGCACTAGGGTCGAGTATGTGCATGAGGGGTAGAGATGAGAACTGAATGTAATACCTCTCCCCACTTGGATCCGCAACATTTCACCATTTGTAGCACGGGGTTGGTGCCAGGAATGAAGGTAGAACTATGGGTGATCTAATCTCCAAGGGAGGAGTACGTAGGCAGTTGATAATTCAGTTCGATCACAGCGATGGTCCAATAAGTCCTAGGATTCATTGGAGTCTCTCCTTGTCTCGGTGAAGATTTGGGATCTCGAATTTTGTTGGATCGCTCCGTCATGAGCATTGATCCCGCATCAGGTTGGGGATGGGCTTTTGAAACAATGACAGTTGGTTGGAGATGCGGCATAAAGCATGGTGATATAGAGGCACTAGGGTCAGGTATGGGCATAAGGGGTAGAGATGAGACATGAATGTAATACCTCCCTCCACATGAACCCACAACATGTCATTATGTGTAGCACGTGGTTGGTGCCATGTATGAAGGTAGAACTACGCGTGATCTGATCTCCAAGGGAGGAGTACGTAGGCAGCTGATAATTCGGTTCGATCACACCGAAGGTCCAATAAATCATAGGATTCGTGGGAGTCTCTCCTGGTCTCGGTGAAGACTCGGCATACCCAATTTTGTTGGATCTTTCCATCGTGAGTATTGATCCCGCATCAGGTTGGGGAGGGGCATTTGAAACAATAGCAGTTTCTAAGTCGCTGATGCGGGCATCTGTGGACTCAATCAAAATTTTAATTTTGACCCAGGCGGTTGCATTATTAAATTAGCAAATTTGAGCCCCGTATCGAAGGATGAAAATTTTATTTTCGATCACTGCAGGTGCGTGGGCAGCTTGGGTCCTTTCAAGCTTAATCAAGCCTAGTCCAACTATTCAGGCCCAACCAGCCAGGCCTTGGCATAACATGTCACAACTCAGGCCCAGCTGTGCATGTCAGGCCCAATTACAAAAATCCAGTTCAAGCAGGACCTCCATATAAGAGGCAAAATCTGGTAGTGGCCGATTGAAGTAGTTGTGTAGGAAATTTTAATTACCTAGTTTAGTTTGACTTAGGTAGTTTCTATTATTGGGTTTTAGGGTCTAAGGTTTCTGATTTAGGGTTTTAGGGTTTTACCGTTTCGTGGTCTTACAGTTTTAAGGTTTCTGATTGTGGGTTTTAGGATTTTAGGGTTTAGGGGTGTAGGACTTTAGGGTTTTAGGGATTTGTGGTTTAGGGTTTAGGGTTTTAGTGTTTTAGGGTCTATGGTTTAGGGTCTAGGGTCTAGGTTTTAGGATTTTAGCGTTTTAGGGTTTACGGGTATAGGGTTTAGGGTTTAGGGTTTAGTGTTTTGGGGTTTAGGGTTTTAGGGGTTTAGGGTTTAGGGTTTTAGAGTTTAGGGTTTTAGAGCTTATGGTTTTAGGGTTTAGGGTTATAGGGGTTTAGGGTTAAGTGTTCAGGGTATAGGGTTTAGGATTTTAGGGGTTTATTGTTTAGGGTTTTAGTGTTTCTGATTTAGGGTTTAGGCTTTTGTGTTTTAGGCTTTAGGGTTTTAGGTTTTAAGATTTCTGATTTAGGGTTTTAGGGTCTTACGGTTTTGCTGTCTTACAGTTTCAAGGTTGTTGATTGTGGGTTTTAGGATTTTAGGACTTTGGTGTTTTAGGGGTTTAGGGTTTGGGGTTTATGGTTTTAGGCTTAGGGTTTAGGGTTTTAGTGTCTAGGGTTTAGGGTTTAGGGTTTAGTGTTTAGGATTTTGGCATCTAGGGTTTAGGGTTTAGGCTTTTAGCATTTTAGGGTTTATGGGTATAGGGTTTAGGGTTTAGTATTTTAGGGTTTTAGGGTTTAGGGTTATAGGGGTTTAGGGTTAAGTGTTTTAGGGTATAGGGTATAGGGTTTTAGGATTTTCGGGGTTTAGTGTTTAGGGTTTTAGCGGTTTGGGGTTTTAGTGTTTCTGATTTAGGGTTTTAGGGTTTTAGGGTTTAGGGTTTTATGGTTTGAGAGTTTTAGAGTTTTAGTGTTTAGGGTTTTAGGGGTTTAGGGTTAGGGCATAGGGTTTTTAGAGTTTTAGGGTTTAGGGGTTTACGGTTTTGGATTTAGGTTTTAGGGTTAGGGCTTAGGGTTTTAGGGTTTAGGGTTTAGGGTTTTTGTGTTTTACGGCTTAGGGCTTAGGTTTTAGGGTTTTTGGGTTTTAGGGGTTTAGGGTCTATGGTTTAGGGTTTTTGTGTTTTTGGGTTTAGGGCTTTAGGGGTTTAGGTTTATGGTTTGGGGTTTTAGAGTTTTACTGTTTAGGTTCATTGGTTTGGGATGAGCATTTGAAATATTGACAGTGTTTAAGTCTCAAATCGGGGTAATAAGGAGTTTCCCGTAACAGCTTCAGTGGGATCGATGGTGGCGTGGGTCAGACCGTCAGTGAACATTCGCAGATGAGTGTAATTTGGAGGTTACTGTAACGTAGAAGGTTCAATGCCCAATTTTATTTACGTTTATTGGTTGGAGATGGGTGTTTGAGACTTCGGCAAAATTTAATTCGAGGACGAGAGTTGTACTTTTTGGTATCGTATAAGTTTCAATCCCCAAATTTTATTTTTTAGGCTCATAATTGGAGATGGGCATTTGGAAATTCGGCAAATTTTAATTCGCAGAAAGACGTATGAAGTCCTTTTTTCAATCATCAAAGTTTTAATGCCCAATTTTTTTTAGGTTCATTGGTTTGGGATGGGCATTCGAGATATTGGCAATGTTTAAGTCTCGAATCGGCGTAGTAAGGAGTTTTTTATAACAGCATCGGTCGGACCTATGGTGGCGTCGGACTGACGGCCGGTGAAAAGTCGCGGATGAACGTAATTTGGAGGTTACTGTAACGTATAAGTTTCAATGCCCAATTTTGTTTAGGTTCATTGGTTGGAGATGGGCATATTTTAATTTACGGACAGGCGTAATAACGCATTTTTAGTATCGCACAAGTTTCAATCTCCAATCTTCGTTTAGGTTCATTGGTTGGAGATGGGCATAGAGCATGGTGACATAATGCATGAGGGGTAGAGATGAGAAATGAATGTCATACCTCTCCCACTTGGACCCGCAACATGTCATTATATGTAGCACGGGTTGGTGCCAGGAATGAAGGTAGAACTACGGATGATCTGATCTCCAAGGGAGGAGTACGTAGGCAGCTGATAATTCAGTTCGATCACAGCGAGGGTCCGATAAGTCTTACGATTCGTGGGAGTCTCTCCTTGTCTCGGTGAAGACTCGGAATCTCGAATTTTATTGGATCGCTCCGTCATGAGCATCGATCCCGCATCAGGTTGGGGATGGATTTTTGAAACAATGACAGTTGGTTGGAGATGGGGCATAAAGCATGGTGACATAGAGGCACTACGGTCTGGTATGGGCGTAAGGGGTAGAGATGAGATATGAATGTAATACCTCCCTCCACACGAACCCGCAACATGTCATTATGTGTAGCACGGGGTTGGTGCCATGCATGAAGGTAGAACTACGCGTGATCTGATATCCAAGGGAGGAGTACGTAGACAGCTGATAATTCCGTTCGATCACACCCAGGGTCCAATAAATCCTAGGATTCGTAGGAGTCTCTCATGGTCTCAGTGAAGACTCGGCATCCCCAATTTTGTTGGATCTTTCCATCGTGAGGATCGATCCCGCATTAGGTTGGGGATGGGCATTTGAAATATTGGCAATCGAATGAACGTCTTAAGCAGTTCCTTCTAATATAGAAGTTTTAATGCCCAACTGGTTTTAGGTTCATTGGTTTGGATGGCTATTTGAAATATTGGGAACGTTTAAGGTGTAGATGAGCGTAGTAAGGAATTACTGCTAACACAGAAATTTCAATCTCTATATCTAATATAGGACGATTGGGCTATTTGGTGTCGATGCTCCATTTTTAATATGTTTCCTTGGTTGGACAAGCTCATTCAAAGAATCGTATCATGTATGTGGCGGAAGATTGTGGACAAAAAATTCTGTAAAATTGCAACGGTTATTAGATATTGGGCGAATGCGGTTGTTATGCACAGTTTTATTTAGTTTCGTTTGTTCCAGATGGGCATTTTAAACATGGGACTAACTATTTGTTGTCAACAATTTTATATTGTGACTGAGTTGATATTTAACAATATTAGATATGATGATGCATACATGCGTATATACATATACACACATACACATACATACATGCATGTATGCATGCATGCATACATCCATACGTTATACGCAATGTATGTATTTATGATATCTAATGTTAAATATCGACCCAGTCACAACACAAAAATTTTGAGAACAAATGGTTAGTGTTTTGTTAAAATGTCCGTCTATAACGAATGATCCTGAATTCGACTGAGAATACCCACTGCCGTAACACAACATGTGCAACGTTTCCTATGCGGAGCCGTATGAATGGATTTTGGAGAAGATTGAAATTCAAGTAACATAGAAATTTTAATGCCCAATTTTGTTCAGTTTCATTGGTTTGGGATGGGCATTTGAAATATTGACAATGTTTAAGTCTCGCATCGGCGTAGTAAGGAGTTTCTCGTAACAACATCGGTGGGATCGATGGTGGCGTCGGTCAAACCGTCAGTGAACATTCGTGGATTAGTGTAATTTGGAGGTTACTGTAACGTAGAAGTTTCAATGCCCAATTTTATTTACGTTTATTAGTTGTACATGGGTATTTGAGACTTCGGCAAAATCTAATTCGATGACGGGAGTCGTAAAGCCTTTTCGGTATCGCATAAGTTTCAATCCCCAAAATTTAATTTTTAGGTTCATAATTGGAGATGGGCATTTGGAACTTCGGCAAATTTTAATTCGCGGACAGACGTATGAAGGTTGTTTTTCAATCATCAAAGTTTCAATGCCCAAATTTTTATAGGTTCATTGGTTTGGGATGAACATTCGAGATATTGGCAATGTTTAAGTCTCGAATCGGCGTAGTAAGGAGTTTCTTGTAAAAGCATCGGTCTTACATATGGTGGTGTCGGACTGACGGCCAGTGAACAGTTGCGGATGAGCGTAATTTGGAGGTTACTATAACGTAGAAGTTTCAATGTCCAATTTTGTTTAAGTTCATTGGTTGGAGATGTGCATATTTTAATTTACGGACGGGCGTAATAACGCATTTTCAGTATCGCACAAGTTTCAATCTCCAATCTTCTTTTAGGTTCATTGGTTGGAGATGGGCATAGAGCATGGTGACGTAGAGGCACTAGGGTTGGGTATGGGCATAAGGGGTAGAGATGAGAAATGAATGTAATACGTCCCCCCACATGGACCCGCAACATGTCATTATGTGTAGCACGGGGTTGGTGCCATGTATGAAGGTAGAACTACGCGTGATCTGATCTCCAAGGGAGGAGTACGTAGGTAGCTGATAATTCAGTTCGATCACACCGAGGGTCCAATAAATCCTAGGATTCGTGGGAGTCTCTCCTGGTCTCGGTGAAGACTCAGCTTCCCCAATTTTGTTGGATCTTTCTGTCGTGAGCATCGATCCCACCTCAGGTTGGGGTTGAGCATTTGAAACAATAGCAGTTTTTAAGTCGCTGATGCGGGCATCTGTGGACTTAATCAAAATTTTAATTTTGACCCAGGCGGTTGCATTATTAAATTGGCAAATTTGAGCCCCTAGTTGAAGGATGAAAATTTTATTTTTCGATCCCTGCTGGTGCGTGGGCAGCTTGGGTCATTTCAAACTTAATCAAGTCTATTCCAACTATTCAGGCCCAACCAGCCAGGCGTTGGCCCAACAAATCACAACTCAGGCCCAGTTGTGCATGTCAGGCCAATTATAAAAGTCCAGTTCAAGCAGGACCTCCACATAAGAGGCAAAATCTTGTAGTGGCCGATTGAAGTAGTTGTGTAGGAAGTTTTAATTACCTAGTTTAGTTTAACTTAGGTAGTTTCTATTATTGGGTTTTAGGGTTTAAGGTGTCTGGTTTAGGGTTTTAGGGTTTCTGATTTAGGGTTTTGCGGTCTTACAGTTTTAAGGTTTCTGATTGTGTGTTTTAGGATTTTAGGGTTTAGGGGTGTAGGACTTTAGGGTTTTAGGGGTTTGTGGTTTAGGGTTTAGGGTTTTAGTGTTTTAGGGTCTATGGTTTAGGGTCTACGGTTTAGGGTTTAGGGTTTTTGGATTTTAGCGTTTTAGGGTTTACGGGTATAGGGTTTAGGGTTTAGTATTTTAGTGTTTAGGGTTTTAGGGGTTTAGGGTTTAGGGTTTAAGAGTTTTGTGTTTTAGAATTTATGGTTTTTGAGTTTAGGGTTATAGGGGTTTAGGGTTAAGTGTTTTAGGTTTTAGGGTTTTAGGATTTTAGGGGTTTAGTTTTTAGGGTTTTAGGGCTATAGTGTTTCTGATTTAGGGTTTTAGGGTTTAGGGTTTTGTGTTTTAGGTTTTAGGGTTTAAGGTTTCTGATATAGGGTTTTAGACAAGGTTGTCAAAATCGAATCGTATCATGAGTCGGTCTAGGGATATGAATCGTGAATCGTGAATCGTAAATCGTAGAATCGTAAGATTCATAACGTTTTGTTCAATTTCTCATAATATATAAGTAAATATATAATCATGGTCACATCCATTTATCCTCCAAAGGAAATAATCAACCACAAAAAGACAAAAATAGTAATATGAGATTTAAATATAAATACAATATTATGTAAATAATACAATATTACATAATATATAATAGTAAAATACAGACACAGTAAAATGATTACATTACAGTATACAGTTTTATATAATACAATCATTTTAATCATTTATGGTAAATAATATAATATTATATAATGGTAAATGATCTGTGGAATAAATACAGTTATATAACTGTATCGTGTAAATTGTAAAATGATTACATTACACTATTACAGTTACATAATATTGTACTATACTATTATATGTAATATCAATTTTATATTATACTATTTTGTAAAGCAAGAAAGGGCTTAGTGGCTTACTGTATACAATACTATGTTATACCATTACAGATATTATAAATTTTATATAATATTATTTTGTAAAGAAAGAAAGGGTTGTATGGTGTATGTTGTACACTGTACAGTCTTCTCCAGATTTAACTTAGGCAAAATGAAAGTAAAAAGGAAAGAAAAGACCGGTAACTTAAAGGGAATTCTTTATTAGTTTATTTTATTAAATATAATAGGTCTACCAATTATACAAAGCCAAAACGAAAGTAAAAAAAAGGAGAAATGAAAAGAGAAATAAGAGAAAAAGTTAAGAGAGGCAGAAGAAGAAGAAAAGAAGAAGTTCTGAGAAGAGGAAGACGGAGGAAGAAGAAGAAGAAGAAAGAAGAGGGAAGAAACGAAAAGAAGAAAAAGAGAATAAGTTTCAGAAGGCGGAAAACAGAGGAAGAAGAAGAAGACGAAGAAGAAGAAGAGAAAAAGAATACAAAAACGAAAAAAGGAGGAAGAGGAAGAAGTAGAAGAAGAAGAAGAGAAGAAAGGCAACAAAAATACCTTGCACCTGCGAATGGGTTGCGAAAGGAAAACTTGGAGCAGCACCGAGCAAGGAGAAGCAGAGAAGGAGCAGCACCGAGCAAGGAGAAGCAGAGAAGCAGCAACAACGGCAAATGGAGAAGCAGTGAAGCAACGAAAAACAAAGAGTTTTCGTTTCATGTTGGTGAAGAAGGAAGCAGCGGTAGGTGAGGTGCCTTTTCATTCGATTTAAACATTTTAATATATATATATATATTTTTTTTTAAACACCACGGCATTTCCACCTATTTTACGAATCGTACGATTCTGCGATTCGTGCTATACGAATCGCACGGTTCGCGATTCATATTAAAAACACATTTTTTTTAATTAATTTTGATTTTCTACCGATTCGAACTGTAACACCCTCCGATTCGATACGAATCGTGCGATTCGACTCGTTAATCGCACGATTTGGACAACCTTGGTTTTAGGGTTTTACGGTTTCGCGGTCTTATAGTTTTAAGGTTTTTGATTGTGGGTTTTAGGATTTTAGTGTTTAGGGGTGTAGGACTTTAGGGGTTTAGGGTTTATGGTTTTAGGCTTAGGGTTTAGTGTTTTAGTGTCTAGGGTTTAGGGTCTAGGGTTTAGGGTTTAGGATTTTGGCGTCTAGGGTTTAGGGTTTAGGGTTTTAGCGTTTTAGGGTTTATGGGTATAGGGTTTAGGATTTAGTATTTTAGGGTTTTATGGTTTAGTGTTTAGGGTTTACGGTTTTAGGGTTTTAGAGTTTAGGGTTTTATGGTTTAGGGTTATAGGGGTTCAGGGTCAAGTGTTTTAGAGTTTTAGGGTTTAGGGTTTTAGGATTTTAGGGGTTTAGGGTTTAGGGTTTTAGGGTTTTAGCGGTTTAGGGTTTTAGAGTTTCTGATTTAGGGTTTTAGGGTTTAGGGTTTTATGGTTTGAGAGTTTTAGTGTTTAGGGTTTTACGGTTTTTGGGCTTAGGGTTTTAGGGGCTTAGGGGTTTAGGTTAGGGCATAGGGTTTTAGGGTTTTAGAGTTTTAGGAGTTTAGGGGTTTTGGATTTAGGTTTTAGGGTTAGGGTTAGGGTTTTAGTGTTTAGGGTTAGGGTTAGGGTTAGGGTTTTAGTGTTTAGGGTCTGGGGTTTAGGGTTTGGGGTTTAGGTTTTAGGTTTTATGGTTTTAGGTTTTAGGGTTTAGGGGTTTAGGATTTTATTGTTTTAGAGTTTAGGGTTTTGGGATTTTGGGTTTTTGGGTTTAGGGTTTTAGGGGTTTAGGGTCTATGGTTTAGGGTTTTTGTGTTTTTGGGTTTAGGGTTTTAGGGGTTTAGGGTTTATGGATTGGGATTTTTGGGGTTTAGAGTTTTACTGTTTAGGATCATTGGTTTGGGATGAGCATTTGAAATATTGACAGTGTTTAAGTCTCAAATCGGGGTAATAAGGAGTTTCCCGTAACAGCTTCAGTGGGATCGATGGTGGCGTGGGTCAGACCGTCAGTGAACATTCGCGGATGAGTGTAATTTGGAGGTTACTGTAACGTAGAAGGTTCAATGCCCAATTTTATTTACGTTTATTGGTTGGAGATGGGTGTTTGAGACTTCGGCAAAATTTAATTCGAGGACGAGAGTTGTAAGACCTTTTTGGTATCGTATAAGTTTCAATCCCCAAATTTTATTTTTTAGGCTCATAATTGGAGATGGGCATTTGGAACTTCGGCAAATTTTAATTCGCAGAAAGACGTATGAAGTCCTTTTTTCAATCATCAAAGTTTTAATGCCCAATTTTTTTTAGGTTCATTGGTTTGGGATGGGCGTTCGAGATATTGGCAATGTTTAAGTCTCGAATCGGCGTAGTAAGGAGTTTCTTATAACAGCATCGGTCGGACCTATGGTGGCGTCGGACTGACGGCCGGTGAAAAGTCGCGGATGAACGTAATTTGGAGGTTACTGTAACGTATAAGTTTCAATGCCCAATTTTGTTTAGGTTCATTGGTTGGAGATGGGCATATTTTAATTTACGGACAGGCGTAATAACGCATTTTTAGTATCGCACAAGTTTCAATCTCCAATCTTCGTTTAGGTTCATTGGTTGGAGATGGGCATAGAGCATGGTGACATAGAGGCACTAGGGTCGAGTATGTGCATGAGGGGTAGAGATGAGAAATGAATGTAATACCTCTCCCCACTTGGACCCGCAATATGTCATTATGTGTAGCACGGGGTTGGTGCCAGGAATGAAGGTAGAACTACGGGTGATCTGATCTCCAAGGGAGGAGTACGTAGGCAGCTGATAATTCAGTTCGATCACAACGAGGGTCCAATAAGTCTTAGGATTCGTGTGAGTCTCTCCTTGTCTTTGTGAAGACTAGCAATCTCCAATTTTGTTGGATCGCTCCGCCCTGAGCATCGATCCCGCATCAGGTTGGGGATGGGCTTTTGACACAATGACAGTTGGTTGGAGATGGGGCATAAAGCATGGTGACATAGAGGCACTACGGTCTGGTATGGGCGTAAGGGGTAGAGATGAGATATGAATGTAATACCTCTCTCCACACGAACCTACAACATGTCATTATGTGTAGCACGGGGTTGGTGGCATGTATGAAGGTAGAACTACGGGTGATCTGATCTCCAAGGGAGGAGTACGTAGGCAGTTGATAATTCAGTTCGATCACACCGTGGGTCCAATAAATCCTAGGATTCGTGGGAGTCTCTCATGGTCTCGGTGAAGGCTCGGCATCCCCAATTTTGTTGGATCTTTCCGTCGTGAGCATCGATCACGCATTAGGTTGGGGATGGGCATTTGAAATATTGGCAATCGGATAAACGTCTTAAGCAGTTCCTTCTAGGATAGAAGTTTTAATGCCCAAGTGATTTTAGGTTCATTGGTTGGGATGCCTATTTGAAATATTGGGAACGTTGAAGGTGCAGGTGGGCGTAGTAAGGAATTACTGCTAACACAGAAGTTTCAATCCCAATTTTGTTTAGGTTCATTGGCTTGGGATGGGCATTTGAGACATTGGCAGTTTTTTAAGTCTCGAAAGAGCGTAGTATGCAGTTCCTGTTAACATCGAAGTTTTAATGGCCATTTTTGTTTAGGTTCATTGGTTGGGGATGAGATTTGACACATTTGCAATATTTAATATAGGACGATTGGGCTATTTGGTGTCGATGCCCCAATTTTAATATGTTTCCTTGGTTGGGCAAGCTCATTCAAAGAATCGTATCATGTATGTGGCGGAAGGTTGTGGATAAAAATTTCGGTAAAATTATAACGGTTATTAGATATTGGGTGAATGCGGTTGTTATGCTCAATTTTATTTAATTTCGTTTGTTCCAGATGGGCATTTTGAACATGGAACTAACTATTTGTTGTCAACAATTTTATATTGTGACTAAGTTGATATTTAATAATATTAGATATGATGATGTATACATGCGTATATACATATACACACATACACATATATACATGCATGAATACATACATCCATACGTTATGCGTAATGTATATATTTATGATATCTACTGTTAAATATCGACCCAGTCACAACACAAAAATTTTGAGAACAAATGGTTAGTGTTTTGTTAAAATGTCCGTATATAACGAATGATCCTGAATTCGACTGAGAATATCCACCGCCGTAACACAACATGTGCAACGTTTCCTATGCGGAGCCATATGAATGGATTTTGGAGAAGATTGAAATTCAAGTAACATAGAAGCTTCAATGCCCAATTTTGTTCAGTTTCATTGGTTTGGGATGGGCATTTGAAATATTGACAACGTTTAAGTCTCGCATCGGCGTTGTAAGGAGTTTCTCGTAACAACATCAGTGGGATCGATGGTGGCGTCGGTCAGACCGTCAGTGAGCATTCGTGAATGAGTGTAATATGGAGGTTACTGTAACGTAGAAGTTTCAATGCCCAATTTTATTTACGTTTATTGGTTGGAGATGGGTATTTGAGACTTAGACAAAATCTAATTCGAGGATGGGTGTTGTAAGGCCTTTTCGGTGTCGTACAAGTTTCAATCCCCAAAATTTCTTTTTTAGGTTCATAATTGGAGATGGGCATTTGGAACTTCGGCAAATTTTAATTCGCGGACAGACGTATTAAGATCTTTTTTCAATTATCAAAGTTTCAATGCCCAATTTTTTTTAGGTTCATTGGTTTGGGATGGGATTCGAGATATTGGCAATGATTAAGTCTCGAATCGGCGTAGTAAGGAGTTTCTTTTAACAGCATCGGTCGGACCTATGGTAGCGTCGGACTAACGGCCAGTGAACAGTCGCGGATGAGCGTAATTTGGAGGTTACTATACCGTAAAAGTTTCAATGCCCAATTTTGTTTAGGTTCATTGGTTGGAGATGGGCATATTTTAATTTACGGACGGGCGTAATAACGCATTTTCGGTGTCGCACAAGTTTCAATCTCCAATCTTCTTTTAGGTTCATTGGTTGGAGATGGGCATAGAGCATGGTGACATAGAGGCACTAGGGTCGAGTATGTGCATGAGGGGTAGAGATGAGAAATGAATGTAATACGTCTCCCCACTTGGACCCGCAGCATGGTGCCAGGAATGAAGGTAGAACTACGGGTGATCTGATCTCCAAAGGAGGAGTACGTAGGCAGCTGATAATTCAGTTCGATCACAGCGAGGGTCCAATAAGTCCTATGATTCGTGGGAGTCTCTCTTGGTCTCGGTAAAGACTCGGGATCTCGAATTTTGTTGGATCGCTCTGTCATGAGCATCGATCCCGCATCAGGTTGGGGATGGGCTTTTGAAACAATGACAGTTGGTTGGAGATGGGGCATAGAGCATGGTGACATAGAGGCACTAGGGTTGGGTATGGGCATAAGGCGTAGAGATGAGATATGAATGTAAGACGTCCCCCCACATGAACCCACAACATGTCATTATGTGTAGCACGGGGTTGGTGCCATGTATGAAGGTAGAACTACGCGTGATCTGATCTCCAAGGGAGGAGTACGTATGCAGCTGATAATTCGGTTCGATCACACCGAGGGTCCAATAAATCCTAGGATTCGTGGGAGTCTCTCCTGGTCTTGGTGAAGACTCGGCATCCCCAATTTTGTTGGATCTTTCTGTCGTGAGCGTCGATCCCACATCAGGTTGGGGTTGGGCATTTGAAACAGTAGCAGTTTTTAAGTCGCTGATGCGGGCTTCTATGGACTTAATCAAAATTTTAATTTTGACCCAGGCGGTTGCATTATTAAATTAGCAAATTTGAGCCCTGAGTCGAAGGATGAAAATGTTATTGTCGATCCTGGCAGGTGCGTGGGCAGCTTGGGTCATTTCGAGCTTAATCAAGCCTAGTCCAACTATTCAGGCCCAACCAGCCAGGCCTTGGCCCAACAAGTCACAACTCAGGCCCATCTGTGCATGTCAAGCCCAATTACAACAATCCAGTTCAACCAGGACCTCCACATAAGAGGCAAAATCTGGTAGTGACCGATTGAAGTAGTTGTGTAAGAAGTTTTAATTACCTAGTTTAGTTTAGCTTAGGTAGTTTCTATTATTGGGTTTTAGGGTTTAAGGTTTCTGATTTAGGGTTTTAGGGTTTCTGATTTAGGGTTTTAGGGTTTTATTCATAATTTTATTCTCTTTTAGCTATTACTCTTGGTTTTATAAATGAGGAAGTGGCAAATTCATGACAGTTCAGAATTCAGTGCTGCCCCAAGTACTTTGCTCTACTGGGGGTGAGAGGAAGAAACAGTTCCTCTACAGTTCCAGAACTGTTGAACAGCTGATGGATTTAGCAATTTCAGAGCTGCATCGTTAGTGGCCATCACAAGGGATTCCTTGGGGATTGCCATAACTGATTGCTATTGGGACTGGCAAGTTATCTCTGTGCTGAAGTATGTCTGTGGGTTGAATGTATGATCCATGCTGCCTGTTTCCTGTTGTCCTTTGTTCTGATTGTTCCCTTGGATTGTGGTTTTCGCATGTTTTATCTCTTTTCCTTTCGTAACCTCGTCTTGGATCATTGTGCAGTTTCTCCCAACTAATAAGTTGCCATTTCAGATCAAAAAAGAACAACCCATAGCAGTGGTCCCAACATCCCGAGTGGTGAAAGTTTTACGTTCCTTCATTACCCTTTTATGATACTCCTTGGTACTGTTCTTTTCACAATTGATTCTTTACTTCTTTATTTTTTTCCTGCAATTTATGATGTCTGTGTTGATTTAGTGTAGAACAACTATGAATGTGTTTAAAAATTAACTTTTTTCTTTGAAAAGTTCACACTTGTATTGAAGAAACAAAAGGTACAGTGTAGGGGGTATAACTGATCCTCTACAAGAAGGCGAGAATCCATAATCAAAAGGAGCCCCAAAAACAAAATACAAAAGTATTACCCCATATGGTCATTTATTTTTTAGTTTCCTTAATGTGGCAACTTGTTTCTTATTATGCAGCAAAGAGAAGATTTATTGTGTCAAAAATCCACTCTTTGGTTCAACCATTGTTTGATATTGACTCCTTCCCTAAAGTTTTGCTTGAGGCTATGGAGAAAAGAGATGTAGAAAGAAGGTTTCCTTCTACATTCATCTGGTCATTAAATATGATAATCTTTTGCATTTTGGATCTAGATTTTTCCAACTTTTTAATCTTCATCTATTAAAAATACATGCAGCAAATACAACCTTGCAGATGGCATGCGACAAATGTTTGATCCATTTGAAAAGGTTGCACGCGCGCATCATATTTGCCCGTGGTGTGAGCGCCCATTCTCCCCTGAAGAGGAAGATGAATTTGTTAAAAAGGTACTCTTGCTTTCATTTTGTTTAGGATTTTTATTGGCTTGTAGGGCACTGATTTTGATTTCTTCTGGTATGTATGTCCCACTATATTGCAGCAAAGAGTGAAAAGTGCAAATTCTGCAGAACATATGAAACTCTTAGCTTTGGTGTCCTCGAATGCTGATTCCAGTTTCCAACAGTTGGACAAACTTCGTATGGTTTACGAGGAATATGTCAAACTTAAAAAGGAAACTACTCCTTTGGCAGAGAAAAATTTGAAGGAACTGACAGAAGATCTTAATAAAAAATCTCAGGGATTTGATGATGTGAGCAGACTTATTTATGGGAAAAGTATCTTAGAAGTCCCTCTCAATGCTTATGTTATTTTTTGTGACATGCTATGGAGGATTGCAATCTATCATGATACTTGTTTTGTCTTATTTGTTGATGGTGGTTCTTTGATAGGGCATTGATACAACATTGTTGCATTCAGCTTGTAGGTGTCTTGGCTCATGTGAAGCCTGAAAAGGATTCAGTTGAGACCCTACTCCAACCAATGGAAAATGCTGATAGGCTTTTACTCGAGATGCAAACCTTGCAAGAGCAAGTTGAGGATTTGGAATATAAGCTTGATGCTCATGGACAAGGTGTTAAATCCATGGAGGAGATCCTATCGGAGCTAAATGCTCTACAGAGCCAATGGTACACTATTTTAATTTCATGCATCATAGAAAGACGACTTCTGTACCTTTTTTTTTTTTTTGGAGTTCTTGCTTTATATTGAAGTTCTGCCCTTTCTGAAGTTCCTGGAGTTCAGATTCTAGAGATATGTTACTTGATCTAATGTACAGCGTGTCTCTGATATGCGTCTTCAATTCTTCTTTTTTTTTTTTGGGCAACCAGGGATGGTGTGAATATGGATATGGAGAAGCTAATAGAAGATCAAAGCTATATGAAAAGTGATATATCGAATGTGCAGGGGCGTTGGCATTCTGTAAGAGAGCAGAAAATGGAAGCACAAAATAAACTGATCAGATTCAAGAAAGCAGAAGAGGATTTAGATCGTTTGTAGAGGAAAAGAGTCAACTGGAGCTTGATGAAAAGGTAATATGTGGTTTGTTTTCTTTTATGTATATATATTTTAAATATTTAGGGCATGATTGTGCACAATATTTTCCATGGAAATGGAAAATGATTTCCATGTTGAAATTGTTTTCCATTGTTGCATTTGAACTTTTTAAGTGGAAAATGGTTTCTATGACTCAGTCGTCTTCCACAAGAACTGTGGAAAATGAATTGCTAGGGGAAGGGACCAAAAAGCAATTTCCACGATGTGAACCTATGAGCCGAAGTCCCAAACCATGGGCTAACCATAGCCCAACCCCCAATCCCCAATCCCCAACCCCCAACCCATGACCCGAGATCCAATCCAACTATGATCCATGACCCATGACAACGTGATCTATGACCCATTTAACCTATTGACCCGATCTGTTACCCAATCCATCACCCAACTTGTTGTAGAATAAAGTGAAGGAAAGGAAATGAAGAAGAAGAAGAGAAGGGAAGAAATGGAGGAAATTTCTATTTAATATTGTGTATTCTGCTATAGGAATTAGATCCATTTATAGATATTGAAATACAACAAAAAAAGGGAAAAAACACCACAAAAGGAAGTCAACTGGTATAATGATTCCAGAGACTATGAGAAATAAAGTACAATATCATACAAGACTCTCCTTCAAGCTGGTGCATAGATATCTATCAAGCCTAACTTGTCTAATATGTTAGCAAGGCGAGAACCAGATACAACGTTGGTGAGTATGTCAGCTAACTGATCTTTAGATTTTAGATATGGAGTGACAATATGGCTCGATGAAACATTGTGGCAAATAAAATGGCAGTTGACTTCGATGTGCTTAGTGCGCTCATGAAACATAGAGTTGGTGGCGATATGAATAGCAACTTGATTGTCGCAAAACTAGTCATTGGCCCAGGTATAGGAAAACCCAATTAAAAAGGTTCTTTCAACCAAAGTAACTCGTTAGCAGTGTTAGATATGACCTTGTATTCAACTTCAACACTAGATCGAGCCACCACACTTTGCTTCTTGCTGCACCAGGAAATAAGGTGGGAGGAAAGATGCAATAACTAGAAGTTGAACGGCTATCATCTTTGGAGCCTGCCCAATTAGTATTAGAATAACCTTTTGATAAAGCGCTCATTGTTAGAAGTGTAGAAAAGACCACGACCAGGATGAGCCTTGAGGTAGTGTCAAATGCGAAATACAACCTGAAGATGAGTATCTCTTGGGGAGTGTTGAAATTGCTTGATGAGCCCAACAACGTGAGACAAACCGCTCTTGTTGTGGTCAAATATATGAGCTTACCAACTAGCTTCTAGTATAAACAAAGATCAGGGAGAGGCTCACCATCATCACTGTTGTTTTTAGAGTTCACATCAAAAGGTGTGGTTGCAGGCTTTCAACTAGAATACCCAACTTCTTGAAGTAGATCCAAGACAATTTTTTTTAAAGAGGAAAATACCCTTAGATAAGCAAACAACTTTGATACCAAGAAAGTACTGGATAGGGCCTAAGTTTTTAATATCGAAGACCCGATACAAATGTTGGTTGAGAGCTTGAATGGCTGATTTCGTATTACCAGTCAATACTATATCATCCACATAGACCACAAAAAGCATTATATCAAAACCATGTCGAAACACAAATACAAAATGATTAGATTGACATCATTTGAAGCCATAGGCAAGCAAAGCATCATTGAATTTATCAACCAAGCCCTCGGAGACTGCTTGCGGCCATAATGGCCCTTTTTCTTTTTTTTTGGGCCAACTTTACCTTGCTCCCCTTGTCGATAATACCAGGCAGTGGTAACATATATACCTCTTCTTTGAGATCACCATGTAGAAATGCATTTTTAATATCCAACTGATGTAAAGGCCAATGATAGGTAGCCGACAGAGAAATTAATGTAAGTTTAGCAACAGGGGGGAATGTCTCATCTATATTTTCATTGTCACGTTTTGACCATGGAAGAACACACAATATTTTTATGTCCATTTCCACACTTTCTGCTTACTGATTAACATCTATATTTTCATTGTCACATTTTTAAGTAATTATTGGAAAAATAATTAAAGAATGTTATTTAAGGTGATGGATTCTTTTTGAGTATTGTATACATTTTGCTGCATTAGATTTCCTGTAACATTTCAGCATTTGGCGGCGGCTCTAGTCCCTCTATCCAAGGAGAAGGAGAAGTTATTACAGGACCATGCTGATTTGAAATTGAAACTTGATCAGGAATATGATGAGCAGCTTGAAATTAAAAGAAGTTATCAGAAGGAGGTTGATGCACTGTTATCATTAGCTTCTAGAATTAGGGAGTATGTTTCTTCAACTGAGACACTCATTTCTATTTAGCTTCTAGAATTGGGGAGCATATTCCTTGAACTGTGACACTGATTTTTATTTATATTTCATAACTTGATGATTATTACATTCAGACAGGAAAAAAGGAAGTCGACGACGATAATGCCAACTTGACTATTACATTTTTCCCTTTTGTTAGTTATCTTGATTCAAAGAAAGGAGAAAAGCTAAAGGAACTCCAAGAAAAGAAATCATTATTTGAATCTCAGCCTCAGGCATGTATGATTAGGAAGCAAGAAATTTCAGCTGAGTTGAATAAATCTAAGGAATTGTTGCGGAATCAAGACCAATTAAAAAGAAATATTGATGATAATTTGAACTATAGAAAACAAAGGCTGAAGTTGATGAGCTTGCATGTGAGATTGAGTCATTGGAAGATAAAATATTGAAGATGGGTGGTGTTTCCTCTTACGAAGCTGAACTTAAAAAGCACCAACAAGAAAGAGAAAGGCTTCTGTCTGAGGTAAGTCAAGAATTTATCGCTAAAAAATTGGTTAGTCAAGATTTAATTCTTGCATTAGTTTTCTCTCCAACTAATATTGGAATCAGTTAAAAAAAAAACCCATGCTGCTTGTATTTTACTGATGGCCTTAAGTCCTTGGTAATTATTGTATACGAATGCAGTAATATAATTTTGATAAAAAATAGGCTTGTCATAAACTACACCATTTTATGTTGAGTTATTGTACAAGTTGGGTTTGGTTGTATTTGCACTTTAGTATTAGAGATGGTGTTGTTCTTCTAGTTGTTGCCCTCATGGTTGATAGTAATGTAGACGAGGGTTGAATGGATATATATATATATATATATATATATTTAAAATACTAAAATGGGTTAAATGGACCAAATTGATCGAAAGAGTGATGGTTTCTTAGAATGGTATATGAAAATTAGAAAAGCAGATAACTTGGATTGAGAGTGCCAATCAAAGCTTTGATTCTATTCATAGGAAGCGAAACACCATGTATAGGATCATTGACATTGTGACTTCTGCATGGTACCTGACTGGGAAATCCAGTGAAAAATGTATCTAAATCCAGAATCCAAGATAACACATTTTATTTTCACAAAAAAGAAGACAGATCAAATGGTTGACATGAAGTCAAGGATAAATCTTTATAAATATCCTTAATTATTTTTTATTATGTACTTTTTCTTTTTAGATTTAGGAAGTTGAAAGGAAACCAGTAAACTTTCAAAAAAAAAAATATCCTTAATTATTTTTTATTATGTAGATATAATTTTTTTTTTTTTTAATTTAGGGGAATGGGAATTTGATGTTGACAAAAATTAGAAACAGACGCTATGAAAGTTGAATCATTTATTGCCCGCCATCAGTTACAATAATTAGAGGTTGACAACGTTAATCAGGTTTACTTCAAAATTTACTGTATGATGATCTACCAGGTTTTGTGGGACTAGTATGGGTATGGAACTTTTTAGATTTATAATTTTTATGGGATTTTAGATTTTCTTTATTTCATTTATGAAGGTTTTTAAGAAGGTATTATGTGGTTAAGTTTTGCTTCTTGAATGAATGACTCTAAAAATAGAGTTTAGAAATGATTGCTTTAGAAGAATTTTTTGAAGTAGCTCCAGTACATGAGAAAATAAGAGAAGGTTGATTAAGATTGCTTGGGTGTGTATGTACACTTCTAAAAACAGGCCTACATGAATAATTGAAAGGCCACAGGTGCTATGGGCTAGAAGAAGGGGGAGTCCTTAAAGATTTGGATCATGGGATAAAGGACTTGATTGTGTGGGGTAACAGGGAGTTTGGTTTTTGATAGGGTAGAAAGGAAATCTTGAACACGAAAAGTTGGCCCTAGGTATATGGGAAAATGGTTATGATGATGGAAGCTTTGGCAAAAAAAAAACTATTGTGGGAGCAAGTGTATCTCAATTGGAGAATATGCTATATTACACAAGATCATAATGATGTGAGAAATATATAGAAGCCCCTCTAGAAATATTAGTAAGGGTACAGTAGAAATCATATATAGACAACATAGAAGAAAGTATATATAGACAACATAGAATATAGTATGATGGCAAATGTAATGTGACATGTGCGGACACTTAATGTGCCTCTTATGGTAGGTCACAAAAGTAAAAAGATTAAAAAAATGATTTCAGGTGTCCTCTCCTAGCCCTTCCATTTTTTTTATTCTATGCTAGAGAGTTCATGAATGACTGCTTCAGTATTAGGTCTTATGTCTTTGATAGTGGAACCTTAAGAACCAACACTAAAGTAGAAGAAATGGGCCTCAATCCCTATCTCCATGGCCATTTATCAAAAGAAATGGCATTATAACCAGCATCTAAGACTCCACGCATAAACAATGTGCCTCATTACCATATCTTCATAGCCATTTACAAAGAAAAGCATCATTTAAAACCTGCAAAACCTGTCAAGATCCATACCTTCTCTTTTTTACTTCAGTACCTCTTCCCACTTAATCAATTGGATTCTCTTCTTCTCCCCCATGCTATCCCACATGAAATTTCTTTGTATTTGTTCCCAATGTCTATGTATTTGTTTGGATGAAATTGAAAGGATTCGGCATATTATTTCTTCCTTTCAGTTTAAGGTTGCATGGGTTCCTCGATTGGCAAATTAAGCAGCTGATGAAATGGCTCGACTTGGGGTGTCTCTTGATTTGGAAGTTGTAAATAATTTCTTGTAATCTGGTGTGGGCTTTTATTTTTGTTTTGGTAGGCTGCTTCTGGCTTATTTTCTATTTTTATGTGTACTATTTTTTCCTTTTAATGAAGTTAACTTTAAAAAAAAAAACTCCTTCAGGCATCTTAAAGAGATGTATAATAGATCGACAAGTTGGAGAAAGTGGCTTTGATCAATGTAATTCTGTCACCCAAAGATACATAGTTTTTCTTCCAGCTTGCGAATCTTTTCTAGTACACTCCACCACTAGGTCCCATACTTTCTTTGATCTTGGGTAAATACCCACAAAAAGTTTACGATTAGTCATGCGCAACTTACCCACTTTACATCCCTTACTTTCTTTGAAAACCCTTTTTTTAATCTTTTTACTTTTATAACCTACCATAAGACACACATTAAGTGTCCACACTTGTGGGCCACCATTCCGTATATCTTTTTTGCATTACATTTGCCATCATATTGTATTTTATGTTATCCAAGAAAACCAAGAAGCAGCCCCAGAAAACAGAAAAAATACTGTTCTGATTGGAACATTTACACAGCAAAAAACGGATACAAGTGGAACTTACAAAATGAAAATAGGGTGGTCTATCAGATGGATGGAGGCTGACCTAAAAACGGCTGGGATTTGTGGGGTTCCCGTGAAAAAAAAATTGGACAAAATAATGGATCAAGGATTCTGAAAAAGTGCAGTTTTTGAGTTTTTTTAGGGTTCTAAGAGGAAAAGGGGATTTTCGCTAACCTTTATGTGCCAAAAATTCCCAAAAAATACCAAAAATCTTCACGAAAAAGGAAGAATTTGATGGCATATGGCTTGATAGGAGATCTGATATGAGTGGGCCACCAATAAAAGCAGTTACTGTAGTAATAGAAATCAATACTCAAACATAGGTAATATTGGCGACAGAAGAGGAGGTTTCCTGATAAACAACCCCATATATCTGCGTAAAGCTTTGGCAAGCAAACGAGCCTTATATCTAGCAGTGAACCCGTCAGGATGATGCTTCAAAGCAAAGACCCATTTTCACCCAACTGGAGTCTTTCCTTGAGGAAGAGGAACCATCTCCTAGCTACTATTTTTCTCAAGGGCTTTCCAGGAGGGATCACGAAGAGCAGTATTAATCATCTTTGGAATCTTAATGTTGTCTGGGATTGCAAGAACACTGTGATAGGAAGGAGAAACAGGATGATAGGACACAAAACGTTCAAAGGGATGATTGGTACAAGTACGCTTACCTTTCCGAAGCGCAATGGGAGGATCAGGGTTAGTGGTTGACTGATTTGGGCCACTGGTAGATGATTGAATGGGGTCAACTGTAGTTGAGGGCGTGGGCTGCCTGTGGTGATACAACAAAAGGGGCTGGGCCGGGCTCGAAAGGGCCTATATTTGTAGGGAGAAGAGCTAGAACAGAAGAAGAATGAGGAGTTGAAGATGAATCTAAACAAAAGTAAGGGACTCTCTCAAAAAAGGTAATATCCATGGATACATATGTCTTATCAGTGAGGGGATCAAGACACTAATAGCCTTTATGAAAGGGAGAGTATCCCAAAAATACACATCTCACGGCCCGGGAAGACAGTTTATCACCAGAAAGCTGGTGAACAAAACAAACATACCCGAAGACATGCAATGGAATAATAAGGACTGGTTTGTGCAAGGAGATAAGGTCAAGAGGAGATTTGTTCGGTAGAACTCGGGATGACATGTAGTTAATAATGTAATAGGAGGTTAAAACAACTTCAGGCTAATAGGACTTGGGGAAATGCATGGTAAAAAGAAGGGAACTGGCAACTTCTAGGAGTTGACGATTTTTCCATTCAACGACAGCTTTTGTTGAGGTGTAGAAGGACAAGAAAATTGAGACTCTATACCAAAAAAATTGGACAAATGAGTGCGACAAATATTCTCCTCCATTATCACTACGCAAAATTTGGATCTTACAAGAAAATTGGTTTTGAACCCAGTGGTAAAAGGTGCAAAAATGATCCAAGACCTCCAACTTGTTTTTATCATATGTGTCTATGTCATGCGAGAATAATTGTTATAAACGTGACAAAATAACGCAAACCAGTGCGGGAAACAGAAGGAGATTGCCAGACATCAGAATGTATAATAGAAAATAATGTAGAAGTATGGTTATGGAGAGATGGTGGAAAAGCATGTCTACTGTGTTTGACATATTGGCAATGTTCACAATTAAATTTAGAGAAAGGCAAAAATGTAACAAGTTGCTTCAAACTAGAATCAGAGGGATGCCCTAGGCGACAATGCCAAAGCCACACATTGTCTGAGGAGGTCGCACAAGCTTCAGATGATGCAGGGGTACGGGAGTCCAAGAAGTATAAGACATCAACTGCACGGCCCCCACCAATTATCTGCTTCGTGAACAGATCCTGGAAGACGCAATGAGAAGGAAAGAAGGTGACTGAGCAATTCAATGTTTTAGTAAGGGCACTAACAGATAATAAATTTCGTGAGAGATTGGGAACATGCAAAATTGAGGATAGTGTCAAACTAGAAGAAACATGGATTGTGCCAATACCAGTAACATCAGTAAATGGCCCATTAGCTAGTTTGACCTTACCGTATGAGACTGGAGAAAGGGAAGAGAATATGTTAGACATATCAGCCATATGGTGAGTGGCCCCAGAATCAATAATCCAAGAATGGGTTGAGTCATGGTGGGTGAGGGGCTTAGTACCTGATTGCGAGGAGACAACAGTAGAGACCTTGGAGGATTGAAGGCACTCCAGTCGTTGCACTAATAAGTGGAAATCTCGTCTAGTCATTGGGGTACAATCACTAGCCATATCAAAGGAAAGAGCAACATGAGGGGCAGCAGAGAGATTAGCTTGTTGTGGTCGTCCATGAAGTTTGTAGCATGAATCAACATAATGATTCGACATCTTGCAATATGTACAAAAATGGGTACCCTTCTTCCGTGAGCCTCTGGTGTTGAGTGTCAGAATAAGCCATCTTAGGAAGAGGAAATGCAGAAGAAGATGCCATGATGCTGAAGTAGTAATCCAAAAAAAAAAACTTTGGTGCTAAAACAACAGCAGAAATTTGTCTGAAAAGAGAAGCGAGCACAGGCAATGACAACCACAAACGTTGGAGATGTGAATGGAGACTGTGGTGGCACCTGAGAGGCCTATTGGAGTGAAGTCCAAGTAGAAAAAGAGCAGATCTAGTAGAATCCTAGGAAAAATAGGGTAGCAGGCATCCTAGGCAATCAACGGAAGAGAAACAGTGGAAAGGGTGGTCCCACCGTTGATGGAAGAGGGAGAAATCCAGTGTGGTGGACACCCATGCAATGGGCGAAATCACTAGGCTTGGTTGCAAGCCAAAACTTTCAAAAAGCACTGAGATCTAAACAAGAAAGTCCAAAAAATGGGTTTCTTACGTCCCAGGCTACAGCGGAAGAAACTGGCTTGAAGCTGGTCCCACACAGTCCAAAGAGGAGATCGCCCAACACGGATGGATAGATCTTGGAAAAACGACTGGAGTATGGTTGGATCCCACCGACAGAATCTTCGTTGCAGAAATGTTGTACGACCGAGAAGAAAAACTGTATTAGGAAAGGCCAATGACAAAGGAATTGACGCAGGACAAAAGATAGGGTGACCCTATACCTAAATGTGGTTCCCTAGAGATTAAAAAAGATGAAAATAATGCACCCTAAAGCTAAAATGGGCTGAAATTAAATATCAATTAATATATGCAATTAATTAATATAAGATTTATCACAAATAATCATGCAAAAACATCTCAAAATCTGATGTAAATAAATACATGAAAAATTAAGTAAAAGGGTGGAATGATTTTGACTGAAATGGGTCACACGTGATTTTATAATTAAAATGGCTTACAGTCTTAAATGAGCACATTGTTTAAGGAAATAAAGGAAGAAAGAAGGGACGATGAATAGCCAAAGGATATGAAACACGAAAGGTGCTAGAGAGAATGGCGGAAAGGTGGAGAATGGAAGATGGGGTTACGGCAGCTAGGAAGGGATCTTGGAGGGAACGAACTGGATGGGTGGGTCTGCAAGAGGCTTCGGCTAAAGGGGAAGGGTCTGTGAAGGCTTTTTGGCAACAAGGAAAAGGTAAGGGGATGGATTTGGGTTGTACGAAAACAGCAGGTGGCTGTATGGGTTAGGAAAAGGTCACGGCAGCACTGTATGGGTCTGGTATTGGCTTAGGAACAGGTGGCGGCAACAAGGGAAGGGACTTTGGGAGTTCATGGCATGTATGGAGATGGGTATTGTGGGTTACGGCAACAGTAGAATGGGTTTTGGGGTTTCAAAAGGTTAAAAAGAAAAGAAAGGGAAAGAAGTGGAGAAGAAGAAGAAGAGAAGATAGAAGAGAAGAGTACCTGGCTTTACGCCCTTGGTTTCTCACCAACACATGCTTGGCATAGAGGTATGCTCGAAATCTCAAACTCTTATTTTATCAATCGTTGGAATCAGCTTATAAGAGAGAGGAGTTATATAATACTATCTTATCCCCAAATAAGAAAATCAGAATTACATTAATATCCTCTTCTAAAAATAAACTAAAATACCTACTAAAAAAAATAACATGGAAATAACAATAGCAAGGAACGGAAATAGATTAGATGGAGATGTGCTGGGATGCGCCGCATCAGGAATCCTCAGGAACTCTCAAAATTGTTGTAAAACTTGGAGTTAAGGCCTGAGACTGAAGAAGGAAGAATAGAGGAGACGTTCCACTACATGTGTCCTCAGAGATCGGAGTTGCAGGTGACGCCGGAATCCGGTGAGGAACAGTAAAATGGAAAAAAAAACTTCGTAAAGCGTTCAGAAGATCGTTCTGATTGATACCATGTTATAAAATAATAATAGAGAAAGGAAAATAACAATAAAAAGAGAAGGAAGTATTAAAGGAGAGGAATTTCTCTCTTGACTGTATTGTATTGTCTATAATCAAAGGAGAGTACATGTATAAATAGATTATAAGGAGTCAATTACGATGGCTAAAAATGAAAGAAAATAAATGAATAATCAGTTACACTAAATTACGTAGGTTGCAATATTTTCTAAGTCAACTTTCCAAATTGGGATGATTCTGGTCAACTATGTCTAAAGGTGGGTCCCACATAGTCAATTGTGTTGTGTAGTGGGTCCCACAACACGCAACCCCCCCCCCCCCCCCCCCCCCAAACACACACACACACACAAGCTATGGGCCTCAGGTGACTGCAAAACTTGAATATGAGACCTCTGGTTGTTGAGTCAAAGTGTCTACCAGTTGAGCTACCCCGTTCAAGGTTAATTATTAGATATATACTTGAACATCTGTACAATAAATGGTAATATAATTTGTTTGGAAGGTGAGTTGCCAAATGTTTTGTTGCTTTGGATGACTAGTATTGGTATTTTTTCTTTTAACATTGATAGAATAAGGACACGAATCTGTGAACTTGCACGTATTTTTTTTTTTTTATGACCAGAACCTGCACATATTTTTGAGTATCTAAATAAGCGCCCCTGGCATAATTAAGCTCATGTCTAGACATGCGCCTTCCACCTTAAGTTCTGGGACCCTTTATTGCAACTTGTGCATTGACTAGTATGTCTTTCAGAGAGCTAAGTTACCTTAAGACACCTCTTTATTGGGGGAAACTAATTATTGAAGGGGACTTGACAAACACGATCAAGTGGGCAAAGGGGTTAAAAATGCCTCCTTGGAAAATGATCACAATTGTAAGGGAGATTGGGGCATTGTGCTCGGGTCGCGAGATCTCTTTTGCCTTAGGAGATCAGCCAATGTAGTAGCTGACTTCTTCGCAAAGAACGGGTTGGATTCCAGGAATACTAGCGTATTCTACCTTTGAGAGCTTCTTCAGGCGTGGGGACAAATCCATGTCACATTATATAGTATTTTGATATATGTATAGATGTACTTTTGTTTTGCCAGCGGTCTTTGGGTTTAAACCTTTTAGACCCGTTGTTGTTTTTGTACATACTCGTTTTACATTAATATATATTTTATCTTTGTTATGGCTAAAAAAAAAATTGTTACCCATCTTGAATGGAATACTACACATCAAGAAAATATTCTTTTTACAATTTGACAACTAAAAGGAATTATCATCATTTCACCATAGTGCCACTGGTTAGGTTTATCAAATTGTGGTTGCAATCATTCTGGAGATCTAGAGTCTTTGTCGTGTAATAGCAAATAGATGAGGCTGAAGGGAAATCTATTGTACACCTTGATGAACTTGGCTTGTGGAGCTAAGAGCCTAATTTAGTTCTAATTCTTCAAAGATGGCTGTAAGCAAGCTATGTCTATGATATCATGGAGCTATTCTCTAAAAGTATCTATTGAAGCCTTTATATTATTTTGCTAATACGAGCAATTAGAGTTCCATTGTTGCTATTCTAGGAAAGTGATTTGCCTAACCTCTCTATATGACCCTAACCCCATGTAGAGGTTGTTGGTCTGGTAATATAAACACATCTTCTAGCTTTTTACCTGGATTTTCTAGTCTTGTTTGCTTACCTTGCTATTTCTTGATTCTCCTTTTGCTTCTCTTCTTTCTTAGTACTCAAGAGGTTTATTTTCCATTTTCTAGTGAAGTCGTTCCTCTCAAGTTCAATCAATAATTGGGCAATTAGCCTTGGATTTTCTCTCGAGTTCCTTAGTTGAGCTTCTACAATGAAATATTGGTTGGGCCACTATATGTGTAAATATGAAATTGTATATGTTGAATGCATGTAACACTAAAAATCAAAGAAGGATTGATGAGGGTTCAACTATGAGATGAATTATAGGGAGGGACTTGGTTATATGACTGGAAGATAAGAAATACTTTGTGGGAGAAAATCAGCCTTGTACAGCCTTATCAGAATTTTATTAACTAGTAATGCATAGATTTAAATACCGTCATTTTACGTCATATGTCTGACAAGTTTTTCTACTTGTGGTTTACGGGAAGAGAGGGGCTATGTGGGCATCTTGGTTGTATTGGATGTGTTTCTTGACTTATTTGTATTTTTTGGTTTTTCAGGCTTGTTTCCTTGGGTTGGTTTGTTTTTTCTATTTTTTCTTGTTGTTGTTGGGGTTTATGTCTCTTAAACCCTTTTGTTTTTTCCTTTTTCTTGTACTCATTTTTCCTTATTAATGAATTATTCTCTTCTTACCTCTAAAAAAAAAGGTTTTTCTCTACTCTTTACTCATGTCCTTTACAAGCCTAGCTTGTCAACAAGAAGTTCAAATGATCACCATCATTGTAACCACTGTTGTCATTGTTGTCGTTGTCATCATCATCATTATCCCATGTATTTGGGGTCAGCATTCATAAAAGCTAGAGGTTTTTGCCTTTAAAAGGAAAAAAAGAAAAAAAAAATTAAAAGGTATCTTCTTGTGATTTGGAAAATAATAATTGATTTGATATGCTTGGTCTGATCATCGGAAACGACATTTCATTGCTACTTTTGATATCGATCACTTGCAGTATTTTCGTACTTTATTGCGACAAAATATTCTTCGTCCAAGTTTTGTTGGTACAGGTAGAGAAGATTCCTTAACATTGGATTTGTCGGTGCGACATAATATATGAATGCATTTAAATAAACAGTTATTTAGAAATGAAAATGAAGTGTCAAAATAACATGAAGACAACAATAGACAAGTTCTATTAGAAGCATTGACACAAGCAGCATTTCCTTGTTTTAGTTAGATTTCAAAAGAAGAAAAGTTTTGTTGGTATTCAGTTGTCATCGAAACAATGTTAATAGGGTACTAGAGAGATCAAACACGATTTTGTTTCAAAGAATCCAATATGGTATAGTTCTTCATGGAATATGTTAATCATTGGCCTAATGGTATTGATTCCTCAATTGTATTTACTGTTTATGAGAAAGGGAATTGATATGCTCATTTTTACAACTGAACAGGTGCCATGGAACATTATCAGTCTATCAGAGTAATATTTCCAAGAACAAATTTGACCTCAAACAGGCACAATACAAGGACATTGACAAGCGGTTCTTTAACCAACTGATTCAGCTAAAGGTTATTAGCTTCTCTATCTGCATTCTTTCCTCCAATTTTCTATTTCAACATTATTCCTAACTAATTACCTTGTTCCAGACTACTGAAATGGCAAATAAGGACCTTGACAGATACTACAATGCTCTTGATAAGTAAGTACCTTTACGTTTTTGCCATGTCTTTTGTCTAACATGGAGCAGCTATTTGTTGACCATGCTAGAATTGTCTTCATTTTCTGATTCTGTACATTGATCTGTAAATTTTAGTTGATGCATTGATTGTGTGTTCATTTTGATGCATGCTAACCTTTCCATCTCTAGAGGTCCTCTCTAGCATTTTATTCCATTCAAGATGTGTAGTAAAACATTTCAAAAATTTCTTGTACATATTCTATCTATTCCTTTATCTGATTTCTGAGCTATTCTGAGCTATGCCTGTCTGTAGAGCACTGATGCGTTTCCATACCATGAAGATGGAGGAGATAAATAAGATTATAAGGGAATTGTGGCAGCAAACTTACAGGGGACAGGATATAGATTACATATGCATTCACTCAGATTCTGAAGGTGCTGGCACAAGATCCAATAGCTACAAGGTGAGTGGTTAAAATCCCACTTTGCTTCACTAATTCTTCTAGCACTCATTGATTGTATTTCTCATGCTGTATCTTACAGGTTCTCATGCAGACTGGTGATGCTGAAATTGAGATGAGAGGAAGGTGTAGTGCCGGTCAGAAGGTGAGTGAATATTGATCTACTTAGATTTGAAAGGCACATAAAGGAAATGAGATCTAAATGGATGTGTTTTCTCTGTTGTCAGTACTTGGAGAGCAAGGGAGTCTTTTCTTTTGAAGCACAAATTTTCAAAATAGAGATGTGGGTGCAACACTGGAAAATTAAGCTAGACCTAAATATAGGTGCCTTTTGGATGTGTTGAGAGGGATTCCATGGAAACTAAACAAATTCTATGGAAAGTTAATATTTTTATGATGTTTGGCTCTTACCTTTCTAGCAGAGAACATTCTAAACTCTTGCTAAGTGGGTTGTGCAAAGTGGATTTGAACAAATGGCCGTTTCAGCAAAGATTTTGAACAAACTAATTGCTTGGTCATGTCAAATGGCCCAGTGAGGCCTAGGTTGGCCTTGGGATTGCTCACAAAGGTGGAATTTCAACAACAAAAACTTATTTGCTTGAAAATCAAAAGGCTGCTCATCAAACAACATTTGAATATCGAGGAAGAGGAAACTATCTCAGAAGAGGCTCCTCTTCCATTGCCAACTATCTCAGAAACTAAGCAATTACCTAGACAAAATTTTCATGCATCCAAATAGAGATTGAATGAATTATACTTCGCATGAACAAATGTTGGGCATGGAACTTCATATTTTCCCCATTTTTTCCCTACTGTTGACCCTCTTGCTCTTGTTCTTCATTTTTAAGGACCTTGGTTTTCAAAATGTGCTTGGGGGTTGTTTCAGTCTATGGAGTTCCACAGAATTCAAGGAAAAGAGCTAGATTTCTAGAAAATATAAAGACGTGTGTTTGGCTCATATCTTTAACAGAATTGCAGTTTTCTCTTAGCAGTTCTCTTAGCGGTACATTTGGTTGCATTTGTCAAAAATTCATTTCACTGTGTTTCCATTGTAAGGGGGTTGTGATATAGGAGGAATTAGTGCATTTATGTACATAGCTTAGGGAAGATGGGAAACCTGTGTTGAATAATACACTGAGAATATGATGTATCTTCCTTAATCAATGAGAGACCCTATCATTTATATTTATAGAGAAGAAGGGAATACAAATATGGAAGATAAAATAAAAGAGGAAAAGCCTAAAGTTAGTAAGTACAATATTGGTAAGCACCAATTAAGGAAAATACTAAATTGGAAAATACAATAGTAGTAACTGATAAATTAAAGAAACTGCTAAACATATTTAAACCAAACCACCCCCCCCAACCCACCAACCAAATTTGAGCGGGTCCCACTTGAGTTTGAACACATTCAACTTGACGATCCAATAGTGATGCCATTTGATGGAGCGAATGCAGATCAACAAGAATCTAAAAGAACTGAGCCTGGAACCAGCTGACATCCTGCGACATGTACCGAAGCAAGTATTGGAGAAGGAACGGTGGAAATTCAGTTCTTGAAACAGCAAGGCCGCAACTCCACTGTATAGATGTATAGGTCTCCAAAAAATGGCATGGCGCCGGCAGAAAATGTTTTGATGGCCGGATCTGATGTCGGAAAGTGCTGGCTGCAAAGGGCAGAAACGTTGGGAATACTTCAGAAAACCGGGAAGTAATGAGAATCTGCTACAGAAGTCCGCCACAAAGAGAAACTGATCCGAAGAAGATGCCGAAATCCGGTGAGGAACAATAATATGGGTAGGAACAGCGGATAAATGTAAACCTCTATTCAACAAGACCAAAAAATAGGTCTTAGAGGGTTCCATTGGCATTTAAACTCAAAATTGCGCCATGCAGATGTGATTTAGGGCCAAAAACGATTGTAGAGTTGGGGGATTATTAGTTCAAATCTAAAGAAAGACTACAGATCTAAGGGAACAAACAAAGATGGCCCTATGAACCACCCACAAAATGCAGGGAAAAAGTCTCTAATAGGAGAGGTCAAAGGGCTGGAGAATCAGATCTAGGAGGCAAAAGGGGATCTTTAGCAAACAAAAGGAATGGAGAGGAGTTTATTTATTCAGACGAGGATCTGGGAGAAAGAAAATCTGTGTCAGTGGGTCCCACGAAGTACATAGTGGAGCGGAAGCCAGGCAGATGTAAGATAGAAGGATAGTCGACGGGGGTGGTTCAAATCCCATTTACCTGACATCATGTGGGTGGCTTCACAGTATGAGGAGTAGTCACCACCAAACTTTTTATTGTTCAACACATCTTCTACAACACTTAAAAATTTATGTTCCTCGTATTTGACTGTATATTCTTGTTGTATGCTGGACTCTATTGCTTTTCATTGATTTTTTTGTGACTTTCCATTTCTTTCCAGTATTTAATTTTTCGTCCATAAGTTTGCCATATGGACTTCAATGACAAGTCTTGATTTAGTCTGTGAAGTGATGCATCTGGATGTGTTCTATGAATTCTGAAGGGAAGAAAAGGGTTTTTGCTGTCTCAATTGTCTCATCAGCTTGTATTTATCCTCATCCATGAACTACTAAATAGAAAGGCTGTGTGAACTTTAGGTGGAAGATGCTACATCAACCATGCCAGGGGTATTTGCTATTTCACATGCAGAAAAAGGAGAATTGTTTCAAACAATGAAATCTTGTGGTGCTGATGATGTGAATTTTGTTTATAGTTCATGTGGTTTCTCCACAAACAAGTTCATAGATGATTATTTAGACTCATGTATAAGCTTGTTTTAGGATGTGGTGGTCTTGAGAGGCGTTTACTGACTGCCTGTTCAAGCTCTGACTTGGAACAAAGAAGTCATTTTTGTGGTGGAAACTGCATTTGGGTATCCTCAAATTAGAATCACTTCACTTATTCTCTAGAGAATTAAATCTCCGTTTTTGCTATTAAATCTCAGTAGGGACACTGAGTTGACATGCTTTTAACCAGTTTTTGACTCCATACTTTCTTCCCAAACCTGGCTCTTAGGGTACATTAGAAATAAAACTTGGTTCATGGAATAAAATTTGTTGAACTCTTGAAAATGTTTATTGGAAGTGAAACTTATCTTTTGACTAAGATAATGCAATATATGAGACTTACTTTTGCCTTCTTCAGGTACTTGCTTCACTTATTATACGGCTGGCATTGGCTGAAACATTCTGCCTTAGTTGTGGAATATTAGCACTGGATGAACCAACCACAAACTTGGATGGTCCAAATGCTGAAAGCCTTGCTACAGCTCTCCTTAGGCACAGCTTCAGAAAGCAACTTCTTCAAATGATGAATATATAACCCATCGTTGCCGCCTTATGCACCTTACTTTTTCATTAATACAATTTATTCTCTTGTTACTGCTCAAAAGAATGATGAATAGAATGGGACATCACTGCAGCAAACATTATTTGTTCAATAGGATGGTCAATTTCAAGGACTCATACACTTCTCCCTATCCCTATTGCACAGGTTGTTCATGGGCTTAAATGCGGCAGAAGCTTTGTCAATGCATCCAATCAAAAGTATTCCCATGAAATCAAATGCATGGATAGTGGTTTGTTTGAGTGAGTCGCCCCGGAG
Organism: Chimonanthus salicifolius; assembly: GCA_013350335.1. Lineage (NCBI taxonomy): Eukaryota > Viridiplantae > Streptophyta > Magnoliopsida > Laurales > Calycanthaceae > Chimonanthus > Chimonanthus salicifolius. The sequence goes on along the minus strand of CM023534.1, from coordinate 42,342,993 downwards.
AAAAAACAATTTTTTGAGTCAATGCACAACTTCTTCCACAGACACTACTAAGAGCCTGGGTTACGATCTCAAAAGATAGTTCCCTCACTATCTTCCTTACAGCTATGGGAACTGACATGGAAGTGCAAATATGATCCACAAGCTAAGGCTCGAGCTCATTTTTTTAGTATATTTAGCAAATGGCTAGGCTTGGGCTTTAAGGTAAAAGCCTCTGAAGCCCGACAAGGTTTTTTGACCCATTTAGCCTACTTTGTGAGCTCACTTTTTTTTTAAGGGCCGGGCCATTACACTCTTTGTTTATTCTCCTCTAATAAATCTCAGCCTATTTAATAGAACCCTGGTCATGTTCGGGTTTCTTTACTAATTTGTACGGTTCCTGCTGCAAATATAGTTTTGTTTTGGGTTCAAGTCCCTTTGGGCATCAAATCAGTAGTTGACCCTTGGAAAAATTAACACGGAAGTGCAAATGTGACTCACAAGCTGGGCTCAAAAATATTTTGAGTATGTTTAACAAACAGCTGGGCATGAAGCCCTACAAGGTTTCTTGACCCATTTAGCCCACTATATGAACTCCTTAGTTCCATGCTGCTCTTGTAAATCTTAGCCAATTTTTTAGAATCTTGTTCATGTTTGAATTTTTTAAGTGTCAAATCGAATTTTAAGTGCCAAACCCAGGTTGATTCACCTTTTATTGATTGTTATCATCTTGGACAACAATGTTACCAATGGTAGTGAGAATTATGTTAAAAAAAAAAACTAGTACATATTTATGGAATGAGAATTCTACATCGGGAACATGTACAATATGTCCTTGCCCTTTGAAAAAAAAACAACAAAACAAGACACACGCAAACACTCTTAACACCCACCCTTAGTCTCTTTGCCACTCATGTAGGGCCCAACCACACTATTGGTTGCGTTTTTAGTGATAATGATAGTCACATGTCACCATGGCTTATTAAATCTTGGAGCACACAAGTTTGACTCTCCTCTCTCTCTCTCTCTCTCTCCCTATATATATATATATATACATCCGAGCAATATTGCCCACGAGCAACTAAATTTTTGGACCCCATGTGCGTCCCATCTAGGTTCTATGTGAACCCCTTACATGCCTAACACCCTACCCTACACAGTTTGAACTAATTTTGAGTTGATCTTACCGTTGGATTGAAACCCATGCAAAATTGCCTCTATTTTTAACGTTGATTTTTTGACCCATAAAAATTGTGGCTTTTGAAATCCAATAGACTATATATATATATATATATATATATATATATATATATATATATATATATATATATATATATATATATATATATATATATATTAGCGATCCCTTGCAAATTCTTCAATGACCCTACATAGGCCAACATGGATGGGCGAATTTGAAAGGCTTAGGCTTGTACATGTTGCCTATAAAATTTCATCTTTATTGGATAAGAAAAACCACGTTTTTGAAGACCTCTTCAAATGACCCCACATAGACCCACATGGATGGGTGAGTTTGAAATGCCTTGACTTGTATATGTTGCCTAAAAAAAAATCATCTTGATTATATAAGAGAAGCTACGTTTTTTAAGACCTTCAAAATTTCATATTTGTCTAATGGGTGGAAATTCATCAGGTCATATAAATGAGCTTTAAAAGTCAAATTAGTTACAGGTGCTACTCACAAGGCGTAGGCGATTGTGAGGGTGGGTGAGTGTGTGTGTGTGTGTGTGTGTTGGGGGCGGTGGGGGCGCGCGTAAACCCATTGGGTCCATTGTAGGCCCCACAACCCAAAGTTTGCAACGAAGTTACGTGCAAACTCATCTATGGGTTATTCTTGTTTATATATGTATATATATATATATATTGAAAATGGTTAGCCTCACACCTCATAAAGTGCTCCTACAATGGGAGCTCCTTGTGGAGCCCACCTATGATTATGAGATTGAGTGGGTTGCAAAGATTCTATGTGTATAAAAATAAACTTGATTGAAAGATTTTAGCCATGAAATTGAACTTGATGAAATTGCACTCCTAAATCATCGTTGATTTTTGGGCACTTTAAAACTATGGCTGAAGTTGTTTAATTAAAACTAATTTTTTGTAGGCATTTAATATAGATCTTTCAACCCATCCATCCCATGATCATAGTTGCACCTACCTACCCCGTGAAATGTACCTCCTGTACCAAGTTGACACCAATTTGACTTTTAAAATCTATTGATATAACCCAACGAATTGCAATTGTAAGATAAATGTGAAATTTTAAAGGTCTTAGAAAATATGACTTCTCTTGTCCAATTAAAAAGAAATTTTATTGACATCGTATCTAAGCTAAGGCCTTTCAAACCCACCCAACCATGTGGCCCAAATAGTGCCCATTGGTCGTTTGCATCAAGTTTGGTGAAACACGTTCTTACTCTCTGTGTGCGCAGGAGCATATGTATATACATATACATATATACATATACATATATACATATACATATACATATACATATACATATACATATATAATATATATATATATATATATATATATATATATATATATATATGGAGAGAGAGATGATTAGGTGTGACCGATTACAAGGTTGCACCTAACACTATTTTTTTTTTTCTTTACTTGAAAATCTGACCATACAACTTGAAAGTAGACTAGGACCTGCCACCAATTAAAATTTTAGTCCAAAATCAACTTCAAGTCACTTGATCTTAACGGTCAAAATTACCATGCATCCTTGAATTTTTTCAAAGGTGTTTGCTTACTTTGACCATTAAGATCAAGTGATTAGTAATAGGTTTTTTGGCTGAAATTTTAAATGGAGGTAGCTCATCAAGTCTACTTTCAATCCGTATAGTTATATTTTTAAGTGAATAATGAAAAAAAAAATTGTGCCAGGTACAACCTTGTCACTTGTTTCATCGTCTTACTTTGTATGTATGCATACTTGTAATGAGGATCCCCTAAGAACAATTGTCATAAGTGATAGAATCTAAAAGCTTGATTTAGCATTCCATTAAGACAATAATATATACAGAGTAAATCCTAAGAGAAACATTAAGAAAAGACTAAGTTACCCCTATACAAATAATATAATCTCAATCTAACACCCGTCGTCAAACTGACGATGTTACAGTGGTAAGCATTTGAGTTTGCTAAGAAGAAATGCAAAGCGTGAAATGGTATGAGACTTCGTGAAGAAGTCAGCCAGTTGCAAGGTAGAAGGGACAAATGGAAGAGAAACAGTGCCAAGCTGAAGGTGATGACGCACAAAGTGACAGTCCAACTCAATATGCTTGGTGCGCTCATGAAAGACGGAGTTATGTGCTATTTGAATAGCACTCTTATTATCACAATACATAGGCGTGGGTGCAGAGAGAGAGACACCGATGTCTGCAAGTAACCAACGAAGCCATGCGATCTCAGTTGTGGTAGAAGCCATAGCCCTATACTCAGCTTCAGCAGATAAACGAGTAACAACATCCTGCTTCTTGCTTTTCCATGAGATGAGAGAGTCACCCAAGAAAACACAGAAGCCAGTAGTAGATTTGCGATTAGAAGGATCACCTATCCAGCCAGCATCAGAGAATGCACGGAGCTCAAAAGTACATGACGAATGAAATAACAAACTCTGAGATAAAGTGCCGCGAAGATATCGCAAAATACGAAGAACGGCTGCCCAATGAACAGTGGTTGGGGAAGATATAAACTGACTCACAATATGAACGGCATAGGCAATGTCAGACCGCGTAATGGTGAGATACACTAAACTTCCTACTATAGTGCGATATAGTGTTGGATCTGACAAAGACACACCATCAAAGGAAGTGTAATGAGCATTGAGCTCTAAAGGCGTTACAACCGGTCTGGTGTCAGTAATACGAGCGCGTCGAAGAACATCGGCAACATACAAGATAACCCTTCGGTGAAGAGGCAACTTCTATCCCAAGAAAATATCGCAAGGGCCCCAAATCACAGGCGAAGGAGTCGGCCGGAGTGGAGTTGGCCGTGCAGATGCGTCACAAATGGCAAGACTTGCTCTGCTGCGTTTCAAAGCCACCAGCAAATGAGAATGGGAACCCTAAATCAAAACCGAGAACGGGAACGGCGAGGATCTGCGAGGCTGCAAGAGGAGAGGCGGGTGATGCGAAGCAAAACCCTAAATCAAAAACGTTGTTACTGTGGATCCCGATCGAAAAAAAAAAAACAGCTCTCAGGAACAGTTCCGTCGGTGTCCCAACCAAAACCTTAGGCTCGTGATACCATGATAGAATCTAAAAGCTTGATTTAGCATTCCATTAAGATAATAATATATACAAAGTAAATCCTAAGAGAAAAATTAAGAAAAGACTAAGTTACCCCTATACAAATAATATAATCCCAATCTAACAATCAGAACTTTGGCTTGTGAATGGATAGATAGATAAATGGTAAGAATTGAATGTAAATTCATGTAATTGTTTATATATGATTACATAAAGGTGCTTTTTGTATGTGTATACCAATTTTACCTTAAAAATTGTTCTCATGAGACTTTCTTACAAACTTTGATTTGTGGAGCCCACAATAGACTCAATGGATCAAATTTTTTCTCACACACACCTATCCCTTGTGAATTGGACATGTATCCAATTTGACACCAATTTGATTTTTAAAGCCCATTGATCCAACCCGACATCTATAGATAAATGTGAAATTTTCAGGGCCTTAAAAATATGGTTTTTCTTATCTAATCAAGATGAGATGTTATAGACACCATATATAAACCAGGGCTTTTCAAGCCCATTCATTCGTGTGCATGTGCGTTTCCGTTTGGTAATCACAGACTAGATTCAATTCTGATGTGTAATAAATGAAGTATCATTTATACTGACACTTGATGAGGCATCTACGAATGAATTATGAGCTCACCAAGAATATCATATTATGTCAAACTGAATTCAATTTAGATCCATTCTAAACTGCATATCAATTTAAAGTGCTCTACCTTTGGCAGGATCATGGAGGCCAGGAAAGGCAGGAAAACTTTTAGCTGATAGTAATAACTCATGATGAACGGTTTGCTCAGCTTATATCTCAATGTCAGCATTGTAAGAGATATTATCGGGTCACAAAAGATGAACAGTGAGTATAGTAAATATTATTCCTTGGTTTCTGTTTTACTTTTTTCTTGCACTCTTTATGTCTAAGTTGGGTCCAGCTGTCTGCTTACCACTTGCTGCACTTGTCATTTGAACCTCTTGTGTATGTGCCATGGCCCAGAAATCACCTGGTTTTGCTCATTAATTGGCAATTTACAAAGTAGATGGACAATTTGTGTGTGTGTGTTAGAGAGAGAGAGAGAGTTGCCAAGAAATTACCTAGTTCTGCTCATCTATTGGCAATTTACAAAGTAGATGGATAATGTATGTGCGTGTGTGTGTGGAGAGAGAGAGACCAAAGGTCCAAATTCAATGTACATTTAGGCCTGGCTAGTTCTGGGCCAGATTGTCTTCATGTCAGGGTCTACCTTTTGTAGCTTTGGCATGTTCGACTGGCTTTATGTGGGGTCAAATGTGAACTATTGTATTTGTGTGTTTTAAGTCATGACAAAACCAACACAAGCTTAGTAGGTATCTTGCTTCATTTTGGATGCTAACATGAACTTTGATAAAGATGCTAACATGATTTGCTTGCAGCCAACATAGCATACTTGAAGCCCAAGAAATATTTGATTGATGATCTCTTGGAGAGGAATAATTCGTAGAGTAGGACTCTAGACTGTGCAGACGAACAACTTGGCACTTTAGATCAGGGGTTGAAATATCGGCCGATACATATCGTATCGGCCGATATGTATCGATTTTGGAAGACCGAACGATATCGGCCGATATGATATGTATCGGCTATACAAAAAGATTATCGGCCGATATGGCCGATATTCGGTCCAAAATATCGGTCACCATATCGACCAATATGCATAAATATCGGTATTTAAAATTTATTTTATTTTTTACAAAAAAAAAAAAAAAAAATCGATACGGTTTTTTACTGTCTTGAATATCAGATGAGAGAGAAATGTAAGTATCGGAGGAGAGAGAAACTTATCGTCTGATATTGCGGCCGATATGCAAATATCGGCCACAATATTGGCCGGCCCGTTTTTGTGACCCCTACTCTAGATCATGTGAAGCCCACATTCTGATATGAAAGTGGTGCATTTTCGACAGCCAACGAAACAATTTGAGGGCACGAGGGAGTCAAGGCATGCCTGCATTTCTTGTGAAGCCTTCGAATTGGACATCCTGTATGCATAAGAAGAAGTTGGAAAGGGGATTAAGGAGTTTAGACATTAATGGAGCAGGCATGAATGGGTAGAGGTGTGAGGGAGGTCATAACAGGGTTCATTCTGGGTTATCTGGGATCTCTTGTAAATGAGCTTAGCATTCTTATAATGTATTTCTCCTTGTACTTTTGATGTTAATGTATTCTTGTAAAAATGTATTAAATAAACTATAGCTAGACTAAATTATAGCCTATTCAAGAATGTCTTGTGACTTTGACTACTAAAATCAAATGGTTGTATATTGAATTTTAGATTCAAATTTTTTCAATTGTATCTTGTGAAGTGTATTTTTAGTTTTAAGGTTGGATTCCAACCCGTTTAGTTCAGATGAGACTCGTTTCGGCCAATCCAATAGGAACAGACTGAAACAAGCTGGAAGGAAATTCGATACCATATCACCCTCGGGATATTAACAGTGATTGGTAATATCGAGACATTTTCAAATTATTAGGTTTTTATCGGGAAATTAATATTTAAAAATAATAAATGAAAATATTAATAAAATAAAAATCTTAATAAGGAATTTATTGGTAATTTACTTAGAATTTATCGGGTATTGAAATAATATCTTTATATTACCATTTATTGTGTTTTTAATGCGATTTTATTAGAAATTTACCGTAATGTTGATAAATATGCATTATTAATGCGTCAGTGGTATTTTGACGATAAAAACGTTGTAAATTTGAAAATATTGCCAATATTTGTGATATTGATTTCAACCAGTAATTGTTCCTATTGAAGATGTGATGGCCCGCATCAGATTGAGAAGGGTGGAAAACTCCATGTGCGTGGATTGATAGAGAGGAATTCACCAATGGAAGGAGGAGGAGAACTCCAATGGGCGTGGATGAGGAGAGAGAATTTTGCTAGTGTTGGCGATGTGAATAAATCCCACATTGCTTGTGACAGAGGTCTTAACCCTGAATATAAGTAACTTTCTTCCATCTCTCAGCGTGAGGCCATATTTTAACAACTTGTTAAAAGATTTTTTAGTTCATGCTATAAAAACTTGACCTATTTTTACCTTGGGTTGAGCTAAGATCAAACTTTGCTTAACCCAATCTGCCAGAATTACCTTAATTATATAAATATATACCTCATTTTCTATTTATTTAATTGTTGATATTTTGAGATTGAACTCTTAAAGAGTGATTATGTTTCGATGATGTAGATTTATTTCATAGAAGTTTTTCAACAAGCCAACACAGTATACACTTTAGATAGATTCATTTGCTTGCTTACTTACACAGGTTGACTCATGACATAACTTTACCTGACCCAATTTAGTTGGATGCATAAAAAAATAATTAAATAATAGACAGGTCAAAAGAAAACTTGAATATAGGTTGGGTCAAAATGCAATAAGGCTCTCAACCCAACCTACTTGCCCCAATTGCACACCAAGAATGCTTTGCTAAAAGTACACCCTGGCATCTCTTCTTGGGTATCACTTCTGATGTTGGCTCTTCTCCCTTAAAGTGCATTCTAAAACTACCGCCCTCTCTCGAGCCGAGCCTATCTTTTGTCCTCTCCTAAGTCCACATTTGCAAGATGTGTAATTGTGACCTTGTAATCCAACTTTTGGGTTCAATATTATCAAATCTATGCATCTCCCCAAAGTAGTCACAATCCTCCAAGTAAATATTTACAACAATTACTCTAGCTAAGCTATTATTGACCATCTGCCTCCTGAGCCGCCAACTTGAGCCTCCTAAGAGTTTAGTTTATCATCAAATGAAGGAAAACTTGACTAGTAAGGGAAGCAAAGTATTTGTTACTAATAGACTTTACGGGTCATTTAAGTCCTTTTTTTTTATTATTATTAAGGTGTTCAGGTTTCTTAGAGCATTCGACTAATTCTGTCGGCATGTGTAAGCTTCCCTACTCATACACATTAGGTAACTCTATGGGGAGTGGTCCTTTGGGATAGAATGAGAATCGAACTTAAGACTCTCGATTCTTCAAGTAAATTTCTGACCATCACTCCAACTCCTTTGAGTTATAAGTTATTCAAGTATCCAATTCTTATTTTTAATGATCTCATTTGAGCATACAATTCTTACTATTGATTATGTTAAATTAATAAATATATAATGATTCAATTTTAAGTCAAGAGGAACTTGATTTGTAGACGGCGTCTCCAATACATTGTAACTAGTAGCCCAACCATATACTTGTAGAGTATTTGATCCACAATTAAAAGGTAGTCTTGATAGAGTAGGTCTTGCTAATGGGGAACATCGCTTTTGATGAGAGAGGAAAACTAGGGTTACAAAGTTGCTTGGTTGAGCCCGGCCACTTTAGACAAGATTGGTTGTTGTCTTTTAGCTGGTACATAGATTCAGTTTGATACTTTGGTCGGACAGGTTAGACTTTAGATGTATATGTTCTTACAAGCTCAACTTTTGCCCAACCTTATAATTTAGGGAATTTTTTCAAAGATCTTTATTTTCTAAATCTATTTGAAAGAAGTTTTTTATATTTTTCATATTTTAAAAAGACCTTTTAACTTTTGATAAAAATTCAAGGTCATTTGAAAATGCTATTAAAAGTCAACTTCTTTTAAAAAATTATTTGAACGTGTCATGATCAGTTTAGACAATTAGAATACCGTTTAAAGCTATATGAGACTATTTTATCACCCATCTTCCTCTTTGTACTCAATATATGCACTTGAAAAGACTACAATTTGATAATAATTGAAGTTACTCTCGTGATTGGGTTGAGACTAAGCTTCCTTGTCATCATTGACATTTTAAATTTAATGAAAAAATTTATTCAATAGGTTAAATTAGTTTATTTTTCGGCACTTCTTGTCACAGCCCGAACCCCATTACACATGACTATTTTTTTCTATATTTAGGATTTGAAAATTCGATTAAAATTTCGGCAGAGTTCGTTTGAAAAATAGAACTGTCTTGACGTTTAATTCCACTTGTAGACTCATACTTTTCCTCATAGATCAACAACTTCATTGCATTTATTCATTCTCACAAGTTCATATAGATCTAAATATACAACTAAATCCATGGCCCGACTAGATTCTTAATTACATTCCATGCATTATTTATATACAAACTCAAAAGTACTAATTACAACATTCTGATCATTTACATTCAAAACTTGTCACAACATCTAAGAGCTAGCATATGACATTCTTCAAAATACAAAATAAGTAAAGGTTTTCAAGTCATTCATTAGTCCCGTTCTTGGGGGCCTATGGACCCCTCCTCTGCAAAATATCCTACATCTTTATGGGGTGAGTACCAAAATTTTAAAAGTAATGAGAATGCAATTATACATACACACTCATATATACCATTTTTCTCAGTTTTGAGGTCCACTGGGTTCGGCTGTCTGGACCTCCGAGACAAGACGTCACAAAAGGTTTACGCAGGTCTCAAAAATTAGTGAAGTGAGATATCTCACAAATTTTGAATCTACCATAATTGGTGAGCTGCATTTGTTTAGAGTTGAATGTTTTTGAGTTTTAACATCTGTTGGATAGGACTGTAACTCAAATTGAGTTGCGTCATGAAGTGTTGAGTCCAAAAACAAACACTTCGGAGCCAAGAGAAAACATCTTAAGGTTATTTATATAACCAATGCACCAAACCCATTAAATGAGAGAGAGATGAAATTTAGGCGAAATGAAATAGAGAAGGGTTGAAGTTTCAACTTTGCAGTTTATCGAATTTTTAATTTGAATTAAAAAGTTTATCTCTAATCTACCCTAATCTAACATACTCTAACACAATTCAACTTGAATTACTTATTTGATACTCTTAATTCAGATTTTCAGTAGCATGTAATGACTCAAGTATCTAATATTTTAGAAAAGTACAAAGTTTACTTTCAAATTATACTCTTGTATATTCATTGTTGATGTAATAAGTTATTTGATTGATATATTAATTCTTAAAAATTCAACTAATTGTGATTTATCACATGAGTTTGAGAGTATAAAACGGTTTTACTTAGGGGTATGTGTAGCATCTCCCAATATTTTAATATTAATCATTTATTTTAAGGTCTTAGATTATATGGCTAAGAATTTCATACATAGTTGAGTTTTGATATTTGAACTCTTTTGGAGGTCCTTATTTTGTATTGCATTAAAATTGGGGCAAGCCCATGCAATATTTCCATTTTGAGAATATCACTTTCAAAGTTACATGATAAATGATTTTTTTTTTTTTTAAGACCCAAGGGGGATCCTCAAGCACAGTCCTACTAAACTCCCTCTTTAGGTGAAGTCCCACACCCCCACAAGATAGTCATCGGGTTACACCATGGGAACTCGAACTCGCACTATCTTACTTCCTAAAGTGGAATGTTATTAGCTGAGTTACCTTGTGTGGGGTTTATATGACAAATGTTGAATGGAGATAGGAGTTTTTTTTTCCCTCACATCTTATAAATAAAAGTTTGAAACTTATTTTAAAATGAATTTTGATTTAGACACCGATTTTTTTATCAACACTAGACATTGGCCCCATAATAACAATGAATGTTTCATATTTTTTTATCCTTTGAAAATGATTATGAAAGAATAAAATTAAATAAGTATGCAAAAAATCATTTACTCACTAGTCAGTTTCTATATTGATAAAAACATCAGTGTCCGAGTCAAAGCTCTTTTAAAACATAAAATAATACCATTTTAAATGAAATTAAAATATAAAAATTTGTCTAAAAATTCCTAGGATAAAATAAAATAAAAAATCTAAAAGACTCGAATGAAGCCCACTTGTGGGAATCCTTAGATTCCATCTCAATTTTGTTATTTAGAAAATTGGAGATTCATCAAGGGAATATGGACAGAAATAAATACAAACATGATGCCCACTTACACCCGTGGTTAGTACTTAATAAATATGAATTTGGAATTAGGAATTTTGGATAGCGACTATTTTATTTTTTAACCCTTTTAAGGTTTTGATGGTTTTCTGATTTTCACGAAACACCCAATAAAGGTATGTAGGTTTGGAGTCAACTCCTAACACTCAAAGGGGAAGAACTACTGAATGCATTCAGCCTCTCTCTGTATCTCTATGCTTGGCACTTAAGGCACTTTTGTTCATGTGATTGGAGAATGAGCTTTTTTTTTTTAATGAAAAGATAAATAATAATTAAATAAGGCATATGAAGCGAGAGGTGTCAGGTTCGAGCCTCCATGGCCTCACCTAGTGTGCCTTAAGGAAAATGAGTATCACCTGTGGAGGTTTTATGATGGTTTCTCATGATTTTCCACACGTAAATTAAAAAAAATGAAGTACAAATTTTCTGATAAAATATAGAGAATTGAAAGAACATTAATGGTATAAAATTTAAGTCTCATATAATTGGCCTTATAAATTTAGACTTTAAAATTTGTTAGTAAAAATCATTGATATCTTTTTTTATAATTCATTTCACAAAATTAATTTCTTTTTCTTTTACTTACATTATCTATAATATCTTCTATTTATCTCATTCAATTATATAAAATTTATTAAATATACAATCACTTCATAAAAAATAAATATTTCACTCTTTTTTAAACTCTTCTATGAAATATTCTTATGACATATCAATAGCAGCCCTTGGCTTGACTTGGCTTGGTTTGATTTGCAGATGCAAATCCAGTAACCATATCCGAGACCGTCGGTGGGTGTGTTTTTTTTTTTTTTTTGTGGTTTTGCCCCTCTTACTTGTGATGCTCTCCCTACAATGTCCAAATTGCCCCAAGATATTTAACAAATTCAATATTCATCACCACTCTAACTCTCAACCTCCTCTATCTAGATTTTGGGCAATTCAACTCTTGTTCAACTATATATATTTTTATAAATTATAGTGTTTAATGATTTATATGTTGAACTATTGGACTACTACATTATTTATAATTATAACTAGTGTAAATAAGATATTTTTTAATGAAAATGTTATCATTAGCTTCTTCGATAATTAAACTTCCATTCAATTTTGATCTTTCACAAATATAGATTCTCAATGACTCACCGTTTTAAAGAGTTGATGCAATGTACCTCTAAAACTCACAAAAGATTTGAAATTTGTTATGTTAGTGGACTATTTTATTACTTATAATTGTAATGAGTATAAAAAAGATATTTTTATAAAAATATGATCATTAACTTCTTTATATTTTATGTATTTTGTATTTAACACTTTACATTTTAAAGTTATTAACCAATATGCTTAACCAATATCTATTTAACACTTCTTTATACCAAGTACTTGCATCTTTTAAAACTATTATGTTTGGACACCCTTGTTCGTGTTAGATCCCAATACCTCCAATATGTGTGACAAGGAGGAGGATATATATATATATATATATATATATATATATATATATATATATTCATGAATCCTTTTAATAAATCACAAATATGAGATTTTTCTTTTTTTTTTCTTTTGAGAATGACATGACCTTTATATCGACAAAAAAATATACTAGATTAGGCTATGGCTAGTGTTCAAAAACTTGAAAACTTCACTTGATTTTTCATTAGGTTGAGACAACTCGAAGACTCAAGGATTTTTTACCAAGTCAAAAAAGTCAAGACTTGATCAAACTAATTAAACTACTATTATTTAAATATATTTTGTACATGTTATTATTATACATTTATATAACAGTCCAAAAGACCCTTTCTTGTGGACAGCACATAGATTGAAATCTTGATTACAGGCCATTGATGGATGGCCTAGCAAAAACACCAAGGGGTTATGGAGGTCCCACAAAAAAGGATGAAGATCCCTAGTTTTGGACAAGGATGGTACTGGGTCGGATTGAGTCGAGTTGACTGTAGATAATAATAGATTTTCTATTTGACTTGCCTCGATAGGCCCAAATTTTTACTTCCTGACCCGACCTGATGTTATTTTATATTTTTATTCTTTTTTTTTTTAAGACCAAGGTGTCCAGGTCTCTTAGAGCATCTGGCTAATCCTTAGAGCATGTGCAAACCTCTCTATCCATACACTCCAGGTAACACTATGGGGAGTGACCCTTTTGTGTTGAGAGTGACTTGAACCCAAGACCTCCCGCATCTCAAGTGGTTCTTGACCGTCAAGCCAACCCTCACGGGTTAACTTCAACTTGACATGACCCAAATTTCTGTAAAAAATTATAAAAATGAGAGGAAATTTTTATTTTTTACAGAATATGAAAGATAAGAGGACTTTCCTTTTATGTGGGGGCATTGGATTTTAGAAAATTGAGGTAATAGGTAAGATTTTTTTAACTTGGGTGGAAAACATGGCTAAAATCAATAGGTAAAAAATAAGAAATTGCGTAAATATTGTTTTGTAATTCTGGTTTGGATTTGGGACCCCTTTATACAATCTGACCTGGATTATGCAAAACCCAAACCTACTTTTTTTTGGGGGGCTTGGGTTGGGCCAGGTTCACGGGTCAAGTAAAAAATTGCTGCCCTTATTTGGACATGAAAATGAAAACTTTTTTAGGAATTTCTAGAATATGAAGAGAAAAGAAACTGACTTTTCATTGACCTGATGTTGCAGAAACAAATCAGCAAAAATTCCCACAATAATATCCCAAAGAAGATGTGTTTTTTTAGAAGAAATTGAAGATGATAAGTGGGCCCCATAGCTATGAGCATTGTAGTGATTACAACAAATTGAGTTACTGTAGCACCTCAGAAAAGAATAAATCTGTCCTATGCTCTGCATACCATGTTGAATAGAAGAGGAGAATAAACATATATAGATGAGTCAGATGGAGATGAATTAGATGAATACTGTATTTTGTTTATGTTATCTTTACAATACACGTAGACTTTTGTTTATAAGAGAATGCTACACATGGTATACACTCCTAGTATTTCATACATGGAAAGTCAAACATCCCAATACTTGTAGTCCTAAGTACTTCAAAAATATTGTACACCTCAAAAGTTTTCATGCTTTCAAGGGCCATCACGTATATACTCCTACACTTCTAGCTGAGGATGTTTTATCTTCAAAGATGTGCCTATTTTGTTTAGTACGAACAAATGGTGCCATTTTTAAGCATACAAGTTTCCACAAAATTTGACCTTTCTTTGAAAGGGCCCGACCCCCAAACATCGAGGAGCGAGAGAAATAGAAAAGATGAAACCCATGAAGAGGAAAGTTGAGATAGAATAATAAAATAGGGTAGGCAAATGGATACTTTAAGAGAATACGACCAACTGACTCCTCAGTGTTTCGACAAAGGAAATAATACCAGGAAACTTAAGTTCCTAGTTTTGAGGCTATCAAGGGTTAGAATGTTATTGAAAATGTCCATTCAACAAAAGCCTCTCATTGTAGAAGGTCTAACTAAAGACCAAATGGCTTTCAAAAAGAAAAAAAGAAGGTTTCATGAGGGAATTAAAGGTTTTACTGGAAAAAGTTCCTACTTGACACACTAACCCAACTTCTTTTGCCTTCCTCAACGAAGGTCAGATGAAATCATTTATTTAGAGCTAGGAGTTCTTCAAATTATGGAATTTCATGATCCAAAAGTTTCTTCTAAATGTTAAAGCCTAGGTCACCTTCCTCCTAGCTCCTTTACACAATCTTGGATGAGTGAATCTTTTTGGTTTGCAATGGAGAATAGTCTAGGGAAAAGAGATTGTATGTGATCGGGGGAGAGAGAGATAAAAAACCATGAGATTGTAGGTGATTAGATGAAGTGAGAGGGAGAGAAATGATGGAAGAGTTCGGTGTGGATGTGATGTGCTTCAAGTATTTTATGTTTTGACATTTGCGCTGGAGGAGAACTTCACAAACTCAACTAGGTAACATCAAGTAGAATGCATACACTTCTCATAAACCAGTAAGACCACAAAAAGATTTAGACAAAAGGTACAAAATTCGAAATAAAAATAGTAAGGGAAAATAAATAAATAAAATAATTAGAGGCAAAGTTTTTATCTCATTGTCTTCTTGCAAGAGAGAATTTTGAAAATTCAAGGTTAAAACCAAACCAAGGATTTTTTTTTTTATTTTTTTAAGGGTTCAAGGCTAAAACCAGGTTGAGAGGATGGAGATGTTTATGGACAATTTGGAGAAAATAAAGCTTGAGTTTGCTAGAGGGAATATATATTGTAACAATCAAAGCATGTGGATTATCAAAATGATTTGAGATGTGAAAAAATCTGGTGGAACAAAAAGTTTGGTTTTTTTTTTTTAAATTTTAAGACAATTGTGAGAGATTCTCCATTATATGTTAGGGAAGATTTCCAAATTCATCTTCTTATAGATCTTTATCTATTTGGAAACCATATCCCTCGTCTTTGCTAGAGAGAATTTGCAAGAGGGCAATTTATGTTTTCGTCATTGGAGTGAAATAGTAGTAAAAGAGGTGAGTTTGCTCATGGGAGAGAGTGTAGGTCTGGAAGTTTCTTAAATTCACTGGACAATAGCATGGAGAATCATTGGAGAACATCTTGAAGTATCTAAATTTGTTGGAGAACAAATATTAATTTGGTTTTCATCTTAACGATTTAGTTAACCAAAGGCTATTATTAATTTGGTGGAACCTAAAAGTCTCCCTTTCACTTATAAGAAAGGTAAACACACACACTCACATAAGTAAGTAGACACTTAAAACTATCCATTGCTCCAGGTAGATCTAGTCAATGAAATTCGTGACATCATAGGGATTTCTGATGTATCATCTTTTTGTTCATCTCTTAGATTGAAGTAGCTTGCTTGGGAGATCTTTCCCAGTCTATGTAGTCCTAGTTTTGCTTCTTTTCCCTCCTCAACTAACAAATCACTACTAGTTTATAGTTGGAGGAAACACAAAATGAATCCATGTGTGGCTAGACTAGATGTAGTTTAGTTGGTTGGGATATTCATATCTCACCTAAGAAACGGGTTTGAGTCCCAGCAATGGAATCAAATTCTTAAAAAAAACTGAAAAGAAAAGATGGTTTGGATCTTGTCACAACCTCATTCTTGGGTCATACAACTGGATGCAATGTTGATTGTGAATTGTTTCTAGAGTAGAAAATGCTCAAGTAACAAAATTATGTTAGTGAAGTAACATAAACTATATTTTTCCATTAAAAATATTAAGTGGGCCAGTGGGCCCTATCATGTTGAAGGTCTAGTCCTTGAGTATTTCATAATTAAAACTTAAGATCAAGGGACATTTTTCGCCATTAGATTTAGGTTTATCAAAATTAACAATGAAATGGGAATTAGTTCGATGGGATCGATGGTGGCGTCGGTCAGACCGTCAGTGAACAGTCGCGGATGAGCGTAATTTGGAGATTACTGTAACATAAAAGTTTTAATGCCCAATTTTATTTACATTTATTGGTTGGAGATGGGTCGCGGACGGGAGTTTTAAGGCCTTCTCGGTATCGTACAAGTTTCAATCCCCAAATTTTTTTTTTGGTTCATAATTGGAGATGGGCATTTGAGACTTCGGCAAATTTTAATTCGCGAACGGACGTATTAAGGTCTTTTTCAATCATAAAAGTTTCAATGCCCAATTTTTTTTTAGGTTCATTGGTTTGGGAAGGGTATTCGAGATATTGGCAATATTTAAGTCTCGAATTGGCATAGTAAGGAATTTCATGTGACAGCATCGGTTCGGACCTATGGTGGCGTCAGACAGACGACCAATGAACAATCGCGGATGAACGTAATTTGGAGGTTACTGTAACGTAGAAGTTTCAATGCCCAATTTTGTTTAAGTTCATTGGTTGGAGATGGGCATATTTTAATTTACGGGCCAGCGTAGTAAGGAATTTTCGGTATCACACAAGTTTCAATCTCCAATCTTTTTTTAGGTTCATTGGTTGGAGATGGGGCATAGAGCATGGTGACATAGAGGCACTAGGGTCGGCTATGTGCATGAGGGGTAGAGGTGAGACATGAATGTAATACCTCTCCCCACTTGGACCCACAACATGTCATTATGCGTAGCACGGGGTTGGTGTCAGGAATGAAGGTAGAACTACGGGTGATCTGATCTCCCAAGGAGGAGTACGTAGGCAGCTGATAATTCAGTTCGATCACAGCAAGGGTCCAATAAGTGCTAAGATTCGTGGGAGTCTTTCCTGGTCTCAGTGAAGACTTGGGATCCCCAATTTTGTTGGATCGCTTCGTCGTGAGCATCGATCCTGCATCAGGTTGAGGATGGTGACATAGAGGCACTAGGGTCGGGTATGTGCATGAGGGGTAGAGATGAGACATGAATGTAATATCTCCCCCCACTTGGACCCCACAACATGTCATTATGTGTAGCACGGTGTTGGTGCCATGAATGAAGGTAGAACCATGCGTGATCTTGTAATGCCCATCCCTCTAGCCACCGTCGTCAGAGTAATATATTAGGAATATTTTAGTGGAGAGGGAGGCGAGCGTTATGACGCGAGCCAAATCCGAGTCCGAAGACCCAGCACTTGACTGGCCCAACTAGGGTATGCATGTTAACATTTTCACACATCCTGTTAATCCTGCAGAATTATAAACATTTATAGCATTCATGAATAGCCAATCACGTCTCATAACAAAATAAGGAATTCCCAAAATGATTATACATCGAGTCAAATACAAATAAACTTAAATACATGAATCAAAATCATAAATATACATTCCCCAAAAATATTACATTCTTACACAAAAGTACATTGATCTCATATTTCTCATAACATCAAAATAATTCCAAGTCCACAAGACTTTGGTCTCTAATCTCCATCTCATCCATGCTCGGCCATCGCTTTGTCCGATATCATTTCCGTCTTCCAAAACTTGCATACGAAACTGGTGGGGGGAATTTATGGGCTTAGTCAACTTGCCCAGTAGGAATTCCGATCACATAGTATGCCTACGGTGTGTCATATCTAGACACTACATATACTTGTACTTTTATCAAATCTCGATCATATTGTACTTCATATTATACGAAACCATACTTAGGTCATAAATCCATACCTATTCACAAAAAATCTTATTCAAGATATACTTAGTACTCTTCTCAAACTATTTACTTATATTACAAATCTCAGATTTGACTCATTTTAGAGATATCATAATTGAAAATATATGTACATACTTCTTTACAAGGTACTCATTCCTAATTCATCTCGTACTTTCATTCTCAAAGGTATAGTCAAAACAATACTTATAAAGAAATCATATTCACTTATCCTTTCAAAAATACTACATGTCAACCATGTATCATAATACACTTATCAGGATGTATTTCTAAATCAAAATAGAAAACTCAAAGCAAAGCCTTAATCGTTTTATTATGAAAATGCCTTATTATAAACTCATTCTTGAAATCTTTCACAAAGCCATAATCTTTTCATTACTCCAATATCATATTTAGTTCATATGAATGGTTATTAATATGTAACATGTCATACTATGGGTGCCATGATATATGCATACCGTCATGCCCCATGCAAGGTACTTCAATATCTCATTTGAAACAACGGGGCATTTTGTGGTGCACCTCCCTCTCCCACTAGGATCAGAGTGGTATTTAATGAGAAAGAGAGAGAAAGAGAGAGAGACGGAGCGCCACGACGCGAGTCAAGTCTGAGTCAGAAGACCCGACCCACAACTAGCCCAACTAGTGTGTGCGTGTAACACCCCGCCCTTTTCACTCTAATTTTCAGAGTTTTTTTTTTTTTTTTATAATAATCATGTGATCGGGGTGGAGTGTCACGACGCGAGTTAAGTGACAAATATTGGAGGGTTTACATCAAGGAAATCTTGGGGTTTGGCCATGTGTATGGCCTAACCCCATGGACTGTTTTTGATGGTTATTTGGGTTAAGTGTAGGATGGATATTATGTAATCATTATGTGCTTTGATTTAAGAATAAGATAGGTTTATCTATGGACTTAATATAAGAAAGTAATTAGCCATCAAAGATGATAGATGATGGACCAATTGAATCAAGAGAACCATTGGTTCGGCCATGTGTATGGCCGAACCCATGGACCATTTTTATGGACTGTTTTGGTTGAATCAAAAGGTCTCAAGTTTGAATATTATGGAACAATATGAGGTGTTTAAAAAGGGTACCAAGTGAGCATTTGGACAAGTCATGGTTAGGCCATCTCATGGCCGAACTATGGGGTACTATGGCTAAGTTAGGACTTGGAGGTTTAAATGGGAAAGCCATAGGGTTCAGCCATATGTATGGCCGAACCCCATGGACCATGAGCATGGGCTTTATGAATCCATTTCATGAAAAGGATCGCTGGTTTTAATGTTAGTAAAATTATTTATTGCTAGCAATGGCATAAAGGTAATTATTGATGAAATGATCAAAGATGGTATGATGATGGGGTTGGATGTATGGACCCAAACCAATATGGTGTGGTTCGGCCATGTAGTATGGCCGAACCCCACCAAGTGATATTTTGTGGATTGTGGTTGTCAATAAATTATTTGGATAGTGTTAATCCAAAATTAAAAGAGACCAAGGTTTAAATGGGTGAGGTTCGGCCATGGGGTATGGCCGAACCCCACAAAGTGGATTTTTGGGACTTAGATTAAGATGGAATCACATGAATGAATGTTTAACTTGCTGTTATGTAAATAAGGTATTGGGATTGCTAGAACGGTGAACAAGCCGTAAACGGAAGACGGTTCACAAGAGCAGGCAATCTAAGTGACTTAGTGTAGGTTTCCTACCTTTATTGTAACCACTATTTCATATGCTGTTTTATGTTGATTTCGATAACTTATATGATTGTAAAGTTATGTTTCTAAATGACATGTTTGCATAGACATCTCATGTATGGCATGGGATGATGGTGTTGTAACCGGAGGCCACACTCCGTCGGGGCGTCCGAAAGACCACTGTGGGGTACCCTGATGATGAGAATTCCATCAGGAGGAATCCGGAGGCCACACTCCGTCGGGGCGTCCGAAAGACCACTGTGGGTTACCTTGACGATGAGAATCCCATCAAGTGATGGCTGTGTTGAATGGTGATGGGTGGGACTCATTACATGTTCATTTCATACATAGCATGTTTTTATGGAATTTTGTCACACATGTGTTATTATTATATTATTTGCATGTTTTTTACTAACCATGTGGTAGCCCTATTCGGAAACACTACTGGGCGCGTTGATCTAACGCCCTATCTATATCCTTAGTGGATGATGCAGGGAAAGGGAAGAACGTGGATCGAGAAGAGGACCAAGTACGGAAACTTGGGCGGTTTGAATGATTGGAATGGATTATGAATGGACTATTTTATGGACTTGATATTTGATATATTTGGACAATGTAATTTGGTAATTAGTTATGTTGGCTTGTAATAAGTAGTTAAGATAGATGTTATGGTTTGTTTTAAGTCGGATGGTTTGATTGAACGATTAGTTAAGATTGATTAGTAATTTTGGAGAATAAGTTATGTACTTTGCTATCTAAGAATGGAAAATTGGAATAGTCATAGGTTCTATTATAACATCAGTTGGATTAAGACTAAGTTAATTCCGCAAGTTATATATGTACCATGTGCGGATCAGTTTTATGGACTTAGTTCATATGCACATGGGCTTGGCCAGTTAAGGGTCGAATTTAGAGATCCGAACTTAACTCGCGTCGTGACACTCCGCCCCGATCACATGATTATTATATATATATATAAAAAAAAAATAAACTCTGAAAATTAGAGTGAAAAGGGCGGGATGTTACAGTGCGCATGGACAGAGTCCATTTTAACTTTTGCAACACACTAACATAAAACCTGCAGAAGCATATACATAGTATTTGATACATTTGAATGATAGTCATTCTCAATCCAAAGCAAAGCATATTAATCCCATATAAGTTAAATGTCAAATAACAAAGAAGTCAAATATCATCATCTATGAGTTTATACATCATCAATTAAACTTCCAATCATATAACTCCTACAAAAATTACATGTTCTCAAAATATAGACAAAAAGAATGATAATGTATTCTTTCTCCAAAATGTCAAAATGTGTGATTCTTCAAAACTTTGTCCTTTGCTTTCATCTCTAATCATGCTTGACTAGCATTCAGCCTCTAATCATGCTTGACTAGCATTCAGCCCAGTCTCATTGCCCTTATCGCTTCCTACATTAGATTCTAAAAAGGGGGAAAATTTGTGAGCTTAGTCAACGCCCAGTAGGAATTCCCATCGGTGTGGTACCAATATGTGACATATACAAAAATCATAATATAAGATAGGTGCTTATTACATTGTAATTTACATTTCATAAAAACATCTCCCATCCCCATTTGAAATTTCAAATCAAAATCAAAGTCATGTGTAAATACCAAGTAATAAACATCTCGAAATCATAATACATCTCATAACCAAATATCAAATCATACTTGCCAACTTAGTATATAAAATAATCATGAATGACATGCCATGAGTGCCATGAAGTCTATGCAATCCCTTTCATGCCCCATGCATTGGAAAGAACTATAAGAAGTAAAGAGCATATGAGGCAAAAGGGAAAGAGCACCTGCAGGAGGAGAGATCCTGACATCTGGATCTGAATGATGTAGCATAGCATGGGGGTACGAATCATACACAGTCATTGGTAGTGTAGCAGTCTCCAAGTTCTTTATTACCTAAAAGTTTTCTAATCTTCTTCAATTGCTGATTTAACTTAATATCATGACACAAAATTAAACTTGTCAAAATCGAATCATAGCATGAATCTGTCAAGGGGTGTGAATCGTGAATCGTAAATCGTAGAATCGTAAGATTAATAATGTTTTGTTCAATTCCTTATAATATATAAGTAAATATGGAAACACATGAATATATGACAAAATGTACTGATGTAAAATTAAATAAAAATGCATTAGAAGTCAAATTTTTACATTCCAAAATCCAAATCATCATAATTCATAAAATTCTATTATCCAAAATTCCAAAACATCTAAAGAAGATCATTGTCATCTAAAACATACTAGTGGCAGTAACGGTGATTGCGATAAAAAAAAAAGGGAGAAAAGCTCCAGCAGATAGAGATGAATGGGGAGAAGAAGAAGGAAAGAGGATGAAGAAAAAGAGAAGAATGGATCGAAGAACTGAAGAAAAAAAGCTTCATGCCTTAACGGGAGTGGAAATAAGAGTAAAGCGGAAAAAATATAAAAACCATACAATGAAGCTACAAACGGTCGAAGAGAGGCTTGCGGAGAGGCTTGTAGACCGATAGACGAGAAGGAAATGTACCATGTCAATTGGAGTCTCCAAAGGGTTTTATTGTGCAATAGACCAATCAAAACAGGTAGCTTCTATCGTGCAATAGACCCATGCAAAAAAGCCTTTTCCTCTCCCATGCACACGTTTTCTTTTTTTAAATGAATCGAACGATTCAAGGATTCAGCGATTCGAATCCCATGATTTGGGATTCACCTCCTAAATCCTAGGATTTTGACAATATACTCTCCCCCATTTGCGAGCTTATTTTTTGCCTTCCTCTATCTATAAAAAGTGGAAGCAATCCTGAAATGAACTTTTCTTCCCAAAAGGAGGAGTGAGATTTGCCAGAGATAATGTAGACCTTACTCAAAAACATATTTGTGCCATCTGAAATATAATAAGGTCTCAAATCACAAATTCATCAACTTATTTATTGTTTTCTGATTTATGTATGAAACATTTCTAGTAAAATTATGGAGGATATTAGTCAACAAACTATATAGACAATCTTATTCAAATTTGATCTTATGAACGACTGGATTTCCATGGGCATCTCTTTTTATAGCATTTTTTATATCATTTCTTGTTCAGTAAGACCATCATCCCACCATCCTCTTAAGATACCTGTAAATCCTAGGGTTATCACTGAGAGTTGAATCTTTGGTGGATTTCCTTTTATGCTACAGGCATTAGCATAAATCATCATATTTTGGCATGTTTGCATAATTTGATATTCTTTACATCCATCAATATTCCATTCGTATAGCGCACTACCACTAAATGTGTTAACTGTTTGATCTTTATCTTCTTCAATCTGCATATCAACAGGTGTTGGTCTCCTATAATAGGATTTTGTTTTAGACAATATTGAATTTCTTAAGCCTATTAACTTGAAGTGTATCATCCAAGTCTTTGTCACCAATCTCACTTTAAGTCTCATAAATCCTATTTACATTGGATGTGTCAATTGGTCTTTTTCCTTTAGTATCTTCCCAAATTTTCCACTGTAGTAATCTACTAGACAATTCATTTTCTAACTGATCTTTTGGTTTTAAAGGTCTATCATCCATTATGACCCCATCAGACAGGGTATTGGGTAAAAACAAAGGGGGTAACATTGGATAGCTAGAACAACTACTCATCTTCTTTGATTGTTTGGTCCTTCATGAAGTAACCAGCCTTTCACTTCTTTCAGTTTGCTCGCTCATCGTTTGTAAATGGATATTTAAGAAATATTCTGATTAATAATATCTCCTAAATATTTCATTTCTCCATCTGATAGAGCTGAACTACTCTTAAATGGACTAGTCAAAATCAGCCCTCCTTTAGTTTCTTGGGCAACTTCAATCTCTTCACATAGGAGGCTGGACAACTTCAATCTCTTCACCTTTCAAAGGTGTCCATGTTTTAGAATTCTTTTCATTGGCATTGACCTGATAATCTTCTTGTATCTGAGATCTTTGTTTCATTTTATAATTTTTAAACCAATCAAAAAACATGATATACTTATTTTGTTTCATCATTTTAAAATACCATGGAGATCTCAATTTATCTCTTTCCTTTTCATTATGATTTTTCAAAAACCAATTTTTTAAAGGATTAATAAAATCTTTTTGAACGAGATCTTTATTAATTTGAAAAAAATTCTCATCCTCTTCAACCTCTTGCACTGTTAAAACATTGACACTATAATCTTCTTTAAAATCATTTTCGGTTGGGATAAAGATTTTCTTAAGGAGGGAACACTAGATGCACCTGAAAATGATCTTATACTTGCATCCTTCTAGTTGAACCTACAAAATTGATTTCTATTCTTCCATCCAGATGTTGCTTTATTGATTCTGTTTTAGCCTGGGCTAATGGTTTTGTTGGTACAACATTGGCAATATTCCACTTTCCAGGCAAATCAATTTCTTCACATTTAATCATTTTAGGAACATGAACATGACTTCCAAAATTTGATTGGAACAGATTAGTAGCATCTTCTTGTTTATAATTGTAAGCAACCTCACCTCAGGGACAAACTACTTCATTACTTTGTAAAAAACTGTATAGATGATTCCAACATTTTCACTTTTTGGATTCATGTTGAAACCTTGTGTATGAAGACCAAGATTAATCGCCTTATGAACTCCTGAGTTGTGAGAGACACAAAGAAGTTGGGATAACAATTAAATTAAACAGGGCCATCATGAAGGGTAGCTTCAACCATATTGTGCCTTGTATCTCTCAGGTAGGCAAAAATGTGTTCAAGCCAATTTTACTCAGAGGTTTAATTGCCACCTGAACCAAACCAATATGAACATATTTATAGTTGTGCCTATAGGAAATGCTAGTAGTTTGTTAGACAGTTTTGATGACATAGTCTTGCTGGGGTTCAAAGGATCCATTTATATAAATGTTAGAAAGATCCCATAGGAGGAAGCTTCCTAGTAGATATAGATCTCTCTAGATCTTTTAAAACAACTTCTACATCTTTAATAGGACTAGGAGTACTTACTAAAGCAGTATTAACAGATGATGATGATTCAGTGGATGGTTTTTTAGATTTGAAAAGAGATTTAAGGAAATTCTTCATTTTTGTCTTCTCCATTTGATATACAAAATCAATAAATCGACCTAAAAGTGGATTGACAATAGTATGAAATTATGAATGTCTCATAATGCCTTTACTTAACGGCTTAAATAGACCAAAACTACGTCAAGGGAGCCTTGGACCTCCAGACCAATATATCTCAATTGTTTATAACTTCAAATAGAAAATGCAGAATTTTCTCAATTTAAATAACATATAAACTAAATTATAGAAATGAGTAGAACCTCAAACTTTTATTATGGTAAGCTCATACAAAACGAACTGGATGCACTCCTCACTTTTACTACACATTATTAAAAAGAAGATAACACTTCTATTGTTCAATAAGGTAACATGGTAGTTCCTTTAGCTGTTATAGAGATTGATTTACCCTTGGTTTTGGTTTGTTTTAGAGTTCATGAATAATAGTTAATCAAGTAAGGAATGCTTGATTTCTCTTTTTGTAGTCTAGAAATGTTGTGTCCCATCATAGTTTGAAGACTCAAAACTTGGACTCAACTCAAAGTCCTATCAAGTTGAGTAACTTGGACGATTTTTTCAATTCAACTCAGAAAAACTCGTCGATGCACTTGATTAGAGATCATATTGAGTCAAGTCAATTTGTGCCGACTTGCCTGAGTTTCTGGAACTTCTTTAGAAATATCACATAATTATACACAACAGAATTGTCTTTTTGATTCTCCTTGGCCAAATTATGAAGCTATTCACGGCAATGCAGGTATTTTGAAGCAGCTTCAGCTATTCAACATATCCAAGAGTACGATATGTCATTTAGCTTGTTAGAGTATGGACTGAATGTTAAATGGTATGTTTTCCTACAAAATACCTCAATCTCCTTGGTGTTAACCCGGGTTCCTTATCCTTATGGACCCAATCATTGAAAATTTCAAGGAAAAGTTGTTTTCTTGGTAAAAAAATGTACCTTTGTTCTGGGGGTTGGATCTCATTCATTAAGTCCATTGTCCAATTTGCATGTCTACTGCACTTGAAAATTCCAATTGAAATGATCTAGTTGCTTGAGAAAATGCTGAGAGATTTCTTCTGGGAGGGTGGGGAAAAGAGCTTAAATTGGCATTTAATAGAGGAACCTTCTTCAGTGGGGTCTTGGGCTTCAGAATGTGCTAGGGATGAGTTTGGCTTTATTGTCAAAATATATGCCAATATTTGGGGATGAAGGGGAACCCTTATACAAGAAGTTACATTGGACATGGTGAAAATAAAAAAGCTTGGGGAAGAAAAGGTGTGCACTTGCTTGAAAAAAAAATGCAGATTTCCTCTAGGAGGGTAAGGGGGGAATGAAAAATTTACACTTTGTTAATTGGAATGCTAGGAAGTGGCCTTTAGCCAATGTGGTATTGCAATTTGGAGTATGGTAGAGATGAGTTGGGCTTCATTGTCAAAATATCTTCTGCAGTTTGGCAAATAAGGGGGACCTTTGGAGCAGAAGTTATATTGAATGCTGAGAAAAAAAGCTTGGGAAGGCGGGATCTAGGCATAATGAGAAGCGTGAGGAGTTTGGCAGTGTAAAGTGGAATTTTAGAGGTTGGTGGGAAGCATTGAAGATGGATATGGCCTTAAGAATAGAGATTCATATTTGGGAATGCACATATTGAGATTGTCATAAAATTGTGCTTTCAAAGGTTCTATATGTTGTCCATCCAAAAGATCATGAAAATTGAAGATTGTGGCATGTTGAGTAGGGGATAATTATCCCGGAACCTATTGTTTCATAACAATCTGAGGGAGTTGAAGGTGAAACAAGTCCTAGAGTTTTTAGAGGTATGATCATGGTGACAGTATAAGGTTGGATGGGTGACTATAGTGTTTGAAGTGATGAGTCTCTCAGCATTTCAATTCTATTATTCAATTCTCACTCCTGAATCTTTCTGTCACTTGGATTCATTTGTCGAGAGGAATCATGCACCATCCAGAGTTGAAGCGTGTTGGTCGACTACCACCTACAGTAGTCCAATTGACTATTTGAAATCACCTTCTTCATCAAACATCTGTTTTTGATGGTTGAACTCGTAGCCAATTGATTGCTTTCAAATATGTTGCTTGTTTGGTACGATGTCAATTGGAGTCTCCAAAGGGTTTTATTGTGCAATAGATCAATCAAAACAGGTAGCGTCTATAAATGCCCTTGCAAACAAGCATTTTCCTCTCCCATGCACACGTTTGTAAAAAGGCCCCTTGACAAGGTCAATTTTACTTCAAAAATTACATGTGCCTTCTGCGAACAATATGCACCATGTGATGTAATTCTATGGAGCCTTTACTAAGACCCTTTCACCCATTTTTCTCTCACGCTCACTACATGCCGTCCACTTGAGATATCCTCAATTTTAATCAGGAGCATAGTTACTCTTATCATCATTGATTCTTAAGATTTAAAATCCAAATATTTTGTCATCTAATTTAGTATATGTTTTTTGTAGGCCTACTAATCCATGAAAAATACTAATTAGTCACCCTATTGTTCGAGGTGTTTTTGTTCCCTGAATAGGCCCCACAATATATATCTAAAATAAGCATAAAACAAGTCATTGATCATAATGAGCTATTGCCAAGGGGCTTTTCAGAATTTTTTACCAAAACTTAGGGACTTCTATAAAATTATGAAAAACATAGAAACTTTTTCAAATAAATCCAAAAAATAAGGGTCTTTTTAGAAAAAAAATCCAAATAACAATGGTAGAAAATAGTGTATTAGTTTTACTTTGAACAATTAAGTGACAAACATATTGATGTTGTAATTAGGTTTTAAGAGGAGAAAGACATTGTGATGTTTTTACTCATCTTAGAAACAATGTTAAGAAGTACTAGAAGAGTTTATGAGGAATGGGTGCAAGTGTCCAATAGGCATGTCAAACATTGGAAAGAGTCTACAATAATATACCAGTATAATTTTTTTGACGTTGGATTTTTTGAAATTTGAACTCCAATGTGATTCTTTCAATTTTGCAGTATGTATGAATCTTAACTTTTGGAAGAAAAAAAAGGTTAACTGCTTATATTTTTAGTTTTAGATATATTTTTTGTTATTTCATATATTTACATAGTTTTTTGGGGGAAATTTATAGATTTTACAGTTTTCTGATTTATGATTTGGTTTTGCGATTTGAGACAAAAAATGATTTTATGATATGATTCTGATATCATTCATTTTCTAACATATTCTTGTGTTCTAATTTCTAACTGTAGGGACACACAAACCCAGTCCATTCAGTTTGTTGGGACAAATCAGGTGAGTATGTTGCTTCTGTTAGTGAAGCCTCAGTTCGGGTCTGGAAGCTTGGCTCTGGGAGTATAGGAGAACTTGCATTCATGAGTTGAGTTGTAATGGCAATAAGTTCCATTCATGCATCTTCCATCCAACCTATCCGTCTTTGCTGGTCATTGGTTGTTACCAGGCAAGTTACATGGTGCACAATTTCATTCAATTTCACCCTGTTAACTGGTTTGAATTGAGTGATCCGTCTTTACTGTTCCTGTGGCTTTTGCTTTTATAATGTAATAAAGCACCCTGAAGAATGCTGAATATACTCCTCTTTCTTTTGTCTTTAAAGAAAAGGAGCTTAAATACTATTGTGAATTTGGAAACTTTAGGCTCATTAGTTCTGTGTAGTGGGGACTCCATTCCCTGAGGCATTGAATATCAACTTATCATAGCTCTGGACATTACTATGATCAGAGTGATATGTCACTCATTTTTAGATGATTAAATTGTGAAACTAGACATGATTTGCCAGGACTGGGCCACTTTATGGAATTGATGTGCTATTGTGTGTCTGTGAGAGAATCATATAAGTGTAAATTGTACGACACAAATTTAGAAATGGACTAAATGAGCACCATTTTGTTATTGTGGTTGACTACTTATTTTCCTCTTCAGCACTGTTTTGTGACCAATTGATTGATGGTATGGTGTTTCGTGCATTTCCAGTCTCTGGAGCTTTGGAACATGGCTGTGAACAAGACCATGACTCTCACCGCACACGAGAGACTGATTGCAGCTTTGGCAGTCTCCAATGAGACAGGGTTGGTGGCTTTAGCAAGCCACGACAAGTTTGTAAAACTTTGGAAGTGATCTACTTTCCTTTTACAACAAGGAAACTGCTCTATATCATGGCTAATGTCCTCTTAGAAACAAGGAAACAAAGGAAATTTTTACAGGAGTCATCTCTCACTTGGGGTAATTTTTGAATACCCCAAACTTCAATGGGGTATTAAAAAAAATGATAAGAGGAATAATTTTTTGAATTTTTACTGTTATCTAAACTAATTTTTGGGTTATTAGTACCCCATCCAAACGCAGCCCATGTGCCGAGAACATTTATTAAAAAACTGAATTCGTGGTCCCCAGCAACGGCTCTTTTCTAGAACAGCCCCTTCGGCTCTCTCCAGTGAGATGGAAAATAGAACCCCCAAAAATCCCCCCTTATCAGAACCGGACCGTGTACCGAACCGTCTTCGAAGAGGTCAGGTTCAATCGGGTTCGACCGCGGTCAAAGCTGGTAAAAGCCGGTCAAAGCCGGTCAAGTATTAAAATAATATAAATATTATATATAATATTAAATAAGACATATTTTACCAATAATATTAATATAGATATTAAAAATACCATTCAAACTCTGAGTAGTATACCAAAACGGTGAAATATATGGGATAGAAATAGTAATAAACTTTTATATTTCAAATAAACACATTTTTTAATGGGAAAATTAAAAATAAAAAATCAAAAAAAAATCAAAAACCCTGAATTGCGGTTCACGGTTCACGATTTTGGTGTCAAAACCGTATAAAACCTCGATTTTGACCGGTTTTATGGAATTTTTGACCGCCAGCCGGTTTTTTATCTGGACCGAACCGCAGATCACGCGGTCGCGGCTGAACTGCGCGGTTCAGCCCGGTTCTGATAACACTGATCCTCACCTCTGAAGAATCTGCTGAATCGCCTCCAAGATCAGATCCTCATCTTGCAAGATCGGTTAAAAGAAAAAGATGCAGATCTAGTATTTTGGTGGTTATTCCATCTCAATCTTGTTGCTGCCTTGATAAGATGGTGGAATATATCACCTTTCATTGTGAAAAGGAAGATATAGATCGTGCTATTGCACTTTCACTCTCAGAAGAAGAACAAAAGAAGGTGGATGTCATTGGTGAGTGATATAATGTGTGTACTCGGACCTGGACATACCTTAGCAAGTTTCAAACTGACCTTGTTAACTCTTGACAATTCACAGCCTACTTGACCACATTGTCTTGCACTAGCAAGCCAAGTCTAGGACCATGCCCCACTACAAACTATTAGCTTACTTATTGGATATGTTTATCAAAGAGAGGCCTTAATTTGATTGGTTTTTCTTTGGAAGTAAGTTTTACTGGTGGTTGCAAAGCACTCTAAAAGTTGTGATTCCGAACAACATATTTGGCAACCAGTCACTTAAAAGTTGGTGACATGATCTCTCGTATTATGATCATGAGTTGTTTAATATCTCCATTTGGAAGGTGCTTATTTGGTATTTAATGATAATGTTAATTATTCCAAAAAGGAAAAAAGTAACATATGACAATGACATAGTGGAATATGCTAATGATATGGCTTCCAGATTAAATCATTAAAGTTGATGTAAAGAATATCTTACTTGTTTCATCGCAAATAATGGATTGCATAATCATTTGGAGGAAGATAAACAACTTGCTAGGGCCCTACAAGAAAGTCTAAATGTTGAATCTCCTCCCCGTGAAAATGGCCGCATCTATCATCCTCTGCCATTCCCCTTTATAACAGGATTCAAGTATAGTTATTTAGAGGAAGATGTGTATGATGTGCATGCGTTGAGCATATTTTCATCCTCACATTTGTGAAATGTGAACCAAGTAACCTTATCCGAAGCTATTTACGCAAAGCATAGGATGAGGAATGAAAGTATTGTTTGGCCCTCTAAAGCCTATGTTTTGGGTTGAGGTTCTTAAAATACACATGCAGAAAGGCTTCTGCATGTGCATTTCTAGTCTTTTCTAGAGAAAGACTAGAAAAGTTGGTATGTAACCTTCTTAAAGATCTGCAAAATTAAGCCAGAAAAGTCTTGTAGGGAATTAATACTCAATATTTCATTGAAACACTGGGTGTCGGTTTTCACTTCTTACATCGTTTAATTTCCGTAACTGCTTGGACAAGATTACTTATTCGAAACTAATGATAATGAAATGATACAACTTATGTCCCATCTTTATGGCAGATTTAGTATAAATGAGGTTGTTCTTAAGATAAGTTACAGTAAATTTGAATTAATTTATAAATTTAATTAATGAAAAGTTTTAAATCTCAAAATCTCATTATATCTTCTTTTATAACTGAAGATATCTACGCATCTCACCTGTAGAGAACTTTATTCTACTAATTTTTTGAAGCATATGTACACATTTCTAGACATATCGGGTATAAGTGATGAGGAGTCAAACCCAATTGAAAGTGATTCAGAGGAGTCTGAGCATGAATCAAACTCAAAACCTCCCTTTGTGAGGAGAGCTTTATGATTGTTGGACCAACTCCATCTGAATTAATCTCATTATAATTATTAATAAATCTTAATATCAACTATTAACTCAAATTAATGAAATAAATATTTTAAATGACGTCGATGATCGATTATTTATTATTAAATTAGAATATTATAATATAAGATAGACTAAAAGACTCGCGATGTATTTCAATCTAAAAGAAACTGACATAGTAATTTTAAGATTCAATAATTATCTTAAATAAAAGATAAACTCTATACATATAATTTATTCAATTTTATTATAATTATAGTAATGGAGAACTCATCTAACTATTCACACAAAATGGTCATAAGTCATAACTATATCAATTTATTTGCCTTTCGTGGTGATGTTCACAAAAGGTTAAATACTTTTTGTTTCATCAAATTATGTCTCTTGGTGGCAGTTTTTCATCATGTCTTTTCAGATCATTTAGTGGGACTCTTGTCCACTGCTATTTCTTTGCAGCTTTGTTGACTTTTTTATGAAAATATTTTAAAAATTGAAAATTTTAAAGACCCATTAAAAGAACACGTGTCATCATGTTTAAAAAAGTTACCTTGTACAACCAGAACATGACTGAATCCTCTCCAAGGGGAGTGAATGGGATTGAATGCATCAATAGTCACTGTCCTAAATAATGAAAACTAGTTTTATTTTTTGACTCATGCTATAGAGTAGTTGATGGGTTAAGTATGTTATTTGAAGGGTACGGTCTAGAGATAAACTTAAAATACATTAAATAGAAGTTTGCATGAGTAGTGAATCATTTGGTTCAATTCAATGCAAAACAAACAACTTACCCCAATATAGAGTAAGATGTAGGATGATAAAGGAGTTCTTGCTCATGACTAAACTGCAAGTTCTATTTCTTGTCACATAATAAAATTTCTAAAGAGCATCATCCTATTTCACCGTCATAATAGTAAAGATGACAACAAATAATGTCATTTGAGACATATCTTTTTACATCTTCAAAACTTAAATTGTTTATGAATTTAAAAATGCAGAGAGATATCTTGTTTTGGATCTAAGTGGGATAGATTGTGATACTCAGACCCAGACGGCCAAGCCCAGGCTTCCAGACCCAACAGCTACTAGAGAGTGCACAGAGAGAGAGTTGGGCATGTGGGAATTTGTCCCACATTGTCCAAGAGTCAGCAATTTCAAGGGTTTATAAGAGAGAGCACCCTCCACCTAAACAAAATGTATTTTAGGTTTAGAAGTGAGTCAAACTCAATACAAAGCTGTGTAAGTCTTTTTAAACTCAAAGCATTTGATTTATTTAACAGTAGATCTAATAGTTTTAACCAAAAATTAAAAATAAATATATTTTTATATTTAAATTTTAAAAAGTGAATTCTATGTATCTCAAATAACTTTATTTAGCATTATAATATGTCTATTTAGAAGTTGATAGAAGTTTGGCTAATCTTCTAAAATCAACAGCTGAAATATGGCAAACCATTGCTTGTCACGGTAGTAGGAACCTGTTGGCAACACCATAGGGTAACTAGTCAAACCATATATGGCTCATTTTGCGTCATTGCTTCATTGATAAGTTTCATTCAAACAATTTGCACTTTTGTGGCCCATCTTATGTGTGAAAAGTCTTTGATAATTCTTCTAATGCACTGATAAAAGTAAGTTGAAATAACCAGCAAAATCACTGCACTTCCGATTCAAAAAATTATTTTTAAAATCAAATAAAATAATAGGATTTAATTTAGTAGAATTTAAATTGATTTTTAAAGTAATTTAATTTTTAGAACAATTTGCTTCTTTAATTAGGATAGTTCTTATTTTTTTTTATTTTTCTCTTGTTCAAACTTCATAGAGCACCTAAGTAGTACCTAACCAATCCTCCATGCATGCACAAACTTCCCTATCCACACACACTAGATTACGCTTCGAGAGAGTGGTTCTCTGAAGTAACTCTAAATGAATTCATAAATGTGTTTGATGATTCCTCTAAAAACTTTTACTCTTTAGAAAAAAATACATTCTTTTTTGGTGCATGTCATTCTATTAATATCGTAAAATTTAATGTTGTTTTATATCGTAGAAACTCACTGTATTTATTGCTGGCATCAAAACTTTTATTTTTATTTTTATTAAAAATAAACTAATCTCAATGCAGAAAGACTCCTCCTCCTTAGAAGTTCTAATATCTTTATCTGAAAAACTTGGATTTTCAAAAAAAAAAAAGAGGAAAAACTCTTCTTCTACAGAAAAAAAAAATGAAAAGATTTTTTTGAAAAAAAAAGAAGTAAAAACTTGGCATGCAATTTTAAAGTTTTAAATATTAGACATATCAAATATTAAGTCTAAATCGTATGATTGAAATCGAGTGAAAATGAAAAATAAAAAGAATCAATGATAACTCATTCAATAGCTTTGTAACGAAGTCGATTTTTAAAACCATATGCAATTCTCTATCCCATTGTTCTTCTGCCACATTACCCATTAATATCTGTACCACTCTATTCTATGATTCTCACGATTTCATCCATTTCAAAAAGGAAAAAGAAATGGTCCCTTTACACTGATACCCTCAATTTTTATTTTTTATTTTTAATTTACATGTAGATAATTGTGAGATACCAGCCAAAAACTCTAAGGGATGAACCCACTACCTCTATAGCACACCAAAATTAGGCTATAGGGTTCGAACTCGCAACCTTTAGGAGGTCACCAGTTGAATTGCACCCATGTGAATAATATCTTAAATTTCTTTAAAAACAAGTTACTAAAATTAAACCCTAACTAAAAATTATATTCCAATTGCTAGGCTTTTACAAGTATAAAATACATGCATATCATAAGCTACCCATAATATAAATCACCCTCTTCTTCTTTTCTTCCTCCTCCGTCCATTCTTTCCTTCTTCAACTCATATTCTCTAGGTCTTTGGTCCTTCGTTTCTTCTTCTCTTATTTTTTAAGTACACACATTCAACAACTATGGTTTTTTATTGGTAGATTAAATTTTATGAACTAATTTATGTTTATAGATGTACATTTTTGTTTTTTAAAATCATAGAGGTTCCTTTTGCCAAAGAAGACATGTAAAACATACAGAACATTATTATTTTCCTTGTTTATTTTTTCGATTTTCAGCTTCAAGAAAGGCTAGTTTCCATGAATTACACATGTTCTTTGCTCATTCAGTCAATTCCTCTACTCAATCTGGAATTTTTTTTCATGAATGAAGATAGATAGAAGCTGGCTTTTACTTGATGTTGCAGGAATCATCCATGACTGTCAAGAGGTTTTTCATTTATGAATCTTGGATATGTTTTTACTGATATTGGTTGTTTGAACGACATTATTTTTATGAAAGTTTTTCACACATATAGACAACCAGCTAGACCTCATTTTCACCTTGTTCTTGCATTCATTTGGGCCATTATACAGAATGAGAACTGGGTCAGTTTTGCCTGATCTTTCTCTTCAGATCAACCCGATGGCAAGCGATGAAAATAGTTTCAAAGATGGAATCACTTTCTTCTTCTATAACCTAATGTTTGAGACACTGAGAATTTTGATCATATAAGATATTAGTGTGTTTTCACCTTTTAAATGATAAATTTGATCTCTCTTTAATTGATATTTTAGATATCTCTATTAATAGCCTTTTCTATGACCCATGTTTCATACATTTGTATAGTCTATTGGTGTTCCAATGTTCTATTTTTCTTTGAAATTAACATGACAGGAGCTACACCTAAATCAGTTCTAGAGTTAATGAATGTGAAGGACCTTACACTAGCTCATGTGAGAGCCACTTGCAGGTAGTAATAGAAAAAAATATTATTATTATTATTATTATTATTCTTTTTTCACTTTGGAACTAATAAAGAAAATTATCAATGTATAATTTTTTGGTGTTACTGTTCCTATTTTATTTGATAGAACTATTGTTTCTTAATATTAGGGTGAGATAAAGGAATAAAGACAAAGTGACGTCTATAGAATAATTTTAGCTATATAGATTTCATATATTTTCCTCTCTTTGCTGTTTTTGCAGACCTGCAGAACAGTGAATAATACTGACAAAGGAGGAGGTATTTGGATTTTTCCCCTTCACAGCCTTTCAACTTCTTTTTTTATAGTTTCTACATTTCCACTAAATTTTAGAATTTTAGATTTTCTCAGATAAATAGTGGAGATGTATCATGTCACAGTACTGTAGAAGAATGCAAGAATTTTTTTTTTTCATTTTTAGCAATTATAAAATAAGGAAAAAGTGGGTTTCACTTTTTCTCCATTTATCTTTCTAAATTAAAATC
Source organism: Chimonanthus salicifolius (assembly GCA_013350335.1). Taxonomy (NCBI): domain Eukaryota; kingdom Viridiplantae; phylum Streptophyta; class Magnoliopsida; order Laurales; family Calycanthaceae; genus Chimonanthus; species Chimonanthus salicifolius. The sequence continues at coordinate 42,307,058 of CM023534.1, read as the reverse complement.
TATTTTCTTTAAAGTAAGAGAATCATAGCTTCTCATAGCTTCTCCTTCTCATTCCATCTCTTTTCTTCTTTCCTCCTTTTACCTTTTCATCTATAATTATCAAATAAAATACAGACAAATCTCCTAAATTTTCTCCTCATCCAAATCAACCTGAATCTACCATGTTAAACTGAATGAGATTTTTTTTTAGATCTATCTTATTTATAGGTTAACTATTAAAGAGTAATTACATAAATTTTAAGTTCTAATTCAATAATTATTGTTCTCTCATCTCTCACTAGAAGAACGAAGTATAGCTATTCTCCTTTATGTTTAAACAAAACATGATTATAGATATTATATTCTTGTGAACCTCATTTTTTTTTTCATATTCTACAATTTGTGTCATGATGGGCTGAAATATAATCCTTTAAAACACATTTAATATAATCCTACACTCACCGTGCGCTTAAACCAAGAGGATAATATATTAGCCGATGATGGTCAACCCAATAGCACAGATCCCATTAGTGAAAGTGATGCCATGGCACTCAAACAAGAACTGAATAAAGAAGAAGACATGGGAGAAGTGCAGATTGAAATTGTTGTTCCTCACCTTTGAAAAAAAAGATGTGATCGACTGATCGAAGTAGTCTTAGTCCAGTTGGTGGATCCGAAAAACAAGGTTGGTGATGATAGCATGGTTGACACTGGGCAAAATATGAGGATGTGATACAGGCATCGGGTCCGACTCAAGCTCAGGTGAAGACAGTTCGATTCAATTGGACGAGGCTATCGAGTTGGCCCTCCAAACTTACCATCGGATCGACAGACGGAAGAAGGGCCCACAACGCAATCCATTAAAGCCCAACTTCAGAAGTTCAAGATTTGGACCCATTTAAAAACACTTAGGAAGTTGGAACTCTACAGTAATGGGACCCAAGCCCAACCGATGTTTGAATCGAGAAGCCCAAACAGTTGAATCATCAGCTGACTTATCATGGGGCAAGGAATTGAGAGATAATAAGGAGTGGAGGGACCCACCCAATCTTAAATTTTCTAAGTATCATGATTCATGAGCAAAGATTCAAAAATTGCAAAATTCGAATTTATGGAGAGTGAAAAACTTTTGGTTCAATCTTGGTTATTATTTTGCCATTACTTAGCCTTTAATAGAAATCCTCATCACTAAAAATCTAAAATTTCGATATAAAATTCAAAAAACTTTAATCAATATTTTGATTCTGGCTATTTTTTTTCTTCTTGAACTTGTTTTTCCTTTTATCGATTAGTGTTTCAATGAACCATCATTATCTTTGAACCTCTCAATAAAATCATCTCACTGAAAATGTAATTAATTATTGAAATTTCCATTTGTCTAATTCACAGAAATGTTAACAGGAGATCTTGGTCATCCAATGGAGGAAAAGAATTACTTGCAGTCCGTATATCAAGGAAACTGCAATGACACAAATGTGATGATATTGTTGATGAAGAAAGGAAAGTCTTGAATGACAATTAGATTAGCATTGTGGTGCATGTAATTCATAACCAAACACACACTAATTTGAATTAAGCATTTATTTTAACATAAACAATCATCGAAAAAAACAGCTCGGGGCAGCCTCTCCCAATCATGAGATCTATTGGGCCTGGTTAGGTGGGCCGATTCTAAAGCAAAACTATGTGGGTCTAAATGGGACTCAAAACGGACAATATCGTAATAGAGGTCGAGTTGAGTTATCGCAAATATGTTATTCTTCAAACTTCTATACGATAATGAAACATATATTTAGTTTTAGAATTTGTACTAATCCTATTTATTAAGGATATAGTTGTTAATTTCATTGCGCAGAAATATTAGCACCAACGAATGCCAACTAACCTTGAAAGCAATACACCAATACACAATGCAGTCGTATTCCACGTATCCACGTTCAAATTCAATGTTTTATTATTATTATTATTTTAATATATTTGTTGTATCTTCTAATTAAATTGTACATGAAATTCATTTTTAACTAATTAATTACCTAAGTCGTAACTAATATTGTAATTATATAATATACATTTGCTCTATTCGAATATATGATTTGTATCATTATTTTTAATGCATGTGGTGTATTATCGCATATGTAATTCAAAACTCAAAATCTTTTCAAATTAAGTAAATCAAGTGAATTTCTGAATTGATTAAAAGAATTAATAAATTCATTCATTCAAGTCGAGTTAATTTGAACTGACTTGATTGAGTTTTTGGGATCCCGCTTTACACACCTGGTTTTTCTGCCTCCACACACCTATTTCCGGGTGTAGGTGGCTAATTACTATTTTGCTCCCACGTTTCCATAGGTTCGAATGAATTCCCAGTTCATTTCGGCATTGGTTCGAACGAATGAACACATACCCCATCCAATTTTGATTCGTTCGAACAAATCTCCTTTATAAAATCAATTCGTTCAAATGAATCGGATGAACAGTAATACGCATTACTGTTCACCCGTTCATTTGAATGAATTGATTATAATTCATTCGAATGAATCGATTATCATTCGAATGAATCATTCATTTCCTGATCATTAGAATGAATCAATTTTTTTTTTTTTAAATTTTAAAGTTATTTTTAAGCACTGTATATTTCTAAAATTTCTCAAATTAAATATCTGGACTAATTAAGATAATATGATAAAAATACTCTAAAACTTTAAGGTCTTTTGACACTCTTAAATATTTAAAACACATTATTTTACAAATAAGGGTATCCCTAGGGTGTGCCAAAAACACATTTAGGAGTGTCAAAAGATCTTGAAGTTTTAAAGTATTTTTATCAGGTTATCGTAATTAGTCCGGATATTAAATTTGAGAAATTTTGGAAATACACAGTGCTTAAAAAATAACGTGCATAGTGCATTAAATAATAAAATCTCCTTTAAAACTTTAAGGTTATTTTTTAAGCGCTGTGTATTTCCAAAATTTCTCAAATTGAATATCCGGGCTAGTTAAGATAACCTGATAAAAATACTTTAAGACTTCAAGGTCTTTTGACACTCCTAAATATTTAAAACAAAGTATTTTACAAATAAGAGTATCCGTATGGTGTGCCGAAAACACATTTAGGAATGTCAAAGGACCTTAAAGTTTTAAAGTATTTTTATCAGGTTATTGTAATTAGTCCGGATATTTAATTTAAGAAATTTTAGAAATACACAGTGCTTAAAAAAAAGTGCATAGTTAATTAAATAATAAAATCTCCTTTAAAACTTTTAAGTTATTTTTTAAGCGCTGTGTACTTCCAAAATTTCTCAAATTGAATATTCGGACTAATTAAGATAACCTGATAAAAATACTTTAAGACTTTAAGGTCTTTTGACACTCCTAAACATTTAAAACACATTATTTTACAAATAAGGGTATCTCTAGGATGTGCCGAAAACACATTTAGGAGTGTCAAAAGACCTTAAAGTCTTAAAGTATTTTTATCAGGTTATCGTAATTAGTCCGGATATTTAATTTGAGAAATTTTGGAAATGCACAGTGCTTAAAAAATAATGAGCATAGTGTATTAAATAATAAAATCTCCTTTAAAATTTTAAAGTTATTTTTTAAGCACTTTGTATTTCCAAAATTTCTCAAATTGAATATCCGGACTAATAACGATAACCTGATAAAAATACTTTAAGACTTTAAGGTTTTTTGACACTGCTAAATGTGTTTTTGGGACACCCTAGGGATACCTTTATTTGTAAAATACTGTGTTTTAAATATTTAGAGGTGTCAAAAGACCTTTAAGTCTTAAAGTATTTTTATCAGGTTATTTTAATTAGTTCGGATATTCAATTTGAGAAATTTTAGAAATATACAGCGCTTAAAAAATAACTTTAAAGTGTTAAAAAGGAGATTTTATTATTTAATATACTATGCACGTTATTTTTTAAGCACTGTATATTTTCAAAATTTCTCAAATTGAATATCTGGACTAATTACAATAACCTGATAAAAATACTTTAAGACTTTAAGGTCTTTTGACATTCCTAAATGTGTTTTCGGCAGACTCTAGGGATACCCTTATTTGTAAAATCCTGTGTTTTAAATATTTAGGAATGTCAAAAGACCTTAAAGTCTTAAAGTATTTTTATCAGATTATCGTAATTAGTCCGAATATTTAATTTGAGAAATTTTAGAAATAAACAGTGCTTAAAAAATAATTTTAAAATTAAAAAAAAAATCGATTCATTCTAATGAATGACTTCGAATAAATCGAAATCAATTCATTCGAACGAACGCACCCGATTCATTCGAACGAATTGATTTTATAAAGGGGATTCGTTCGAACGAATCAAAATTGGATGGGATATGTGTCCATTCGTTCGAACAAATGCCGAAATGAACTGAGAATCACCCGCACCCTGAAACGGGTGTGTAGAGGTAGAAAAACCGGATGTGTAAACGGGGACCTGAGTTTTTTCATAACTTCTAAATTATTTTTTAAACTAATTATTTATTTGAGTCCTAATTATTATTGTAATAATATATATATTTGTACTATTTTCTAATACATAGATAATTAATTCGATCTTGTGCATGTTAGAAAATGCAACAAATGCACTAAAACTTAAAGGAGTTTTGGATGCCCAATACAAATTGTGACTCATCCATTGGTGTCAAACTTTGTTCGCCTTCATTAATGCTTAAGATGATGTTATAGTCTTCTTTTTTTATTGAGATGTAATGGATTGGATTCACTTTGAATTTAAATAAAGTTAGAATTCTTATATAATTTTAGATGTAATATTTAAATATGAATTTAATTGGATACATTTATATAGAAACCAAATTCAAAGTTGTATAGATAATTACATTCAAATTCAATTCATTTATTATTTTCTCTTGACATGCAGTTTTGTCACTCTTCATTCTCATAATTGGTAGAGAAAAGAAAAAAAATTGACAAAGCAACTTCAATGTTTGTTGTTATTATTTTTAATGCATTTATTGATTTTCTAGAAATATATGATATTTTAACCAAAAATGTATCAAATGTTTATTATTTTAAATGCATTTTCTGATTTTTTGGAAAATATAATAAATGTATTAAAAATATTAATGATAAACTTTGAATTTGAATGTGAAATACAAAATGAATTGGTTTCACCTTTAGTTGCCCTTCATCAATGCTAAGAAGTAGACATCATATCTTTTGTGAGAGGATCTAAGGGTTGAATCTGAGTTAAATTTCAATAGAATTTTGAATTCAAATACAAAATTATATGTAAGAATAAAAAAAATTAAATTAAATTAAATTATCTGAATTTTTATAGGTACTTACATTCTAGTTAAAAACATGATTGAATAAAGTAACTGATAAAAATAAAAATTAATTTTAAATAAAAATATTATTTTTTAATAAAATACTGATAGTAATAATGAATTTTGATTATTTTTTTAGAGTATCTATTTAGACACCCTATATTTTTTTAAGAGACACCCTATTTGAAAATTTTATACAAAATTTTCATTTTGTTCTTCAATTTTGTGTGGAGGAATTGACTTTTTAAAAAATTGAGGGGTAAAATAGTAGTTTTGATATAAAATTTTGAAATAAGGTGTATTTTAAAAGAAAATGAGGTGTCGATTTTTATATATATATAAATAAAAGATGAAATACTTGGTAAAATCATCAACGGCTAATTCTCATCAACGGCTAATTCCTCATCTGCCTCTGCCGTTTGCGCCGCGTTCTGAGGCGTCGCTTCCTTCCTTCCTCGCTCCTCCTCCTCCTCCCCTCCCCTTCCTCCTTAATCTCAATATCAGTCTCAGTCTCTGATCCTTCATTCCTCTACTGGTTCATCTTGTCTATTCGATTCTCGAGATCCAGATCCCGGTCCTGTAGACTCACCTAGACTCGCTGGCATCCGAAGCGATTTTGCTGCCGGCCGATTCAGGAATGGAATTTCCCGTTTATCCAGCAACAAGGCCGGGATTCTCCAATATCGCATCCAGCTTCATTCCTTTTGGATCTGAAGAGGGATCGGAGGAGGAATACGGTGGTGGTGTTTCTGGCGCTGCCAGCGTGACAGATGAGGTGCTGGCCTTTGCACGCAACATCTCAATGCATCCCGAGACCTGGTTGGATTTCCCCTTGTTTATCGACGAGGTTTAGGGTTTTAGGGGTTAGGGTTTTATAGTTTTAGGGGTTTAGGGTTTTATGGTTTTAGGGTTTTAGGGGTTTAGTATTTTACTCTTTGAAGGTAGATTGTCTTAAAGAATGCTAATTAGTGTAAATTCCTGGCTTAATGGTTTGCTTCCCTTTGATAGTTCCAAATTTCTGATATTAACTGTCCTTGTTTTTAGGCTGAAAATTTTATTCTAGCTTGATTTCTATCTTGTGGGATAAATAGTTTTATGGTCAGCACCTTCTATGTTTTGGGCATGAATTGATTTAGTTATCCTCCATACAGCTTGTTGCAGGAGCAGATTGTGCAGGAGCTCTAGATGTCATTGATGGCTTGCAGCATTTGCTGGTATACTTGCATTTCCAGTTTTAACTTTTTGAAATGAATTTTCAAATTCATTTTTGGTAAATAACTTTTTTGACTGCTGTTTATGTTCCCATTTCTTCAATGGTAATTGTTAGCAATTTTTTTTCAAGACTTCTGTTTAATGGTTACCAGTTCAGCTGTTACTGGGTGACTTTGGGAAAGCAATGGCTTCTTTGTTTTTTTCTTTTAGTAGCCTTTGTAGTTGTTGCTAAAAGTGAAACTTGAATGTAGACATTGTCGTCTTTGTCAAGAACTTCCTAGGTCGTGGCAAAAAAAGAGGAAAAATAGATATGGCTGTTTCATGTATGGTACCTTATAACCGTTTTTGGGAAACTCCACCTGTACCTTACATGAGTCTGACATATGGGAGTTGTATCCATGCCCATTACCGGTGCCTGTACACGTATCTGTATTCATCCCTTTCCTCTGTAAAAACTAATTGCAAGAGCCTGCTGCAAAAATGGTTCAGTAATCTAATGGCATTAAGGTTTGGATCTGGGAAAAGCAGAATAGTAGGATTTTTTTGACAGAATCATATTGGTGGTAGATTACATGGGCGTATATATAAAAAAAAATAATAACTAAATATAGAAATCTAATCCTAAACTAATTATGAAAGCTAATGACATTAGAAAACTACTAAACAAATAAAATTAAATTTAGAAATTCAAATATGCTTGCTAAATAAAATAATAAAAAAATTGAAAGATGAGCGGGGTCCACACTGACTGGTACATCCGTGTCCTACATCAGTTTCAGACATGAAATAGCTAGTATTTTGGAAATTCTTTTCTGATAATTGAACACTGTTATAACTACATTTGACATGCATTTCTCTATTCCAGTCCTTCAAATCTCCAACAGCGAATAGTCCTCATTTACAGATACATTGGGCCCATCAACTATCATTGAGGAATGTTGAGATCCAATGATTTCCCATGATGGAAAGTCAGTCCATGAAAACACTTGGTAAATTTCACCATGACTTATGGTGAAGCTGAGAACATCTAGTAATTCTTATAGTAGTGTGATAAATAGAGGGGCACTAGTAAATGATGCATTCTGGTCTTAGTTGGAACTTTGTTTTGGACTTGTGCTCCTAACAAAATTTGTGTATTTTGAGAGAGTGTATCATTTGAGGTTTTCTTCTCTGCACATTTACTAATCCAATGAATACTTGAAACATTTCCAATTATTACAAGTATTGATGCTGTGATTGACAACATTCACCATACTATTAAAAAACTGTGCCCTAGTATCTTTTTGTTATTCTTTTCTTACCTTATGATTATCCTTTTTTTTACTTGTTACAGTCTGCCAACACCGTGTTACCTTGCTTTTGTTTTCAGGACGGTGATGAGCTTACAGGTCTGCATTGTTTTCGTCACCTTCGGGATCAGTTAGCTATATCTATAGAAGCTGTAAACAGGTGCGGTATACTGCCAATTGATGTATGCTAGCTTTGATCTTTCTTAGAATTTTTCATTCCCATTGTGACATGATCTCCAATGCACTAAATTGACATTTTTAAAAAATGTTCTAATAGTGATTATTCACTTTGATGTATCACAAGATAAGTGAGTTATAATGTAGACAAAATCTAATATACTAAGTGGCAAAATATCCCAAAATTGTTTTAGCAGTTGAATACATTCTTATCATTAGATCATCATCTTTGATTTTTTTAAAGGTAACCTTTTGGAATGAAGTGTGGCACAAGTGCTCAAAACAAGTGATACAAGGTGAAAAACTAGGAAAAAACACCAAAAAAACCCAATACACTACATTCTACGGAGATACAAATGGAAAAAAGTTGATGAAGACTAGTCAACGTCAATACAATTCTAAGCATGGAAAAGGTTTGATGTAAAGTCATCTTTGAACTCTTGCAAGGGGGTGTTGAAGCTGTGCATTTTGCTTTGATTCTGTGTAACAGATAGGTAGAAACCATTTTGTTCCTGAAAACCTGATTATTTTGTTGCCACCAAAGACACAAATTATTGCAAAACGGACTATTCACCAAGCAATGGAAAATCAAGAGGGAGCTAATTATCTTTTAAGTTTTTCACATTAGTTTGGAGTTGGCTCTTTGGGTTTTGCTCCACAACTATTTGCTTTTTAGGTTGGAGTTTCTAGTTGCTCCAAAATCTTATACAACCATTTTCATCATTTAGTGTTTTCTAATCCTTGGCCTGGTTGGGCCTTTTGAGTCATGGAAAGTAATATATATATGTATGTATGTATGCATGCATGCATGTATCTATGGAGAGGGAGAGAGAGAGAGAGAGAGAGAGAGAGTCCAGATCAAGTGTGACTGGTCGCATAGATTGCACAGATCATGTGTGACAGATCACATAGTCCATTTCTTTTTTTTTTTTTTTAAGTTTTTTTTAAATAACATAAAAAATCTAATTGTACGGATTGAAAGTAGATTTTATGAGCTAGGCCAAAATTTTGTACCAAACTCAATTTCTAGTCACTTGATCTGGAAATTTCGACCATTAAGATCAAGTGACTAGAGATTTAGTTTGGGGATAGGTGCTAAGTGCTGATTATGGAGGAGAGGTGTGCTTGGGGAGGATGTTGATTTGTCAAGTGTTTTTTGTTGAAGGTTGGAAGAAAATGTTGATCATCTTTTTGGAAGTTGTGAGTTTACATGTGAATTTGGATTTGTTTTTTGAATCTGGTGGGTTTTGAATGTGTTATTGGGTGGTATCATTTCTGAATGGGAGAGGGACCTTTCAGAGGGAATGGGAAAGTTGCATGGCTCATGATTTTGTTGGTGGTGTTGTGGTCCTTATGGAAGGAATGAATTCTAGGGTTTTTGAAGGGAGAAGAGGTCTTAGGAGGAGTTTCTAAGTCAGCTGGAATGAGATTAACTGAGTGATTCAGAGTTTGTAAAGGTTTTGAAGTTCTCTTGGTTAATGATTTTGGTGTTGGGAGGGGTGTATAAAAGGGAGTGTTAGGAAAAAGATGGTAAAGGAGACGTGAAGCCCCCTAGTGTGGGTTGGTTAAATTTAATATGGATGGGGCACCTAGGGGCAAGCCTACTCCAGCAGGTTGTGGAGGTGTTATGCAAGATCATGGGTGGAATATTAAGATTTTCTTTCTTGGGACCGGTAGGTATAGGGGAGTCCTCAGGGACACGAGTGGGACCTAATCTGTGGTCTTTATGGAGTTTACAAGGAAAAGAGATTCAAACGAGGCTGAACTACTAGCTATTAGGAGAGCTTCAACCTTTGGCCCCTTATGAGATGGGGAAATTGATTATCGAGGGGGTTTCGGCGAACATGATTAAATGGGCCAGGGGGTAAAAGCAGCCACCTTGAAAACTGATCATAGTTGTTAGGGAGATAAGGGCAACGTGTTCGGGTCGAGGTCTCTTTCCAGTTGGTCAGGAGGTCAACCAATGGCGTGGCGGACTTCTTTGCGAAGATGGCGTGGACACAACGCATTAGGGTGTGTTCTATTTGTGACTGTTTGGGCAAGGGATTCTGGTTTTAAGGGGAGATGTTATACTTTTTTGGTCTTTTTGTTGGGTTGACTTGTATTTGTATTTTTCTCCCTTCTTCATTCTTGGGTCGAAGACTCTTAGACCCTAACCATGTATATGTAACGTTCTTTTTCTTTTAATATATTTCTCTCTTTGTTATTACTAAAAAAAGATTATTTTTTTCTTGGGTCCGTTGGGCATTAGGTTTTCTAATGAGGCTGTGTTAGGGTGTATAAAAGGGAGTGTTAGGAAAAGAGCGTAAAGGAGAGGTGCAGCTCCCTAGTGTGGGCTGGGTTAAATTTAATGTGGATGGGGCACGTGTGGGCAAATCGGGTCTTGCGGGTTGTGGAGGCAGTTATGCAAGATCCGAGTGAAATATTAAGTTTTTTTTTCTTGGGTCCATTGGGCATTAGGTGTTCTAGTGTGGCTCTATTGTTGGCTATAAAAAAAGCACTATGGGCAAACCAGGTCTGGGGGTTATGCAAGACCTGAGTGGAATATTAAGAATTTTTTTCTTGGGTCCATTCGGCATTAGGGGTTCTAGTGAGGCTGTGTTGTTGGCTCTAAGAAAGGAAAATGAGGTTTGGAGGGAAATGAGGTAGGGAAAGCTGATAGTTGAAGGCTTTCCTAACCCCATGGAGCAGCAGAGTTTCTGGCAAAACATGGTGTTTCAAGGCATGACCTTTTCTTAGTTTGGCCCTCTGTGATTTCATAATTTACTGTACTACTGATATTTTTGAGTTTTTTTACACTATTTGTCTTTTGCTGTGGCCTTCTCGGTCACCTTCTCCTTATATGTAATCTTTGTTAATAAAATTTGCATTGTCACCTTCTCAAAAGAAAAAAGCTGATAGTTGAAGGAGATTCGAAGAATGCCATTGGCTGGGCCAGTAGTAAAGTATCTCCTCCCTAGAAGATAAATAGGGATATTAAGAAATCTGCTGGCCAGACTGAGGGTCGTTTTCAGACATTAGATGCTCAGCTAATGGAGTGGATGATTTTTTGGTGAAGGTGTGGGTGGGGAGGTTTTGAATTTATTGTTAGATCTTTGTTGTGATTTTAACTGTTTTAGTTCTTTTTGGTTCTCTCACATTGTAGCTCTCGTACTATGCGTTTGTACTTTATGGTTTGGCAGTACAATAAACTGATGATGATGCTTTTATTTAAGGTTTTGGATGACCAGGATAAAATAGAGGGAGAGGAAGGTAATAGAGAGAAGTGTTTTTTTTTTAAGGGTTTAAGTTACTTGTGTGATATTACATTATCATGCACAATCTGTTGTTTTGAGCTTGATAGGGCTGGGATCAAATAAAGGCTCTGGGCTCTCATTACACTTGAGCTGAGCTTTGACCAGTTTGAAATTGGGCTGTTTTTTTAGACTGAAGCTCTGAAAGTGAGGTCTGTCTGAGCTTGAGATCTTTCTGGTTTTTTTTTCATTTACACTTTAATAGGCCTGCCCCAAGTTGCATTCCTAGTTTAGGCCTCGTGAGTTTATTTTTTTAATTGTTTTTGTTTAATTCAATGTTGCAAATTTTAGGTTGCCTCTCCTTCATTCTTTGTTCAAAACTGTTAGAAGTGTTACCTTCATTAGTTAGTGCAATTAGATAAGAACTTGAGAATAGTAAATAGATCATCTTAGTGAAAGCATGTTTGAACAATCACAAGCGGGCGGGGTAAAGAGGTGAATCATCTTTTTGTTCATTGCTCACTTTTGAGCTGTATTGTATGTGTATTGATCTTTTTGTGTTTTTCAGATGATGGCATGTTATCTTGCCTAGGAGCAGTAGTGTGTGTACTTTATTTTCCTGTCTGAGGTTAAGAAAAAGAAAGATAAAGAATAAGAAAAAGAAAACTGAAAATTTCCATCTATTGATTTATGGATAGGAAAAAAGAAAAGGAAAATGTGATCTCTTGTAGTAGAACTCCTGTATCCTTCATATCCCGAAAAGATGCATCCATTCGGAAGTTTGCTGCTCCCAAAAGTTCCTAACTTGTAATTGTAAGAATTGGATGAAATTTCTATAAATATTATCAGAATTAGGAAAGTGGATTTTCCTGGAAACACATTTGTTGCTGTGTTTTTGGTTACTTGGGCACAGTTTCATGGGAATTTCCTGTTTCATTGTTTGGTTATGGGGCTAACATAATATAGCCCAGTTGAGACATTGTAGAATAGGCTAAACATCTCTTGATGTCTCTCTGAGCAAGAGCCAAAGTAGCTCCCAATAGTAATGTTATTACATCTATCAAAGAAATGAGATTCATTATGTCATGTATAACTGTGAAAAGTGGAAGAAGCCGAGCGGCAAAAAAAATTCCTGCTGCTACCATAGTAGCAGCATGTATAAGAGCCGAAATAGGAGCAGGTCGCTCCATGGCATCAGGTAACTCTGTGGAAATTCTGTGGATTTAGCAACTGCACCGACAAATAATAGGGAGGCACATTGAGTAGCAAGTATTATGAAAAAAATGTCACATTCCTCAGTGCCTGGTCCATTTGGCTTCACCTATTCATGTGTTGGTGTTGTGAACCAGCTGAATTTTTATAGGCCTTAATTGGGTGGTGAGAATAAGTTGGATTGATGGATCTACACTTGTATAGGAAATCCTATAAAGTTCAACCTGTAAAAATCATTCTAAATATGGTTTTAAAGGCTATAAAGTTCTAACTGTCCATATGACTTAATCTTACTCTATCTTGAAGTGAGTACGAAGGATCCACTCTTGACTTCTTGTATAGGAAGTATCATAAAGTTTAACTTGAAAAAATCATTCTCGATATGGTTTTGAAGGCTATAAAGTTCTAACTGTCCACGTCAAGGTGACACTCTACCACTGAGTTATATCCCGTACTTGTGACTTGAGCTTAACCCAACAATGACTGTATCTTAAAGTGGGTGTGAGGGAGAAAAATTGTGTAAATATAAACTCAATAAAAAAATTAGTTATCTGGTTCACAGTGGATAATTTCATGATAGGATACAACATTTTATTTGTTATTGTTCCTGTTTGAGTTTATTTTCCCTTTTTCCAGTCGCGAAAGGGTTTTCATCTTGATTGTTTATAAGAAGTTCGAATTTTGGATATTTGTTTCTCTTTGAAATTCTTTTTAGCAATAAATTCTCTTTGAAATTCTAAATTGATAGACCTTTCAAAAACAAAAACTGAAGAGATAATGGATCTTGTTTAATTTTTGATCTCTTTATGGTGACAGATGATTTTCTGATTTTTGTACATGCTGGAAGTCCGGCCATCGAAGGACTGGATTCCAGAATTAATTTCAAGGGTGACTTTAGTTATCATGGAGGGGATGTGTTAAGAACAGATGATTGTATAATCAATGGTGGTGATTGCCCTTCTCTTTATCAGTCTGCTCGGTATGGGAATTTCTGTTACAAATTTGATGGGCTAGCTCCTGGTGATTATTTTGTGGATCTGCACTTTGCAGAGTTTGTAAACATAAATGGGCCAAAAGGAATGAGGATGTTTGATGTTTATATGCAGGAAGAGAAGGTAAGGACCTTAATTTTATTTATGTAGCTCTTGTTGAACAATTTGAGGGAAGCTCAATTGCATGTTATTTTAAAAAACTGAAAGTTATCTGCTGTGTTCTTGAAAACATCTTATAGTATTAATTTAAAAATTCTTGATGTGTTCTGAAATGTCTCCCTCTTGCTAAAACTGCAGGTTCTCTCTGAACTTGATATATATTCACTTGTTGGAGCCAATAAGCCTCTGCAACTGGTTGATGCCAGGATTCCTGTTGCAGAAAATGGGGTGATGATTTTAAGGTTTGAGGGCATTCAAGGAACCCCAGTTGTTTGTGGAATTTGCATAAGAAAAGCACCAAAATTATCAGGTACCATTTTTGTTTTTTGGTATTATTTGAATTTCTTCAACTGTCCAACTACAAACCATACTAAATTTAAACTTGTTTGGAACTTGAAATCAGCTCCTTTGGTGAATTCTGAGTATCTGGTGTGCAACAATTGCTCCACAAAGATGGAAGTACCTTCTACTCATGTAAGTTATTTAAAATGTATAGTTTTAACTTACATAGAGCGAGTATGAATGGAAGCCAAATCGGGAAACCCACTGATTTTACTTCTGTTCCAAATTCATATTGATGATGATTGATGAAAAGTTCATAATTTTTGGCTTGGATATATCCGTGCAAAAATTTCAAGTTGTATGTGATTTAGGATAAGAAATGTTTACAATTCCTTAAACATGCAATCACATCTTTAACTTATTGACTTCTAATCCCTTTTTTCTAATAATAAAAGCAATAATATTTCAAATATGTACAGTGTAGAGCAAGAACTGTGAAAGATATTGCGAAGTATGAGAAGAAATTACAAGAGCTTAGTAGCCAATGCCAGCTCAAGGCAGATGAATGCTATGAGGCTTGGATGTCTCTGCAGGTTGCAAATGATCAGCTAGAGAAGCTGAGAATGGAATTAACAATAAGTTTATCCAAGTCGAATCACTAGGTAAGATACTTGCTATAGAATTACTCACCAAAATATTTTCCTATTGCCATTAGGTGGAATGAAAAATGATCAGTTACAGGCTTGCAAGTTTTTTGGTTATTTCCACCTAATACTGCAATAAACTCATGCTGAGAACCAGAAAAAAAAGCTTTTCCACCGCATGTGTATACCTAGACATCCAATTTGTTTCAGTATGATTTTCTACTGATGGATGTGCTATTGTTGACTGTATCTTTTATGCTTTAGACTGGACCAGGGAGAAACAAGCTGCGCAACTAAAAGATGTTTCTGACAGATATGAACACGATAAGAAGTTCTGGGTTACTGCAGTTAATGATTTAGAAGGAAGCATAAAGGTAGAGACGCAATGCTTAATTGAAATTTACATAAAAATTACTGTTTCAATAATCTCATTATCGGACTAAAGTGTTAAATGATAATTAGTTAACAAAAAGGCATTTTTATTAAATCAAGTACATGCAGGCTGACATTTCAACATACAGCCTAACATGTATCGGACTGTCTTAATGTCTGTCCCATGAACCAAAAATGAGCAATTTGATTGGGGACAGACCTACCATATAACTATTAAAATCATTAATGATGGGTGTCACATGTGTAGCTTTTTTTATGCTTTTCAGTCAAACATGGATGTTTATACTAGTAATAAGTTGAATTTTCTTGTAGGCAATGAAACAAGAGCATGCCAAACTTTCTAAAGAAGCACATGAGTGTGCTGATTCAATTCCTGAACTAAGCAAAATGATATTTGCAGTTCAAGCAATGGGTAAATTTTGATTTCTTTTTCTTCAATAGAATTAAAGAATTTCTGCTTTCTCATGGTTGTATATCAATCTTCAGTTGCACAGTGTGAAGAACTTAAATTAATGTACAGTGAAGAGCTGGCCAAGCGAAAGCAGCTCTATAACCAAGTTCTAGAAACCAAAGGTAAAAATATAATTGAGATTGGAATAGACTCATTTCGAACTGTGCTCATGACATTGGAACTGAGGTGATCTAAGCACTGAACCCATTGTCTACAGGGAATATAAGGGTGTTTTGTAGGTGTCGCCCGTTTAGCAAGGAAGAGATCTCATCAGGTTTTGCAACAGTTGTAGATTTTGATGCTGCCAAGGACGGTGATCTTGGGATTTTGCTGGTTCAAAGAAAGTATTCAAATTTGACAGAGTTTACACTCCAAAGGATGACCAAGGTATGCAAATTCCAGTCTTTTGTTGATAGGATTAGTGACAAACATTCTTCTTTGCGTACCATCACAAGTTGAAGTTTCCATGGCATATATATCATGTACTGGTATGTGAAGGGATCTATGGATTGTCCTTTTGATCAATACATAATTATCTAAAGCCTAATATCTTGTTAGAAACTGAAAAATACCTCTCTCTCTCTCTCTCTCTCTCTCTCTTTTCCAGTTAAAAAAGATACGAAAAAAAAAAACTAGAAATACTAATAGTGGATCTTAGGACCTTTTTCCCATTTAGCATCTTTTTTGTTTGTCTAGTCCATCGAGTTTGATGGATTTTAGAAGCTGAACCTGTTGTCAACCAGTTTTCATGCTTTAGTTGCTACCTTTATTGGGCTAAGAATGTATATTTTGATCCTTTAGTGTATTTTTGGTAATACAGTATCTTGCAATAAATTGCATGGTTAAACATTTTTTCCTTCTAGATGGCAGGTTTGACCTTTAAAAAAAAACAAAAGAAAACATGTAGCGGATTTGCTAGATTCCCTTCGACACCCCTCCTTGGAAGCCAATATGCATGTAAAAACATCAAGCATGTTAGGATCCTCTCTCTCTCTCTCTCATTATTGGAGTAGGTGATAAATTATCCTTTGATAGTCTATTTAGTCCTTTTGACTGTCTATCCCTATTTGGAGCGCACCTTGACCTATGCTTGAATATGAAGCCTACTAAAAAATCACCTTGAAGTGGTTGATCAAGTTTTTACTTTTAATCCTTGGAATTCGATCACTTTAAATTATTCTTTAATTCTTCAAATTTTTGTGTCCTTTAAAAACATCCAATGTCACAAAATATCACCTTGGTCAAAACGTTCTATGCTTGAAATTGGGTCCTTTATTCTCTTTTTCTGCATGCTGATAAATGACTATTGTTTTTCCCCTTAAAAAAGTATATAGTTGTTGATGTTGGTGTCGATGCTCATTATCTCCTGTTTGGTGTGGTCTATTTTTGGTCAATTGGTTGTCTGGAACACCATTTAGTTGAAGTGCTTGGGCACTGACAGAGGCAAAATACCTAGCACATTTTTGGTGCAGTATACTCTGCCAATCCTTGCAAGTTTTGTTCTACAGTTTATGCACTCATACCAAATTCCATGCCAATGTTGTTAAAATACCAACTAGGTCGATTATGATTCTGACGACTTCTGTTAATTATCATGAATTTATACATGTAAGGCAGGAATCACTAGTAGACCAGCTTCTGGAGAATGCCAGCCAAGGTGTCCCTACAGCTTGTTGCACTTGGAACCTTTTCAACCTCTTCAATTCATCTCTCTCTTTCAAATCCTCGAGTTCTTGCTTGGAGAACACGTGTTGCATCTCTACAAGGTAGGTGCTACATATGAATGTTCCATGTGACATTGCCAATTTGTTTGCATAATCTCTTGTGCATATGCTGAAGCTTTTAAAAGATGTATATTGCATCGTCACGTTTCACATCATGCTTTAAGGGCATTAATCCTTCATGATTAGTATTTAGGCAGCATTCTTCATTTCTAAGCATAGAAGGTTCAGGATCCTCTACCCCCCGCCGCCACCGCCGCCGCAAACAAAAATAAATAAATAGAAGGTTCAGGCATAAACTTGGGGTAACTTAAGCTGGCTTTATAGAGCTTCAGAATACACATTTGGTGCTCTTAATGCCAGAGGCATAAAGTTCCATACAAAGCACCTTAATTGGATCATCATGTAAGTGGGAAGGCTTCTTTTATGTTTTATTTATTTTTAAATATTAACATCCGTAGCCAAAAGAGCAACTAAACACGTGAATATTTAGAATGGCATTTAGAAAAATTAAGTCAACTTAATTAGTCGTGACTGGCAAACTGGTTTAGACATGTCTCTTTAGGGAGAGAGGTGCTGTGTTCTAGTGTGAGAAAAACATGTGGAGGATTTGAACTTGCGTTAACTGACATTACCATTAATAGAAAGAGGGGCACCAGACGTGCACAAATAAAAGAACAAGGCAAAGGTAAAAAAAAGGCCCATAACCCCATATGCCCAAAGGCAAAGACTTGTTGAAAAAAAATAACAAAAGATTAAGACATACCAATGCACTCTTTTGAAGCTCTCATGATCTCAGAAATGGAAAAATGCTGGAATTCTTCAAGAGCCCAAGTAGCATATTTGGCCTTAACCCTGCTACAAACTCCTAGAGGGCTTTTTGCACAGTTCCCGAACAGCCTATTGTTGCCCTCCTACCAAAGGCTCCACATGGTGGCGAAAAGAGCAAAACACTACATCATCAAACATTTGAAGGAGACCTTAGAAATTTGCTAAGCATTAAAAACTTGAGAAACCGAGGAGGACATAGACCATTGGATATCAAAATTGGTCCAAGATGAAGCTCCAAACAGCAGATGAAAAGGATAATGAATGAGGAGATGATTCACATCTTCAGAGGCTTGGAGGCAGAAAAGACAAGTGCTAACAAATATTTTTTCCCCTCTTACGTAGATTGTCTTGGGTCAGGATTTTTCTTAAACCCGCGGTCCAGAAGAAGCTAATGGCTTGAGAAGAAACTTTGGAAGACCAGATGGTTGGATCCACCAAGGGGACAGAATCACATTGGTTGCTCTAAACAAAAGAGGACTTCATTGAGAAAATGCCAAAAGAATTGGGACAACAAAGCAAGGAGACTTGGATCCAAGTAGTACTAAGAAGAAGCAAAAGATACGGAAAATCATCTATTTCCACATCAGATAGGTTTTGGCGGAAGCGGATATCCCACACAATCTGGTCTCCATACATTGAGTAGAAACTAGAGATGAAACCATCAAGAGAGAGAGACAAACGGTAGAGGGAAGGGAACCGGGCAGCAAAGGGGATGGAATCACACCAACGTTCAGTCTAGAACTTGACTCTGTTTCCTCGCCCCACTTTAAACCGAATACCTTGCTTGTGAAGTGACATAGTGATGGGAACTCTTTTGGAAATATTGTCATTTCTCATGCAAGAGAGGTTAGGGTGGTTGACTTGTCTATTATTCGAGTACTAAAATTTAAACACCAGGTACCTTCGGCTGTTCCTTACCCTTGAGTGTTCCTCCCACTGCTTGTTTTTTGACATCTATTTATTATTATGTTATTTACTATAATAGGAATTGATTGTTACCCATTCTATATCAGTTCTTACTTAATGCTTATTATTCCTGAGGCCTAGAATGGATGCTTGATGTAGGCTGGGGTTTCCAAACTGAACTACAATATAAACCCAACATATTTATGCCAAATCATGGAGTGCTCTCTCCAAAATTCAAGCATAAAGAATCACGTGCAAGGGAAAGTTGTGATTGAAGGGGATTCAGTAAATGCAATCAAATGGCTAAGGGGCAAAAGCGTCCCCCTTGGAAAATGATCACTAGCTTGATGTATCCTTCGTTCATGTTAGCCGTACAGCTAATGGCGTGACAAACTACTTTGCTAAGTTGGATCTCTCAGGAGTCTTTTTCCTTTTCTTGTTTCTCTTTTTCTTTTAGGTCTATTGCTTCTAGACCTATTTTCTTTGATTGTACTTTTACCTTTTATCTTTGAATGAATTACTATTGCTATTGCTCAAAAAGAAAAGAAAAAAAGGAAAAGTATGTAGTGGAATGAGCTCAATCCGGCCTAATATCAAACACTCAAATGTAGAGGATTGTAGAGGTACTTTCTTGAATCTCAAAGAGAAATCACACAAATTATATAAGAAAACTCAAATAACTTGCTTGTCGTCCAACGGCAGCATTGCTTATACGGTGTTGTCTAGATCTAAACAGTTTAGAATTATAATCTTTGGACTAACTAAAACTTAGAGATCACTTAAACTGCAAGAGAACTAAAATAAGGGCTTACAAAAACATAGGTAATGTAGCAAGCCACACTACCATGTCACTGTTGCGATACTTAGACATGTCCTTACAGCAGTTTGTGTAGTACTTTACTATAGCAGTTGCTGTAGTGCAATTTGTAGACATTTCTGTTGCATGCTCCACTTGGACCCACAATAATATCCTTTCAAAATTATCATCATCATAGTCATCATCATCATTGTTGTCAAAGTTTTCCTCATCAATTTTCTCATTTTGACATTTCTAGACAGTCAGATGTGTGTTGCACATAAATTTCTTGTCAGGATCCCATCTCACTTTTGTATTGCACATTTAATTTTGCTTTTCTTTTCTTTTGATATTGTATCAAGAAATTTTGTGACCATTGGATGTGCTTATTTGAATTTCTTTTTCTTACTCATAAGGAAAATAAGATGTACCTATTGAGTGTCTCCCTAGTACTGTCTACTTAATTTGATATTTTTTAAGTTTTTTATGTCTTTGCTATCCTTGTTGTATCATAACTATTATTTTCAACAGCAGATTAAAAAATGTCGCCTGGACCATTTTTCTTGTAGTTGAAGTTTCAAGAAAGTATAAGGTATTTTTTGGAGTATTTCAATTGATGAAACACATTGAATACACATAAATATCAATTATCATAAACATTTTTTTTTTTTTTTTTGGGGGGTGTGGGGGGGTTGTCATTTGCAGGAAGGACTATTGGTTGTAGTTTCTCCCATGTTAAGGATACATAATGCTAGTGGATTCTCCATGGAATTACATTTTCGGCGTCCGCATGAAACAGAAGCTGAATGTGCTTCTGTTTTGCTAAGGAATGGGGATACAATTGATGACTGTATGGCAGCATTTGATGCATTAAATCTGGCTGGGGGCTTAAAGAAGGCATTGGTGTCTTTAAGTTTAAGTAAACATTAGCTACCCTACTTACTTTATTCTTTCTTTGAATTCTGTTTATTTCCATTGTGAGCCTAATAAACCTTGACTCTGAGCTACCTCGAATGTTGGTTTCTACTTCCTTTGCATGCATTATAAATGGTTGATTTGGACTGCTCTTTCAAATTCAGATTATATTACCTATCATATGTTTAGCCTATCTGTATTGCTTCACATATACTGCAAATACTAAATTTTGGTCATTAATTCAAATTCAGTTTATTTTTAATGAGGAACAGAGTTTATTTGCATGATAGTGTCTGAAATTTTTATTCTCTGTTGAGCATTGTTGTTGAACTTGATCCGATAGTACATGCCAAAATAATCATAGGTCTACACTGTATTTTTGTAACACCCTGCCCCTTTTGCAACCTTAACGGGTCGTGATCCAACGCAACAACATAACTAACGGGTCTTACATCACAGATTTGTTGTTGGGGGAGATAAGTATATATATTTCTCCCCACTTGGACCCACAACATGTCATTATGTGTAGCACGGGGTTGGTGTCAGGAATGAAGGTAAAACTACGGGTGATCTGATCTCCAAGGGAGGAGTACGTAGGCAGCTGATAATTCAGTTCGATTACAGCGAGGGTTCAATAAGTTCTAGGATTCGTGGGAGTCTCTCCTGGTCTTGGTGAAGACTCGGGATCTCCAATTTTTTTGGATCGCTCCGTCGTGAGGATCGATCCCGCATCAGGTGGGGGATGGGCTTTTGAAGCAATGACAGTTGGTTGGAGATGGGGCATAGAGCATGGTGACATAGAGGTACTAGGGTCGGGTATGGGCATAAGGGGTAGAGATGAGACGTGAATGTAATACCTCCCGCCACTTGAACCCACAACATGTCATTATGTGTAGCATGGGGTTGGTGCCATTTATGAAGGAGTACGTAGACAGTTGATAATTCAGTTCGATCACACCGAGGGTCCTATAAATCTTAGGATTTATGGGAGTCTCTCCTGGTCTCAGTGAAGAATCAATATCCCCATTTTTGTTGGATCGCTCCGTCGTGAGCATCAATCCCGCATCAGGTTGGGATGGGCATTTGAAACAATAACAGTTTTTAAGTCGCTGATGCGGGCATCTGTGGACTTAATCAAAATTTTAATTTTGACCCGGGCGGTTGCATTATTAAATTTGCAAATTCGAGCCCCGAGTCGAAGGATGAAAATTTTATTTTCGATCCCGACAGGTGCGTGGGTAGCTTGGGTCATTTCAAGTTTTTAATCAAGCGTAGTCCAACTATTCAGACCCAACCAGCCAAGCCTTGGCCCAACAAGTCACAACCCAGGCCGAACTGTACATGTCAGGCCCAATTACAAAAATCCAGTTCAAACAGGACCTCCACATAAGAGGCAAAATCTGGTAGTGGCAGATTGAAGTAGTTGTGCAGGAAGTTTTAATTACCTAGTTTAGTTTAACTTGGGTAGTTTCTATTATTTTATTTTCCAAAGTTATGTAATGTTTTATATAGAAGGTGTAGCTTGTTTAGGAAGTATTTTAATAGTGGTTTTTGTCAATTAGGATTAGAATTTTAGGGAGGGTCCGGTCCTTTATTTCTTTTTTCAGTCGGTACTTTTTCCCTATAAAAGGGTTGTAATCAGCGACTAAAAGATGGAGTTGATGATGAATAAAAGTTGATTTTTATCTAAGCAAACAGTAATTTGTTTTCCAGTTATGTGGTAGTCGAGCACTGCATTGAGTTGCAGATTTTTGCTGGAGTTCCAGTTCAGATCCGGTACCTCTGACCCGTCTTGCTGAAGATGAAAAGTCCTTATTGCAGGCAACTTTTACCAGCATTTCTTGCTCGTTTTTGTGTGAAGGACAGGTTGTAGCAATCTATCCCAGATCCAGCTGTATCTTGAATCTGTGGGTTTTCCATCGAGTTGTAGCGTCTGCTGCAGGCTTGCTTAAAGCCAAGATCATCGGTGCAGGCTGCCTCGGTTGTAGGCAGCAAAGTATTGCATGACATCAGGCCCTACTGTACCAGGTAGGCCAGTTTGGTGCTCATTTTCATAGACCTCAAGTGCAGGCTGTGGCTGTTTCAATTCAAGCCCAATATTGTTGGGTTCTCACTTATTCCCCGAGTTTTTCTCCACCGATTTAATTATCAAGCTTCCGCTATAATTTGAGGTTGGGTATTCTTAATCTTACCTAGCCTACATCAGTCGCAGATGGGCGTAGTTAGTAGTTTCCTTTAACATCGAAGTTTCAATGCCCAATTTTATTTATGTTCATTGGTTTGATATGGGCATTTGAATCATTGACAATTTTTAAGTCGCGGATGGGCATTGTGACGAGTTTCCGGTAGAATAGAAATTTAAATGCCCAATTTTGTTTAGGGTCATTGGTTAGTGATGGGCATTTAAAATATTAGTAACGTTTAAGTCGCGGATGAGCATAGTAATGAGTTTTCGATAACATAGATGCTTGAATGCCCAATTTTGTTGAACTTAATTGGTTGGGGGTGGGCATTTGAAACATTGGCAATCGGATGAACGTCTTAAGCAGTTCCTGCTAACATAGAAGTTTTAATGCCCAACTGTTTTTTAGGTTCATTGGTTGGGATGACTATTTGAAATATTGGGAATGTTTAAGGTGCAAATGGGCATAGTAAGGAATTACTGCTAACACAGAAGTTTCAATCCCAATTTTGTTTAGATTCATTGGCTTGGGATGGGCATTTGAGACATTGACAGTTTTTTAAGTCTCGAAAGAGCGTAGTATGCAGTTCCTGTTAACATCGAAGTTTTAATGGCTAATTTTATTTAGGTTCATTGGTTGAGGATGGGATTTGACACATTTGCAATGTTTAATATAGGACGATTGGGCTATTTGGTGTCGATGCCCCAATTTTAATACGTTTCCTTGGTTGGGCAAGCTCATTCAAAGAATCGTATCATGTATGTGGGGGAAGGTTGTGGACAAAAATTTCGGTCAAATTGCAACGGTTATTAGATATTGAGTGAATGCGGTTGTTATGCACAGTTTTATTTAGTTTCGTTTGTTACAGATGGGCATTTTGAACATGGGACTAACTATTTGTTGTCAACAATTTTATATTGTGACTAAGTTGATATTTAACAATATTAGATATGATGATGCATACATGCGTATATACATATACACACATACACATACATACATGCATGCATACATACATCCATACGTTATGCGTAATGTATGTATTTATGATATCTAATGTTAAATATCGACCCAGTCACAACACAAAAATTTTGAGAACACATGGTTAGTGTTTTGTTAAAATGTCCGTCTATAACGAATGATCCTGAATTCGACTGAGAATACCCACTGCCGTAACACAACATGTGCAACGTTTCCTATGCGGAGCCATATGAATGGATTTTGGAGAAGATTGGAATTCAAGTAACATGGAAGATTCAATACCCAATTTTGTTCAGTTTCATTGGTTTGGGATGGACATTTGAAATATTGACAATGTTTAAGTCTCGCATCGGCGTAGTAAGGAGTTTCTCGTAATAACATCGATGGGATCGATGGTGGCGTCGGTCAGACCGTCAGTGAACATTCGTGGATGAGTGTAATTTGGAGGTTACTGTAACGTATAAGTTTCAATGCCTAATTTTATTTACGTTTATTGGTTGGATATGGGTATTTGAGACTTTGGCAAACTCTAACTCGAGGACGGGAGTTGTAAGGCCTTTTCGGTATCGTACAAGTTTCAATCTCGAAAATTTAATTTTTAGGTTCATAATTGGAGATGGGCATTTGGAACTTCGGCAAATTTTAATTCGCGGACAGACGTATGAAGGTCTTTTTTCAATCATCAAAGTTTCAATGCCCAATTGTTTTTAGGTTCATTAGTTTGGGATGGGATTTGAGATATTGGCAATGTTTAAGTTTCGAATTGGCGTAGTAAGGAGTTTCTTGTAACAGCATCGGTCGGACCTGTGGTGGCGACGGACTGACGGCTAGTGAACAATCGCGGATGAACGTAGTTTGGAGGTTACTGTAACGTAGAAGTTTCAATGTCCAATTTTGTTTAGGTTCATTGGTTGGAGATGGACATATTTTAATTGACGGACGGGTGTAATAACGCATTTTCGGTATCTCACAAGTTTCAATCTCCAATCTTCTTTTAGGTTCATTGGCTGGAGTTGGGCATAGAGCATGGTGACATAGAAGCACTAAGGTCGAGAATGTGCATGAGTGGTAGAGATGAGAAATGAATGTAATACCTCTCCTCACTTGGATCCGCAACATGCCACTATGTGTAGCACGGGGTTGGTGCCAGGAATGAAGGTAGAACTATGGGTGATCTGATCTCCAAGGGAGGAGTACGTAGGCAGCTGATAATTCAGTTCGATCACAGCGAGGGTCCAATAAGTCCTAGGATTCGTGGGAGTTTCTCCTGGTCTAGGCGAAGATTCGGGATCTCCAATTTTGTTTGATCGCTCCGTAATGAGCATCGATCCCGCATCAGGTTGGGGATGGGCTTTTGAAACAATGACAATTTGTCAGAGACGGGGCATAGAGCATGGTGACATGGAGGCACTAGGGTCGGGTATGGGCATAAGGGGTAGAGATGAGACATGAATGTAAATACCTCCCTCGACATGAACCCACAACATGTCATTATGTGTGGCACGGGGTTGGTGCTATGTATGAAGGTAGAACTACGCGTGATCTGATCTCCAAGGGAGGAGTACTTAGGCAGTTGATAATCCAAGGGAGGAGTACCTAGGATTCGTGGGAGCCTCTCCTGGTCTCGGTGAAGACTCGGCATCCCCAATTTTGTTGGACATTTCCGTCGTGAACATCGATCCCGCATCAGGTTGGGGATGGGCATTTGAAACAATAGCAGTTTTTAAGTCACTAATGCGGACTTCTGTGGACTTAATCAAAATTTTCATTTTCACCCAGGCGGTTGCATTATTAAATTAGCAAATTTGAGCCCCGAGTCGAAGGATGAAATTTTTATTTTCGATCCCTGTAGGTGCGTGGGAGGCTTTGGTCATTTCAAGCTTAATCAAGCCTAGTCCAACTATTCAGGCCCAACCAGCCAGGCGTTGGCCCAACAAGTCACAACTCAGGCCCAGCTGTGCATGTCAGGCCCAATTACAAAAATCCAGTTCGAGCAGGACCTCCACATAAGAGGCAAAATCTGGTAGTGGCCGATTGAAGTAGTTGTGTAGGAAGTTTTAATTACCTAGTTTAGTTTAACTTAGGTAGTTTCTATTATTGGGTTTTAGGGTTTAAGGTTTCTGATTTAGGGTTTTAGGGTTTCTGATTCTGGGTTTTAGGATTTTACGGTTTCGCGGTCTTACAGTTTTAAGGTTACTGATTGTGAGTTTTAGGATTTTAGGGTTTAGGGGTGTAGGACTTTTGGGTTTTAGGGGTTTGTGGTTGAGGGTTTTAGTGTTTTAGGGTCTAGGGTCTAGGGTTTAGGGTTTATGGTTTAGGGTTTTGGGGTTTTAAGGTTTAGGATTTAGGGTTTAGGGTTTTAGGATTTTAGCGTTTTAGGGTTTACGGGTATAGGGTTTAGTGTTTAGGGTTTAGTATTTTAGGGTTTAGGGTTTTAGGGGTTTAGGGTTTACGGTTTTAGGGTTTTTGGGTTTTAGAGTTTAGGGTTTTAGAGTTTAGGGTTTTAGAATTTATGGTTTTAGGGTTTAGGGTTATAGGGGTTTAGGGTTAAGTGTTTTAGGGTATAGGGTTTAGGGTTTTAGGATTTTAGGAGTTTAGTGTTTAGGGTTTTAGTGTTTCTGATTTCGGGTTTTGTGTTTTAGGTTTTAGGGTTTTATGGTTTAAGGTTTCTGATTTAGAGTTTTAGGGTTTCTGATTTAGGGTTTTAGGGTTTTACGGTTTCGCGGTCTTACAGTTTTAAGGTTTAAGTGTTTTAGGGTTTAGGGTTTTAGGATGTTAGGGGTTTAGTGTTTAGGGTTTTAGGGTTTTAGTGTTTCTGATT
The DNA here is from genome assembly GCA_013350335.1 of Chimonanthus salicifolius. NCBI lineage: Eukaryota > Viridiplantae > Streptophyta > Magnoliopsida > Laurales > Calycanthaceae > Chimonanthus > Chimonanthus salicifolius. The sequence continues at coordinate 42,280,574 of CM023534.1, read as the reverse complement.
TAGGGTTTTGTGTTTTAGGTTTCAATGTTTTAGGGTTTAAGGTTTCTGATTTAGAGTTTTAGGGTTTCTGATTTAGGGTTTTAGGGTTTAAGGTTTCGCGGTCTTAGAGTTTTAAGGTTTCTGATTATAGGTTTTAGGATTTTAGGGTTTAGGGGTGTAGGACTTTAGGGTTTGGGGTTTATGGTTTTTGGGTTAGGGTTTAGGGTTTTAGTGTCTAGGGTTTAGGGTCTAGTTTTTAGGATTTTGGCTTCTAGGTCTACGGTTTAGGGTTTTAGGGTTTATGGGTATAGAGTTTAGGGTTTTATGGTTTAGGGTTTACGGTTTTAGGGTTTTAGAGTTTAGGGGTTCAGGGTTATGTGTATAGGGGTTTTAGGGTATAGGGTTTAGGGTTTTAGGATTTTAGCGGTTTACGGTTTTAGTGTTTCTAATTTAGGGTTTTAGGGTTTAGGGTTTAGGGTTTTATGGTTTGAGAGTTTTAGTGTTTAGGGTTGTACGGTTTTAGGGCTTAGGGTTTTAGGGGCTTAGGGGTTTAGGGTTAGGCCATAGGGTTTTAGAGTTTTAGGGTTTAGGGGTTTTGGATTTTTGTTTTAGTGTTAGGGCTTAGGGTTTTAGGGTTTTATTGTTTAGGGTTTAGGTTATGGGGTCTAGGGTTTAGGGTTTTTGTGTTTTACGGTATAGGGTTTAGGGCTGTAGGGGTTTAGGGGTTTAGGGTTTAGGGTTTAGGGTTTAGGATTTTAGGGTTTAGGGTTTTTGGGTTTAGGGTTTTAGGGGTTTATGGTTTTTGGGTTTTTGAGTTTAGCGTTTATGGTTTAGGGTTTTAGGGTTTTAGAGTTTTACTGCTTAGGGTTTTATGGTTTAAGGGCTTAGGGTTTTGGGTTTTAGCTTTTAGGGTTTTAGGGTTTAGGGTTTTACAGTTTTAGTGTTTATGGTTTGAGGGTTTTAGGTTTAGGGTTTAGGGTTTTGGGTTTAACGGTTTTAGGGTTTAGGATTTGGGGTTATGGTAGGGTTTAGGATTTAGGGTTTTGGGATTTTATGGGTTTGGTATTTAGGGTTTTAGCGGTTTAGGGTTTTAGTGTTTCTGATTTAGGGTTTTAGGGCTTAGGGTTTAGGGTTTTATGGTTTTATGGTTTAGGGTTTTAGGGTTTAGAGTTTTAGTGTTTAGGGTTTTAGGGTTTAGGGGTTTAGGGTTTAGGGTTAGGCCTTAGCTTTTTAGGGTTTTACAGTTTTAGGATTTTAGGGGTTTAGGTTTTAGGGTTTTGGATTTGGATTTTAGGGTTAGGGCTTAGGGTTTTAGTGTTTAGGGTTTAGGGTTTAGGGTCTATGGTTTGGGGTTTGGGGTTTAGGGTTTAGGGTTTTAGAGTTTAGGGTTTTAGGGTTTAAGGTTTAGGGTTTAGGGTTTTTGGGTTTTTAGGTTTAGGGTTTTAGGGGTTTAGGGTCTATGTTTTAGGGTTTTTGTGGTTTAGGGTTTTAGGGGTTTATGGTTTGGGGTTTTAAGGTTTTAGAGTTTTACTTTTTAGGTTCATTGGTTTAGGATGAGCATTTGAAATATTAACAGTGTTTAAGTCTAGGATCGGCGTAATAAAGAGTTTCCCGTAACAACATCGGTGCGATCGATGGTGGCGTCGGTCAGACCGTTAGTGAACATTCGCGGATGAGTGTAATTTGAAGGTTACTGTAACGTAAAAGTTTCATTGCCCAATTTTATTTACGTTTATTGGTTGGAGATGTGTATTTGAGACTTCGACAAAATCTAATTCGAGGACGGGAGTTGTAAGGTCTTTTTCGGTGTCGTACAAGTTTCAATCCCGAAAATTTATTTTTTAGGTTCATAATTGGAGATGGGCATTTGGAACTTCGGCAAATTTTAATTCGCAGACAGACGTATTAAGATCTTTTTTCAATTATCAAAGTTTCAATGCCCAATTTGTTTTAGGTTCATTGGTTTGGGATGGGATTCGAGATATTGGCAATGATTAAGTCTCGAATCGGCGTAGTAAGGAGTTTCTTTTAATAGCATCGGTCGGACCTATGGTAGCGTCGGACTGACGGCCAGTGAACAGTCGCGGATGAACGTAATTTGGAGGTTACTGTAACGTACAAGTTTCAATGCCTAATTTTGTTTAGGTTCATTGATTGGAGATGGGTATATTTTAATTTACGGACTGGCGTCATAACGCATTTTCGGTATCGCACAAGTTTCAATCTCCAATCTTCTTTTAGGTTCATTGGTTGGAGATGGGCATAGAGCATGGTGACATAGAGGCACTAGGGTCGAGTATGTGCATGAGGGGTAGAGATGAGAAATGAATGTAATACCTCTCCCCACTTCGATCCGCAACATGTCACTATGTGTAGCACGGGATTGGTGCCAAGAATGAAGGTAGAACTACGGGTGATCTGATCTCCAAGGGAGGAGTACATAGGCAGCTGATATTTCAGTTCGATCACAGCGAGGGTCCAATAATTCCTAGGATTCATGGGAGTCTCTCCTGGTCTCGGTGAAGATTTGGGATCTCGAATTTTGTTGGATCGCTCCGTCATGAGCATCGATCTCGCATCAGGTTGGGGATGGGCTTTTGAAACAATGACAGTTGGTTGGAGATGGGGCATAGAGCATGGTGACATAGAGGCACTAGGGTCGGATATGGGCATAAGGGGTAGAGATGAGACATGAATGTAATACCTCCCTCCACATGAACCCACAACATGTCATTATGTGTAGCACGGGGTTGGTGCCATGTATGAAGGTAGAACTACGCGTGATCTGATCTCCAAGGGAGAAGTACGTAGGCAGCTGATAATTCAGTTCGATCACATCGAGGGTCCAATAGATCCTAGGATTCGTGGGAGTGTCTCCTGGTCTCGGTGAAGACTCGACATCCCCAATTTTGTTGGATCTTTCCGTCGTGAGCATCGATACCGCATCAGGTTGGGGATGGGCATTTGAAACATTAGTAATCGGATGAACGTCTTAAGCAGTTCCTTCTAATATAGAAGTTTTAATATCCAACTGGTTTTAGGTTCAGTGGTTGGGATGACTATTTGAAATATTGGGAACGTTTAAGGTGCTGATGGGCGTAATAAGGAATTACAGCTAACACATGTGCAACGTTTTTTATGCAGAGCCATATGAATGGATTTTGGAGAACATTGAAATTCAAGTAACATAGAAGTTTCAATGCCCAATTTTGTTTAAGTTCATTGGTTTGGGATGGGCATTTGAAATACTGACAATGTTTAATTCTCGGATCGGCGTGGTAAGGTGTTTCCCGTAACAACATCGGTGGGATCGATGGTGGTGTCGGTCAGACTGTCAGTGAACATTCGCAGATGAGTGTAATTTGGAGGTTACTGTAACGTAAAAGTTTCAATGCCCAATTTTATTTATGTTTATTGGTTGGAGATGGGTATTTGAGATTTCGACAAAATCTAATTCGAGGACGGGAGTTGTAAGGCCTTTTCGAGTACGGGGTTGGTGCCAAGAATGAAGGTAGAACCACGAGTAATCTGATCTCCAGGGAAGGAGTACGTAGGTAGCTGATAATTCAGTTCGATCACAGCGAGGGCCCAATAAGTCCGAGGATTTGTGGGAGTCTCTCCTGGTCTCGGTGAAGACTCGGGATCTCCAATTTTGTTGTGTCGCTCCGTCGTGAGCATCGATTCCGCATCAGGTTGGGGATGGGCTTTTGAAACAATGACAGTTGGTTGGAGATGGGGCACAGGGCATGGTGACATAGAGGCACTAGGGGTAGAGATGAGACATGAATGTAATACTTCCCTCCACATGAACTCACAACATGTCATTATGTATAGCACGGGGTTGGTGCCATGTATGAAGGTAAAACTACGCGTGATCTGATATCCAAGGGAGCAGTACGTAAGCAGCTGATAATTCAGTTCGATCACACCGAGGGTCCAATAAATCCTAGGATTCGTGGGAGTCTCTCATGGTTTCGGTGAAGACTCGACATCCCCAATTTTGTTGGATCTTTCTGTCGCGAGCATCGATCCCGCAGCAGGTTGGGGATGGGCATTTGAAACATTGGCAATCGGATGAACGTCTTAAGCAGTTCCTTCTCACATAGAAGTTTTAATGCACAACTGGGTTTAGGTTCATTGGTTGGGATGGCTATTTGAAATATTGGGAACGATTTAAGGTGCAGATGGGTATAGTAAGGAATTACTGCTAGCACAGAAGTTTCAATCCCAATTTTGTTTAGGTTCATTGGCTTGGGATGGGCATTTGAGACATTGGCAGTTTTTTAAGTCTCGAAAGAGCGTAGTATGCAGTTCCTGTTAACATCGAAGTTTTAATGGCTAATTTTATTTAGGTTCATTGGGTGAATGCAGTTGTTATGCCCAGTTTTATTTAGTTTCGTTTGTTGCAGATGGACATTTTGAACATAGGACTAACTATTTGTTGTCAGCAATTTTATATTGTGACTAAGTTGATATTTAACAATATTAGATATGATGATGCATACATGCGTATATACATATACACACATACACATATCTACATGCATGCATACATACATCTATACGTTATGCGTAATGTATGTATTTGTGATATCTAATGTTCAATATCGACCCAGTCACAACACAAAAATTTTGAGAACAAATGGTTAGTGTTTTGTTAAAATGTCCGTCTATAACGAATGATCTTGAATTCGACTGAGAATACCCACCGTCGTAACACAACATGTGCAACGTTTCCTATGCGGAGCCATACGAATGGATTATGGAGAAGATTGAAATTCAAGTAACATAGAAGATTCAATGCCCAATTTTGTTTAGGTTCATTGGTTTGGGATAAGCATTTGAAATATTGACAGTGTTTAAGTCTCAGATCGGAGTAATAAGGAGTTCCCGTAACAGCTTCGGTGGGATCGATGGTGGCGTGGGTCAGACCGTCAATGAACATTTGCGGATGAGTGTAATTTGAAGCTTACTGTAACGTAGAAGTTTAAATGCCCAATTTTATTTACGTTTATTGGTTGGAGATGGGTATTTGAGACTTCGGCAAAATTTAATTCGACGACGGGAGTTGTAAGGCCTTTTTCGTATCGTATAAGTTTCAATCTCCAAATTTTATTTTTTAGGTTCATAATTGGAGATGGGCATTTGGAACTTCGGCAAATTTTAATTCGCGGACAGAAGTATGAAGGTCTTTTATCAATCATCAAAGTTTTAATGCCCAATTTTTTTTAGGTGCATTGGTTTGGGATGGGCATTCGAGATATTGGCAAAGTTTAAGTCTCGAATCGGCGTAGTAAGGAGTTTCTTGTAACAGCAGCGGTCGGACGTATGGTGGCGTCGGACTGACGGCCAGTGATTAGTCGCGGATGAACGCAATTTGGAGGTTACTGTAACGTAGAAGTTTCAATGCCCAATTTTGTTTAGGTTCATTGGTTGGAGATGGGCATATTTTAATTTACGGACGGGCGTAATAACGCATTTTCGGTGTCGCAGAAGTTTCAATCTCCAATCTTCTTTTAGGTTCATTGGTTAGAGATGGGCATAGAGCATGGTGACATAGAGGCACCAGGGTCGAGCATGTGCATGAGGGGTAGAGATGAGAAATGAATGTAATACGGCTCCCCACTTGGACCCGCAACATGTTATTATATGTAGCATAGTGTTGGTGCCAGGAATGAAGGTAAAATAACGGGTGATTTGATCTCCAAGGGAGGAGTACGTAGGCAGCTGATAATTCAATTCGATCACAGCGAGGGTCCAATAAGTCCTAGGATTCATGGGAGTCTCTCCTGGTCTAGGTGAAGATTTGGGATCTCGAATTTTGTTGGATCGCTCCGTCATGAGCATCGATCCCGCATTAGGTTGGGGATGGGCATTTTAAACAATGACAGTTGGTTGGAGATGGGGCATAGAGCATGGTGACATAGAGGCACTAGGGTTGGGTATGGGCATAAGGGGTAGAGATGAGATATGAATGTAATACGTCCCCCCACATGAACCCACAACATGTCATTATGTGTAGCACGGGGTTGGTGCCATGTATGAAGGTAGAACTACGCGTGATCTGATCTCCAAGGGAGGAGTACGTAGGCAGCTGATAATTCGGTTCGATCACACCTAGGGTCCAATAAATCCTAGGATTCGTGGGAGTCTCTCCTGGTCTCGGTGTAGACTCGGTATCCCCAATTTTGTTGGATCTTTCTGTCGTGAGCATCGATCCCACATCAGGTTGGGGTCGGGCATTTGAAACAATAGTAGTTTTTAAGTCGCTGATGCGGGCATCTATGGACTTAATCAAAATTTTAATTTTGACCCACGCGGTTGCATTATTAAATTAGCAAATTTGAGCCCCGAGTTGAAAGATGAAAAATTTATTTTTCGATCCCTGCTGGTGCGTGGGCAGCTTGGGTCATTTCAAGCTTAATCAAGCCTATTCCGACTATTCAGGCCCAACCAGCCAAGCGTTGGCCCAACAAGTCACAACTCAGGCCCAGCTGTGCATGTCAGGCCCAATTAAAAAAGTCCAGTTCAAGCAGGACCTCCACATAAGAGGCAAAATCTGGTAGTGGCTGATTGAAGTAGTTGTGTAGGAAGTTTTAATTACCTAGTTTAGTTTAACTTATTGGGTTTTAGGGTTTAAGGTTTCTGGTTTAGAGTTGTAGTGTTTCTGATTTAGGGTTTTACGGTTTCGCGATCTTACAGTTTTAAGGTTTCTGATTGTGGGTTTTAGGATTTTAGGGTTTAGGGGTGTAGGACTTTAGGGTTTTAGGGGTTTGTGGTTTAGGGTTTTAGTGTTTTAGGGTCTATGGTTTAGGGTCTAGGGTCTAGGGTTTAGGGTTTAGGCTGTAGAGTTTCAAGATTTTAGCGTTTTAGGGTTTACGAGTATAGGGTTTAGGGTTTAGTATTTTAGTGTTTAGGGGTTTAGGGTTCACGATTTTAGTGTTTTTGGATTTTAGAGTTTAGGGCTTTAGAATTTATGGTTTTAGGGTTTAGGGTTATAGGGGCTTAGGGTTAAGTGTTTTAGGGTATAGGGTTTAGGGTTTTAGGATTTTAGGGGTTTTAGGGCTTTAGTGTTTCTGATTTAGGGTTTAGGGTTTTGTGTTTTAGGTTTTAGGGTTTAAGGTTTCTGATTTAGGGTTTTACGGTTTCGCGGTCTTACAGTTTTAAGGTTTTTGATTGTCGGTTTTAGGATTTTAGTGTTTAGGGGTGTTGGACTTTAGGGTTTTAGGGGTTTAAGTTTAGGCTTTATGGTTTTAGGCTTAGGGTTTAGTGTTTTAGTGTCTAGGGTTTAGGGTTGAGTGTTTAGTGTTTAGGATTTTGGCGTCTAGGGTTTAAAATTTTAGCGTTTTAGGGTTTATGGGTATAGGGTTTAGGGTTTAGCATTTTAGGGTTTTATGGTTTAGTGTTTAGGGTTTACGGTTTTAGGGTTTTAGAGTTTTGGGGTTGAGGGTTATAGGGGTTCAGGGTTAAGTGTTTTAGAGTTTTATGGTTTAGGGTTTTAGGATTTAGGGGTTTAGTGTTTAGGGTTATAGGGTTTTAGTGGTTTAGGGTTTTAGTGTTTAATTTAGGGTTTTAGGGTTTAGGGTTTTATGGTTTGAGAGTTTTAGTGTTTAGGGTTTTACGGTTTTTGGGCTTAGGGTTTTAGGGCTTAGGGTTTTAGGGCTTAGGGTTTAGGGTTTTATGGTTTTATGGTTTAGGGTTTTAGGGTTTAGAGTTTTAGTGTTTAGGGTTTTAGGGTTTAGGGTTTAGGGTTAGGCCTTAGCTTTTTAGGGTTTTACAGTTTTAGGATTTTAGGGGTTTAGGTTTTAGGGTTTTGGATTTGGATTTTAGGGTTAGGGCTTAGGGTTTTAGTGTTTAGGGTTTAGGGTTTAGGGTCTATGGTTTGGGGTTTGGGGTTTAGGGTTTAGGGTTTTAGAGTTTAGGGTTTTAGGGTTTAAGGTTTAGGGTTTAGGGTTTTTGGGTTTTTAGGTTTAGGGTTTTAGGGGTTTAGGGTCTATGTTTTAGGGTTTTTGTGGTTTAGGGTTTTAGGGGTTTATGGTTTGGGGTTTTAAGGTTTTAGAGTTTTACTTTTTAGGTTCATTGGTTTAGGATGAGCATTTGAAATATTAACAGTGTTTAAGTCTAGGATCGGCGTAATAAAGAGTTTCCCGTAACAACATCGGTGCGATCGATGGTGGCGTCGGTCAGACCGTTAGTGAACATTCGCGGATGAGTGTAATTTGAAGGTTACTGTAACGTAAAAGTTTCATTGCCCAATTTTATTTACGTTTATTGGTTGGAGATGTGTATTTGAGACTTCGACAAAATCTAATTCGAGGACGGGAGTTGTAAGGCCTTTTTCGGTGTCGTACAAGTTTCAATCCCGAAAATTTATTTTTTAGGTTCATAATTGGAGATGGGCATTTGGAACTTCGGCAAATTTTAATTCGCAGACAGACGTATTAAGATCTTTTTTCAATTATCAAAGTTTCAATGCCCAATTTGTTTTAGGTTCATTGGTTTGGGATGGGATTCGAGATATTGGCAATGATTAAGTCTCGAATCGGCGTAGTAAGGAGTTTCTTTTAATAGCATCGGTCGGACCTATGGTAGCGTCGGACTGACGGCCAGTGAACAGTCGCGGATGAACGTAATTTGGAGGTTACTGTAACGTACAAGTTTCAATGCCTAATTTTGTTTAGGTTCATTGATTGGAGATGGGTATATTTTAATTTACGGACTGGCGTCATAACGCATTTTCGGTATCGCACAAGTTTCAATCTCCAATCTTCTTTTAGGTTCATTGGTTGGAGATGGGCATAGAGCATGGTGACATAGAGGCACTAGGGTCGAGTATGTGCATGAGGGGTAGAGATGAGAAATGAATGTAATACCTCTCCCCACTTCGATCCGCAACATGTCACTATGTGTAGCACGGGATTGGTGCCAAGAATGAAGGTAGAACTACGGGTGATCTGATCTCCAAGGGAGGAGTACATAGGCAGCTGATATTTCAGTTCGATCACAGCGAGGGTCCAATAATTCCTAGGATTCATGGGAGTCTCTCCTGGTCTCGGTGAAGATTTGGGATCTCGAATTTTGTTGGATCGCTCCGTCATGAGCATCGATCTCGCATCAGGTTGGGGATGGGCTTTTGAAACAATGACAGTTGGTTGGAGATGGGGCATAGAGCATGGTGACATAGAGGCACTAGGGTCGGATATGGGCATAAGGGGTAGAGATGAGACATGAATGTAATACCTCCCTCCACATGAACCCACAACATGTCATTATGTGTAGCACGGGGTTGGTGCCATGTATGAAGGTAGAACTACGCGTGATCTGATCTCCAAGGGAGAAGTACGTAGGCAGCTGATAATTCAGTTCGATCACATCGAGGGTCCAATAGATCCTAGGATTCGTGGGAGTGTCTCCTGGTCTCGGTGAAGACTCGACATCCCCAATTTTGTTGGATCTTTCCGTCGTGAGCATCGATACCGCATCAGGTTGGGGATGGGCATTTGAAACATTAGTAATCGGATGAACGTCTTAAGCAGTTCCTTCTAATATAGAAGTTTTAATATCCAACTGGTTTTAGGTTCAGTGGTTGGGATGACTATTTGAAATATTGGGAACGTTTAAGGTGCTGATGGGCGTAATAAGGAATTACAGCTAACACATGTGCAACGTTTTTTATGCAGAGCCATATGAATGGATTTTGGAGAACATTGAAATTCAAGTAACATAGAAGTTTCAATGCCCAATTTTGTTTAAGTTCATTGGTTTGGGATGGGCATTTGAAATACTGACAATGTTTAATTCTCGGATCGGCGTGGTAAGGTGTTTCCCGTAACAACATCGGTGGGATCGATGGTGGTGTCGGTCAGACTGTCAGTGAACATTCGCAGATGAGTGTAATTTGGAGGTTACTGTAACGTAAAAGTTTCAATGCCCAATTTTATTTATGTTTATTGGTTGGAGATGGGTATTTGAGATTTCGACAAAATCTAATTCGAGGACGGGAGTTGTAAGGCCTTTTCGAGTACGGGGTTGGTGCCAAGAATGAAGGTAGAACCACGAGTAATCTGATCTCCAGGGAAGGAGTACGTAGGTAGCTGATAATTCAGTTCGATCACAGCGAGGGCCCAATAAGTCCGAGGATTTGTGGGAGTCTCTCCTGGTCTCGGTGAAGACTCGGGATCTCCAATTTTGTTGTGTCGCTCCGTCGTGAGCATCGATTCCGCATCAGGTTGGGGATGGGCTTTTGAAACAATGACAGTTGGTTGGAGATGGGGCACAGGGCATGGTGACATAGAGGCACTAGGGGTAGAGATGAGACATGAATGTAATACTTCCCTCCACATGAACTCACAACATGTCATTATGTATAGCACGGGGTTGGTGCCATGTATGAAGGTAAAACTACGCGTGATCTGATATCCAAGGGAGCAGTACGTAAGCAGCTGATAATTCAGTTCGATCACACCGAGGGTCCAATAAATCCTAGGATTCGTGGGAGTCTCTCATGGTTTCGGTGAAGACTCGACATCCCCAATTTTGTTGGATCTTTCTGTCGCGAGCATCGATCCCGCAGCAGGTTGGGGATGGGCATTTGAAACATTGGCAATCGGATGAACGTCTTAAGCAGTTCCTTCTCACATAGAAGTTTTAATGCACAACTGGGTTTAGGTTCATTGGTTGGGATGGCTATTTGAAATATTGGGAACGATTTAAGGTGCAGATGGGTATAGTAAGGAATTACTGCTAGCACAGAAGTTTCAATCCCAATTTTGTTTAGGTTCATTGGCTTGGGATGGGCATTTGAGACATTGGCAGTTTTTTAAGTCTCGAAAGAGCGTAGTATGCAGTTCCTGTTAACATCGAAGTTTTAATGGCTAATTTTATTTAGGTTCATTGGGTGAATGCAGTTGTTATGCCCAGTTTTATTTAGTTTCGTTTGTTGCAGATGGACATTTTGAACATAGGACTAACTATTTGTTGTCAGCAATTTTATATTGTGACTAAGTTGATATTTAACAATATTAGATATGATGATGCATACATGCGTATATACATATACACACATACACATATCTACATGCATGCATACATACATCTATACGTTATGCGTAATGTATGTATTTGTGATATCTAATGTTCAATATCGACCCAGTCACAACACAAAAATTTTGAGAACAAATGGTTAGTGTTTTGTTAAAATGTCCGTCTATAACGAATGATCTTGAATTCGACTGAGAATACCCACCGTCGTAACACAACATGTGCAACGTTTCCTATGCGGAGCCATACGAATGGATTATGGAGAAGATTGAAATTCAAGTAACATAGAAGATTCAATGCCCAATTTTGTTTAGGTTCATTGGTTTGGGATAAGCATTTGAAATATTGACAGTGTTTAAGTCTCAGATCGGAGTAATAAGGAGTTCCCGTAACAGCTTCGGTGGGATCGATGGTGGCGTGGGTCAGACCGTCAATGAACATTTGCGGATGAGTGTAATTTGAAGCTTACTGTAACGTAGAAGTTTAAATGCCCAATTTTATTTACGTTTATTGGTTGGAGATGGGTATTTGAGACTTCGGCAAAATTTAATTCGACGACGGGAGTTGTAAGGCCTTTTTCGTATCGTATAAGTTTCAATCTCCAAATTTTATTTTTTAGGTTCATAATTGGAGATGGGCATTTGGAACTTCGGCAAATTTTAATTCGCGGACAGAAGTATGAAGGTCTTTTATCAATCATCAAAGTTTTAATGCCCAATTTTTTTTAGGTGCATTGGTTTGGGATGGGCATTCGAGATATTGGCAAAGTTTAAGTCTCGAATCGGCGTAGTAAGGAGTTTCTTGTAACAGCAGCGGTCGGACGTATGGTGGCGTCGGACTGACGGCCAGTGATTAGTCGCGGATGAACGCAATTTGGAGGTTACTGTAACGTAGAAGTTTCAATGCCCAATTTTGTTTAGGTTCATTGGTTGGAGATGGGCATATTTTAATTTACGGACGGGCGTAATAACGCATTTTCGGTGTCGCAGAAGTTTCAATCTCCAATCTTCTTTTAGGTTCATTGGTTAGAGATGGGCATAGAGCATGGTGACATAGAGGCACCAGGGTCGAGCATGTGCATGAGGGGTAGAGATGAGAAATGAATGTAATACGGCTCCCCACTTGGACCCGCAACATGTTATTATATGTAGCATAGTGTTGGTGCCAGGAATGAAGGTAAAATAACGGGTGATTTGATCTCCAAGGGAGGAGTACGTAGGCAGCTGATAATTCAATTCGATCACAGCGAGGGTCCAATAAGTCCTAGGATTCATGGGAGTCTCTCCTGGTCTAGGTGAAGATTTGGGATCTCGAATTTTGTTGGATCGCTCCGTCATGAGCATCGATCCCGCATTAGGTTGGGGATGGGCATTTTAAACAATGACAGTTGGTTGGAGATGGGGCATAGAGCATGGTGACATAGAGGCACTAGGGTTGGGTATGGGCATAAGGGGTAGAGATGAGATATGAATGTAATACGTCCCCCCACATGAACCCACAACATGTCATTATGTGTAGCACGGGGTTGGTGCCATGTATGAAGGTAGAACTACGCGTGATCTGATCTCCAAGGGAGGAGTACGTAGGCAGCTGATAATTCGGTTCGATCACACCTAGGGTCCAATAAATCCTAGGATTCGTGGGAGTCTCTCCTGGTCTCGGTGTAGACTCGGTATCCCCAATTTTGTTGGATCTTTCTGTCGTGAGCATCGATCCCACATCAGGTTGGGGTCGGGCATTTGAAACAATAGTAGTTTTTAAGTCGCTGATGCGGGCATCTATGGACTTAATCAAAATTTTAATTTTGACCCACGCGGTTGCATTATTAAATTAGCAAATTTGAGCCCCGAGTTGAAAGATGAAAAATTTATTTTTCGATCCCTGCTGGTGCGTGGGCAGCTTGGGTCATTTCAAGCTTAATCAAGCCTATTCCGACTATTCAGGCCCAACCAGCCAAGCGTTGGCCCAACAAGTCACAACTCAGGCCCAGCTGTGCATGTCAGGCCCAATTAAAAAAGTCCAGTTCAAGCAGGACCTCCACATAAGAGGCAAAATCTGGTAGTGGCTGATTGAAGTAGTTGTGTAGGAAGTTTTAATTACCTAGTTTAGTTTAACTTATTGGGTTTTAGGGTTTAAGGTTTCTGGTTTAGAGTTGTAGTGTTTCTGATTTAGGGTTTTACGGTTTCGCGATCTTACAGTTTTAAGGTTTCTGATTGTGGGTTTTAGGATTTTAGGGTTTAGGGGTGTAGGACTTTAGGGTTTTAGGGGTTTGTGGTTTAGGGTTTTAGTGTTTTAGGGTCTATGGTTTAGGGTCTAGGGTCTAGGGTTTAGGGTTTAGGCTGTAGAGTTTCAAGATTTTAGCGTTTTAGGGTTTACGAGTATAGGGTTTAGGGTTTAGTATTTTAGTGTTTAGGGGTTTAGGGTTCACGATTTTAGTGTTTTTGGATTTTAGAGTTTAGGGCTTTAGAATTTATGGTTTTAGGGTTTAGGGTTATAGGGGCTTAGGGTTAAGTGTTTTAGGGTATAGGGTTTAGGGTTTTAGGATTTTAGGGGTTTTAGGGCTTTAGTGTTTCTGATTTAGGGTTTAGGGTTTTGTGTTTTAGGTTTTAGGGTTTAAGGTTTCTGATTTAGGGTTTTACGGTTTCGCGGTCTTACAGTTTTAAGGTTTTTGATTGTCGGTTTTAGGATTTTAGTGTTTAGGGGTGTTGGACTTTAGGGTTTTAGGGGTTTAAGTTTAGGCTTTATGGTTTTAGGCTTAGGGTTTAGTGTTTTAGTGTCTAGGGTTTAGGGTTGAGTGTTTAGTGTTTAGGATTTTGGCGTCTAGGGTTTAAAATTTTAGCGTTTTAGGGTTTATGGGTATAGGGTTTAGGGTTTAGCATTTTAGGGTTTTATGGTTTAGTGTTTAGGGTTTACGGTTTTAGGGTTTTAGAGTTTTGGGGTTGAGGGTTATAGGGGTTCAGGGTTAAGTGTTTTAGAGTTTTATGGTTTAGGGTTTTAGGATTTAGGGGTTTAGTGTTTAGGGTTATAGGGTTTTAGTGGTTTAGGGTTTTAGTGTTTAATTTAGGGTTTTAGGGTTTAGGGTTTTATGGTTTGAGAGTTTTAGTGTTTAGGGTTTTACGGTTTTTGGGCTTAGGGTTTTAGGGGCTTAGGGGTTTAGGGTTAGGGCATGGGGTTTTATGGTTTTAGAGTTTTAGGATTTTAGGGTTTAGGGGTTTAGGGTTTTTGATTTAGGTTTTAGGGTTAGGGCTTAGGGTTTTAGTGTTTAGGGTTTGGGGTTTGGGGTTTAGGGTTATGGGTTTAGGTTTTAGGTTTTAGGTTTTATGGTTTTAGGTTTTAGGGTTTAGGGTTTAGTGTTTAGGGTTATAGGGTTTTAGTGGTTTAGGGTTTTAGTGTTTAATTTAGGGTTTTAGGGTTTAGGGTTTTATGGTTTGAGAGTTTTAGTGTTTAGGGTTTTACGGTTTTTGGGCTTAGGGTTTTAGGGGCTTAGGGGTTTAGGGTTAGGGCATGGGGTTTTATGGTTTTAGAGTTTTAGGATTTTAGGGTTTAGGGGTTTAGGGTTTTTGATTTAGGTTTTAGGGTTAGGGCTTAGGGTTTTAGTGTTTAGGGTTTGGGGTTTGGGGTTTAGGGTTATGGGTTTTGGGTTTAGGTTTTAGGTTTTAGGGTTTTAGGGTTTAGGGTTTAGGGTTTTATTGTTTTAGGGTTTAGGGTTTAGGGTTTTTGGGGTTTAGGGGTTTAGGGTCTATGGTTTAGGGTTTTTGTGTTTTTGGGTTTATGGTTTCAGGGGTTTAGGGTTTTAGGGATTTAGAGTTTTACTGTTTAGGTTCTTTGGTTTGGGATGAGCATCTGAAATATTGACAGTGTTTAAGTCTTGGATTGGCGTAATAAGGAATTTCCCGTAACAGCTTCAGTGGGATCGATGGTGGCGTTGGTCAGACCGTCAGTGAACATTCGCGGATGAGTGTAATTTAGTGGTTACTGTAACGTAGATGTTTCAATGCCCAATTTTATTTACGTTTATTGGTTGGAGATGGGTATTTGAGACTTCGACAAAATCTAATTCGAGGACTTGAGTTGTAAGGTCTGTTCGGTGTCGTACATGTTTCAATCCCGAAAATTTATTTTTTAGGTTCATAATTGGAGATGGGCATTTGGAACTTCGGCAAATTTTAATTCGCGGACAGAGGTATTAAGGTCTTTTTTCAATCATGAAAGTTTTAATGCCCAATTTTTTTTAGGTTCATTCGTTTGGGATGGGCATTCGAGAGATTGGCAATGTTTAAGTTTCGAATCGGCGTATTAAAGAGTTTCTTATAACAGCATCGGTCGGACCTATGGTGGCGTCGGACTGACGGCCAGTGAACTGTCGCGGATGAGCGTAATTAGGAGGTTACTGTAACGTAGAAGTTTCAATGCCCAATTTTGTTTAGGTTCATTGGTTGGAGATGGGCATATTTTAATATACGGACGGGCGTAATGACGCATTTTCGGTATCGCACAAGTTTCAATCTCCAATCTTCTTTTAGGTTCATTGGTTGGAGATGGGCATAGAGCATGGTGACATAGAGGCACTAGGGTCGAATATGTGCATGAGGGGTAGAGATGAGAAATGAATCTAATACGTCTTCCAACTTGGACCCGCAACATGTCATTATGTGTAGCACGGGGTTGGTGCCAGGAATGAAGGTAGAACTATGGGTGATCTGATCTCCAAGGGAGGAGTACGTAGGCAGTTGATAATTCAGTTCGATCACAGCGAGGGTCCGATAAGTCTTAGGATTCGTGTGAGTCTCTCCTTGTCTCGGTGAAGACTCGCAATCTCTAATTTTGTTGGATCGCTCCGTCATGAGCATCGATCCCGCATCAGGTTGGGGATGGACTTTTGAAACGACGACAGTTGGTTGGAGATGGGGCATAAAGCATGGTGACATAGAGGCATTACGGTCGGGTATGGGCTTAAGTTGTGGAGATGAGACATGAATGTAATACCTCCCTCCACATGAACCCACAACATGTCATTTTGTGTAGCACGGGGTTGGTGCCATGTATGAAGGTAGAATTACGCGTGATCTGATCTCCAAGGGAGGAGTACGTAGGTAACTGATAATTCAGTTCGATCACACCGAGGGTCCAATAAATCTTAGGATTCGTGGGAGTCTCTCATGGTCTCGGTGAAGACTCGGCATCTCTAATTTTGTTGGATCTTTCCGTCGTGAGCATCGATTACGCATCAGGTTGGGGATGGGTATTTGAAATATAGGCAATTGAATGAACGTCTTAAGCAGTTCCTTCTAGGATAGAAGTTTTAATGCCCAACTGATTTTAGGTTCATTGGTTGGGATGGCTATTTGAAATATTGGGAACGTTGAAGGTGCAGATGGGCGTAGTAAGGAATTACTGCTAACACAGAAGATTCAATCCCAACTTTGTTTAGGTTCATTGGCTTGGGATGGGCATTTGAGACATTAGCAGTTTTTTAAGTCTCGAAAGAGCGTAGTATGGAGTTCCTGTTGACATCGAAGTTTTAATGGCCATTTTTGTTTAGGTTCATTGGTTGGGGATGGGATTTGACACATCTGCAATATTTAATATAGGACGATTGGGCTATTTGGTGTCGATGCCCCAATTTTAATATGTTTCCTTGGTTGGGCAAGCTCATTCAAAGAATCGTATCATGTATGTGGCGGAAGGTTGTAGACAAAAATTTCGGTAAAATTGCAACGGTTATTAGATATTGGGTGAATGCGGTTGTTATGCTCAGTTTTATTTAATTTCGTTTGTTACAGATGGACATTTTGAACATGAGACTAACTATTTGTTGTCAGCAATTTTATATTGTGACTAAGTTGATATTTAACAATATTAGATATGATGATGCATACATGCGTATATACATATACACACATACACATACATACATGCATGCATACATACATCCATACGTTATGCGTAATGTATGTATTTATGATATCTAATGTTAAATATCGACCCAATCACAACACAAAAATTTTGAGAACAAATGGTTAGTGTTTTGTTAAAATGTCCGTCTATAACGAATGATCTTGAATTCGACTGAGAATACCCACCGTCGTAACACAACATGTGCAACGTTTCCTATGCGGAGCCATATGAATGGATTTTGGAGAAGATTGGAATTCAAGTAACATAGAAGATTCGATGCCCAATTTTGTTCAGTTTCATTGGTTTGGGATGGACATTTGAAATATTGACAGTGTTTAAGTCTCGCATCGGCGTAGTAAAGAGTTTCTCGTAATAACATCGGTGGGATCGACGGTGGCGTCGGTCAGACCGTCAGTGAACGTTCGTGGCTGAGTGTAATTTGGAGGTTACTTTAACGTAGAAGTTTCAATGCCTAATTTTATTTACGTTTATTGGTTGGAGATGGGTATTTGAGACTTCGGCAAAATCTAATTCGATGACGGGAGTTGTAAGGCTTTTTCGGTATCATACAAGTTTGAATCGCCAAAATTTAATTTTTAGGTTCATAATTGGAGATGGGCATTTGGAACTTTGGCAAATTTTAATTCGCGGACAGACGTATGAGGGTCTTTTTTCAATCATCAAAGTTTGAATGTCCAATTTTTTTTAGGTTCATTGGTTTGGGATGAGCATTCGAGAAATTGGCAATGTTTAAGTCTCGAATCGGCGTAATAAGGAGTTTCTTATAACAGCATCGGTCGGACTTATGGTGGCGTCAGACTGACGGCCAGTGAACAGTCACGGATGAGCGAAATTTTGAGGTTACTATAACATAGAAGTTTCAATGCCCAATTTTGTTTAGGTTTATTGGTTGGAGATGGGCATATTTTAATTTACGGACGGGCGTAATAACGCATTTTCGGTATCACACATGTTTCAACCTCCAATCTTCTTTTAGGTTCATTTGTTGGAGATGGGCATAGAGCATGGTGACATAAATGCACTAGGGTCGAGTATGTGCATGAGGGGTAAAGATGAGAAATGAATGTAATACCTCTCCCCACTTGGATCCGCAACATGTCACTATGTGTAGCACGGGGTTGGTGCCAGGAATGAAGGTAGAACTACGGGTGATCTAATCTCCAAGGGAGGAGTACGTAGGCAGTTGATAATTCAGTTCGATCACAGCGAGGGTCCAATAAGTCCTAGGATTCATGGGAGTCTTTCCTGGTCTCGGTGAAGATTTGGGATCTCGAATTTTGTTGGATCGCTCCGTCATAAGCATCGATCCCGCATCAGATTGGGGATGGGCTTTTGAAACAATGATTGTTGGTTAGAGATGGGGCATAGAGCATGGTGACATAGAGGCACTAGGGTTGGGTATGGGCATGAGGGGTAGAGATGAGACATGAATGTAATACCTCCCTCCACATGAACCCACAACATGTCATTATGTGTAGCTCGGGGTTGGTGCCATGTATGAAGGTAGAACTACGCGTGATCTGATCTCCAAGGGAGGAGTACGTAGGCAGCTGATAATTCGGTTCGATCACACCGAGAGTCTAATAAATCCTAGGATTCGTGGGAGTCTCTCCTGGTCTCGGTGAAGACTCGGCATCCCCAATTTTGTTGGATCTTTTCGTCGTGAGCATCGATCCCGCATCAGGTTGGGGATGGGCATTTGAAACAATAGCACTTTTTAAGTCGCTGATGCGGGCATCTGTGGACTTAATCAAAATTTTAATTTTGACCCAGGCGGTTGCATTATTAAATTAGCAAATTTGAGCCCCGAGTCGAAGGATGAAAATTTTATTTTCGGTCCCTGCAGGTGCGTGGGCAGCTTGGGTCATTTCAAGCTTAATCAAGCCTAGTCCAACTATTCAGGCCCAACCAGCCAGGCCTTGGCCGAACATGTCACAACTCAGGCCCAGCTGTGCATGTTAGGCCCAATTAAAGAAGTCCAGTTCACGTAGGACCTCCACATAAGAGGCAAAATCTGGTAGAGGCCGATTGAAGTAGTTGTGTAGGAAGTTTTAATTACCTAGTTTAGTTTAACTTAGGTAGTTTCTATTATTGGGTTTTAGGGTTTAAGGTTTCTGGTTTAGGGTTGTAGTGTTTCTGATTTAGGGTTTTAGGGTTTTACGGTTTCGCGGTCTTACAGTTTTAAGGTTTATGATTGTGGGTTTTAGGATTTTAGGGTTTAGGGGTGTAGGACTTTAGGGTTTTAGGGGTTTGTGGTTTAGGGTTTAGGGTTTTAGTGTTTTAGGGTCTATGGTTTTGGGTCTACGGTTTAGGGTTTAGGGTTTTTGGATTTTAGCATTTTAGGGTTTACGGGTATGGGGTTTAGGGTTTAGTATTTTAGTGTTTAGGGTTTTAGGGGTTTAGGGTTTAGGATTTACGATTTTTGGGTTTTGGGTTTTAGAGTTTATGGTTTTAGGGTTTAGGGTTATAGGGGTTTAGGGTTAAGTGTTTTAGGGTTTAGGGTTTTAGTAGTTTAGGGGTTTAGTGTTTCGGGTTTTAGGGCTATGGTGTTTCTGATTTAGGGTTTTAGGGTTTAGGGTTTTGTGTTTTAGGTTTTAGGGTTTAAGGTTTCTGATTTAGGGTTTTAGGCAAGGTTGTCAAAATCGAATCGAATCGTATCGTGAATTGGTTTATGGGTATGAATCGTGAATCGTAAATCGTAGGATCGTAAGATTCATAACGTTTTGTTCAATTTCTCATAATATATAAGTAAATATATAATCAAGGTCACATCCATTTATCCTCCAAAGGAAATTATCAACCACAAAAAGACAAAAATAATAATATGAGATTTAAATATAAATAGAATATTATGTAAATAATACAATATTACATAATACATAATAGTAAAATACAGACACAGTAAAATGATTACATTACAGTATACAGTTTTATATAATACAATCATTTTAATCATTTATGGTAAATAATATAATATTATATAATAGTAAATGATCTGAGGAATAAATACAGTTATATAACTGTATCGTGTAAATTGTAAAATGATTACATTACACTATTACAGTTATATAATATTGTACTATACTATTATATATAATATCAATTTTATATTATACTATTTTGTAAAGCAAGAAAGGGCTTAGTGGCTTACTGTATACAATACTATGTTATACCATTACAGGGCTGTATGGTGTATGCTGTACACTGTACAGTCTTCACCAGATTTAACTTAGGCAAAATGAAAGTAAAAAGGAAAGAAAAGACCGGTAACTTAAAGGGAACTCTTTATTAGTTTATTTTATTAAATATAATAGGTCTACCGATTATACAAAGCCAAAACGAAATTAAAAAAAGGGAGAAATGAAAAGAGAAATAAGAGAAAAAGTTAAGAGAGGCGGAAGAAGAAGAAAAGAAGTAGTTCTGAGAAGAGGAAGACGGAGGAAGAAGAAGGAAGAAGAGGGAAGAAACGAAAAGAAGAAAAAGAGAATAAGTTTCAGAAGGCGGAAACAGAGGAAGAAGAAGAAGACGATGAAGAAGAAGAAGAGAAAAAGAATACAAAAATGAAAAAAGGAGGAAAAAGAAGAAGTAGAAGAAGAAGAAGAGAAGAAAGGCAACAAAAATACCTTGCACCTGCGAATGGGTTGCGAAAGGAAAGTTTGGAGTAGCACCGAGCAAGGAAAAAGAGAGAAGGAGCACCACCGAGCAAGGAGAAGCAGAGAAGCAGCAGCAACGGCAAAAGGAGAAGCAGAGAAGCAACGAAAAACAGAGTTTTCGTTTCATGTTGGTGAAGAGACGAAGCAGCGGTAGGTGAGGTGTCTTTTCATTCGATTTAAACATTTTAATATTTTTTTTTTTTTAGAACACCACGGCATTTCCACCTGTTTTACGAATCGCACGATTCTGCGATTCGTGCGATACGAATCGCACGGTTCACGATTCATATTAATAACACACTTTTTTTAATTAATTTTGATTTTCTACCTATTCGAACCGTAACACCCTCCGATTCGATACGAATCGTGAGATTCGACTCGTGAATCGCACGATTTCGACAACCTTGGTTTTAGGGTTTTACGGTTTTATGGTTTGAGAGTTTTAGTGTTTAGGGTTTTACGGTTTTTGGGCTTACGGTTTTAGGGGCTTAGGGGTTTAGGGTTAGGGCGTAGGGTTTTAGAGTTTTAGGAGTTTAGGGGTTTAGGGTTTTGGATTTAGGTTTTAGGGTTAGGGCTTAGGGTTTTAGTCTTTAGGGTTTGGGGTTTGGGGTTTGGGGTTTAGGTTTTAGGTTTTATGGTTTTAGGTTATAGGGTTTAGGGGTTTAGGGTTTTATTGGTTTAGGGTTTAGGATTTAGGGTTTTTGGGTTTTATGGTTTTAGGGGTTTAGGGTCTATGATTTAGGGTTTTTGTGTTTTTAGGTTTAGGGTTTTAGGGGTTTAGGGTTTGGGGTTTGGGGTTTTAGGGGTTTAGAGTTTTACTGTTTAGGTTCATTGGTTTGGGATGAGCATTTGAATTATTGACAGTGTTTAAGTCTCGGATTGGCGTAATAAGGAATTTCCCATAACAGCTTCGGTGGGATCGATGGTGGTGTCGGTCAGACCGTCGGTGAACATTCGCGGATGAGTGTAATTTGGTGGTTACTGTAACGTAGAAGTTTCAATGCCCAATTTTATTTACGTTTATTGGTTGGAGATGGGTATTTGAGACTTCGACAAAATCTAATTCGAGGACGGGAGTTGTAAGGTCTTTTCGGTGTCGTACAAGTTTCAAGCCCGAAAATTTATTTTTTAGGTTCATAATTGGAGATGGGCATTTGGAACTTCGGCAAATTTTAATTCGCGGACAGAGGTATTAAGGTCTTTTTTCAATCATCAAAGTTTTAATGCCCAATTTTTTTTAGGTTCATTGGTTTGGGATGGGCATTCGAGATATTGGCAATGTTTAAGTTTCGAATCGGCGTATTAAGGACTTTCATATAACAGCATCGGTCGGACCTATGGTGGCGTCGGACTAACGGCCAGTGGACTGTCGCGGATGAGCGTAATTAGGAGATGGGCATTTGGAACTTCGGCAAATTTTAATTCGCGGACAGAGGTATTAAGGTCTTTTTTCAATCATCAAAGTTTTAATGCCCAATTTTTTTTAGGTTCATTGGTTTGGGATGGGCATTCGAGATATTGGCAATGTTTAAGTTTCGAATCGGCGTATTAAGGACTTTCATATAACAGCATCGGTCGGACCTATGGTGGCGTCGGACTAACGGCCAGTGGACTGTCGCGGATGAGCGTAATTAGGAGGTTACTGTAACGTAGAAGTTTCAATGCCCAATTTTATTTAGGTTCATTGGTTGGAGATGGGCATATTTTAATATACGGACGGGCGTAATGACGCATTTTCGGTATCGCACAAGTTTCAATCTCCAATCTTCTTTTAGGTTCATTGGTTGGAGATGGGCATAGAGCATGGTGGCATAGAGGCACTAGGGTCAATTATGTGCATGAGGGGTAGAGATGAGAAATGAATCTAATACCTCTCCCCACTTGGACCCGCAACATGTCATTATGTGTAGCACGGGGTTGGTGCCAGGAATGAAGGTAGAACTACGGATGATCTGATCTCCAAGGGAGGAGTACGTAGGCAGTTGATAATTCAGTTCGGTCACAGCGAGGGTCCGATAAGTCTTAGGATTCGTGTGGGTCTCTCCTTGTCTCGGTGAAGACTCGCAATCTCTAATTTTGTTGGATCGCTCCGTCATGAGCATCGATCCCACATCAGGTTGGGGATGGACTTTTGAAACAACGACGGTTGGAGATGGGGCATAAAGCATGGTGACATAGAGGCACTACAGTCGTGTATGGGCTTAAGTTGTAGAGATGAGACATGAATGTAATACCTCCCTCCACATGAACCCACAACATGTCATTTTGTGTAGCACTGGGTTGGTGCCATGTATGAAGGTAGAACTACGTGTGATCTGATCTCCAAGGGAGGAGTACGTAGGCAGCTGATAATTCAGTTCGATCACACCGAGGGTCCAATAAATCCTAGGATTCGTGGGAGTCTCTCCTGGTCTCGGTGAAGACTCGGCATCCCCAATTTTGTTGGATCTTTCTGTCGTGAGCATCGATCCCACATCAGGTTGGGGTTGGGCATTTGAAACAATAGAAGTTTTTAAGTCGCTGATGCGGGCATCTGTGGACTTAATCAAAATTTTAATTTTGTTGGATCTTTCTGTCGTGAGCATCGATCACGCATCAGGTTGGGGATGAGCATTTGAAATATTGGCAATCGGATGAACGTCTTAAGCAGTTCCTTCTAGGATAGAAGTTTTAATGCCCAACTGATTTTAGGTTCATTGGTTGGGATGGCTATTTGAAATATTGGGAACGTTGAAGGTGCAGATGGGCGTAGTAAGGAATTACTGCTAACACAGAAGTTTCAATCCCAACTTTGTTTAGGTTCATTGGCTTGGGATGGGCATTTGAGACATTGGCAGTTTTTTAAGTCTCGAAAGAGCGTAGTATGCAGTTCCTGTTGACATCGAAGTTTTAATGGCCATTTTTGTTTAGGTTCATTGGTTGGGGATGGGATTTGACACATCTGCAATATTTAATATAGGACGATTGGGCTATTTGGTGTCGATGCCCCAATTTTAATATGTTTCCTTGGTTGGGCAAGCTCATTCAAAGAATCGTATCATGTATGTGGCGGAAGGTTGTAGACAAAAATTTCGGTAAAATTGCAACGGTTATTAGATATTGGGTGAATGCGGTTGTTATGCTCAGTTTTATTTAATTTCGTTTGTTACAGATGGACATTTTGAACATGAGACTAACTATTTGTTGTCAGCAATTTTATATTGTGACTAAGTTGATATTTAACAATATTAGATATGATGATGCATACATGCGTATATACATATACACACATACACATACATACATGCATGCATACATACATCCATACGTTATGCGTAATGTATGTATTTATGATATCTAATGTTAAATATCGACCCAATCACAACACAAAAATTTTGAGAACAAATGGTTAGTGTTTTGTTAAAATGTCCGTCTATAACGAATGATCTTGAATTCGACTGAGAATACCCACCGTCGTAACACAACATGTGCAACGTTTCCTATGCGGAGCCATATGAATGGATTTTGGAGAAGATTGGAATTCAAGTAACATAGAAGATTCAATGCCCAATTTTGTTCAGCTTCATTGGTTTGGGATGGACATTTGAAATATTAACAATGTTTAAGTCTCGCATCGGCGTAGTAAAGAGTTTCTCGTAATAACATCGGTGGGATCGATGGTGGCGTCGGTCAGACCGTCAGTGAACATTCGTGGCTGAGTGTAATTTGGAGGTTACTTTAACGTAGAAGTTTCAATGCCTAATTTTATTTACGTTTATTGGTTGGAGATGGGTATTTGAGACTTTGGCAAAATCTAATTCGAGGACGAGAGTTGTAAGGCCTTTTCGGTATCATACAAGTTTGAATCGCCAAAATTTAATTTTTAGGTTCATAATTGGAGATGGGCATTTGGAACTTCGGCAAATTTTAATTCGCGGACAGACGTATTAAGGTCTTTTTTCAATCATCAAAGTTTGAATGCCCAATTTTTTTAGGTTCATTGGTTTGGGATGAGCATTCGAGATATTGGCAATGCTTAAGTCTCGAATCGGCGTAATAAGGAGTTTCTTATAACAGCATCGGTCGGACGTATGGTGGCGTCAGACTGACGACCAGTGAACAGTCGCGGATGAGCGAAATTTGAAGGTTACTATAACATAGAAGTTTCAATGCCCAATTTTGTTTAGGTTTATTGGTTGGAGATGGGCATATTTTAATTTACGGACGGGCGTAATAACGTATTTTCGGTATCGCACAAGTTTCAATCTCCAATCTTCTTTTAGGTTCATTGGTTGGAGATTGGCATAGAGCATGGTGACATAGAGGCACTAGGGTCGAGTATATGCATGAGGGGTAGAGATGAGAAATGAATGTAATACCTCTCCCCACTTTGATCCGCAACATGTCACTATGTGTGGCACGGGGTTGGTGCCAGGAATGAAGGTAGAACTACGGGTGATCTAATCTCCAAGGGAGGAGTACGTAGGCAGTTGATAATTCAGTTCGATCACAGCGAGTGTCTAATAAGTCCTAGGATTCATGGGAGTCTCTCCTGGTCTCGGTGAAGATTTGGGATCTCGAATTTTGTTGGATCGCTCTGTCATGAGCATCGATCCCGCATCAGGTTGGGGATGGGCTTTTGAAACAATGACAGTTGGTTGGAGATGGGGCATAGAGTATGGTGACATAGAGGCACTAGGGTTGGGTATGGGCATAAGGGATAGAGATGAGACATGAATGTAATACCTACCTCCACATGAACCCACAACATGTCATTATATATAGCACGGGGTTGGTGCCATGTATGAAGGTAGAACTACGCGTGATCTGATCTCCAAGGGAGGAGTACGTAGGCAGCTGATTATTCGGTTCGATCACACCTAGGGTCCAATAAATCCTAGGATTCGTGGGAGTCTCTCCTGGTCTCGGTGAAGACTCGGTATCTCCAATTTTGTTTGATCTTTCCGTCGTGAGCATCGATCCCGCATCAGGTTGGGGATGGACATTTGAAACAATAGCAGTTTCTAAGTCGCTGATGCGGGCATCTGTGGACTTAATCAAAATTTTAATTTTGACCCAGGCGGTTGCATTATTAAATTAGCAAATTTGAGCCCCGAGTTGAAGGATGAAAATTTTATTTTCGATCCCTGCAGGTGTGTGGGCAGCTTGGGTCATTTCAAGCTTAATCAAGCCTAGTCCAACTATTTAGGCCCAATCAGCCAGGCCTTGGCCCAACATGTCACAACTCAGGCCCAGCTGTGCATGTCAGGCCCAATTACAAAAACCCAGTTCAAGCAGGACCTCCATATAAGAGGCAAAATCTGGTAGTGGCCGATTGAAGTAGTTGTGTAGGAAGTTTTAATTGCCTAGTTTAGTTTGACTTAGGTAGTTTCTATTATTGGGTTTTAGGGTCTAAGGTTTCTGCTTTAGGGTTTAGTGTTTCTGATTTAGGGTTTTACCGTTTCGTGGTCTTACAGTTTTAACGTTTCTGATTGTGGATTTTAGGGTTTAGGGGTGTAGGACTTTAGGGTTTTAGGGGTTTGTGGTTTAGGGTTTAGGATTTTAGTGTTTTAGGGTCTATAGTTTAGGGTCTAGGGTCTAGGGTTTTGGGGTTTACGGTTTAGGGTTTAGGGTTTAGGGTTTAGGATTTTAGCGTTTTAGGGTTTACGGGTTTAGGGTTTAGTGTTTTGGGGTTTAGGGTTTTAGGGTTTAGGGTTTTAGAGCTTATGGTTTTAGGGTATAGGGTTATAGGGGTTTAGGGTTAAGTGTTTTAGGGTAAAGGGTTTAGGATTTTAGGGGTTTAGTGTTTAGGGTTTTAGTGTTTCTGATTTAGGGTTTAGGGTTTTGTGTTTTAGGCTTTAGGGTTTTAGGGTTTAAGGTTTCTGATTTAGGGTTTTACGGTTTCGCGGTCTTACAGTTTTAAGATTGCTGATTGTGGGTTTTAGGACTTTGGGGTTTTAGGGGTTTAGGGTTTGGGGTTTATGGTTTTAGGCTTAGGGTTTAGGGTTTTAGTGTCTAGGGTTTAGGGTTTAGGGTTTAGGGTTTAGTGTTTAGGATTTTGGCATCTAGGGTTTAGGCTTTAGGGTTTAGGGTTTAGGCTTTTAGCGTTTTAGGGTTTATGGGTATAGGGTTTAGGGTTTAGGGTTTAGTATTTTAGGGTTTATGGGTATAGGGTTTAGGGTTTAGTATTTTAGGGTTTTATGGTTTAGGGTTATAGGGGTTTAGGGTTTTAAAACATAGGGTATAGGGTTTTAGGATTTTAGGGGTTTAGTGTTTAGGGTTATAGCGGTTTAGGGTTTTAGTGTTTCTGATTTAGGGTTTTATGGTTTTAGGGTTTAGGGTTTTATGGTTTGAGAGTTTTAGTGTTTAGGGTTTTAGGGGCTTACGGGTTTAGGGTTAGGACATAGGGTTTTAGAGTTTTAGGATTTAAGGGTTTAGGGGCTTACGGTTTTGGATTTAGGTTTTAGGGTTAGGGCTTAGGGTTTCGGGTTTAGGGTTTTTGTGTTTTATGGTTTAGGGCTTAGGTTTTAGGGTTTTAGGATTTAGGGTTTTAGGGTTTAGGGTTTTTGGGATTTTGGGTTTTAGGGGTTTAGGGTCTATGGTTTAGGGTTTTTGGGTTTAGGATTTTAGGGGTTTAGGTTTTTCGCTTGGGGCTTTAGGGTTTTAGAGTTTTACTGTTTAGGTTCATTGGTTTAGGATGAGCATTTGAAACATTGACAGTATTTAAGTCTCGGATTGGCGTAATAAGGAATTTCCCGTAACAGCTTCGGTGGGATCGATGGTGGCGTCGGTCAGACCGTCGGTGAACATTCGCAGCTGAGTGTAATTTGGTAGTTACTGTAACGTAGAAGTTTCAATGCCCAATTTTATTTACGTTTATTGGTTGTAGCTGGGTATTTGAGACTTCGACAAAATCTAATTCGAGGACGGGAGTTGTAAGGCCTTTTCGGTGTCGTACAAGTTTCAATCCCGAACATTTATTTTTTAGGTTCATAATTGGAGATGGGCATTTGGAACTTCGGCAAATTTTAATTCGAGAACAGAGGTATTAAGGTCTTTTTTCAATCATCAAAGTTTTAATGCCCAATTTTTTTTAGGTTCATTGGTTTGG
Organism: Chimonanthus salicifolius; assembly: GCA_013350335.1. Taxonomy (NCBI): domain Eukaryota; kingdom Viridiplantae; phylum Streptophyta; class Magnoliopsida; order Laurales; family Calycanthaceae; genus Chimonanthus; species Chimonanthus salicifolius. The sequence goes on along the minus strand of CM023534.1, from coordinate 42,252,893 downwards.
GATGGGCATTCGAGATATTGATAATGTTTAAGTCTCGAATCGGCATATTACGAAGTTTCTTGTAACAGCATCGGTCGGACCTATGGTGGTGTCGGACTGACGGCCAGTGAACAGTGGCGGATGAGCGTAAATTGGAGGTTACTGTAACGTAGAAGTTTCAATGCCCAATTTTGTTTAGGTTCATTGGTTGGAGATGGGCATATTTTAATATACGGACGGGCGTAATAACGCATTTTCGGTATCGCACAAGTTTCAATCTCCAATCTTCTTTTAGGTTCATTGGTTGGAGATGGGCATAGAGCATGGTGACATAGAGGCACTAGGATCGAGTATGTGCATGAGCGGTAGAGATGAGAAATGAATGTAATACCTCTCCCCACTTGGACCCGCAATATGTCATTATGTGTAGCACGGGGTTGGTGCCAGGAATGAAGGTAGAACTACGGGTGATCTGATCTCCAAGGGAGGAGTACGTAGGCAGCTGATAATTCAGTTCGATCACAACGAGGGTCCAATAAGTCTTAGGATTCGTGTGAGTCTCTCCTTGTCTTTGTGAAGACTAGCAATCTCCAATTTTGTTGGATCGCTCCGTCATGAGCATCGATCCCGCATCAGGTTGGGGATGGACTTTTGAAACAATGACAGTTGGTTGGAGATGGGGCATAAAGCATGGTGACATAGAGGCACTAGGGTTGGGTATGGGCATAAGGGATAGAGATGAGATATGAATGTAATACGTCCCCCCACATGAACCCACAACATGTCATTATGTGTAGCACGGGGTTGGTGCCATGTATGAAGGTAGAAGTACGCGTGATCTGATCTCCAAGGGAGGAGTACGTAGGCAGCTGATAATTCGGTTCGATCACACCGAGGGTCCAATAAATCCTAGGATTCGTGGGAGTCTCTCCTGGTCTCGGTGAAGACTCGGCATCCCCAATTTTGTTGGATCTTTCTGTCGTGAGCATCGATCCCACATCAGGTTGGGGTTGAGCATTTGAAACAATAGAAGTTTTTAAGTCGCTGATGCGGGCATCTGTGGACTTAATCAAAATTTTAATTTTGATCCAGGCGGTTGCATTATTAAATTAGCGAATTTGAGCCCCGAGTTGAAGGATGAAAATTTTATTTTTCGACCCCTGTTGGTGCGTGGGCAGCTTGGGTCATTTCAAGCTTAATCAAGCCTATTCCAACTATTCAGGCCCAACCAGCCAGGCGTTGGCCCAACAAGTCACAACTCAGGCCCAGCTGTGCATGTCAAGCCCAATTATAAAAGTCCAGTTCAAACAGGACCTCTACATAAGAGGCAAAATCTGGTAGTGGCCGATTGAAGTAGTTGTGTAGGAAGTTTTAATTACCTAGTTTAGTTTAACTTAGGTAGTTTCTATTATTGGGTCTTAGGGTTTAAGGTTTAGGGTTTTAGGGTTTTACGGTTTCGCGGTCTTACAATTTTAAGGTTTTCTGATTGTGGGTTTTAGGATTTTAGGGTTTAGGGGTGTAGGACTTTAGGGTTTTAGGGGTTTGTGGTTTAGGGTTTTAGGTTTCGGGTTTAGGGTTTAGGGTTTTATTGTTTTAGGGTCTACGGTTTAGGGTCTACGGTTTAGGGTTTAGGGTTTTTGGATTTTAGCGTTTTAGGGTTTACGGGTATAGGGTTTAGGGTTTAGTATTTTAGTGTTTAGGGTTTAGGGTTTACGATTTTAGGGTTTTTGGGTTTTAGAGTTTAGGGCTTTAGAATTTATGGTTTTAGGGTTTAGGGTTATAGGGGTTTAGGTTTAAGTGTTTTAGGGTTTAGGGTTTTAGGATTTTAGGGGTTTAGTGTTTCGGGTTTTAGGGCTATAGTGTTTCTGATTTAGGGTTTTAGGGTTTAGGGTTTTGTGTTTTATGTTTTAGGGTTTAAGGTTTCTGATTTAGGGTTTTAGGCAAGGTTGTCAAAATCGAATCGTATCGTGAATCGGTCTAGGGGTATGAATCGTGAATCATAAATCGTAGAATTGTAAGATTCATAACGTTTTGTTCAATTTCTCATAATATATAAGTAAATATATAATCAAGGTCACATCCATTTATCCTCCAAAGGAAATAATCAACCACAAAAAGACAAAAATAATAATATGAGATTTAAATATAAATAGAATATTATGTAAATAACACAATATTACATAATACATAATAGTAAAATACAGACACAGTAAAATGATTACATTACAGTATACAGTTTATATAATACAATCATTTTAATCATTTATGGTAAATAATATAACATTATATAATAGTAAATAATCTGAGGAATAAATACAGTTATATAACTGTATCGTGTAAATTGTAAAATGATTACATTACACTATTACAGTTATATAATATTGTACTATACTATTATATACAATATCAATTTTATATTATACTATTTTGTAAAGCAAGAAATGGCATAGGGTTTAGGGTTTTAGAGTTTTAGGAGTTTAGGGGTTTAGGGTTTTGGATTTAGGTTTTAGGGTTAGGGCTTAGGGTTTTAGTGTTTAGGGTTTGGGGTTTGGGGTTTAGGGTTTGGGGTTTAGGTTTTATGGTTTTAGGTTTTAGGGTTTAGGGGTTTAGGGTTTTATTGTTTAGGGTTTAGGGGTTTTGGGATTTTGGGTTTTTCGGTTTAGGGGTTTAGGGTCTATGGTTTAGGGTTTTAGGGGTTTAGGGTCTATGGTTTAGGGTTTTTGTGTTTTTGGGTTTAGGTTTTAGGGGTTTAGGGTTTATGGTTTGGGGTTTTAGGGGCTTAGAGTTTTACTGTTTAGGTTCATTGGTTTGGGATGAGCATTTGAAATATTGACAGTGTTTAAGTCTCGGATTGGTGTAATAAGGAATTTCCCGTAACAGCTTCGGTGGGATCGATGGTAGCGTCGGTCAGACCGTCAGTGAACATTCGCGGATGAGTGCAATTTGGTGGTTACCGTAACGTAGAAGTTTCAATGCCCAATTTTATTTACGTTTATTGGTTGGAGATGGGTATTTGAGACTTCGACAAAATCTAATTCGAGGATTGGAGTTGTAAGGTCTTTTCGGTGTCGTACAAGTTTCAATCCCGAAAATTTATTTTCTAGGTTCATAATTGGAGATGGGCATTTGGAACTTCGGCAAATTTTAATTCGCGGACAGAGGTATTAAGGTCTTTTTTCAATTATTAAAGTTTTAATGCCCAATTTTTTTTAGGTTCATTGATTTGGGATGGGCATTCGAGATATTGGCAATGTTTAAGTCTCGAATCGGCGTATTACGGAGTTTCTTGTAACAGCATCGGTCGGACGTATTGTGGCGTCGGACTGACGGCCAGTGAACAGTCGCGGATGAGCGTAATTTGGAGGTTACTGTCACGTAAAAGTTTCAATGCGCAATTTTGTTTAGGTTAATTGGTTGGAGATGGGCATATTTTAATATACGGACGGGCGTAATAATGCATTTTCGGTACCGCACAAGTTTCAATCTCCAATCTTCTTTTAGGTTCATTGGTTGGAGATGGGCATAGAGCATGGTGACATAGAGGCATTAGGGTCGAGTATGTGCATGAGGAGTAGAGATGAGAAATGAATGTAATACCTCTGCCCATTTGGACCCGCAATATGTCATTATGTGTAGCACGGGGTTGGTGCCAGGAATGGAGGTCGAACTACGAGTGATTTGATCTCCAAGGGAGGAGTACGTAGGCAGCTGATAATTCAGTTCGATCACAGCGAGGGTCCAATAAGTATTAGGATTCGTGTGAGTCTCTCCTTGTCTCGGTGAAGACTCGCGATCTCCAATTTTGTTGGATCGCTCCGTCATGAGCATCGATCCCGCATCAGGTTGGGGATGGACTTTTGAAACAATGACAGTGGTTGGAGATGGGGCATAAAGCATGGTGACATAGAGGCATTACGGTCGGGTATGGGCTTAAGTTGTAGAGATGAGACATGAATGTAATACCTCCCTCTACATGAACCCACAACATGTCATTATGTGTAGCACGGGGTTGGTGCCATGTATGAAGGTAGAACTACGCGTGATCTGATCTCCAAGGGAGGAGTACGTAGGCAGCTGATAATTCGGTTCCATCACAGCGAGGGTCCAATAAATCCTAGGATTCGTGGGAGTCTCTCATGGCCTCGGTGAAGGCTCGGCATCCCCAATTTTGTTGGATCTTTCCGTCGTGAGCATCGATCCCGCATCAGGTTGGGGATGGGCATTAAGTCGCTGATGCGGGCGTCTGTGGACTTAATCAAAATTTTAATTTTGACCAAGGCGGTTGCATTATTAAATTAGCAAATTTGAGCCCCGAGTCGAAGGATGAAAGTTTTATTTTCGATCCCTGCAGGTGCGTGGGCAGCTTGGGTCATTTCAAGCTTAATCAAGCCTAGTCCAACTATTCAGGCGCAACCAGCCAGGCCTTGGCCCAACAAGTCACAACTCAGGCCCAGCTGTGCATGTCAGGCCCAATTAAAAAAGTCCAGCTCAAGCAGGACCTCCACATAAGAGGCAAAATCTTGTAGTGGCCGATTGAAGTAGTTGTGTAGGAAGTTTTAATTACCTAGTTTAGTTTAACTTAGGTAGTTTCTATTATTGGGTTTTAGGGTTTAAGGTTTCTGGTTTAGGGTTGTAGTGTTTCTAATTTAGGGTTTTACGTTTTTACGGTTTCGCGGTCTTACAGTTTTAAGGTTTATGATTGTGGGTTTTAGGATTTTAGGGTTTAGGGGTGTAGGACTTTAGGGTTTTAGGGGTTTGTGGTTTAGGGTTTAGGGTTTTAGTGTTTTAGGGTCTATGGTTTTGGGTCTAGGGTTTAGGGTTTAGGGTTTTTGGATTTTAGCGTTTTAGGGTTTACGGGTATAGGGTTAGGATTTAGTATTTTAGTGTTTAGGGTTTTAGGGGTTTAGGGTTTAGGATTACGATTTAAGGGTTTTTGGGTTTTAGAATTTATGGTTTTAGGGTTTAGGGTTATAGGGGTTTAGGGTTAAGTGTTTTAGGGTTTAGGGTTTAGGAGTTTAGGGGTTTAGTGTTTCGGGTTTTAGGGCTATGGTGTTTCTGATTTAGGGTTTTAGGGTTTAGGGTTTTGTGTTTTAGGTTTTAGGGTTTAAGGTTTCTGATTTAGGGTTTTAGGCAAGGTTGTCAAAATCGAATCGAATCGTATCGTGAATTGGTTTATGGGTATGAATCGTGAATCGTAAATCGTAGGATCGTAAGATTCATAACGTTTGTTCAATTTCTCATAATATATAAGTAAATATATAATCAAGGTCACATCCATTTATCCTCCAAAGGAAATTATCAACCACAAAAAGACAAAAATAATAATATGAGATTTAAATATAAATAGAATATTATGTAAATAATACAATATTACATAATACATAATAGTAAAATACAGACACAGTAAAATGATTACATTACAGTATACAGTTTTATATAATACAATCATTTTAATCATTTATGGTAAATAATATAATATTATATAATAGTAAATGATCTGAGGAATAAATACAGTTATATAACTGTATCGTGTAAATTGTAAAATGATTACATTACACTATTACAGTTATATAATATTGTACTATACTATTATATATAATATCAATTTTATATTATACTATTTTGTAAAGCAAGAAAGGGCTTAGTGGCTTACTGTATACAATACTATGTTATACCATTACAGGGCTGTATGGTGTATGCTGTACACTGTACAGTCTTCACCAGATTTAACTTAGGCAAAATGAAAGTAAAAAGGAAAGAAAAGACCGGTAACTTAAAGGGAATTCTTTATTAGTTATTTTATTAAATATAATAGGTCTACCGATTATACAAAGCCAAAACGAAAGTAAAAAAAGGGAGAAATGAAAAGAGAAATAAGAGATAAAGTTAAGAGAGGAGGAAGAAGAAGTTCTGAGAAGAGGAAGACGGAGGAAGAAGAAGAAGAAGAAAGAAGAGGGAAGAAACGAAAAGAAGAAAAAGAGAATAAGTTTCAGAGGGCGGAAAACAGAGGAAGAAGAAGAAGACGAAGAAGAAGAAGAGAAAAGAATACAAAAACGAAAAAAAGGAGGAAAAAGAAGAAGTATAAGAAGAAGAAGAGAAGAAAGGCAGTAAAAATACCTTGCACCTGCGAATGGGTTGCGAAAGGACAGCTTGGAGCAGCACCGAGCAAGGAAAAAGAGAGAAGGAGCAGCACCGAGCAAGGAGAAGCAGAGAAGCAGCAGCAACGGCAAAAGCAGAAGAAGAGAAGCAACGAAAAACAGAGAGTTTTCGTTTTGTGTTGGTGAAGAGAGGAAGCAGCGGTAGGTGAGGTGTCTTTTCATTCGATTTAAACATTTTAATATTTTTTTTTTTAAAATACCACGGCATTTCCACTTGTTTTACGAATCGCACGATTCTGCGATTCGTGTGATACGAATCGCACGGTTCGCGATTCATATTAAAAGCACATTTTTTTTAATTAATTTTGATTTTCTACCGATTCGAACCGTAACACCCTCCGATTCGATACGAATCGTGCGATTCGACTCGTGAATCGCACGATTTCGACAACCTTGGTTTTAGGGTTTTACGGTTTTATGGTTTGAGAGTTTTAGTGTTTAGGGTTTTACGGTTTTTGGGCTTAGGGTTTTAGGGGCTTAGGGGTTTAGGGTTAGGGCATAGGGTTTTAGAGTTTTAGGAGTTTAGGGGTTTTGGATTTAGGTTTTAGGGTTAGGGCTTAGGGTTTTAGTGTTTAGGGTTTGGAGTTTGGGGTTTGGGGTTTAGGTTTTATGGTTTTAGGTTTTTGGGTTTAGGGTTTTATTGTTTTAGGATTTAGGGTTTAGGGTTTTTGGGTTTTATGGTTTTAGGGGTTTAGGGTCTATGGTTTAGGGTTTTTGTGTTTTTAGGTTTAGGGTTTTAGGGGTTTAGGGTTTATGGTTTGGGGTTTTAGGGGTTTAGAGTTTTACTGTTTAGGTTCATTGGTTTGGGATGAGCATTTGAAATATTGACAGTGTTTAAGTCTCGGATTGGCGTAATAAGGAATTTCCCGTAACAGCTTCGGTGGGATCGATGGTGGTGTCGGTCAGGCCGTCTGTGAACATTCGCGGATGAGTATAATTTGGTGGTTACTGTAACGTAAAAGTTTCAATGCCCAATTTTATTTACGTTTATTGGTTGGAGATGGGTATTTGAGACATCGACAAAATCTAATTCGAGGACGGGAGTTGTAAGGTCTTTTCGGTGTTGTACAAGTTTCAATCCCGAAAATTTATTTTTTAGGTTCATAATTGGAGATGGGCATTTGGAACTTCGGCAAATTTTAATTCGTGGACAGAGGTATTAAGGTCTTTTTTCAATCATCAAAGTTTGAATGCCCAATTTTTTTTAGGTTCATTGGTTTGGGATGGGCATTCGACATATTGGCAATGTTTAAATTTCGAATCAGCGTATTAAGGAGTTTCTTATGACAGCATCGGTCGGACCTATGGTGGCGTCGGACTGACGGCCAGTGAACTGTCGCGGATGAGCGTAATTAGGAGGTTACTGTAACGTAAAAGTTTCAATGCCCAATTTTGTTTAGGTTCATTGGTTGGAGATGAGAATATTTTAATATACGGACGGGCGTCATGACGCATTTTCGGTATCGCACAAGTTTCAATCTCCAATCTTCTTTTAGGTTCATTGGTTGGAGATGGGCATAGAGCATGGTGACATAGAGGCACTAGGGTCAAGTATGTGCATGAGGGGTAGAGATGAGAAATGAATCTAATACCTCTCCCCACTTGGACCCGCAAGATGTCATTATGTGTAGCACGGGGTTGGTGCCAGGAATGAGGTAGAACTACGGGTGATCTGATCTCCAAGGGAGGAGTACGTAGGCAGTTGATAATTCAGTTCGATCATAGCGACGGTCCGATAAGTCTTAGGATTCGTGTGAGTCTCTCCTTGTCTCGGTGAAGACTCACAATCTCTAATTTTGTTGGATCGCTCCGTCATGAGCATCAATCCCGCATCAGGTTGGGGATGGACTTTTGAAACAATGACAGTTGGTTGGAGATGGGGCATAAAGCATGGTGACATAGAGGCACTACGGTCGGGTATGCGCTTAAGTTGTAGAGATGAGACATGAATGTAATACCTCCCTCCACATGAACCCACAACATCTCATTTTGTGTAGCACGGGGTTAGTGCCATGTATGAAGGTAGAACTACGCGTGATCTGATCTCCAAGGGAGGAGTACGTAGGCAGCTGATAATTCAGTTCGATCACACCGAGGGTCCAATAAATCCTAGGATTCGTGGGAGTCTCTCATGGTCTCGGTGAAGACTCGGCATCCCCAATTTTGTCGGATCTTTCCGTCGTGAGCATCGATCACGCTTCAGGTTGGGGATGGGCATTTGAAATATTGGCAATCGGATGAACGTCTTAAGCAGTTCCTTCTAGGATAGAAGTTTTAATGCCCAACTGATTTTAGGTTCATTGGTTGGGATGGCTATTTGAAATATTGGGAACGTTGAAGGTGCAGATGGGCGTAGTAAGGAATTACTGCTAACACAGAAGTTTCAATCCCAATTTTGTTTAGGTTCATTGGCTTGGGATGGGCATTTGAGACATTGGCAGTTTTTTAAGTCTCGAAAGAGCGTAGTATGCAGTTCCTGTTGACATCGAAGTTTTAATGGCCATTTTTGTTTAGGTTCATTGGTTGGGGATGGGATTTGACACATTTGCAATATTTAATATAGGACGATTGGGCTTATTTGGTGTCGATGCCCCAATTTTAATATGTTTCCTTGGTTGGGCAAGCTCATTCAAAGAATCGTATCATGTATGTGGCGGAAGGTTGTGGACAAAAATTTCGGTAAAATTGCAGCGGTTATTAGATATTGGGTGAATGCGGTTGTTATGCTCAGTTTTATTTAATTTCGTTTGTTACAGATGGGCATTTTGAACATGAGACTAAATATTGTTGTCAGCAATTTTATATTGTGACTAAGTTGATATTTAACAATATTAGATATGATGATGCATACATGCGTATATACATATACACACATACACATACCTACATGCATGCATACATACATCCATACGTTATGCGTAATGTATGTATTTATGATATCTAATGTTAAATATCGACCTAACCACAACACAAAAATTTTGAGAACAAATGGTTAGTGTTTTGATAAAATGTCCGTCTATAACGAATGATCTTGAATTCGACTGAGAATACCCACCGTCGTAACACAACATGTGCAACGTTTCCTATGCGGAGCCATATGAACTGATTTTGGAGAAGATTGGAATTCAAGTAACATAGAAGATTCGATGCCCAATTTTGTTCAGTTTCATTGGTTTGGGATGGACATTTGAAATATTGACAATGTTTAAGTCTCGCATCGGCGTAGTAAAGAGTTTCTCGTAATAACATCGGTGGGATCGACGGTGGCGTCGGTCAGACCGTCAGTGAACATTCGTGGCTGAGTGTAATTTGGAGGTTACTTTAACGTAGAAGTTTCAATGCCTAATTTTATTTACGTTTATTGGTTGGAGATGGGTATTTGAGACTTCGGCAAAATCTAATTCGATGACGGGAGTTGTAAGGCTTTTTCGGTATCATACAAGTTTGAATCGCCAAAATTTAATTTTTAGGTTCATAATTGGAGATGGGCATTTGGAACTTTGGCAAATTTTAATTCGCGGACAGACGTGTGAGGGTCTTTTTTCAATTATCAAAGTTTGAATGCCCAATTTTTTTTAGGTTCATTGGTTTGGGATGAGCATTCGAGATATTGGCAATGTTTAAGTCTCGAATCGGCGTAATAAGGAGTTTCTTGTAACAGCATCGGTCGGACTTATGGTGGCGTCAGACTGACGGCCAGTGAACAGTCGCGGATGAGCGAAATTTTGAGGTTACTATAACATAGAAGTTTCAATGCCCAATTTTGTTTAGGTTTATTGGTTGGAGATGGGCATATTTTAATTTACGGACGGGCGTAATAACGCATTTTCGGTATCGCACAAGTTTCAATCTCCAGTCTTCTTTTAGGTTCATTGGTTGGAGATGTGCATAGAGCATGGTGACATAGAGGCACTAGGGTCGAGTATGTGCATGAGGGGTAGAGATGAGAAATGAATGTAATACCTCTCCCCACTTGGATCCGCAACATGTCACTATGTGTAGCACGGGGTTGGTGCCAGGAATGAAGGTAGAACTACGGGTGATCTAATCTCCAAGGGAGGAGTACGTAGGCAGTTGATAATTCAGTTCGATCACAGCGAGGGTCCAATAAGTCCTAGGATTCATGGGAGTCTCTCCTGGTCTCGGTGAAGATTTTGGATCTCGAATTTTGTTGGATCGCTCCGTCATGAGCATCGATCCCGCATCAGGTTGGGGATGGGCTTTTGAAACAATGACAGTTGGTTGGAAATGGGGCATAGAGTATGGTGACATAGAGGCACTAGGGTTGGGTATGGGCATGAGGGGTAGAGATGAGACATGAATGTAATAACTCCCTCCACATGAACCCACAACATGTCATTATGTGTAGCACGGGGTTGGTGCCATGTATGAAGGTAGAAGTACGCGTGATCTGATCTCCAAGGGAGGAGTACGTAGGCAGCTGATAATTCGGTTCGATCACACCTAGGGTCCAATAAATCCTAGGATTCGTGGGAGTCTCCTGGTCTCGGTGAAGACTCGGCATCTCCAATTTTGTTGGATCTTTCCGTCGTGAGCATCGATCCCGCATCAGGTTGGGGATGGGCATTTGAAACAATAGCCGTTTCTAAGTCGCTGATGCGGGCATCTGTGGACTTAATCAAAATTTTAATTTTGACCCAGGCGGTTGCATTATTAAATTAGCAAATTTGAGCCCCGAGTTGAAGGATGAAAATTTTATTGTCGATCCCTGCAGGTGCATGGGCAGCTTGGGTCATTTCAAGCTTAATCAAGCCTAGTCCAACTATTTAGGCCCAACCAGCCAGGCCTTGGCCCAACATGTCACAACTCAGGCCCAGCTGTGCATGTCAGGCCCAATTACAAAAATCCAGTTCAAGCAAGACCTCCAAATAAGAGGCAAAATCTGGTAGTGGCCGATTGAAGTAGTTGTGTAGGAAGTTTTAATTACCTAGTTTAGTTTGACTTAGGTAGGTTTTATTATTGGGTTTTAGGGTCTAAGGTTTCTGATTTAGGGTTTTACCGTTTCGTGGTCTTGCAGTTTTAACGTTTCTGATTGTGGGTTTTAGGATTTTAGGGTTTTGGGGTGTAGGACTTTAGGGTTTTAGGGGTTTGTGGTTTAGGGTTTAGGGTTTTAGTGTTTTAGGGTCTATGGTTTAGGGTCTAGGGTTTAGGGTTTTGGGGTTTAGGGTTTAGGGTTTAGGATTTTAGCATTTTAGGGTTTACGGGTATAGGGTTTAGGGTTTAGTGTTTTGGGGTTTAGGGTTTTAGGGTTTTAGAGTTTAGGGTTTTAGAGCTTATGGTTTTAGGGTTTTAGAGTTTAGGGTTTTAGAGCTTATGGTTTTAGGGTATAGGGTTATAGGGGTTTAGGGTTAAGTGTTTTAGGGTAAAGGGTTTAGGATTTTAGGGGTTTAGTGTTTAGGGTTTTAGTGTTTCTGATTTAGGGTTTAGGGTTTTGTGTTTTAGGCTTTAGGGTTTTAGGGTTTAAGGTTTCTGATTTAGGGTTTTACGGTTTCGCGGTCTTACAGTTTTAAGATTGCTGATTGTGGGTTTTAGGACTTTGGGGTTTTAGGGGTTTAGGGTTTGGGGTTTATGGTTTTAGGCTTAGGGTTTAGGGTTTTAGTGTCTAGGGTTTAGGGTCTAGGGTTTAGGGTTTAGTGTTTAGGATTTTGGCATCTAGGGTTTAGGCTTTAGGGTTTAGGGTTTAGGCTTTTAGCGTTTTAGGGTTTATGGGTATAGGGTTTAGGGTTTAGGGTTTAGTATTTTAGGGTTTATGGGTATAGGGTTTAGGGTTTAGTATTTTAGGGTTTTATGGTTTAGGGTTATAGGGGTTTAGGGTTTTAAAACATAGGGTATAGGGTTTTAGGATTTTAGGGGTTTAGTGTTTAGGGTTATAGCGGTTTAGGGTTTTAGTGTTTCTGATTTAGGGTTTTATGGTTTTAGGGTTTAGGGTTTGAGAGTTTTAGTGTTTAGGGTTTTAGGGGCTTACGGGTTTAGGGTTAGGACATAGGGTTTTAGAGTTTTAGGATTTAAGGGTTTAGGGGCTTATGGTTTTGGATTTAGGTTTTAGGGTTAGGGCTTAGGGTTTTAGGGTTTAGGGTTTGGGGTTTTGGGGTTTTTGCGTTTTATGGTTTAGGGCTTAGGATTTAGGGTTTTAGGGTTTAGGGTTTTTGGGATTTTGGGTTTTTGGGTTTAGGGTTTTAGGGGTTTAGGGTCTATGGTTTAGGGTTTTTGTGTTTTTGGGTTTAGGATTTTAGGGGTTTAGGTTTTTCGCTTGGGGTTTTAGGGTTTTAGAGTTTTACCGTTTAGGTTCATTGGTTTAGGATGAGCATTTGAAACATTGACAGTATTTAAGTCTCGGATTGGCGTAATAAGGAATTTCCCGTAACAGCTTCGGTGGGATCGATGGTGGCGTCGGTCAGACCGTCGGTGAACATTCGCGGCTGAGTGTAATTTGGTGGTTACTGTAACGTAGAAGTTTCAATGCCCAATTTTATTTACGTTTATTGGTTGTAGCTGGGTATTTGAGACTTCGACAAAATCTAATTCGAGGACGGGAGTTGTAAGGCCTTTTCGGTGTCGTACAAGTTTCAATCCCGAAAATTTATTTTTTAGGTTCATAATTGGAGATGGGCATTTGGAACTTCGGCGAATTTTAATTCGCGGACAGAGGTATTAAGGTCTTTTTTCAATCATCAAAGTTTTAATGCCCAATTTTTTTTAGGTTCACTGGTTTGGGATGGGCATTCGAGATATTAGCAATGATTAAGTCTCGAATCGGCGTAGTAAAGAGTTTCTTGTAACAGCATCGGTAGGACCTATGTTGGTGTCGGACTGACGGCGAGTGAATAGTCGCGGATGAACGTAATTTGGAGGTTACTGTAACGTAGAAGTTTCAATGCCCAATTTTGTTTAGGTTCATTGGTTGGAGATGGGCATAGAGCATGGTGACATAGAGGCACTAGGGTCGAGTATGTGCATGAGGGGTAGAGATGAGAAATGAATGTAATACGTCTCCCCTCTTGGACCCGCAACATGTCATTATGTGTAGCACGGGGTTGGTGCCAGGAATGAAGGTAGAACTACAGGTGATCTGATCTCCAAGGGAGGAGTACGTAGGCAGCTGATAATTCAGTTCGATCACAGCGAGGGTCCAATAAGTCCTAGGATTCATGGGAGTCTAACCTGGTCTTGGTGAAGATTTGGGATCTCGAATTTTGTTGGATCGCTCCGTCATGAGCATCAATCCCGCATCCGGTTGGGGATGGGCTTTTGAAACAATGACAGTTGGTTGGAGATGGGGCATAGAGCATGGTGACATAGAGGCACTAGGGTTGGGTATGGGCATAAGGGATAGAGATGAGATATGAATGTAATACGTCCCCCCACATGAACCCACAACATGTCATTATGTGTAGCACGGGGTTGGTGCCATGTATGAAGGTAGAAGTACGCGTGATCTGATCTCCAAGGGAGGAGTACGTAGGCAGCTGATAATTCGGTTCGATCACACTGAGGGTCCAATAAATCCTAGGATTCGTGGGAGTCTCTCCTGGTCTCGGTGAAGACTCGGCATCCCCAATTTTGTTGGATCTTTCTGTCGTGAGCATCGATCCCACATCAGGTTGGGGTTGAGCATTTGAAACAATAGAAGTTTTTAAGTCGCTGATGCGGGCATCTGTGGACTTAATCAAAATTTTAATTTTGATCCAGGTGGTTGCATTATTAAATTAGCGAATTTGAGCCCCGAGTTGAAGGATGAAAATTTTATTTTTCGATCCCTGTTGGTGCGTGGGCAGTTGGGTCATTTCAAGCTTAATCAAGCCTATTCCAACTATTCAGGCCCAACCAGCCAGGCGTTGGCCCAACAAGTCACAACTCAGGCCCAGCTGTGCATGTCAAGCCCAATTATAAAAGTCCAGTTCAAACAGGACCTCTACAGAAGAGGCAAAATCTGGTAGTGGCCGATTGAAGTAGTTGTGTAGGAAGTTTTAATTACCTAGTTTAGTTTAACTTAGGTAGTTTCTATTATTGGGTCTTAGGGTTTAAGGTTTAGGGTTTTAGGGTTTTACGGTTTCGCGGTCTTACAATTTTAAGGTTTCTGATTGTGGGTTTTAGGATTTTAGGGTTTAGGGGTGTAGGACTTTAGGGTTTTAGGGGGTTTGTGGTTTAGGGTTTTAGGTTTAGGGTTTAGGGTTTAGGGTTTTATTGTTTTAGGGTCTACGGTTTAGGGTTTAGGGTTTTTGGATTTTAGCGTTTTAGGGTTTACGGGTATAGGGTTTAGGGTTTAGTATTTTAGTGTTTAGGGTTTAGGGTTTACGATTTTAGGGTTTTTGGGTTTTAGAGTTTAGGGCTTTAGAATTTATGGTTTTAGGGTTTAGGGTTATAGGGGTTTAGGTTTAAGTGTTTTAGGCAGTAAAATACCTTGCACCTGCGAATGGGTTGCGAAAGGACAGCTTGGAGCAGCACCGAGCAAGGAAAAAGAGAGAAGGAGCAGCACCGAGCAAGGAGAAGCAGAAAAACAGCAGCAACGGCAAAAGGAGAAGCAGAGAAGCAACGAAAAACAGAGTGTTTTCGTTTCGTGTTGGTGAAGAGAGGAAGCAGCGGTAGGTGAGGTGTCTTTTCATTCGATTTAAACATTTTAATATTTTTTTTTTAAACACCACGGCATTTCCACCTGTTTTACGAATCGCACGATTCTGCGATTCGTGAGATACGAATCGCACGGTTCGCGATTCATAATAAAAACACATTTTTTTTAATTAATTTTGATTTTCTACCAATTCGAACCGTAACACCCTCCGATTCGATACGAATCATGAGATTCAACTCGTGAATCACACGATTTCGACAACCTTGGTTTTAGGGTTTTACGGTTTTGCGGTCTTACAGTTTTAAGGTTTTTGATTGTGGGTTTTAGGATTTTAGAGTTTAGGGGTGTTGGACTTTAGGGGTTTAGGGTTTATGGTTTATAGTTTTAGGCTTAGGGTTTAGTGTTTTAGTGTCTAGGGTTTAGGGTCTAGGGTTTAGGGTTTAGGGTTTAGTGTTTAGGCTTTTGGCGTCTAGGGTTTAGGGTTTAGGGTTTTAGCATTTTAGGGTTTATGGGTATAGGGTTTAGGGTTTAGTATTTTAGGGTTTTATGGTTTAGTGTTTAGGGTTTACGGTTTTAGGGTTTTAGAGTTTAGGGTTTTAGGGTTTAGGGTTATAGGGGTTCAGGGTTAAGTGTTTTAGAGTTTTAGGGTTTTAGGATTTTAGGGGTTTAGGGTTTAGGGTTTTAGGGTTTTAGCGCTCTAGGGTTTTAGTGTTTCTGATTTAGGGTTTTAGGGTTTAGGGTTTTATGGTTTGAGAGTTTTAGTGTTTAGGGTTTTATGGTTTTTGGGCTTAGGGTTTTAGGGGCTTAGGGGTTTAGGGTTAGGGCATAGGGTTTTAGGGTTTTAGAGTTTTAGGAGTTTAGGGGTTTAGGGTTTTGGATTTAAGTTTTAGGGTTAGGGCTTAGGGTTTTAGTGTTTAGGGTTTGGGGTTTAGGTTTTAGGTTTTATGGTTTTAGGGTTTAGGGGTTTAGGGTTTTTTTGTTTTAGGGTTTAGGGTTTAGGGTTTTTGGGTTTAGGGTTTTAGGGGTTTAGGGTCTATGGTTTAGGGTTTTAGGGGTTTAGGGTCTATGGTTTAGGGTTTTTGTGTTTTTGGGTTTAGGGTTTTAGGGGTTTATGGTTTGGGGTTTTAGGGGTTTAGAGTTTTACTGTTTAGGTTCATTGGTTTGGGATGAGCATTTGAAATATTGACAGTGTTTAAGTCTCGGATTGGCGTAATAAGGAATTTCCCGTAACAGCTTCGGTGGGATCGATGGTGGTGTCGGTCAGACCGTCGGTGAACATTTGCGACTGAGTGCAATTTGGTGGTTACTGTAACGTAGAAGTTTCAATGCCCAATTTTATTTACGTTTATTGGTTGGAGCTGGGTATTTGAGACTTCGACAAAATCTAATTTGAGGACGGGAGTTGTAAGGTCTGTTCGGTGTCGTACATGTTTCAATCCCGAAAATTTATTTTTTAGGTTCATAATTGGAGATGGGCATTTGGAACTTCGGCAAATTTTAATTCGCGGACAGAGGTATTAAGGTCTTTTTTCAATCATCAAAGTTTTAATGCCCAATTTTTTTTAGGTTCATTGGTTTGGGATGGGCATTCGACATATTGGCAATGTTTAAATTTCGAATCAGCGTATTAAGGAGTTTCTTATGACAGCATCGGTCGGACCTATGGTGGCGTCGGACTGACGGCCAGTGAACTGTCGCGGATGAGCGTAATTAGGAGGTTACTGTAACGTAAAAGTTTCAATGCCCAATTTTGTTTAGGTTCATTGGTTGGAGATGAGAATATTTTAATATACGGACGGGCGTCATGACGCATTTTCGGTATCGCACAAGTTTCAATCTCCAATCTTCTTTTAGGTTAATTGGTTGGAGATGGGCATAGAGCATGGTGACATAGAGGCACTAGGGTCAAGTATGTGCATGAGGGGTAGAGATGAGAAATGAATCTAATACCTCTCCCCACTTGGACCCGCAAGATGTCATTATGTGCAGCACGGGGTTGGTGCCAGGAATGAAGGTAGAACTACGGATGATCTGATCTCCAAGGGAGGAGTACGTAGGCAGTTGATAATTCAGTTCGATCATAGCGACGGTCCGATAAGTCTTAGAATTCGTGTGAGTCTCTCCTTGTCTCGGTGAAGACTCACAATCTCTAATTTTGTTGGATCGCTCCGTCATGAGCATCGATCCCGCATCAGGTTGGGGATGGACTTTTGAAACAATGACAGTTGGTTGGAGATGGCACATAAAGCATGGTGACATAGAGGCACTACGGTCGGGTATAGGCTTAAGGGGTAGAGATGAGACATGAATGTAGTACCTCCCTCCACACGAAACCACAACATGTCATTATGTGTAGCACGGGGTTGGTGCCATGTATGAAGGTAGAACTACGCGTGATCTGATCTCCAAGGGAGGAGTACGTAGGCAGCTGATAATTCAGTTCGATCACACCGTGGGTCCAATAAATCCTAGGATTCGTGGGAGTCTCTCATGGTCTCGGTGAAGACTCGGCATCCCCAACTTTGTTGGATCTTTCCATCGTGAGCATCGATCACGCATCAGGTTGGGGATGGGCATTTGAAATATTTGCAATCGGATGAACGTTTTAAGCAGTTCCTTCTAGGATAGAAGTTTTAATGCCCAACTGATTTTAGGTTCATTGGTTGGGATGGGTATTTGAAATATTGGGAACGTTGAAGGTGCAGATGGGCGTAGTAAGGAATTACTGCTAACACAGAAGTTTCAATCCCAATTTTGTTTAGGTTCATTCGCTTGGGATGGGCATTTGAGACATTGGTAGTTTTTTAAGTCTCGAAAGAGCGTAGCATGCAGTTCCTGTTGACATCGAAGTTTTAATGGCCATTTTTGTTTAGGTTCATTGGCTAGGGATGGGATTAGACACATTTGCAATATTTAATATAGAACGATTGGGCTATTTGGTGTCGATGCCCCAATTTTACATGTTTCCTTTGTTGGGCAAGCTCATACAAAGAATCGTATCATCTATGTGGCGGAAGGTTGTGGACAAAAATTTCGGTAAAATTGCAACGGTTATTAGATATTGGGTGAATGCGGTTGTTATGCTCAGTTTTATTTAGTTTCGTTTGTTCCAGATGGGCATTTTGAACATGGGACTAACTATTTGTTGTCAACAATTTTATATTGTGACTAAGTTGATATTTAACAATATTAGATATGATGATGCATACATGCGTATATACATATACACACATACACATACATACATGCATACATACATCCATACGTTATGCGTAATGTATGTATTTATGATATCTAATGTTAAATATCGACCCAGTCACAACACAAAAATTTTGAGAACAAATGGTTAGTGTTTTGTAAAAATGTCCGTCTATAACTAATGATTCTAAATTCGACTGAGAATACCCACCGCCGTAACACAACATGTGCAACGTTTCATATGCGGAGTCATATGAATGGATTTTGGAGAAGATTGAAATTCAAGTAACATAGAAGTTTTAATGCCCAATTTTGTTTAGGTTCATTGGTTTGGGATGAGCATTTGAAATATTAACAGTGTTTAAGTCTCGGATCGGCGTTGTAAAGAGTTTCCCGAAACAACATCAGTGGGATCAATGGTGGCGTCGGTCAGACCATCAGTGAACATTCGCGGATGAGTGGAATTTGGAGGTTACTGTAATGTAGAAGTTTCAATGCCCAATTTTATTTACGTTTATTGGTTGGAGATGGCTATTTAAGACTTCGGCAAAATCTAATTTGAGGACGGGAGTTGTAAGGCCTTTTCGGTGTCGTACAAGTTTCAATCCCCAAAATTTATTTTTTAGGTTCATAATTGGAGATGGGCATTTGGAACTTCGGCAAATTTTAATTCGCGGACAGACGTATTAAGATCTTTTTTCAATCATCAAAGTTTCAATGCCAAATTTTTTTTAGGTTCATTGGTTTGGGATGGGATTTGAGATATTGGCAATATTTAAGTCTCGAATCGGCGTAGTAAGAAGTTTCTTTTAACAGCATCGGTCGGACCTATGGTAGCGTCGGACTGACGGCCAGTGAACAGTCGTGGATGAACGTAATTTGGCGGTTACTGTAACGTAGAAGTTTCAATGCCTAATTTTGTTTAGGTTCATTGATTGGAGATGGGCATATTTTAATTTACGGATTGGCTTCATAACGCATTTTCGGTATCGCACAAGTTTCAATCTCCAATCTTCTTTTTGGTTCATTGGTTGGAGATGGGCATAGAGCATGGTGACATAGAGGCACTAGGGTCAAGTATGTGCATGAGGGGTAGAGATGAGAAATGAATGTAATACCTCTGCCCATTTGGACCCGCAATATGTCATTATGTGTAGCACGGGGTTGGTGCGAGGAATGAAGGTAGAACTACGGGTGATCTGATCTCCAAGGGAGGAGTACGTAGGCAGCTGATAATTCAGTTCGATCACAGCGAGGGTCCAATAATTCCTAGGAATCATGGGAGTATCTCCTGGTCTCGGTGAAGATTTGAGATCTCGAATTTCG
Organism: Chimonanthus salicifolius; assembly: GCA_013350335.1. Classification (NCBI taxonomy): domain Eukaryota; kingdom Viridiplantae; phylum Streptophyta; class Magnoliopsida; order Laurales; family Calycanthaceae; genus Chimonanthus; species Chimonanthus salicifolius. The sequence goes on along the minus strand of CM023534.1, from coordinate 42,233,642 downwards.
TTGGATCCCTCCGTCATGAGCATCGATCTCGCATCAGGTTGGGGATGGGCATTTGAAACAATGACAGTTGGTTAGAGATGGGGCATAGAGCATGGTGACATAGAGGCACTAGGGTCGGATATGGGCATAAGGGGTAGAGATGAGATATGAATGTAATACCTCCCTCCACATGAGCCCACAGCATGTCATTATGTGTAGCACGGGGTTGGTGCTATGTATGAAGGTAGAACTACGTGTGATCTGATCTCCAAGGGAGGAGTACGTAGGCAGCTGATAATTCAGTTCGATCACATTGAGGGTCTAATAGATCCTAGGATTCGTGGGAGTCTCTCCTGGTCTCGGTGAAGACTCGACATCCCTAATTTTGTTGGATCTTTCCGTCGTGAGCATCGATACCGCTTCAGGCTGGGGATGGGCATTTGAAACATTAGTAATCGAATCAACGTCTTAAGCAGTTCCTTCTAATATAGAAGTTTTAATGTCCAACTGGTTTTAGGTTCATTAGTTGGGATGACTATTTGAAATATTGGGAACGTTTAAGGTGCCGATGGGCGTAATAAGGAATTACAGCTAACACATGTGCAACGTTGTTTATGCGGAGCCATATGAATGGATTTTGGAGAAGATTGAAATTCAAGTAACATAGAAGTTTCAATGCCCAATTTTGTTTAAGTTCATTGGTTTGAGATGGGCATTTGAAATACTGACAATTTTAATTCTCGGATCGGCGTGGTATGGTGTTTCCCGTAACAACATCGGTGGGATCGATGGTGGCGTCGGTCAGACAGTCAGTGAACATTCGCAGATGAGTGTAATTTGGAGGTTACTGTAACGTAAAAGTTTCAATGCCCAATTTTATTTACGTTTATTGGTTGGAGATGGGTATTTGAGATTTCGGCAAAATCTAATTCGAGGATGGGAGTTGTAAGGCCTTTTCGAGCACGGGGTTGGTGCCAAGAATGAAGGTAGAACCACGAGTGATCTGATCTCCAGGGAAGGAGTACGTAGGTAGCTAATAATTCAGTTCGATCACAGTGAGGGTCCAATAAGTCCGAGGATTCGTGGGAGTCTCTCCTGGTCTCGGTGAAGACTCGGGATCTCCAATTTTGTTGGATCGCTCCATCGTGAGCATCGATTCCGCATCAGGTTGGGGATGGGCTTTTGAAACAATGACAGTTGGTTGGAGATGGGGCATAGGGAATGATGACATAGAGGCACTAGGGGTAGAGATGAGACATGAATGTAATACTTCCCTCCACATGAACCCACAACATGTTATTATGTGTAGCACAAGGTTGGTGCCATGTATGAAGGTAGAACTACGGGTGAGCTGATCTCCAAGGGAGCAGTACGTAAGCAGCTGATAATTCAGTTCGATCATAACGAGGGTCCAATAGATCCTAGGATTCGTGGGAGTCTCTCATGGTTTCGGTGAAGAGTCGACATCCCCTATTTTGTTGGATCTTTCCGTCGTGACCATCGATCCCGCAGCAGGTTGGGGATGGGCATTTGAAACATTGGCAATCGGATGAACGTCTTAAGCAATTCCTTCTAACATAGAAGTTTTAATGCCCAACTGGTTTTAGGTTCATTGGTTGGGATGGCTATTTGAAATATTGGGAACGGTTTAAGGTGCAGATGGGTATAGTAAGGAATTACTACTAGCACAGAAGTTTCAATCCCAATTTGTTTAAGTTCATTGGCTTGGGATGGGCATTTGAGACATTGACAGTTTTTTAAGTCTCAAAAGAGCGTAGTATACAGTTCCTGTTAACATCGAAGTTTTAATGGCCAATTTTGTTTAGGTTCATTGGTTGGGGATGGGATTTGACACATTTGCAATGTTTAATATAGGACGATTGGGCTATTTGGTGTCGATGCCCCAATTTTAATTTGTTTCCTTGGTTGGGCAAGCTCATTCAAAGAATCGTATCATGTATGTGGCGGAAGGTTGTGGACAAAAATTTCGGTAAAATTGCAACGGTTATTAGATATTGGGTGAATGCAGTTGTTATGCTCAGTTTTATTTAGTTTCGTTTGTTGCAGATGGGCATTTTGAACATAAGACTAACTATTTGTTGTCAACAATTTTATATTGTGACTAAGTTGATATTTAACAATATTAGATATGATGATGCATACATGTGTATATACATATACACACATACACATACATACATGCATGCATGCATACATCCATATGTTATGCGTTATGTATGTATTTATGATAACTAATGTTAAATATCAACCCAGTTACAACACAAAAATTTTGAGAACAGATGGTTAGTGTTTTGTTAAAATGTCCGTCTATAACGAATGAATCTGAATTCGACTGATAATACCCACCGCCGTAACACAACGTGTGCAAGGTTTCCTATGCGGAGCCATATGGATGGATTATGGAGAAGATTGAAATTCAAGTAACATAGAAGCTTCAATGCCCAATTTTGTTTCGGTTCATTGGTTTGGTATGGGCATTTGAAATATTGACAATGTTTAAGTCTCGGATCGGCGTAGTAAGGAGTTTCCCGTAACAGCATCGGTGGGATCGATGGTGACGTCGATCAGACTATGAGTGAACATTCGCGGATGAGTGTAATTTGGAGGTTACTGTAACGTAGAAGTTTCAATGCCTAATTTTATTTACGTTTATTGGTTGGAGATGGGTATTTGAGACTTCGGCAAAATCTAATTCGATGACGGGAGTTGTAAGGCCTTTTCGGTATCATACAAGTTTCAATCTCCAAAATTTAATTTTTAGGTTCATAATTGGAGATGGGCATTTGGGACTTTGGCAAATTTTAATTCGCGGACAGACGTATGAAGGTCTTTTTTCAATCATCAAAATTTCAATGCCCAATTTTTTTTAGGTTCATTGGTTTGGAATGGGCATTCGAGATATTGGCAATGTTTAAGTCTCGAATCGGCGTAGTAAGGAGTTTCTTGTAACAGCATCGGTCGGACCTATAGTGGCGTCGGACTGACGACCAGTAAACAGTCGCGAATGAGCGTAATTTGGAGGTTACTGTAACGTAGAAGTTTCAATGTCCAATTTTATTTAGGTTAATTGGTTGGAGATGGGCATATTTTTATTTACGGATGGGCATAATAACGCATTTTCGGTATCGCACAAGTTTCAATCTTCAATTTTCTTTTAGGTTCATTGGTTGGAGATGGGCATAGAGCATGGTGACATAGAGGCACTAGGGTCGAGTATGTGCATGAGGGGTAGAGATGAGAAATGAATGTAATACCTCTCCCCACTTGGACCCTCAACATGTCATTATGTGTAGCACGGGGTTGGTGTCAGGAATGACGGTAGAACAACGGGTTATCTCCAAAGGAGGATTAAGTTGGCAGCTGATAATTCAGTTCCATCAGAGCGAGGGTCCAATAAGTCCTAGGATTTGTGGGAGTCTCTCCTGGTCTCGGTGAAGATTTGGGATCTCGAATTTTGTTGGATTGCTCTGTCATGAGCATCGATCCCGCATCAGGTTGAAGATGGGCTTTTGAAACAATGACGGTTGGAGATGGTGCATAGAGCATGGTGACGTAGAGGCACTATGGTCGGGTATGGGTATAAGGGGTAGAGATGAGACATGAATGTAATACCTTCCTCCACATGAACCCACAACATGCCATTATGTGTAGCACGGGGTTGGTGCCATGCATGAAGGTAGAACTATGTGTGATCTCATCTCAAATGGAGGAGTACGTAGGCAGCTGATAAGTCGGTTCGATCACACCGAGGGTCAAATAAATCCTAGGATTCGTGGGAGTCTCTCCTGGTCTCGTTGAAGACTCGACATCCCCAATTTTGTTGGATCTTTCTGTTGTGAGTATCGATCCCGCATCAGGTTAGGATTGGGCATTTGAAACAATAGCAGTTTTTAAGTCGCTGATGCGGGCATCTGTGGACTTAATCAAAGTTTGATTTTGACCCTGGCGGTTGCATTATTAAATTAGCAAATTTGAGCCCCGAGTTGAAGGATGAAAATTTTATTTTCGATCCCGGCGGGTGTGTGGGCAGCTTGGGTCATTTCAAGCTTAATCAAGCCTAGTCCAATTATTCAGGCCCAACCAGCCAGGCCTTGGCCCAACAAGTCACAACTCAGGCCCAGTTGTGCATGTCAGGCCCAATTACAAAAGTCCAGTTCAAGCAGGACCTCCACATAAGAGGCAAAATCTGGTAGTGACCGATTGAAGTAGTTGTGTAGGAAGTTTTAATTACCTAGTTTAGTTTAACTTAGGTAGTTTCTATTATTGGGTTTTAGGGTTTAAGGTTTCTGTTTTAGAGTTTTAGGGTTTCTGATTGAGGGTTTTAAGGTTTTACGGTTTCGCGGTCTTACAGTTTTAAGGTTTCTGATTGTGGGTTTTAGGATTTTAGGGTTTAGGGGTGTAGGACTTTAGGGTTTTAGGGGTTTGTGGTTTAGGGTTTTAGTGTTTTAGGGTCTATGGTTTAGGGTCTAGGGTCTAGGGTCTAGGGTTTAGTGTTTAGGGTTTAGGGTTTCAGGATTTTAGCGTTGTAGGGTTTACGGATATAGGGTTTAGGGTTTAGTATTTTAGTGTTTAGGGTTTTAGGGTTTTGGAGTTTTGGGTTTTAGAATTTATGGTTTTAAGGTTTAGGGTTATAGGGGCTTAGGGTTAAGTGTTTTTGGGTATAGGGTTTAGGGTTTTAGGATTTTAGGGGTTTAGTGTTTAGGGTTTTAGGGCTTTAGTGTTTCTGATTTAGGGTTTTGGGTTTTAGGGTTTAAGGTTTCTGATTTAGGGTTTTACGGTTTCGCGGTCTTACTGTTTTAAGGTTTCTGATTTAGGGTTTTAGGATTTTAGTGTTTAGGGGTGTTGGACTTTAGGGTTTTAGGGGCTTAGGGTTTGGGGTTTATGGTTTTAGGCTTAGGGTTTAGGGTTTTAGTGTCAGGGGTTTAGGGTCTAGGGTTTAGGGTTTAGTGTTTAGGATTTTGGCGTCTAGGGTTTAGGGTTTAGGGTTTTAGCGTTTTAGGGTTTATGGGTATAGGGTTTAGGGTTTAGTATTTTAGGGTTTTATGATTTAGGGTTTAGTGTTTACGGTTTTAAGGTTTTAGAGTTTAGGGTTATAGGGGTTCAGGGTTAAGTGTTTTAGGGTTTTAGGGGTTTACTGTTTAGGGTTTTAGGGTTTTAGTGTTTCTGATTTAGGGTTTTATGGTTTTAGGGTTTAGGGTTTTATGGTTTGAGAGTTTTAGAGTTTTAGTGTTTAAGGTTTTATGGTTTTAGGGCTTAGGGTTTTAGGAGTTCAGGGTTAGGGCATAGGGTTTTAGGGTTTTTGAGTTTTAGGATTTTTGGGTTTAGGGTTTGGATTTAGGTTTTAGGGTTAGGGCTTAGGGTTTTAGTGTTTAGGGTTTAGGGTTTGGAGTTTTGGGGTTTAGGGTTTAGGAGTTTAGGGTTTTAGTGTTTAGGGTTTTTGGGATCTTGGGTTTTAGGGGTTTAGGGTCTATGGTTTAGGGTTTTTGTGTTTATGGGTTTAGGGTTTTATGGTTTAGGGTTTTTGTGTTTATGGCTTTAGTGTTTTAGGGGTTTAGGGTTTATGGTTTGGGTTTTAGGGGTTTAGAGTTTTACTGTTTAGGTTCATTGGTTTGGGATGAGCATTTGAAATATTGACAGTGTTTAAGTCTCGGATCGGCGTAATAAAGAGTTTCCCGTAACAACTTCGGTGGGATTGATGGTGGCGTCGGTCAGACCGTTACTGAACATTCGCGGATGAGTGTTATTTAGAGGTTACTATAACGTAGAAGTTTCAATGCCCAATTTTATTTACGTTTATTGGTTGGAGATGGGTATTTGAGACTTCGGCAAACTCTAATTCGAGGACGGGAGTTGTAAGGCCTTTTCGGTATCGTATAAGTTTCAATCCCCCAAAATTTATTTTTTAGGTTCGTAATTGGAGATGGGCATTTGGAACTTCGGCAAATTTTAATTCGCGGACATAGGTATTAAGGTCTTTTTTCAATCACCTAAGTTTCAATGCCCAATTTTTTTTAGGTTCATTGGTTGAAATGGGTATTTGAAATATTGGGAACGTTGAAGGTGCAGATGGGCGTAGTAAGGAATTACTGCTAACACAGAAGTTTCAATCCCAATTTTGTTTAGGTTCATTGGCTTGGGATGGGCATTTGAGACATTGACAGTTTTTTAAGTCTCGAAAGAGCGTAGTATGCAGTTCCTGTTAACATCGAAGTTTTAATGGCCATTTTTGTTTAGGTTCATTGGCTAGGGATGGGATTAGACACATTTGCAATATTTAATATAGAACGATTGGGCTATTTGGTGTTGATGCCCCAATTTTATATGTTTCCTTGGTTGGGCAAGCTCATTCAAAGAATCGTATCATGTATGTGGCGGAAGGTTGTGGACAAAAATTTCGGTAAAGTTGCAACGGTTATTAGATATTGGGTGAATGCGGTTGTTATGCTCAGTTTTATTTAGTTTCGTTTGTTGCAGATGGGCATTTTGAACATGAGACTAACTATTTGTTGTCAGCAATTTTATATTGTGACTAAGTTGATATTTAACAATATTAGATATGATGATGCATACATGCGTATATACATATACACACATACACATACATACATGCATGCATACATACATCCATACGTTATGCGTAATGTATGTATTTATAATATCTAATGTTAAATATCGACCCAGTCACAACACAAAAATTTTGAGAACAAATGGTTAGTGTTTTGTTAAAATGTCCGTCTATAACGAATGATCCTGAATTCGACTGAGAATACCCACCACCGTAACACAACATGTGCAATGTTTCCAATGAGGAGCCATATGAATGGATTTTGGAGAAGATTGAAATTCAAGTAACATAGAAGTTTCAATGCCCAATTTTGTTCAGTTTCATTGATTTGGGATGAGCATTTGAAATATTGACAATGTTTAAGTCTCGCATCGGCGTAGTAAGGAGTTTCTCGTAACAACATCAGTGGGATCGATGGTGGCGTCGGTCAGACCGTCAGTGAACAATCGTGGATGAGTGAAATTTGGAGGTTATTGTAACGTAGAAGTTTCAATGCCCAATTTTATTTACGTTTATTGGTTGGAAATGGGTATTTGAGACTTCGGCAAAATCTAATTCGAGGACGGGAGTTGTAAGGCCTTTTCGGTATCGTATAAGTTTCAATCCCCAAAATTTAATTTTTAGATTCATAATTGGAGATGGGCATTTGGAACATCGGCAAATTTTAATTCGCGGACAGACGTATGAAGGTCTTTTTTCAATTATCAAAGTTTCAATGCCCAAATTTTTTTAGGTTCATTAGTTTGGGATGGGCATTCGAGATATTGGCAATTTTTAAGTCTCGAATCGGCGTAGTAAGGAGTTTCTTATTACAGCATCGGTCGGACGTATGGTGGCGACGGACTGACGGCCAGTGAACAGTCGCGGATGAGCGTAATTTGGAGGTTACTGTAACGTAGAAGTTTCAATGCCCAATTTTGTTTAGGTTCATTGGTTGGAGATGGGCATATTTTAATTTACGGACGGGCGTAATAATGCATTTTCGGTATCGCACAAGTTTCAATCTCCAATCTTCTTTTAGGTTCATTGGTTGGAGATGGGCATAGAGCATGGTGACATAGAGGCACTAGGGTCGAGTATGTGCATGAGGGTTAGAGATGAGAAATGAATGTAATACCTCTCCCCACCTGGACACGCAACATATCATTATGTGTAGCACGGGGTTGGTACAAGGAATGAAGGTAGAACTACGGGTGATCTGATCTCCAAGGGAGGAGTACGTATGCAGCTGATAATTCAGTTCGATCACAGCGAGGGTCCGAGAAGTCATAGGATTCATGGGAGTCTCTCCTTGTCTCGGTGAAGACTCAGGATCTCCAATTTTGTTGAATCGCTCCATCATGAGCATCGATCCCGCATCAGGTTGGGGATGGACTTTTGAATCAATGACAGTTGGTTGGAGATGGGGCATAAAGCATGGTGACATAGAGGCACTAGGGTCGGGTATGGGCATAAGGGGTAGAGATTAGATATGAATGTAATACCTCCCTCCACATGAACCCACAACATGTCAATATGTGTAGCACGGGGTTGGTGCCATGTATGACGGTAGAACTACGAGTGATCTGATCTCCAGGGGAGGAGTACGTAGGTAGCTGATAATTCGGTTCGATCACGCCGAGGGTCCAATAAATCCGAGGATTCGTGGGAGTCTCTCACGGTCTCGGTGAAGACTCGGCATCCCCAATTTTGTTGGATCTTTTCGTCGTGAGCATCGATTCCGCATCAGGTTGGGGGTGGGTATTTGAAGAAATAGCAGTTTTTAAGTCGTTGATGCGGGCATCTGTGGATTTAATCAAAATTTTAATTTTGACCCAGGCGGTTGCATTATTAAATTTGCAAATTTGAGCCCCGAGTCGAAGGATAAAAATTTTATTTTCGATCCCTGCAGGTGCGTGGGCAGCTTGGGTCATTTCAAGCTTAATCAAACCTAATCCAACTATTCAGGCCCAACCAGCCAGGCCTTGGCCCAACAAGTCACAACTCAGGCCCAGCGGTGCATGTTAAGCCCAATTAAAAAAGTCCAGTTCAAGTAAGACCTCCACATAAGAGGCAAAATCTGGTAGTGGCTGATTGAAGTAGTTATGTAGGAAGTTTTAATTACTTAGTTTAGTTTAACTTAGGTAGTTTATATTATTGGGTTTTAGGGTTGTAGTGTTTCTGATTTAGGGTTTTAGGGTTTTACGGTTTCGCGGTCTTACAGTTTTAAGGTTTCTGATTGTGGGTTTTAGGATTTTAGGGTTTAGGGGTGTAGGACTTTAGGGTTTTAGGGGTTTGTGGTTTAGGGTTTAGGTTTTTAATGTTTTAGGGTCTATGGTTTAGGGTCTACGGTTTAGGGTTTAGGGTTTTTGGATTTTAGTGTTTTAGGGTTTACGGGTATAGGGTGTAGGGTTTAGTATTTTAGTGTTTAGGGTTTTAGGGGTTTAGAGTTTACGATTTTAGGGTTTTTGGGTTTTAGAGTTTAGGGTTTTAGAATTTATGGTTTTAGGGTTTAGGGTTATAGGGGTTTAGGGTTAAGTGTTTTAGGGTTTAGGATTTTAGGATTTTAGGGGTTTAGTGTTTAGGGTTTTAGGGATTTAGTGTTTCTGATTTAGGGTTTTAGAATTTATGGTTTTAGGGGTTTAGTGTTTAGGGTTTTAGGGCTTTAGTGTTTCTGATTTAGGGTTTTGTGTTTTAGGTTTTAGGGTTTAAGGTTTCTGATTTAGGGTTTTAGGGTTTTACGATTTCGCGGTCTTACAGTTTTAAGGTTTTTTATTGTGGGTTTTAGGATTTTAGTGTTTAGGGGTGTAGGACTTTAGGGGTTTAGGGTTTATGGTTTTAGGCTTAGGGTTTAGTGTTTTAGTGTCTAGGGTTTAGGATCTAGGGTTTAGGGTTTTAGCATTTTAGGGTTTATGGGTATAGGGTTTAGGGTTTAGCATTTTAGGGTTTTATGTTTTAGCGTTTAGGGTTTAGGGTTTTAGGGTTTTAGAGTTTAGGGGTTTAGGGTTTCGGGTTATAGGGGTTCAGGGTTAAGTGTTTTAGAGTTTTAGGGTTTAGGGTTTTAGGATTTTAGGGGTTTAGTGTTTAGGGTTTTAGGGTTTTAGTGTTTCTGATTTAGGGTTTTAGGGTTTTAGGGTTTAGGGTTTAGGGTTTTATGATTTGAGAGTTTTAGTGTTTAGGGTTTTACGGTTTTTGGGCTTAGGGTTTAGGGGTATAGGGTTTTATTGTTTTAGGTTTAAGGGTTTAGGGGTTTAGGGTTTTATTGTTTTAGGGTTTAGGGTTTAGGGTTTAGGTTTTTGGGATTTTGGGCTTTTGGGTTTAGGGTTTTAGGGGTTTAGGGTCTATGGTTTAGGGTTTTTGTGTTTTTGGGTTTAGGGTTTTAGGGGTTTAGGGTTTATGGTTTGGGGTTTTAGGGGTTTAGAGTTTTACTGTTTAGGTTCATTGGTTTGGGATGAGCATTTGAAATATTGACAGTGTTTAAGTCTCGGATTGGCGTAATAAGAAATTTCCCGTAACAGCTTCAGTGGGATCGATGGTGGCGTTGGTCAGACCGTCAGCGAACATTCGTGGATGAGTGTAATTTGGTGGTTACTGTAACGTAGAAGTTTCAATGCCCAATTTTATTTACGTTTATTGGTTGGAGATGGGTATTTGAGACTTCGGCAAAATCTAATTCAAGGACGGGAGTTGTAAGGCCTTTTCAGTGTCGTACAAGTTTCAATTTCGAAAATTTATTTTTTAGGTTCATAATTGGAGATGGGCATTTGGAACTTCGGCAAATTTTAATTCGCGGGCAGAGGTATTAAGGTCTTTTTTCAATCATCCAAGTTTTAATGCCCAATTTTTTTTAGGTTCATTAGTTTGGGATGGGCATTCGAGATATTGGCAATGTTTAAGTCTCGAATCGGCGTATTAAGGAGTTTATTGTAACAGCATCAGTCGGACCTATGGTGGCGTCGGAGTGACGGCCAGTGAACTGTCGCGGATGAGCGTAATTTGGAGGTTACTGTAACGTAGAAGTTTCAATGCCCAATTTTGTTTAGGTTGATTGGTTGGAGATGGGCATATTTTAATATACGGACAGGCATAATAACATAGAGGCACTAGGGTCGAGTATCGCACAAGTTTCAATCTCCAATCTTCTTTTAAGTTCATTGGTTGGAGATGGGCATAGAGCATGGTGACAATAGAGGCACTAGGGTCGAGTATGTGCATGAGGGGTAAAGATGAGAAATGAATGTAATACCTCTCCCCACTTGGACCCGCAACATGTCATTATGTGTAGCACGGGGTTGGTGCCAGGAATGAAGGTAGAACTACGGGTGATCTGATCTCCAAGGGAGTAGTACGTAGGCAGCTGATAATTCAGTTCGATCACAGCGAGGGTCCAATAAGTTTTAGGATTCGTGTGAGTCTCTCCTTGTCTTGGTGAAGACTCGTGATCTCCAATTTTGTTGGATCGCTCCGTTATGAGCATCGATCCCGCATCAGGTTGGGGATGGGCTTTTGAAACAATGATAGTTGGTTGGAGATGGGGCATAAAGCATGGTGACATTGAGGCACTACGGTCGGGTATGGGCTTAAGTTGTAGAGATGAGACATGAATGTAATACCTCCCTCCACATGAACCCACAACATGTCATTTTGTGTAGCACGGAGTTGGTACCATGCATGAAGGTAGAACTACGCGGGATCTGATCTCCAAGGGAGGAGTACGTAGGCAGCTGATAATTCAGTTCGATCACACCGAGGGTCCAATAAGTCCTATGATTCATGGGAGTCTCATGGTCTCGGTGAAGACTTGGCATCCCCAATTTTGTTGGATCTTTCCGTCGTGAGCATCTATCACGCATCAAGTTGGGGATGGGCATTTGAAATATTGGCAATCGGATGAACGTCTTAAGCAGTTCCTTCTAGGATAGAAGTTTTAATGCCCAACTGATTTTAGGTTCATTGGTTGGGATGGATATTTGAAATATTGGGAACGTGAAGGTGCAGATGGGTGTAGTAAGGAATTACTGTTAACACAGAAGTTTCAATCCCAATTTTGTTTAGGTTCATTGGCTTGGGATGGGCATTTGAGACATTGGCAATTTTTTAAGTCTCGAAAGAGCATAGTATGCAGTTCCTGTTAACATTAAAGTTTTAATGGCCATTTTTGTTTAGGTTCGTTGGTTGGGGATGGGATTTGACACATTTGCAATATTTAATATAGGATGATTGGGCTATTTGGTGTCGATGCCCCAATTTTAATATGTTTCCTTGGTTGGACGAGCTCATTCAAAGAATCGTATCATGTATGTGGCCGAAGGTTGTGGATAAAAATTTCGGTAAAATTGCAACGGTATTAGATATTGGGTGAATGCGGTTGTTATGCTCAATTTTATTTAATTTCGTTTGTTACAGATGGGCATTTTGAACATGGGACTAACTATTTGTTGTCAGCAATTTTATATTGTGACTAAGTTGATATTTAACAATATTAGATATGATGATGCACACATGCGTATATACATATACACACATACACATACATACATGCATGCATACATACATCCATACGTTATGCGTAATGTATGTATTTATGATATCTAATGTTAATATCGACCCAGTCACAACACAAAAATTTTGAGAACAAATGGTTAGTGTTTTGTTAAAATGTCCGTCTATAACGAATGATCCTGAATTCGACTGAGAATACCCACCACCGTAACACAACATGTGCAACGTTTCCAATGAGGAGCCATATGAATGGATTTTGGAGAAGATTGAAATTCAAGTAACATAGAAGTTTCAATGCCCAATTTTGTTCAGTTTCATTAGTTTGGGATGGGCATTTGAAATTTTGACAATGTTTAAGTCTCACATCGGCGTAGTAAGGAGTTTCTCGTAACAACATCGGTGGGATCGATGGTGGCGTCGGTCAGACCGCATCAATCCCGCATCAGGTTGGGGATGGGCTTTTGAAACAATGACAGTTGGTTGGAGATGGGGCATAGAGCATGGTGACATAGAGGTACTAGGGTTGGGTATGGGCATAAGGGGTAGAGATGAGACATGAATGTAATACCTCCCTCCACATGAACCCACAACATGCCATTATGTGTAGCACGGGGTTGGTGCCATATATGAAGGTAGAACTACGCGTGATCTAATCTCCAAGGGAGGAGTACGTAGGCAGCTGATAATTCGGTTCGATCACACCGAGGGTCCAATAAATCCTAGGATTCGTGGGAGTCTCTCCTGGTCTCGGTGAAGACTCGGCATCCCCAATTTTGTTGGATCTTTCTGTCGTGAGCATCAATCCCACATCAGGTTGGAGTTGGGCATTTGAAACAATGGCAGTTTTTAAGTCGCTGATGCGGGCATCGTGGACTTAATCAAAATTTTAATTTTGACCCAGGCGGTTGCATTATTAAATTAGCAAATTTGAGCCCCGAGTCGAAGGATGAAAATTTTATTTTCGATCCTGGCAGGTGCGTGGACAACTTGGGTCATTTCAAGTGTAATCAAGCCTAGTCCAGCTATTCAGGCCCAACCAGCCAGGCCTTGGCCCAACTGTCACAACTCAGGCCCAGCTGTGCATGTGAGGCCCAATTACAAAATCCATTCAAGCAGACCTCCACATAAGAGGCAAAATCTGGTAGTGGCCGATTGAAGTAGTTGTGTAGGAAGTTTAATTACCTAGTTTAGTTTGACTTAGGTAGTTTCTATTATTGGTTTTAGGGTCTAAGGTTTCTGATTTACGGTTTAGGTTTTTACCGTTTCGTGGTCTTACAGTTTTAAGGTTTCTGATTGTGGGTTTTAGGATTTTAGGGTTTAGGGTTGCAGGACTTTAGGGTTTTAGGGTTTGTGGTTATAGGGTTTAGTTTTTAGTGTTTTAGGTCTATGGGTTTAGGTCTAGGTCTAGGGTTTTGGGGTTTAGGGTTTAGGGTTTAGAGTTTTAGTTTTTAGCGTTTTTGGGTTTAGGGTTTAGTGTTTTGGGTTTAGGGTTTTAGGGGTTTAGGGTTTAGAGTTTAGGGTTTTAGAGCTTATGGTTTAGGGTATAGGGTTATAGGGGTTTAGGGTTAAGTTTTTTAGGGTTTAGGATTTTAGATTTTAGGGGTTTAGTGTTTAGGGTTTTAGTGTTTCTAATTTAGGGTTTAGGGTTTTGTGTTTTAGGCTTTTGGTTTTAGGGTTTAAGGTTTCTGATTTAGGGTTTTAGGGTTTTACGGTCTTACAGTTTTAAGGTTGCTGATTGTGGGTTTAGGATTTAGTGTTCAGGGGTGTAGGACTTTAGGGTTTTAGGGGTTTAGGGTTTGGGGTTTATGGTTTTAGGCTTAGGGTTTAGGGTTTTAGTGTCTAGGGTTTAGGGTCTAGGGTTTATGTTTAGGATTTTGCATCTAGGTTTAGGCTTTAGGGTTTTAGGTTTAGGCTTTAGGTTTTAGGGTTTAGGGTTTAGGTTTTAGCGTTTTGGGTTTTTGTGTTTAGTTTAGGGTTTAGGTTTCAGGGTTTAGGGTTTTTGGGATTTTGGGTTTAGGGTTTTAGGGGTTTAGGGTCTATGGTTTAGAGATTTTGTGTTTTTGGTTTTAGGGATTTAGGTTATGGTTTGGGGTTTTAGGGTTTTAGAGTTTTATGTTTAGGTTCATTGGTTTGGGATGAGCATTTGAAATATTGACAGCGTTTAAGTCTCGGATCGGCATAATAAGGAGTTTCCCGTAACAGCTTCGGTGGGATCGATGGTGGTGGATCAGACCGTCAATGAACATTCGCGGATGAGTGTAATTTGGAGGTTACTATAACGTAGAAGTTTCAATGCCCAATTTTATTTACGTTTATTGGTTGGAGATGGGTATTTGAGACTTCGGCAAAATTTAATTCGAGGACGGGAGTTGTAAGGCCTTTTCGGTATCGTATAAGTTTCAATCCCCAAATTTTATTTTGAGGTTCATAATTGGAGATGGGCATTGGAACTTCGGCAAATTTTAATTCGCGTACAGACGTATTAAGGTCTTTTTTCAATCATCAAAGTTTCAATGCCCAATTTTTTTTAGGTTCATTGGTTTGGGATGGGCATTCAAGATATTGGCAATGTTTAAGTCTCGAATCGGCGTAGTAAGGAGTTTCTTGTAACAGCATCGGTCGGACCTATGGTGGCGTCGAACTGACGGCCAGTGAATAGTTGCGGATGAACGTAATTTGGAGGTTACTGTAACGTAAAAGTTTCAATGCCCAATTTTGTTTAGGTTCATTGGTTGGAGATGGACATATTTTAATTTACGGACGGGCGTAATAACGCATTTTCGGTATCGCACAAGTTTCAATTAACAATTTTTTTTTAGGTTCATTGGTTAGAGATGAGCATAGAGCATGGTGACATAGAGGCACTAGGGTCGATATGTGCATGAGGGGTAGAGATGAGAAATGAATGTAATATGTCTCCCCACTTGGACCCGCAACATCATTATGTGTAGCACGGGGTTGGTGCCAGGAATGAAGGTAGAACTACGGGTGATCTGATCTCCAAGGGAGGATCGTAGGCAG